>CM045761.1:73540436-74140436 GCA_025200525.1 Camellia lanceoleosa | reverse complement strand
GGTGCCGCCTCTCGCGCGTCCCGATTTCGTCAGCTATTCGTGGTTCGAGGTCCAGTTCAGGGTTCAGCCAGCCTTGATCGAGGAGGCTCCGATGACTCAGGAGGAGGTGGAGCGTTATGCGCGCGGCTTCCTCATGTTTCTGCTAGGGACGACTATCTTTGCCGACCGGGCCCCTCGGTCTGCTTAGCGCTCTCGTGGACGTCACCAGGATCTTGCGCTACGACTGGGGTGGCGCTGCCTTGGCCACTCTATACGGATACATGAGCTCAGCCTCCCGTTGCAGCGGACAGTTGCTTGGGGGCTATTGGCGAGCTTGGGAGGTACATTTTCTTTTCTGCTTTTCATTTATGCTCTTATATTTTCTGTACTCTATACATTGCACACACTGTAATCTGCTTCGTGTTGACTGTATACTGCACACATGGCATACACATACTTTGCTTTACACTGACTATACACTGTACACTCTGCACAATACATTGCACAATACACAGTTTTGCAATTTCTGCTTTATTCTGTATTCTGCTTTATCTGATAAGCATATTGGTATTTGTTCTGCAATTGTGAGTCTATGCCTATTTTTCGAGGCTCGCGCCCGTGCCAGACGTGGAGACCCCTCTCGTCGTTCCGTTCTTGCGCCGCTTCGACGTGAGGTGCGTGCGGAGGCCCTGGGAGACGTTTATCTTCTTCCGCCGCTACTTTGACACCATCACCCCCGCTGAGGTATGTTCAACTTGCAGTTCCTTTAAGCTTCGCTTTACACTGTATTTTCAATGGCAGTAGATAACAAATTGTATTTTATTTTCAGATCACCTGGCAGCCTTGGGCTCCACTGCCAGCCGTGATACGGGAGCGATTTGCCGGTGCAGAGGAGACTGCTCGCTTTAGGATTTTGCTGGAGGGCCCGGTCTGTCGGGCTTGGTACCTGGGTGAGCGTTTCCTACACCAGACCCTAGGTTTACCGGAGCAAATAGTCCCGGTTCACCCTCTTGAGCATATGAGGGACACCGAGAGATTCACTCCAGAGTAGATGGCCGACTACACGATCGGCTGGGATGCGATCCGCTTCAGAGGTATAGACGACTACTCAAAGTACATCCGGACCTTCATTATGCGGCCTCTAAGTGGTGGCCATCGAGTTGAGCGAGAGAGGCCCACGGCGCCGGCAGCAGGAGCGGGAGGAGAGGTAGGGACATCGAGGACAGCTCGAGTCCGTGGCAGGAGTGGAGTTCGGAAAGGGCGGGGGGCTAGTTGGCTAGCACTACTGTAGACACGCCCTCGGGCCTCACGCTACAGTTCGGACTCCCCTGTTTTTTGTGTGTTGCGGTTCGTAATCTGAACCAAAGAGTCCAACTCTGGCAAATCGTTTTGAAGAAAAACAGATTTTGAAAAGTAGTACCAAACATGGACTGCTTTGCCAGATACAGAGTGTAGACGCGCCCGTGGGCTTCACTCTACAGTTCGAGGACTCGTTTTTGTGTCGGTTCTTAATCTTGAACCAAAGAGTCCACCTCTGGCAAATCGTTTGAGAAAACAGATTTTTGAAAAAGTAGTGCCAAACATGGACTGCTTTGCCAGATTACAGAGTCGCCACCTAAATATTTTAAAATGGGAAATTTAGGAAACCCTGACTCGGTACCGAAGGCCACATGTCCGTCATCACCAAAGTGGTCTTGGCTCGGGAGCTTAGGTACGATCGAGGAAGGTCAGCTATGAGCACCCCCTTTCGCCCGTCCAAGACCTCTACTAACCGTGATATCCGTTTTTGAAAACTTTACGCGTTCTTATTCCGGTTATTAACCTAGAATTACTATGTGATGCGCACAACACAAAAGTATAGACTAGATTGCCTAACTTGGAAATAAACATTGTATATCCGTTTTGTCTCGAAAAATGTGTTAGATTTTGCTACTCGCAAGTAGGCTAAAATACGGATTTCAATGAGTTGTTCCAACTCGGGCAATCCAACCTTCACCCACAGGCATTCAAACAGTAATATCACATAAGCATTTAGCCGCATGGTAAGCATACTGTCATGGCAACATTCACACGCATGTGGTATGCTAAAGCGTAAAATACTTACATCGTACTCCGCCCCAAAACAAAAACTAGTTAGCAAACATGCGTGTCCTAGTTCATGTTGAGTGGCTAATGCAACACAGGCAAGGATGCAATTTAGAGTAGGCTCGGCTAACCCTAAAGATAGCATGTGAAATGCACTTTATTCAATGCATGTATTCAAGTTAGCTTTGAAAATACAATGCAGTTTGTATGATGTACCGAGCCCGGTGCATGTAAACAAATGCATGAATGCACGCATACATAGCATAAGGTATGCTAAAATAAATGTGCCCTAATCTACCATCGAAAGCGGGTAAATAAAAGGGAAGAAAGACGTGGGGTTGGAAGACATACATCCACTCACGCACACTTATTACAAATTTGCCCTCGCTCGGAGGGACCAAAAGAATATACAGATTAATTAACTACGCAAGCTAATTAAATATTATAAATCAACTAAATTAATTAACAAATCAACTAGGTTAATTAAAATAGTAAATGCCTCGGGAAGAGGGCCGGATGCAGCGCGCGCTCGGGACTGGCTCGGAACCGCACTGCCATGCATGATTGCCTCTGTTTTCCCTGTTTCCTTCCTCTAAAAATTGCCAAAATTTCAGGAATACTTTCTTAGGCACTGGAGATCACCACCGGCTGGGGTAGAACACCACCGGCTAAAGGATGTGGCCACTGGCACTGAATTCATCCATCGGCTACCAGTATACTGCCGGTCGGCACTAAATACTGCCGGCCGGCACTTAATACCTGCAAAACCTGCAACTCATAGCAGCAGAGAGGAACAACTTGCATGGCAATGTGATTCAAGCCATTTATGCACCAAACACACTCCCTTTCATGTTTATGACTCAAGGGGACATGTGCCTCGATTCCCGGACCACCAATCACGCATTCCCATGCATGATGGCCCAAGGAACAAAGTGTGCAACTTTGATTTCAAATGCATGCAATGCAAACAAGCAAACAAGGGTGTTAAACCTCTATCATGACTTGGTCAAGAGGCCTAACATGCATGCCAATGTGATGCACTCCTAGACATGGCAATTATCATGCAATATAGCAATACAATGCAAACCTAAGTAAACACACAAGGCAAGCATGCAAACCACATGGAGGATGGACTTAGACATGATCTAGGCAGCTCCAAAAAGGCCCAAAATCAGTGGCCAAATGCTAAGTTATGGGGGCCAAACACACATGCACACATACACATGTTAAGGTGCCAACACTTAAGCATAACAAACAACATTCAAGCACACTTGAAATGAGTTGAGCATGGACAATTGACATGCATATAAAGCTCTAAAAATCACACAAAACATGATGCCAAATCATTGCAACAGAGCAAGCCAGGTATGCAACAATAGGTCCAAGTACTTGAAGCAAGCCATGGAGGCTTATACTAAGGTCAAGTCCACCAAGCCTCACAAGGCCAAGGGGACTCAAAACAGGTCACAAGCAGACTTAAACAAAGCCTAAGGAGCACCTAGATGGCATCTAAGAGGCTCAAGCACAAGGGCACGCAACATGACCAAAACATGGAGCATTTAACACATGCTTTTAAAGCATTAAAGAAGCCACTAGGGCAAGCATATAAGCACATCATAAGGTCTGAAATGGCATGTTAGATGGTTCCAAACCATTGAAAATGAAGCAAGCATGGCATGCTACACATTCACGCTCTTGAGGCCAACAAGCCAAATGTAAAGAGGCTACAATATACATGCTAAGATTGACCAAAATGACTATGGACAGAGCTAAAATATGTCAAAATAAGCATACAAGCTTCATGGATCTAGTCCTAAAACATGCTAGAAAGAAGGCATACAAACCTAGAGCAAGTTAAGGCAATGCAAGGCATTACAAAGCATCTATGCGAAACATGCACGGAGTACTAAAACCAACTTAGAAACATGTTATATCATGGCAATATAAACATGAAAAACAACCAAAACATGTTCAACACACAACCAAACATGGTGCTCCTTTGGAGGCCAAATCTTGCCCTTTTCAAGGACATCAAGGAGAGGGGGTGGCCCTCCCCTTTTGGAGACTTTATGGCACCATCTCCACTACTGAAATCCCTCAAGATTTCAGTAGTGGAGAGGCCCAAGCACAAAAATCTCGGATCTCTACAAAATGGCACAAAAATGGCCCTTTTCAAGGCCTAAAGGGGGTCAAACTTTCCCAAAGTGTAAAACACTCTTGATAAACAATAAAAAGGGTTAAAAATCAGAACTTTTATGTGTTAATCACTAAGCACAAAAACAGTTCTAAACTAGGTAAAAACAAGGTGCAAAAAAGGGGTAAATAAAGCAAGTTTCTTACCCTTGTTGGACCTCTTCACAAATGTTGGAGTTGTTGGTTCCTTGAGCTCCAAACCAGTCAAAAATCTCAAGAACAAGCTCTAATCTTTGAGAACACCAAGGAAAGGTGAAAGACTAGGTGTTTAGGTGCAATAATGTGAACTAAAACACCTAGAACACAAAGGAAAAGAGAGAGATAGGATGTGTATCTATCCTAACCCTAAAACCGAGCTTGGTGCATCTAAGAATGTCTAAAATTTTGTAACCCTAAGCCAAGAAGAGGAGTGGTCCTCTTATAGGCAAGCACCAAAGCTTACAAGCTAAGGCATCCAAGGGCTCATCTCTCCATACACGCGTGTATGGAGAAACAAACACCGTAAAGCATCTGAAAATATCTCCAAAAAACAATAAAGTGTGGTCGGCAGGGCAAAATGGTAATTTTGCCAAAAATAGTGCCGACCGGCACAATATAGTGCCGATGGCAACACCAGCCAGCCGGTGGCCTCTAGCCACAGCCGGTGGTATGTGGGGATGCCTCACAAAGCATTCCCTGCCCCTCCAAGGCAAAGCACAAGTGTTTGGGGCAAAACCAAACACAAAACAGTCAAGTTCGGAGGTCCTGAGGCAAGGCGCGCGAGCCGAGAACTCCAGGAACTCCAAACGAACGCAAACTTGGATAATCACCGAGTGTTCAAGCGGTGACGTCCAAGTCTTGAGGACGGTCAAAAATGGGGTGTCTACACAGAGTCGCCACCTAAATATTTTAAAATGGGAAATTTAGGAAACCCTGACTCGGTGCCGAAGGCCACATGTCCGTCATCACCAAAGTGGTCTTGGCTCGGGAGCTTGGGTACGATCGGGGAAGGTCAGCTATGAGCACCCCCTTTCGCCCGGTCCGAAGACCGGCCTCTACTAACTGTGATATTCGATTTTGAAAACGTTATGTGTTCTTATTCCGGTTATTAGCCTAGAATTACTATGTTATGCGCGCAGCAAACAAGTATAGACTAGATTGCCTAATTTGGAAATAATCATTGCATATCCGTTTGTTTTGAAAATGCTTTGGAATTTGCTACTCGCAAGTAGGCTAAAATACGGATTTCAACGAGTTTTTCCAACTCAAGCAATACAACCTCCACCCACAGGCATTTAATTAGTTATATCACATAAGCAACTAGCCGCATGGTGAGCCTATTATCATGTTAACATTCACACGCATGCGGGATACTAAAGCATAAAAACTCACCTAGTACTCCGTGCCGAAACAATAAACTAGTTAGCAAACATGCATGTCCCTAGTTCATGTTAAATGGCTAATGCATCGCATACAGAATGTGATTAGGATAGGCTCGGCTAACCCTAAAGTGGCATGTGAAATGCAATCATTCGATGCATGTATTCGAGTTGGAAATTGAAGATACAATGCGGTTTGTATGATGTACCGAGCCCGATGCATGTCAACAAATGCATGGATGCACGCATGCATTGGATAAGGTATGCTAAAGATAAACGTGCCCTAATCTACCATCATAAGCAGGTAAATAAAAGGGAAGAAAGAAGTGGGGGTTGGAAGACATACACACCACTCACACACACTTATTACAGATTTGCCCTCGCCCGGAGGGACCAAATAAATAATACAAATTGGACCACCAATCACGCATTGCCATGCATGATGGCCCAAAGAATCAAGTGTGCAATTTCCATGTCAAATGAAATGCAAACTAAACAATCAAAGAGCCCAATCCCCATCACCAAATCAAGGGACAAGGCATGCATGCAAGATGCATTGCAACCTAATCATGTTAGCTAGGGATGCAATATGAGCATGTGAGCAAACAATGCAAGCATACAAGCAACATGAGGTAAGCATACAAGCAAGCAAATGATGGTCTTAAACATGACTTAGGCAACTCTAATTAAGCCTAAAATCAGTGGCCAAAATGCCCAAAAATGAGGGCTAAACACACATGCACACATGCAAGTAAGTTGGACCCACACTTAGGCACTAAACAAGCAACTTCCAAGCACATTTAAGAGGGCACAAATGTGAACTATTAGGATGCAATATGAGCTTTAAAATCATGTCAAAATATGGTGCCAAACCAACTCAAACAAGACAAACAAAAGCATGCAAACATAGCCCAAGTATGCAAGGCAAGTCATGAAAACTTGAACCACACTTAGTACAACCACACATGGCAATACTTAAGCGACTAAAAACAGAGTTTTAACACATGAAACTAAGCCCAAAAGATCACCTAGATGGCATCTAAATGACATGAATCCAAAGGCATGCACAATGGTCAAAACATAGGGCATACTACACGTACTTTTAAAGCAACAAAGAGACAACTAAGGCGAGCATACAAGCACAACAAAGGGACTGAAATGACATGTTGGGTGGTTCCAAACCACCAAAATGATGCAATCAACACATGCCATACATTCACACACTTGAGGCATACAAGCCCAGCAAGCCACAAATGCAAAGGAGCTATACTAAACATGCCAAAACCGATCCAAACGACTACGGACAGACCTAAATCATGGCAAAATAAACACAAAACATTCATAAGTCCAAGCCTAAATCATGCTCAAACAAAGGCTAACAACCTAAGACATGTTAAGGGAATTACAAGGCATTACATGGCAACTATGCTAAACATGCATGGAGTACCAAAACCAACACACAACATGATTATATTATGGCATAATAAGCATGAAGTGCAGCCTAGACATGATCAACACACACTTGAACATAAGGCTCCTTAAGGAAGCAAAATAGGTCCTTTTTAAGGACAACAAGGAGAGGGGGTGGCCCTCCCCTTTTTAAAACTTCAAGGCACCATCTCCACCACTGAAATCCCTCAAGATTTCAGTGGTGAAGAGGCCCAAACACCAAAGTCTCGAAACTTGCACAAAATAGCACAAAATGAGGCCTTTCAAGGCCTAAGAGGGCCCAAACTTCCCCAAAGCACAAAACACTCTTAATAAACTATCAAGAGGGCCTAAAAATAGAACTTTTTTATGTTATACACTAAACACAAAAACAGCTTTAAGATAGGTAAAAATAAGATGCAAAAATGGGGAATAAAAGACAAGTTTCTCACCCTTGTTGACCTTCTTCACAAGTGTTGATGTTGTTGCTTCCTTGGGCTCAAATCCAGCCAAGAACACCAAGAACAACCTCTTGGAACCTCAGAAACCAAGGAAAGGTGAAACACTAGGTGTTGATGTGCAATAGTATGAACAAATGCACCTAGAACACTTAAGGGAGAGAGGTATAGAGATATAATATGTATCAATCCTAGACCGAAAACCAGAGCTCTCTCTGAGTTGTTTTTTCTCCAAAAAGCCAACCCTAAAGCCAAGGGGGAAGGGCTCCTCTTATAGAGGAGTCAAACTTGTAATGCTTACAAGTTAAGCAACCAAGAGGGGCATCCCTCCATACACGTGTATGGAGGGGGAGTCAATGCCAAACAGCTGTAATAAAATATTTGAAAAAGCAGCTGAACAGTAGCCGGCTAGCCAAAAATGTCATTTTGACAAAAATGACTGTCGACCGGCAACAAAGAGTGCCGGCAAGCAATATAAATTGCCGGTGGCAACAAAAACCAGCCGGTGGCCTCTAGCTAGTGCCGGTGGTGTATGGGGATGCCTCACAAGGCATTCCCTGCCCCTCCAAGGCAAAACACAAGTGTTTGGTGCAAAACCAGACACAAAACAGTCGAGTTCAGAGATCCTGAGGCAAAGGCGTGGCGAGAACTCGAACTCCAAACAAACACGAACATGGATAATCACCGAGTGTTCAAGTGGCGTCAAGTCTTGAGGACGGTCAAAAATGGGGTGTCTCTGATTGCCCTCTTTGACAGAACTCGAAAGTCATAACAATGACGGGAGTGAATGTCAAAGCCCAGAAACGACCCATTTTTGACAAGGCCGAAGACTTGGACAAACATGCAAGACAAACAAGGTATGCGCCCGAAGGCAGGGGCAAAATGCAAGACAATGCAAGAAGCCGAGCATAACTTATGATCATGCAAAGAAAACTGTAATGAAGCACACATGCGAAAGTTATAAGCTAGCATACACCAGACTACACTACAATGCAGAAAGGATGTAAGAGAATTATGCAATTCTCCATACGTCTCAACTCGGAGGATACAATACCTGTGCGGCTCGTCCGGTTGCACCGGCCTCAAATGAGCCGTACATACAATATCGTGCCTGAAAAGAAAACAAACTTAACAGGTACAATGTCGTTAGCGATATGCATGACAATGCAATGATGAATGCAAAATGATATGTACTATATACAAAACTAAGTATAAACAATGTAAATGATAAGGCAATGCAATTGAAACTATGCAAACTAAATGCAGAGCAATTGAATCACGATTCAATCACGAGCGGTTCGAAACCACACATATGTCAAATAGGTTGATGGGAGTAACAAGTCCGTCTACCATAGAACGATGTCTGAACTATGAGTGATGCAGACGGACACAAGAACAAGTATTGGGGGGGAAATGACATAAGTGGGGTGACAACCCGCTAGGGAAAGAATAATGATCCTAATGCCGGATGCAATAATTACACTACAATGTAATATAAATGGATATGGCGTGTAGCCAAAACCGTATTTTGCCTAGGAAAGACATGTACACGTACAAGCCATGTCTAACACAGAAAAGGTGCCGCCACCCTCAAACCAAGATCATCAAGGAATAGGCGCGTACACATGCAGAATTGTGTTTTGACGTGAGAAGTATGAGCACATACCAGACCAAGCTCAACAAGGAAAGGTGCAAGCCATAGATGGAAGATGATGCAGTAGATGTATACAACTACAATGCAATATAGATGGATGAGTGAAGGCGAAACATGCGTATCGACGCGAGTGAAGAATGCATGACAATGCGGATGGAATCGAAACATGCGCGTCAACGCACGTGAAGAATGCATGACAATGCGGGTGGAAGCGAAACATGCGCGTCAACGCAAGTGAAGAATGCACGACAATGCAGGTGGAAGCGAAACATGCGCGTCAACGCAAGTGAAGAATGCACGACAATGCAGGTGGAAGCGAAACATGCGCATCAACGCAAGTGAAGAATGCACGACAATGCGGGTGGGTAATGCAAGGGGTGCATGCAAACTATAATGCAATATAGATGGACGTTTACAGAAAATGCATGACATATGCACTATGTTACAATGAAATGCATGACATATGCATTATGTTTTTTGGATTTTTTGGATTTTTTGAAATGCATGACATATGCAGTATTCACAATGATGCATGACATATGCAGTATTCACAAATGATGCATGACATACGTAGTAAATATGAACCAAACTACATCTCTTGCAGAAAGGATTAAGAGAATTAAGCAATTCTCACGGCGCCTTACACGGAGAAGGCTAAAAGCGACTACCGAGAACACCTGGAGTCTCAAGCACAACATCTCTCAGCGTATCGTACGCAGGAGAGGAAAAAACAAAGCAAAAAAAAGAAACCTCTCAGCGTAGTACACGCAAGAGGGGAAAGACAAAAGGTCTCTCAGCGTAGTACACGCGAGAGGGGAAAGACAAAAGGCCTCTCAGCGTAGTACACGCGAGAGAGGAAAGACAAAAGCACGTGACGAGCGAGACCACGCAAGTCACAAAAGGAATGCAAGCTACTGCAAATGAGACACGCATGCTAACGCAAATGGGACACGCATGCCAATGCAAATGGGGTACACGTGCCAATGCAAATGGGGGACATGTGCCAATAGGAATGAGGCAAACGTGACACGCATGCCATACGAAAGGTAAAATGATGTAAGTGTGACATGCACGCCACATGGAGTGTAAAATGTAACAAATGAGACACGCATGCCAATGCAAGATAATGCAAATGGACTTAAATGCATAACAACGCACGTGTTTCGGAATACACGACGATGCATGGTAAGGGAGTGTATAACAGCGCGAACGATGTGCGAGGCGACTTATGTATTTGAAACGCATAACAATGCTTATAATAAAAATGCAATGACAATGCATACGAGATGTGCATGACAATGCAAGGGGTGCATGTTACAACGCGTGTAGTACGTGCATAACAATGCAACCGTGAGGCACATGACGGCGTGATGTAATGCACCAAAGTAGTGCGATGAAAGCGTGCAACGCACACGGGGCAACTTTTGAATCTTGTACAAGATAAAAGGATACAAAAGGATACAACATTGCATGAATTTGAGTGCCACGCACAGAAGACACGGTCCAAGGTCAAAACGGAGGCCGGTTGAGCATCGGAGATACACTTTCTTGCACTTTCTTGAGCTATGAAGACCAAAAACCACCCATATTGCCTAAACAAGGCTGTGGGAACATCACCGGCTGGGCTAGGAGGCCACCGGCTGTCCACCGGCTGAAAATAAATTCCATCGGCACAATATTATGCCGGCCGGCACAAAATGTTGCCGACCGGCAAAAAGTCGCTGAGTCGGGGCAGATTCGATTTTTCACCTCGGGTCTTTTAAAATAGGGTTTCTAAACCCTATTTTCTTATTTCCCTTCCGCCGAAAACCATCTCTCTCTCTCTCTCTAGCGCCTTTTTCTCTCCTCATTGCCTCATTTCTTTGTGTTTTCGCGCATTTTCCGTCGTTCGATTCGCGAAGTTCATCGCGTTTCGGACATTTTCGACCGATTGAAATTTCATTTCGGCACTTCTTTTGCTATTCCCGCCTTTTTGGGACTTGTTCCCCTCGATTTCCTCTTCATTTCCATACCTTTTTCCCATCCCGACCTTTCCGGCCATTTTCCACCCTCCGGGGGGTTGACTTTCGAGTTGACTCTTCGTATTCCGAGCCTATTTTCATTCCTCGACCATTTTTCCATCATTCTCGATATGGCCGACGACGTTCCACGTGGCGGGACTCCCTCGGATCACGAGATGGATCCCGAGGTCGAGCTCCTCCCGTTGAGCGAGCGCCCTTTCGACCCGGCGACCTACCGGCCGGCGATTCACGTTCTACCGCCCGACGGACTACGCCAGTTCAGGAGCTTTGACATGGCATTGGACCCCGAGCTGCTTCTACGCGAGCCTGTCTCCCACCTATCCTCCGGCGCTTCCGAGGTAACTTTCTTTCTCTGCTTTACTTTCCGCAACGTAGAATGTTTAACTGCCGATTATCATAGCTGGTCGCATTCTTTAATTGCTTAGTTCCGATACACTGATATACTGTATAGTATAGTTGATCACAAACGCGTTAACTGATTATCTGTTTAAGACTCACACGCGCACACACTGCACTAGCCTTGAACCACTCAAACCACGGCACACACCGTATTTCACTGCAGACACCGACACTCGATATCTGTTTGACTCTGAAAAACTTGCACGCATGCCACAGTTGCACCGAGCCACTCAAACACACTGACGCATCATATGTTGTAGTTCACTAAAAGCACACCGACACCCGGTATCTGTTTGAATCTGAAAATATGCACGCATGCTAAATTTGCACTGAACCACTCAAACACGCTGACGCATCATATGTTGTAGTTCACTAAAAGCACACCGGCACCCGGTATCTGTTTGAATCTGAAAATATGCACGCATGCTAAATTTGCACTGAATCACTCAAACACGTTGACGCATCACACGTTGTAGTTCACTGTAAGCACACCGGCACCCTGTATCTGTTTGAATCTGATAAACTTGCACGCATGCCACCTTTGCACTGATTTTGACTGTTTCTTCAAAACTGTACATTTTATATTGCTTCGCAATTACTTGTTTGAAAACAGGGAGATTCCCATACCATCCGCGGGTATGGGAATACCGTTGCTCGCGAGTGGTACACTGAGCTTCCTGACACAGTTCGCCGCATCGTAGACCAGGCTGGCTTCAGCGCCTTTTGCAGGGGACTTTCCCAGCTCACGACATGCAGACCTCTTCTCGCCGCTCTGGTGGAGAGGTGGTGGGACACCACCGATTCGTTTCATTTGTCGGCGACCGGGGACATGACGATGACCCCTTATGACTTCTCGATGCTCACCGGCATCGGGGTAGGGGGTGATCCGATCCCCTTCGATACTGACATGGATGAGTGGACCGCAGCTCAGGTCTACTTACTTGGCGCGGCACCGCCTCTCGCGCGTCCCGGCTTCGTCCGGTACTCCTGGTTTGAGGTGCAGTTCCGGGTCCAGCCCCTTCTCGTTGATGCAGCCCCGATGACCCCAGAGGCCGTGGAGAGATATGCACGCGGCTTCCTCATGTTCCTATTTGGGACTACCATTTTCGCCGACCGGGCGAACACAGTGCCTCTCTACCTTCTCTGTGCACTGGTGGATGTCAAAGACATTCTGCATTATGACTGGGGTGGTGCCGCTCTCAGCCTCATGGACATATTGTTTCGGGTACCGGGCGTGCTTGGGAGGTACATTTCTTTTTCTGCCTTTCATTTCCGTTCTTTATTTTCTGTACTCTGCACACTGCACACACTGTAATCTGCTTTACACTTGCTGTATACTGTACACACGGCACACACATACTCTGCTTTACACTGACTGTATACTGTACACACGGCACACACATACTGCACAATACACTGCACGACACTGCTCTGCTATTTCTGCCTTCTATTCTGTATTCTGCTTTATCTGATAAATGTACTGGTATTTATCTTGCAGTTGTGGGTTTACGCCTACTTTCCTAGGCTCGCCCCTGTACCCGATGCAGAGACCCCTCTGGTCGTCCCCTTCTCACGCCGCTTTGACGGGAGATGCGCCCGGAGGCCGCGGGAGACTTTCAGCTTCTTCCGCCGCTACTTCGACACCATCACTCCTGCCGAGGTATGTTTTACTTGCAGTTTATTTAAGCTTCGCCTTTCCACTGTATATTCGCAATATCAGTAGGTAACACACTGTATTTCAACTTCAGATCACCTGGCGGCCGTGGGCTCCACTGCCTGCGATGATGAGGGATCGGTTCGCCGGTGCCGACGAGACCTCACGTTACCGGATTACGCCGAGGGCGATGCTGCCGGGCTTGGTACCTGGGTGAGCGTTTCTTACGCCAGACCCTAGGCTTACCCGAGCAGATAGTCCCGGTGCATCCTCCTGAGCACATGCGGGACACGGAGAGGTTTACTGCCGAGGTGATGGCGGACTACACCATCGGCTGGGAGGCTGACGATTTCCGAGGCGAGGGCGATTACTCAGAGTACGTCCGGACCTTCATCATGCGCCCCCTGAGCGGCGGCCACCGAGCAGAGAGAGAGAGACCTGCGGCGCCAGCGGGTTGGAGGGGGAGCGCCGAGGAGGGCTCGAGTTCGTGGCAGAGGTGGGGTTCAGCGGGGGCGAGGGTCCGGTTGGCCTGTTCTGCCCGCTTCATTGACTTTCCGAGGGCAGGATGGGGCGACCTACCAGATCCCCTTTGCTCCTCCACCGGCTGATCACGAGCTTGTCGGTGTCCCCGACTTGCCTCCGGTATGTATTACTGCATTTTTGTATAGTCATTTCATTTTAGTTTATTTGATATTCCACAAAATATTGATGCATCTGATACTTTTACAGGCGTCTTCCGGATACACCCGGCAGTCATTGGATATGAATGCCTCCATGATGGGGATGCTACAGCGGACATTCGACCTCCTGGCCCTCTACAGCATTCCGGTATGTTCTTTCTGACCACAGCCTCAAACCATGTACAAACTGCTTTACATAATCTGATGCATAATTGCGACATCTGATAAACTGCTCACGGCATCTGATACACTGCACTCACACACTGTATTCTGCACTAATTCACTGCTCAGGGCATTCACAGACTGTACTCATACATTGCATTCTGCACTGATTCACTGTTCACGACATTCACAGACTGTATTCATACATCGCATTCCGCACTGATTCACTGTTCACGACATTCACAAACTGTACTCATACACTGTATTTTGCACTGATAAATTGCTTACAGTATTCTGATGTATTTGCCTTTCTTGTTTTGCAGCCTCCCTTCCCGATTCCTCCGGTGGGTGGCGCTCCGGTGGGTAGTGCTCCGACTGGACCTCCCATTTCTACCCGGGATGGCAGAGTGTATCCCCGCACCAGAGGAGGGTGCACTCATATCGGGATTAGCTCGCGGGCTCCAGTTCCGGATGATGAGTCCGAGGCAGAGACAGAGGCGGAGGAGACCGGTGATGGCTCGGACTCGAGCTCAGGCGGCGATGCCCCTGGTGGTACCCCTGTTGATGACGCTCCTGGACCTTCGTCCAGGAAGAGGACCAGAACAGGTTGACGGCCCCGGAGCCATTTTGGACATTTGATACAAATTTTGCTGTTTTCTTTTTCTTTTCCCCTTTTTTTTTCTTTTGGTTAGCAGTTAGAGTACTTTTGTACTGCCGCAGGCAGATTTTGTTTTCCCAAAACTTATGTACTTGAAAAGATGATATGAAATGAAACAAACTTTTTGTCTGAAAAAGTGTTTACATTCATGTATATTTCATACCTTGCACTGTATTGCATCGTATTACACCTCAAATGTAAATGACATTAATCTGTTGTCTGAAAAAGTGAATATTTGCACTATGATAATCGGATAACCAACCAACTAACAGATGATAATCAGATGACCAACCAACTAACAGCAAATAACTCATACAAACCACTACTCAAACCACATAATACAGCCCATACTCTATTGGGGATCGGTCTGCATACAGCCCATAACACAGCATTCGGTTCATTCTGCACACAGCAAACCCTGAACAAATAACCTGATCTGACAAGACGGATCGCAAAACTGACACGGTTGCAGTTGAAATACACCCGGATGTCCCAAATTTTTCCCTCTCCTTCTCTTGCTTTGCACGAATGTAGAGAATGACACAGCATTCTGAGCACAGACGATTTTTTTGAAATAAGGAAGGGTTTTCAACCGGGGTGTCGAGCCTACCACAGAACACAGCGGAAGGACTCAAACAAAGAAATAAAAGGCACACGACCTAACACAACGAGACACACTTGGAAAAGACTCAAAGCCAAAATTGAGACCGACAAATCAAAAGACATAACACACGGACATGTTTACAAAAAGACCTCAAATCTCGAGGAGCCAATTCCTCCGGATATTATTCCCACCCTTTCTGATTTGTGATACTCACATCACTCAACCCTCATGCTTGGTTTTTCTCTCAAAACCCTTTTCTCACTTCTCTCTCTGCTTACACCTCTCTATTCTTTATTCTCTCATTTTTCAATCCCTCCCCAGAGTGGTTGATAGGTAAACGAGAGGTTGTGGGTTCACACCCAACACTGTTAGCTCACAACCATTTCTTCTGGCGGATGGAGTGCCTTTTCGGCGAGTATGTTGACGGGGGGAAAGACAGAAGACCTGACTCAACTGTGCCCCTAGTTCGTCACTTTGACCATTTTTTGTTTTATTCCTAAAACAGTTTTGATCAAAATGGGAGTTGGATCAACACACTTATTCGATTTTTGATTTGAAAATCATGTGAATCAGGCTGTGAGCACTGAAAATTCTCCTTTTTGGGTCCAAACATGGTCCAATTTTGGAAAATGGAATAGTTTTCGAGAAAATAGTCAACTTTGGTAAAAATTTTCAAAAACTATTTTTGCAAACAATCAACGCTCAATGAGCGCGAAACTTACCCTTGAGATATGCAACCTCGGATCAAGGACGATGGATAATTGCCCCTGGCTTAAAAGGGGGGGTAAGGCAACGGAAAGTTGCCCCTGGTTTGGACGGTAACTTAGGGCAACTTATGGCAATGTATGGCAACGGAAAGTTGCCCCTTGTTTGGATGATGCCGCGGCATTCTGTAAGCCAGTCCTCGTGGATGACAATCGGACCCTCGGACGCGGAGGAGGCGAAGACGGCTTGAATCAATATATGGACACAGTCACCTGGAAGGTGTTAGTGGTTTGGAAGTTAATCACGTAATTCCGGGTTGCTGCAATCGAGACATTGGATTCGGAGGAGGCAAAAGTGATCAAAACCATGACATGGACTGAGACGCTATGGAAGCGTTGGGGGCTGGAATTCAGGACGAAGTTGCCTACGTATCCCAAACATGGGAATCAAGCCTTACGTAGTTCCGGTTAAGGTACACTCGGGTATTTTAACCTTCACTGTTTAGGCTCTAACTTTTGCCAAGGTGCCCAATGCGGGTTTTCGACCTTGCGAGCTATGTTTTTCTTCTTCTTTCTCTTTATTCTTTTCTTTTGCATTTCTTTTTCTTTTTTATTTCTTTTCTTTTGCTATTCTTTGTTCTTTTCTTTTCTTTTTCTGCTTCTTTTCGTATTTTTCTTTTTTCTTTTCTTTTTCTTTGCTCTAACTTTTGCTTGGATCGCCCTTTCGGGTTTTCGGCCCAGCGAGCCTCTCAAAGGGTAAAAAGTGTAGCTTTGTCCATGCCAAATGGTTTTGAGATTGAAGCCTTTCTGTGTCGAGGAGAATGACTGTTATGTTGATTTGCAGAAGAATCCATCATGGTTACTTCATGAGCCTTGCCTGGTGGGATCTGACCCCCCCCTTGATCTGACTCTGATGCCTCTTGCTCGAGGGCTACTTCAAATTGGGCCGCACAGGCGTTTCATGGCACTGTTGAACGTTTCGAACAGATTCCAATTTGCAACAGATGAATTGAATCTTGAGACCGAGAGCGATCCTGGGCTGCACAATCTCAAGAGCGGTCCCATGCAGGTCTTCGCAAGACTGCGCAAGACATTTTATTTTTGAAAGTTTTTAAGAAAGCGACAAATCATTTGCGTTGAAGATTGTGTGGAACCAGTCTGGATCGGACCAGGATCCTTCTTAGTACTCACGCCGACAAGCATGATTTCATTCATTAAAAGCTTAGCAGGCCTCTCTTTCTCTCAAAATGATCAAAATTTTACAAAACCCGAGGAATTACTTCCTCTTCGTTTTTCATCACTGCAGTGTTCGAAATGGGGTTTTATGAAAAGCTTAGGTCATTACGACAATGTTTAAGGCACAAGAGAGTAGGCGAAATGCACTGTCGTTCCATTCACATATTCTGGCGCGGCTAAAAAAAAAAAAGCAACCAATACGGAACGTGATAGCCACGGCTGTTTCATTCAGATTCTCTGATTGCGACTGGCTTTTCAACAGAGACAGACTTAAAAGGAAAAGCAAAAGGACAATTGCAAAATGGCGTTTGAGGCAACAACCCTGAAATCGCCTGGTATTCTATACAAGAGAGACTGACTCAGTACAACAAGACAGACCCTGTAAACAAAAGGACTGACTCAAAACAATGAGACAGACTCAAAACAAAACAAAAGACTGACTCGACACCCAAGTCACGTTTTACAAAACTAACATTAACAGATGCCCAAAAATGTGTGCCAAACGCCACATCCAAAAATGCACCAGGCACTGCCCACAGGCGGTTCACCTTCTGATTACATACTCGCAGTATCTGTGTCCTCAAAATCCAACAACTGGGTGGTGACGGACTTTGCTGAAGTAGGTGGGAGGATAACCTCGTTGTCAATCAAATCTTGCACCTCATGCCGAAGGCGGAAACAATTTTCGGTAGCATGGCGGCCTGGTGGTACGACAAGATCGAGTAGGGTCATGAGTATCAGGGAGATTCTTCGGGAGAGGCCGAGGCTCCAGGGGTTTAAGGTGTCCCCTCTCGGCAAGGATTTGAAGTGCCTTGGACAATGGCATGTAGAGAGCATGAAAGACCCTGCGCCCTCGGGGCAAGTATTTTGGAGCCTGAGCACTCTTGCTAGATGCACTAGGGAACGGATCGGCGGGTGCGGCCTTGGATTTCTGATACTTTCTGGATGCAAGGTTGGGAGCGGGAAGAACTGTTTTGGCATGACGGGGCCTATCCCGATTCTCTGATTGACTGGAATTGCCCTCAGGCTGAATGGGGAAAGCATCCTCCACAGCTTTTGACATAACTGCGGATATCTGTTGCTTATTCATTCCCCCGGCTTTCAAAGCCTCTACTGCCCACAGCAGTTGTTCGATAGGGTCGGCATCTGCCTTCATTTTGCCTTTGTCTCTGGCCTCGTCCTAATCTGGAGTTTGGTTTGCTGCGTCGTTACCATAGCTGGAGGTCATCTCCGGCTGGTTGAGTTCGATTACAATTCGTCCCAGTAGTGGGGGTTCCTAGGGTATAAAGCCTCCGGTATATGGTGCGGCTGGTGGCAAAACAGACATTCCATATGCGAGATCTGCCACAGATCTTTGAAGATCACCTATCATTCCCATTAGTTCAAATGTAGTAGGCTCGCGAGCCTGATATAGTTGAGGGGTCTAAATTGGGTGTGCGGCAGGCGACCTGGGCGGATGCGGCATATCAATATTAGCCTCACTTTGTAGGGTGATTCCTTGATCCAACGCGGCCGTCTTGACCACGATCTCTTCTGAATTCTGCGTCATGCTCAGTCCTGCCTCAGCAAGGAGAAGACACTAGCTGTTCTGGATCGACCCTCTGAATCTCTGAACTGAAACGGAAAACAAGCAGTATTTCAGCCCCAAACAGATCAAACACGGGTGTAGCTGATCAACTGTACTCTACTACTGATCACTGTTCCCCAAAATCACTGTTCAATATCGAACTGATACCCGCAGACATAACTGATTCTCAACAAACACTGATACTGGTGCCCTCGGGCCGGATACCCAATCTTGCAAACTGACATGTGTGTTCCTGTAGAGATACACTCTAAAAGCACATAGCAGGTAAAAGAGAGCCAATACACCCCTATGTTGGGGAAGGGTTTCCCTGTCCTACTTTGTCAGGAGCTAGGGTTTCACTACGCACGCAGCGGTTTCAAACAACCTATATCGGGTAAGCAACCTGTCCTAGTGTGGAATGGTCACTATGGATTTCGATATGCACTAGGTCGAATGGTCAAAAAGGGTTCCCTGGTAAAACCGAGGTTTGTGTTCCCATACTGGCAGAGCCAACCGTCAAATTTTTATGGTCATGCCTTGACAAGACAAGCCTCCAAAGAAACGCCAGAATAGAAGATGGCCAACACGGTGTCCTAGGCGCACCAATGCACATGCAATGCAAAGAAACACATAAGTGTAGTCAAAAGAGGATATCACGAGTTCGAGTCAAGCTCTCTAAACTCCCCAGCAGAGTCGCCAGAAACTGTAGACGCGCCCTCGGGCCTCACGCTGATTCGGACTCCCTGTTTTGTGTGTTATGTCAAATCCCGAACCAAAGAGTCCAACTCTGGCAAATCGTTTTGAAGAAAAACAGATTTTGAAAAGTAGTACCAAACATGGACTGCTTTGCCAGATACAGACTCGCCACCTAAATATTTTAAAATTGGAAATTTAGGAAACCCTGACTCGGTGCCGAAGGCCACATATCCGTCATCACCAAAATGGTCTTGGCTCGGGAGCTTGGGTACGATCGGGGAAGGTCAGCTATGAGCACCCCCTTTCGCCCGGTCCGAAGACCGGCCTCTACTAACCGTGATATTCGATTTTAAAAACATTATGTGTTCTTATTCCGGTTATTAGCCTAGAATTACTATGTTATGCGCGCAGCAAACAAGTATAGACTAGATTGCCTAATTTGGAAATAATCATTGCATATCCGTTTGTTTTGAAAATGCTTTGGAATTTGCTACTCACAAGTAGGCTAAAATACGGATTTCAACGAGTTTTTCCAACTCAAGCAATCCACCCTCCACCCACAGGCATTTAAACAGTTATATCACATAAGCAACTAGCCGCATGGTGAGCCTATTATCATGTTAACATTCACACGCATGCGGGATACTAAAGCATAAAAACTCACCTAGTACTCCGTGCCGAAACAATAAACTAGTTAGCAAACATGCATGTCCCTAGTTCATGTTAAATGGCTAATGCATCGCATACAGAATGTGATTAGGATAGGCTCGGCTAACCCTAAAGTGGCATGTGAAATGCAATCATTCGATGCACGTATTCGAGTTGGAAATTGAAGATACAATGCGGTTTGTATGATGTACCGAGCCCGATGTATGTCAACAAATGCATGGATGCACGCATGCATTGCATAAGGTATGCTAAAGATAAACGTGCCCTAATCTACCATCATAAGCAGGTAAATAAAAGGGAAGAAAGAAGTGGGGGTTGGAAGACATACACACCACTCACACACACTTATTACAGATTTGCCCTCGCCCGGAGGGACCAAATAAATAATACAAATTAATTAACTACGCAAGCTAATTAAATATTATAAATTAATTAAGTTAACAAATTAATTAATCTAAGAAAACAGTAAACCGCCTCGGGGCGAGGGCTCAATGCATGCCATGCCTAGCTCCTGTTTTCCTCGCTTGCTCGAAACTGCCAAAGCCTCAAGGATGCCTCTCTGGACACTGGATGATCCCACCGGCTGGAGGAAATGACCACCGACACTAGGATGTGGCCCATCGGCACAAAACATATCCACCGGCCATTGATTGAATGCCGGTCGGCACTAAATCTTGCCGTCGGCAATGAATTCTGAGAACGCAACTCACAAAGAAAGAGGGCGTAATCTTGCATGGCAGCTTAATTCAAGCAATGTATGCACCAAACACATTCCTTATCACGTTTGTGACTCAAAGGAGGATGTGCCTCGATTCTCGGGCCACCAATCACGCATTTCCATGCATGATGGCCCAAAGGATCAAGTGTGCAATTTCCATGTCAAATGAAATGCAAACTAAACAATCAAAGAGCCCAATCCCCATCACCAAATCAAGGGACAAGGCATGCATGCAAGATGTATTGCAACCTAATCATGTTAGCTAAGGATGCAACATGAGCATGTGAGCAAACAATGCAAGCATACAAGCAACATAAGGTAAGCATACAAGCAAGCAAATGATGGTCTTAAACATGACTTAGGCAACTCTAATTAAGCCTAAAATCAGTGGCCAAAATGCCCAAAAATGAGGGCTAAACACACATGCACACATGCAAGTAAGTTGGACCCACACTTAGGCACTAAACAAGCAACTTCCAAGCACATTTAAGAGGGCACAAATGTGAACTATTAGCATGCAATATGAGCTTTAAAATCATGTCAAAATGTGGTGCCAAACCAACTCAAACAAGACAAACAAAAGCATGCAAACATAGCCCAAGTATGCAAGGCAAGTCATGAAGGCTTGAACCACACTTAGTACAACCACACATGGCAATACTTAAGCGACTAAAAACAGAGTTTTAACACATGAAACTAAGCCCAAAAGGTCACCTAGATGGCATCTAAATGACATGAATCCAAAGGCATGCACAATGGTCAAAACATAGGGCATACTACACGTACTTTTAAAGCAACAAAGAGACAACTAAGGCGAGCATACAAGCACACCAAAGGGACTGAAATGACATGTTGGGTGGTTCCAAACCACCAAAATGATGCAATCAACACATGCCATACATTCACATACTTGAGGCATACAAGCCCGGCAAGCCATAAATGCAAAGGAGCTATACTAAACATGCCAAAACCGATCCAAACGACTACGGATAGACCTAAAGCATGGCAAAATAAACACAAAATATTCATAAGTCCAAGCCTAAATCATGCTCAAACAAAGGCTAACAACCTAAGACATGTTAAGGGAATTACAAGGCATTACATGGCAACTATGCTAAACATGCATGGAGTACCAAAACCAACACACAACATGATTATATTATGGCATAATAAGCATGAAGTGCAGCCTAGACATGATCAACACACACTTGAACATAAGGCTCCTTAAGGAAGCAAAATAGGTCCTTTTCAAGGACAACAATGAGAGGGGGTGGCCCTCCCCTTTTTAAGACTTCAAGGCACCATCTCCACCACTGAAATCCCTCAAGATTTCAGTGGTGAAGAGGCCCAAACACCAAAGTCTCAAAACTTGCACAAAATGGCACAAAATGAGGCCTTTCAAGGCCTAAGAGGGCCCAAACTTCCCCAAAGCACAAAACACTCTTAATAAACTATCAAGAGGGCCTAAAAACAGAACTTTTTTATGTTATACACTAAACACAAAAACAGATTTAAGATAGGTAAAAATAGGATGCAAAAATGGGGAATAAAAGACAAGTTTCTCACCCTTGTTGACCTTCTTCACAAGTGTTGATGTTGTTGCTTCCTTGGGCTCAAATCCAGCCAAGAACACCAAGAACAACCTCTTGGAACCTCAGAAACCAAGGAAAGGTGAAACACTAGGTGTTGATGTGCAATAGTATGAACAAATGCACCTAGAACACTTAAGGGAGACAGGTATAGAGATATAATATGTATCAATCCTAGACCGAAAACCAGAGCTCTCTCTAAGTTGTTTTTTCTCCAAAAAGCCAACCCTAAAGCCAAGGGGGAAGGGCTCCTCTTATAGAGGAGTCAAACTTGTAATGCTTACAAGTTAAGCAACCAAGAGGGCATCCTCCATACACGTGTATGGAGGAGTCAATGCCGCAATTTGTAATAAAATATCTGAAAAGCAATTAACAAAGAGTTTCGGCTAGCCAAAATGTCATTTTGACAAAATGATCACGACGCAACAAAGAGTGCTTGGGGCAATATAAATTGCGGTGGCAACAAAAACCACGGTGGCCTCTAGCTAGTGCCGGTGGTGTGTGGGGATGCCTCACAAGGCATTCCCTGCCCCTCCAAGGCAAAACACAAGTGTTTGGTGCAAAACCAGACACAAAACAGTCGAGTTCGGAGATCCTGAGGCAAGGCGCGTAGCCGAGAACTCCGGGAACTCCAAACAAACACGAACATGGATAATCACCGAATGTTCAAACGGTGACGTCCAAGTCTTGAGGACGGTCAAAAATGGGGTGTCTACAACTACCCACTACGATGACATGTCGAGGGCGTGGTGGGGCGACTTATCAGATCCCTATTGCTCCCCCTCCGGCTGATCATGAGTTGGTCGGGTTCTACGGCTTACCTCCGGTATGTACTATTGTATTTTGCATTTTGCACAATCAGTTCATTTCAATTCATTTGATATTCCGCAGTATACTGATGCTTCTAACCCTTTTGCAGGCCTCTTTGGAGTACACTCGCCAGTCCCTGGAGCTGACTGCTTCTGTGATGGGGATGCTCCAGCAGAGCCTTGACCTTCTATCCATTTACAGTATTCTGGTATGTTCTTCTGACCACGGTCTCGAACTATACATAAACTGTTTCACATACTCTGATGCATAATGCTACACCTGATGCACCGCGCTCGCGACATCTGATACACTATTTTCATACACGGCATTCCGCACTAATAAACTGCTCACAGTATACACACACTGTACTCATACACTGCATTCTGCACTGATAAACTGCTCACAGTATACACACACTGTACTCATACACTGCATTCTGCACTGATAAACTGCTCACAGTATACACACACTGTACTCATACACTGCATTCTGCACTGATAAACTGCTCACAGTATACACACACTGTACTCATACCTTGCGTTACCGATAAAGCGCTCACAAGATATCTTGCGTTTACCTTTTGTACTTTTCAGCATCCTTTCCAGATCCCTACTGTAGGAGGTGCTCCAACCTGACCTTCTGCTCCCACCGGAGGAGATGGCAGAGTATACCCCCGTACCAAGGCGGGGTGCACCCATGTTGGGAGTAGCTCTCGGGCACCCATCCCTGATGATGATGATGAGTCCGAGGCTGAGGTAGAGGTAGAGTCATCCGAGGAGGAGACCGGAGACGGCTCGGGCTCAGACTCAGATGACGATGCTGATGATGATGCTCCTGGACCTTCGTCCAGGAAAAGGACGAGGACGGACCCCTAGACCTGAGGCTTTTTTACATTGATCTAGATTTTGCTACTTTTCTTCTTTTCGTTTTGTACTTTTCCTTTCTTCTTTTTTTTTTTTTTGCTGGTAGCTAGAGTACCTTGTACTGTCGCAGGCAAGTTTTTGTTTCCAAAGCTTTGTACTTGAAAAAGATGATGAAATGAAACAAAACTTTTTATCTGAAAAAGTGTTATATTTTGTACATTTCATATATTGTGTTGCATTGCATCATATTACACCTCAATGTAGATGAGATTGATATTTTGTCTGAAAATCAACCATTTGCATCATAATAACCAAGTAATGAATCAGCCAACAGCAAAACAACCTATACAAACCACTGCTCATTCTGAACACTCAGCTCATACTTTACTGGGGATTAATCTGTATACAACCCATAACACTTGGTTCATTCTGCACATGGCAGATCCTAAACAAACAGTCCAATCTGACAAGACGGACTACAAAGGTTGAATCTGCTAACGTTGAAACACACTCAGATGCCCCAAATTTTCCCTTTCTTCTTTTGCTTCGCATAAATGTGGAGAATGGCACAGCACTCTGTGCGCAGACTGATTTTTGTGAAATTGAAAAAGGTTTTTTCTTTTTTTTTCAAACATAGGTATTGAGCCTACAACTGAACACAGTGAAAAAGACTCAAACAAAAGGTACACGACCTAATCAAAACGAGACACGCTCGGCAAAGACTCAAAACAAAAGTTGAGGTGAACAAAACAAAAGACACGACACACAGACGTGTTTACAGAAATGAGAGACCTCAGATCTCGAGGAGCCAGTTCCTCCGGGTATGTTTCCCACCCTTTCTTATTTGTGATTCTCACATCACTCGGCCCTCAGGCTCGGTTTTTTTTTTTTTCTCAAAATCCTTTTCCTCACTTTTCTCTCGACTTGCACCTCTCTATTCTTTATTCTCTCATTTTTCATCCCTCCCCAGAGTGATTGATAGATGAATAGGAAGTTGTAGGTTCACGCCCAACATTATTAGCTTGCGGCTAGTTCTTCCAGCGACGTCTAGTCAATGTTCCGGATGGGGAACGGAGTATCTTGACTTATTCCGATTTGTGCTTCGCACTTGGCCTGATACCTCGTTGCTTGGAGGGTGAGAAAGCTTTCGGCCCTTTACTGACAGCTTTAGTGGTGCCCTTTCTGGCAAGTAAGTTGGCGATGGGGGAAAGACAGGAAGCCTGACTCAACTGTGCCCCTAGTTCATCATTTTGGCCATTTTGTTTTGGTTTTCTACTAAAACAGTTTTGACCAATATGAGAGCTAGATTAACATACTTGTTCGATTTTTTATTTGAAAATCATGCAAGTGAGGCTATAAGCACTGAAAATTTTCCTTTTTTGGGTCTAAGAAAATGGTCCAGTTTTGGAAGAGACGGAATGGTTTTCGAGAAAATAGTCAACCTCAGTAAAAATTCTCAAAAACCATTTTTGCAAATGGTCAATGCTTAACGAGCGCGGAACTTACTCTCGAGATGCACAACCTCGGATCGGAGGCAATGGAAAATTGCCCCTTGCTTGGATGACGCTGCACGGCAACGGAAAGTTGCCCCTAGTTTGAATGACGACTCGTGGCAACTCATGGCAACGGAAAGTTGCCCCTTCTTTGGATGCTGCCGCGGCATATTGTAAACAGTCCTCATTAGTGATGATCACGACCGAACTCTCGGACACGGAGAAGACGAAGATGGTCAAAACCAATATGTGGACACAGTCACTTTGAAAATGCGTAGGGCTGGACTTCAGGATGAAGCTGCCTACGTATCCCAGACATGGGAATCAAGCCTACGTAGTTCACAGTGTCACAACCGCACTATCGGATTCAGAGAAGGCAAGGATGATCAAAACCATTACATGGACTAAGTCGCTATGAAAGCGTTGGGGGCTGGACTTCGGAATGAAGTTGCCTATGTATCCCAGACATGGGAATCAAGCCTTACGTAGTTCCAGTTAAGGTACACTCGGGTATTTTAACCTTCACTTTTTAGGCTCTAACTTTTGCCAAGGCGCCCGATGTGGGTTTTCGACCTTGCGAGCTTTGTTTTTCTTTTCTTTTCTTTCTTTTTTTTCTCTTGTATTTTTCTTTCTCTTTTTTTATATATATTTTCTGCATTTTTTCTTCTTTTCTTTTTTTTCTTGTGTATTTTTTTTTGGTATTTTTATTTTTCCTTGCTCTAACTTTTGCCTGGGTCACCCTTCCAGGTTTTCGGCCCAGCGACCCTCTCAAAGGGTAAAAAGTGTAACAAGTCCATGCCAAATGGTTTTAGGATTTTGAAGCCATCCATACTCAGGAAAGTGGCTGTTGTTATTGATTTGCAAAAAGACCCATCTTCGGCTCTTCAAGCATATCGAACATTTTTGCCCCTAGCTTGAGGGGTGCTTCTGTTCTGGTTTTGCAAGCTTCTGTTGACGACGTCTGATCTCTTGATCTAACTTTGGTGCCTCTTGTTCGAGGGCTGCTCCAAACCTGGCCACACAGGCCTCACATGGCGGCTGACCGTTGAATGTTCTGAATGGGTTCAGGGTTGGAAACAAACGGATTGAATCTTGAGGCTGAGAGCGATCCTAGGCTGCACAATCTCGAGAGCGATTCCACATAGGTCTTCACAGAACTGCGCAAAACATTGTTTTTGAAAAATTTTACGAAAGCGACTAATCGCTCGCGCTGAAGATAGTGTGGAACCAATCTGGATCAAACCAGGGTCCTTCTCAGTACTCATGCTAACAAGCATAATTTCATTCATTAAAGGCTTAGCATGCCTATCTTTCTCTCAAATTGATCAAAGTTTTGCAAAACCCGAGGAATTCCTTCCTCTTCGTTTTCATCACCACAGTGTTCAAAAAGGTTTTTGAAGAAGAAGAAAAAAAAAACTTAGGTCATCACAATGATTTTCAGGGCACAAGAGAGCAGGTGGAATGTACTGTCGTTCCATTCAAATCCTTTGGCACAACTAGCTCAAAATTAGCAATAAGCACGGAAACATGATAGCCGTAGTTGTTTCATTCAGATTTCCTAGTTGCCATTGGCTCCACAGCAGAGACAGACTCAAAAAGAAAACAAAAGGGTAATTACAAAACAAAACGGTGTTCGAGGCAACAACCCCGGAATCACCTGACATTCTATACAAG
Organism: Camellia lanceoleosa; assembly: GCA_025200525.1. Classification (NCBI taxonomy): domain Eukaryota; kingdom Viridiplantae; phylum Streptophyta; class Magnoliopsida; order Ericales; family Theaceae; genus Camellia; species Camellia lanceoleosa. The sequence goes on along the minus strand of CM045761.1, from coordinate 74,113,084 downwards.
GGGACTGACTTGCTACAACAAGACAAACTCTTAAGCAAAAAGAACTGACTCAAGACAAAGAGACAGACTCAAAACAAAACAGAGAACTGACTCGATACCCAAGCCAGTATTTACAAAACTAGCATTCGCGAATGCTCAAAAATGCGCGCCAGACGCCACGTCCAAAATACACCGGGCGCCGCCCACAGGTGGTCCAACCCCGATCAGATACTCGCAGTATCCTCAAAATCCAATAGCTGAGTAGTAACAGAATTGGCTGAGACGGGTGGAAGGATAACCTCAATGTCGATCAAATCTTGCACCTCATGACGAAGGCGGAAACAATTATCGATAGCATAACCAGTTTGCTGGTGGTACGCGCAGTACAAAGTAGCATCATGTATGAGAGGGAGATTCTTCGGGAGAGGCCGCGGCTCAAGGGGTTTAAGATGCCCTCTTTCGGCCAGGATCTGGAGTGCCTTAGACAACGGCATGTAGAGAGCGTGAAAGACCCTGCGCCCTCGGGGCAGGTACTTTGAAGCCCGAGTATTCTTGCTAGACGTACTAGCGAAAGGGTCGGCAGGCACTGCCTTGACCTTCTGATCTTTTCCAAGTGCAAGGTTGGGAGTGGAAGGAACTGTTCTAGCATGACGGGGCCTATCCCGATTTTCTGACTAGCTTGTACTGCCTTCGGTTGGAGTGAGGAAAACATCATCCACAACCTTGGCTACGACTGCGAATACCTGTTGTTTACTCATCCCCCCGGCTTTCAAAGCCTCGACTGCCCACAGCAGTTGTTCAATGGGATCAGCATCTGCCTCCATTTTGTTCTTGCCTTTGGCCTTAGCCTGATCGAGGGTTTGGGTTGATGTTGACACGTCATTGCCATAGCTAGAGGTGACCTCCGATTGGCTAAGTTCGATCACAATCCGTCCCAATAGCGGGGGCTCCTGTGATACAAAATTTCTGGCATATGGTGCAGGTGGTGGCGAAGCCGACATCCCGAAAGCAAGATCCACCACGGACCTCTGGAGGTCACCTATCATCTCCATTAATTCGAATGTGGTGGGCTCACGAGCCTGATACAACTGGGGGGCCCAGACCGAGTGCGCAGTAGGCGACCTGGGTGGATGTGGCACATCAACATTGGTCTCACTTTGCAAAGTGATTCCTTGATCTAATGTGGCTGTCATAACCACAATCTCTTCCAAATTCTGCGTCATGATAAGTCTGTCGTACTGAACGGTGACTGACGAATCAGATATTTGTCTTGCCTCAGCAAAGAGAGAACACTGGCTATTCTGTATCAACTCTCTAAACCTTGAAAGGAAAAACAAGTAGCATTTTAGCCTAAACGGATCAAACACAGGTGCAGCCGAACAACTGTACACTATTCCCAAGAATCACTGCCCCAAAACACTGAATCGGATATCCACAGATAGAACTGATTCTCACAAATACTAAGACTGGTGCCCTCAGGCCTTATACTCAAACTTGCAAACTGATATGCTCATTCCTGTAGAGATACACTCTAAAAGCATATAGCAAGTAAAAGAGCCAAAACACCCCTATGTTAGGGTAGGGTTTCCCTATCCTATCTTGTCAGGAGCTATCGTTTCACTACGCACGTAGTGGTTTCAAACAACCTACATCGGGTAAGCAACCTGTCCTAGTTTGGAATGGTCACTATGGATTCCGAATATGCACTAGGTCGAATGGTCGAAAGGAGTGCCCCGGTAAAACCGGGGTTTATGTTCCCATACTGTCAGAGCCCATAACCGATCAGCCTTATGGTCATGCCTTGACAAGACAAGCCTCTGGCAAACCATTCAGGAATGACAAATGGCAAACACGGTGTCCTAGGCGCACCAACGTACATGTAATGCAAAGAAACACATAAGTGTAGTCAAAATAGGATATCATGAGTTCGAGTTAAGCTCTCTAAGTCACCAGTAGAGTCGCCAGAAACTGTGGAAACGACCCGAGGGAGGGCCTTATGCTACCACAGTTCAAGACTCAAATTGTCACGATTCTTAATCTGAACCAAAGAGTCCAAATCTGGCAAATCGTTTTGAGAAAACAGATTTTGAGAAAGAAGTGCCAAACATGGACTGCTTTGCCAGATACAGAGTTGCCACCTAAATATTTATTTTGGGAGAATTTAGGAAACCCTGACACGTTTGCCTAAGGCCACGTGTTCGTCATCACCAAAGTTGCCTCGGCTCGGAAACTTGGGTACGATTGGGGAAGGTCAGCTATGAGCACCCCCTCTCGCCTAATCCGAAGATCGGCCTCTACTAACCATGATATCCGATTTTGAAAACGTTACGCGTTCTTATTCCAGTTAATTAGCTAGAATTACTATGTGATGCACACAACACAAAAGTATAGACTAGATCGCCTAATTTGGAACGAAGCATTGCATATCCGTTTGTTTGGAAAACGCTTTGAGATTTGCTACTCGCAAGCAGGCTAAAACACGGATTTCAACGAGTTGTTCCAACTCAAACAATCCAACCTTCACCCACAGGCATTCAGGCAGTTTAATCAAATAAGCATCTAGCCGTATGGTAAGCATGTTAACATTCACACTCATGCGAGATGCTAAAGCATAAATACTTACATCGTACTCTGAGCCAACACAAAGAACATGTTAGTAATCATGCATGACCCAAGTCCATGTTAAGTGCCTAATGCAACACATACAAAATGTCACTAGAGTAGGCTCGGCTAATCCGAGGATGGCGTGTGGAATGCACAAATAGCATATATTCAAGTTAGATTTGAAATACTATGCAGTTAGCATGATGCGCCGAGCCCGGTGCATGCAATACTGATGAATGATGCACGCATGCATAGCATAAGGTATGCTAAAGTAAGTATGCCCTAATACTAACCATCAAAAGCAGGTAAGTAAAAGGGAGAAAGCAGTGGGGATTGGAAGACATGCACACACGCACCCACACTTATTACAAATTTGCCCTCGCTCAGAGGGACCGAAAGAATAATACAATTAATTAACCTACAAGCTAATTAAAATATTACAGACAATTAACTAGTTAAGCAAATTAACTAAGCTAATTAAAACAGTAAACAGCCTCGGGAAGAGGGCCTAATGCAATGCGTGCTCGGCTCCGCTCGAAAGCCACTGCCATGCACAAGATGCCTCTGCTTTGACTATTATCCTCCTCTGAAGACTGCACAAGTCCCAGGATATGCTCTTTGCACACTGTGGTACACCACCGGCTAGGAAGAATGACCACCGGCCAAAGGGAATGGTCACCGGCCATTGATTAAGCTATCGGCCACTGATGGATGGCCGGTCGGCACTGGAGATGGCCGGCCGGCTTCCTACAGAATCTATTTTTGACAGCAGCAGAGGGCAAAATATATCATGGCAATGCATTTCAAGCAATGTATGCACCAACCACACCCCTTATCATATTCATGACTCAAAGGGGGATGGACCTCGATTCTCGGACCACCAATCTCGCATTTCAATGCGTGATGGCCCAAGGAAACCAAGTGTACATTTTGATTTCAAATGGAATGCAATGCACATAATCAAACGAAGGGGCTTTTAACCTCTATCATGGCTTGATCAAGAGGTGAAAGATGCATGTAATGCAATGCATCATAGGCATGTGAACTAGTGTGCAACATGGACATGCAATGTGTATTTAGGCATGCAACCTAAACAAATAATCTTGCAAGGCAAACAAGCATGCAACCACTATGCTAGTGACAAGCATACGAGGTGCAACGTGGGCATGCAAGTATTCAAGCAAACATACAAGGCATATAACAATCATGTTAATGACAAGCATGCTATAACACATGAAGGATAGACTTAGACTAATTTAGGTAGCCTTCAAACAAGCCTAAAACAGTGGCCATAAACTATGGAAATGGGGCCAAATGCACATACAAGCATGCATGCATACATGATCCAATTCCTAGGCATCAAAAGGCAACTTTTAAGCACACTTAAAAGAGATGGTCATGGACATATGGCAAGCATACCAAACTCTGAAATTGCATAAAGTAGAGGTGCCAAACCAACTAATTAAGGCAAGTAAAGCATGCTCATGACATCACACATTCAAGGCCTACAAGCTAGAATGCAAAGAGACATTACAAAACATGTTGAGCATGACAAAAGCAATTGAAAACAGAACTAAAGAACACTAAAACATACACAAAAGCTTCACAAAGCTTGGCCAAAATCATGCTAAAACAAGGGGTCAACACATAAAGCATGTTAAGGCCAAAACATGGCATTACAAGACAAGTATGCTAAGCATGTATGGTGTGTCTAAACCAACTAAAAACAGAGGTAATACATGGCAAAATACTACCAAATAACACTTAAGACATGGCCAACATGCCCTTAAATTAGATGCTCACACATGAGGCAAAAATGGCCCTTTTCAAGGACAACAAGGAGAGGGGGTGGCCCTCTCCTTCTTAGGACCTTGAGGAGGCCCAAACACAATGGTCCCGGAGCTCACCAAAAATGCACAAAAATTGGAGCCTAACAAGGCTTAAGAGGGGTCAAAAAACCTCAAAGCTCAAAACACTCTGAAACAACTATTTAGAGCAATGAAAAACAAGACTTTTATATGTTATATGTAAAGCCTAAAAATAGTTGCCAGGTAGTCAAAAAAGCTATGCAAAAATGGGGAATAAAAGGGGAAAGTGGTTACCCTTGAAGACCCTCTTCACAAATGGTGGACCAGCAGCCTCCTTAGGTCCAAACCAGCTCCAAAACTTCAAGAACAACCTCCAAGGACCTCAGCTCCAAGAGAAGGTGTAATGGTGGGTGTTTGTGTGCAATACTAAGACTAAACACACACAAATACACAAAGAGAGAGAGATATAGAGATAGGATATATATACAAACCCTAACCCTAGAACTCAAAGCTCTGAAAACAGTTGTCTAACCTAAAAGAGGGAGAAGAGGCCTCCTCTTATAGAAGATTCAATCTATTAAAGCTTCCAAGGCAAGCTAACAAGGTTGAAGTCCCTCCATACACGTGTATGGAGGGGAGCAAAGTGTATGCCAGCTAGCACAGCTGGCATAAAAAAAATTTGCAAAAGCAGATGAACAGTGGTCGACCGGCCAAAAATGCAATTTGACCAAAATAGATGGCCGGCCTGCCACAAAGAGTGCTGGTCAGCCAAATATTAGGCCGGTGGAAACAAACTAAGGGCCGGTAGCCTCAAGCCATGGCCGGTGATATGTGGGGATGGCCAACAAGCCATTCCCCGCCCCTCAAAGGCAAAACACAAGGGTTTGGTGCAAAACCAGACACAAAACAGTCAAGCCGAGAGATCCTGAGGCAAGGCGCGTAGCCGAGACCTCCGGGAACTCAAGACGAACAAAAACAAGGATGATCACCGAGTGTTCAAGCGGTGACGTCCAAGTCTTGAGGACGATCAAAAATGGGGTGTCTACAGCAGCCATTCGACATATTGCCCTTTTGTCCTTGGCATTTGCCCCTGGTGGATATGCCTCCTTTTCCAAGAAGTTCCAAACATCATAATACCAAGGGTTCTGATCTTGTACTTCGTCTATGGCGGCAATCAGCTCGTAAGCCAGCACAAATTTCTGTTCAATAATTATCGAACGCATCCGGACTCGAAAAGGATGTCTATCATAGAAGATAGAGTTGCTAAAGAATCGGCGAACCTGTTGTTCTCTCTTAACAGATAGGCGAAGTTCAACTTCTCAAACCGAGGAATCAAAACGTCTAAGGTCTGGTGATAGATTTTCATCCTTTCTTCTTTAAACTTCCAATCTCCTTTTACTTGAGATACAACTAGGTTCAAGTCTCTGATGGTGTCCAACCGCTTCGCCCCTAGTTCCAGGGCGACTTCTAGTCCAACAATACATGCCTCATATTCTGCTTCATTATTCGATACCTTGAACCGGAGCTTGCAGGCTAAGGGTATGCGGGAATTGTCGGGTGCTATCAACAATACCCCTATCCCATACCCCGTACTGGTTCAACGCTCCGTCAAAGTACATAGTCCAAGTTTCTTCTTCAACATGCAGAATGGCCTCATATAGGAATAAATACTCTACTGCTTCATCTCCCTCCACTGGGTGATCAACTAGGAACTCTGCTACCGCTCTCCTTTTCACCGACTTGCACATCATGTACTTCAAATCGAATTCAGAGAGAAGAAGCAACCAACGGGCTAGCCTACCCATAAGTACTAGTTTCTCGAAAAGATATTTGATGGGATCTAATCTTGAAACCAGTATTACAAAGTGAGCTAACAGGTAGTGCCTTAACTTCCTGGTAGCCCATACCAAGGCCAGACAAGCCTTCTCCAACGGAGTGTAGCGGGTCTCATATTCCAGCATTTTCTTGCTCAGGTAGTAGATAGTCTTCTCCACCTTATCCTCAGATTCTTGGGCAAGCATGCAGCCCATTGTCGTGTCGGTCATTGATAGATACAGAATCAACTATTTCCCTGGCTTTGGTGGCGACAACAAGGGTGGGCTCTGTAGATATTGCTTAATCTGCTTGAAAGCAATTTGGCATCAGTCATCCCATTGGAACTTCTTTCCTTTCTTTAGGAGACTAAACAGTGGTTCACAAGTCAAGGTTAATTTTGCAATAAACCGTCTTATGAATTGCACTTTACCCAGAAAGCCTCGCACCTTCTTTTTAGTCCTCGGTGGTGGCATTTCTCAGATGGCCTTGATTTTGGAAGGATTGACCTCGATACCCCTCTGTGTGATCAAGAACCCTAGCATTTTCCCTACTGTAACGCCAAAAGTACATTTCTGAGGATTCATCCGCAACCGATGCTCTCTGATCCGTTGGAAAATTTTCTTCAAGGCAGTGTAGTGACCCTCTCTTTCCTTGGACTTGATAATCATATTGTTCACATACACCTCCACCTCTTTGTGGATCATATCATGTAGAATCATGGTCGCAACCCGTTGATATATAGCCCCAGCATTCTTCAAACCGAACGGCATCACCCTATAGCAGTAAGTTCCCCACAGGGTAGTGAAAGCAATTTTCTTCCTATCTCCGGGTGCCATCAAAATCTGGTTGTAGCCTGAAAACTCATCCATGAACGAGAGCAGCGCATGCCCAGTAATGAAGTCCACTAATTCGTCGATATGCGGTAAAGGAAAGTCGTCCTTTGGACTGGCTTTGTTCAGATCTCTGAAGTCCACACATACCTGAATTCTGTCGTCTTTCTTCGGCATCGGAACTATATTGGCCAACCAAGTAGGACTCTCAGATACAAACAGGAACCCTGCATCATCTACTTGGTGACCTCTTCTTTGATTTTCAAAGCCACCCAGTCCGAGTGGATCCTTCGAAGCTTCTGCTTAACAAGTCAGGCCTCTGGGTTAAGAGGGATCCGGTGCTGTACAATCTCAGGATCGATTCCAGGCATATCTTCGTAGGACCACGCGAAAACATCTTTGAAATCTTTTAATAAAGCGACTAAGCACTCGCGTTCCTCCGAGGACAACGTGGACCCGATTTGGACCAGCCGCAGATCCTTCTCAATACTAACATTAATTGAGGTGATTTCATCAACCAAAGGTTTTACAAACCTCTCCTGCTCTCGATTAATCAAACGCTTTAAAACCGGAGGAATTTTTTCCTCGTCATTTTCATCAAAATTTTGAAAGTCCTAATTAATGCAATAAACTAAAGGCACAGAAAAGAACTCAGAAGCCACAACTGTACCATTCTCATTAACAACATCCAGTTCGTCTAATTCTTTGGTTACAACCGACTCAAAACAAAATGAAAAAGACGACCTAGACAAGACAACAGCATCCGGGTTATCAACCTCAGGAATACCTGACTCCGACTTAGAAGAACTGGAATCTGATTCCGACTCCACAGACTTTGTGGAATTAGATTCCGGTTCACTACCTGACCTAGAACTGCTCGATAAAAAGCCTTCCTCATACTACCAGACGACGGAGGATGCGATGGATACATCGAGAATGCAAGAAGATGGGCCCACAGCCACTTGATCCCCGATCATGGAAACTGAGAAGTTATCCTCCAAGCACCCCGGTGTAATCTGAGCATCTAAGAGGAGACAAGCCAGTGCTACCCCCATTTCCAATTCTGTACCCTCGAACTCATCCTCTGGATTCTGCTCTGCCTCAGCAGGTAAATCAATTTGTTCCTCTGCGGCTTCATCCCCTTGCAGCTGAAGGTTAAAAAAGATCTCGAAGCCGGGAAAATGCCACTTCTCTGAATTCAACCACGGCTCTGAAAAGCCGCAAAATGGAAAATCTTCCCCCTCCCAGACAAAGCGTCTGTTCAGAGTTCCTTGGATAGGTCTGTGCACCAGCTCGTAGTGCTTCCCGGCCTACTTAGCCTTGGCTTTTCCAGCCATTTCCCTTCCTTTCCTTGCCCAATCCTCTTTGGTAGGCGTGTAACCTAAACCAAAGGTATAAGGGTGATGTGGCACTTCGGCCAATGCTGCGACGCCCTTCCAGCCACTCCATCCCAATCCCATTCTGGGCATGTGTTGATGCTTGTTCATGAGGTAAACAAATTGCGCACTGACATATATAGTCCCTCATCAACAGCCAACATATCCTGTACTACCCGAGCCTCAACCAAGGCGAATCCCGACATAAAGATATCCTCCATGTCGTGTTCAATTTTCAGAACTGGTGTAGCAACCTACGGCAACGGATGTATTGAAGAGTTCCCGAAGACAATTGCTACCCCCCTCTCATAGGGGTACTTCAACATCTGGTGTAAAGTGGAAGAGACGGCTCTCACCTGGTGAAACCACGGCCGCCCAAGGAGTAGATTGAAGGTGGCTGGAACATCCAAGACATGGAACTCAATGTCTTGCTACCCTGGGCCCACCTGAGTTTTGATCCGTACCATCCCCATCACCTCCTAACTGGTGTTGTTGTAAGCCCGAATTACCTAGGCTGTTGGTACGAAATCTGCGGGCTTCAACCCAATAGCATATGCCATTCATGATGAACATACATTGATTGCAGATCTCGTATCAACGAGGACAACCGATATCTATTTCTCCTTACACTCCACAGAGATGTATAACAGTTTATTGTGATCAGCGCCCTCAGGCAGTAGTTCTTTGTCTGTGAAAGTTAAAGTCGGTGAAGCTCCACTCGGGAAGACCAGTCCTACCAACTACTCGGGCGTTGTATCAATGGAAAGTTTAGCTTTGTCCATGGCCGAAAAGACAGCTTGTCTATGCACCCTCGAGGCTATAAGGAGTCCCCAGATGGAGATGTCTGCTTGAATTTTCTTTAGTTGCTTCAGCACAGCTTCCTCCTCCAACAGTCTGTCTTTCTGCCTTTCTGCTTCCTTGTCTTTCTCGAATGCCTCTGGCTGATCAAAGTGTGGAGGCTTGAAGTACCTCCCACTTCGAGTCATATGGTCCACTTCTTCGGTGTACTAGGTGTCGTCTGGTTGATTCTGCCCCCAGTCCTCGTCGGTGTGGGCAAGACGCAAATCATCATCTTCCCACCACATCCCCTCGGCGACCAACAGACAGCTGTCCGGTTCCGCAATAGTTGTTCCTGTGTTTTCAACATATTCTGTCCCCGCAGGTGCTTTGGCTTTTCTAGCCCTGTTATCTTTCTCGATCCTCTCTTGCTCAAACCGCTTCAGCACAGCTTCCTGCTCCGTATCAGCTGTACACAAACTACCCAAATCCCGAGAAAAATTCTTTGCACCAGTGTTGTCTGGCGATTCCCCCTGATTCTCGGCCATTCCGGCCACTGCAGATGATCCCATTTCTGACTGACCTTGTTCTGATTGAGGCACCTCAATAACATCCAGCTCGTCACTGAACCATCCTGCATTATTCGTCGATTTGTTCCGGTCGAACCAATTGATGTTCACATCCTCTAGATCCTGCTTAGCAATGTCCTCCTCCAGCTTGGCAAGATCATCTAGCCCTTGGCTCGGTCCATCCTCCCGGACAACCTGTACCTCCATCCCAATTGGCAACTCTACCTTTGGCTTAGCCTAGTCTGTTGACACAATATAACCGCACGGGTTGTATGTTTCCTCAGTTAAGCTCTCAGATCCCTCAGGCTCCGAACCAACGTTCTCATTCTCCTCGAAGGTCACCCCAGCTTTGTCTTCAACAATCACCACCACTGGCTCGAGTTGGGTTAGGGAGGTGCTCATCATGCACAAGTCCATGTTATCTGGGATGAACACCTCAGGCTTGGGTAGGTGGGAGGGAATGATGTATATGCTAGGGTCATATGGGATGGCCGCGGTTTGGATCAGGTTTATCTGCCTGGGTGGAGGGTTTTGATTATGCGGTGGGAGAGGGTTGGTAGTGACATTTGGTTTTTGTGGCGGCGTAATTACCTTATTGTCAATGAGATCTTGAATCTCATGACGTAGTCTAAAGTAGAAGTCGGTATCATGACCTTGCTACTGATGGAAGGCATAGTATTTAGTCGGGTCATGCTTTAGAGGGAGAGGATCGGGTAGAGGCCTTGTTCTAACGATTTCAGATGTCCTTTCTTGAGTAGGACCCCTAGAGCTTTGACAAAGGCATATAAAGTGGGGTGAAAACCCTCTTGCCTCGAGGTGGATAGTTCAAAGTTTGGGGGTTTGGATTGAATGTACCAGCAAAGGGGGTGGCTATTTTTGGAGTGGTGGTGACCATTCCAATTTCTGAAGATCTTGCAGCCGTATTACCACTAGTGGTCATGTTCGAACTGCGTGTATAACCCTTCTTGGGTAACTCCTTCTCACGGTCAATTAGACCCTTTTTCATTGCGTCTTCCATTTGTACCCCAATCTCATGGAGGTCAGCAAAGGTTGGGAGGGGTAAGACGATCATCTTCTACATCAACTTCGGCTGCAGATTTTTGATGACCATTCTGATCTGGTCCTTCTCAGCTGGCCTGGTGGTCATCATAGAAGCCTTGGCTCTCCAACAGGTTACGAAGTCAGAGAAGCCCTCTTTCAGCTCTTGCCGGGTTGTCTCGAGATCACAAGTTGTGACCTCGATTTTGCGTGTTGTATGAGTACTGGGCAACGAAGGCCTCAGCCATCTCTTCCCAACTCCTCTTCACTGAATCCCCCAACTTGGCATACCAGATGGCCGCAACACCCAACAAGGTCCGGCTGAAAAGGGAAAGGTTTTGCAATCTGGAGAGGCCCATTGGCCGTAGGATATCCGAGAACAACCGCAGATGTACCATAGAATCTCCAAAACCGTCAAAACGGTCTATATGTGGCATCTTGAACCGGTCTGGCAATGTCACTGTTGAATCAGTGTAACCATCTTCTATGTCTGGAATGGAGTTAATGCCTTGAGCCCTCTTGAACAGCTTTTCAACCTTGCTCACTTTCAATGTAGTTGGATCAACTTCGAACTCGAAAGGGGACGCGGTTGGGAAGGCCTATGCTTTAGAAGTCTGAGGTGGAGTTGGATCTACTAGAATGTCCATATTCTCTTGGATATTAGCTACAGGGGCAGGAGCCCTGGGTGCAAAAAGTTCTACTGGAGGTCGGTGGGATGCCGAAGCTGTTCCCTGTTGTGTTTGTTGCTGTTGTTGAAGCCTGGTAATTAGTTCTGCCTGTTAAGTTACAACCTCTACCTGACGAGCGGTAACTCTGCCTAGCGAGTAGCATCCCACTGCATGGTTTCCATGGTCTGTTGAAGTTGACGCATCATGTCCTCCATACTGGCCATAAGGTACTGATCTGTCTGAACAGGTGTATGTTCTCTCTCTGAAGTAGACGAAGAAATCTGATCCCAACTACGCACAAGTGGGGTAGATAATGACCGCTGAACTGGAAACTGTTGAACTGTTGACCTGTGCCTAACTGACCTTCGTCTAGTAACCGGGGGTAGCGAAATGAACACTGGTTGTCCACTAGTTAGATCCTCAAATCGAGAAAGTCTTTTTCCTCTAGTCCAAAGTGCTCGAGGGGTACCTGCCTTTTCGAAAGCAATTGTGATATACTACCTTGCAAAAAGAAAATAAAACAAAAAGAAAAGAAACAACAATCAGGAAACAGACAGCATCTCGGCTTGGATAGAAACAACACACAGTTGATAATCATAAGCTAAACAACTGTTCTCAAACACTGACTTCTGCCCCCAAACTTTCTGCCTCAAAACTGATACCCCCAAACACTGATGTCCTTAGACTGATACCCACACTCACAACTAAGACATAAATTCTCTATAGAGTCACACTCTAAAAGCACATAGCAAACAAGTGAGAGCCAAAACACCTGTATGGTGGGAGAGGGTTTCCCTGTCCTAATTTTGTCAGGAACTAGAGGTTCGCTACGCAAACAAATTGTCATGACTCGAACCCGCCCCTATGGGTTGAAGACATAACCGGCCAGTAATCCTATGATTACCTACGGCCTCAGACCAAAATAGATATAATTTATCAGAGTAAAGGGGCCAAACAGAAGTAAAAATTTAAAACTTTGTCCATAGAGCCGTGCTTATATGCACATTAAACAAACCATATACAGATACGTTAATAACCCATATCAAAAGTGTTGTATCACAAAATTCATTACAGACAGGATCATCCAAAACGAGTCAACCTATAACAGACTATGTACAGACATACACAAGGCCCTTGCCAACAAGACAAAACATAAGTACATAATAAAAGGGCAAGGATGGTCTCATGCGTGAGACACAAGGCTGACTCTCCAAAACTCATGTTGTTCCTGGCAGACTTCACTGGGGCTGGGTTTGTGCTTCTCTTAGCTCACCTACAAGCACATGAATGAGCGTGAGCGATAGCCCAGTGAATAATATCAAATACAGAATATACATAACGATGTAGAACAACAAGTTTCAAACGGCCTTGGGCCCAATTCATATTTCTAATTAGTAGATATATATATAACTATACGAATTCCAAATCAAGTGACTTGTAGTTTCAACATTCTAGCCTTTGGCCCATTCAGATTTCCATTCATGTCAAAACGGCCTTCGGCCCACTCATTTATGTCAAAACGGCCTTCGGCCCGCTTATTTATGTCAAAACGGCCTTCGGCCCACTCATTCATGTCAAAACGGCCTTCGGTCCACTTATTTATGTCAAAACGGCCTTTGGCCCACTCATTCATCTCAAAACGGCCTTCGGCCCACTTATTTATGTCAAAACGGCCTTTGGCCCACTCATTCATGTCAAAACGGCCTTCGGCCCACTTATTTATGTCAAAACGGCCTTTGGCCCATTTATTTATTCATATCAGACTTTCGTCCACAATCCCAAATAGCAACTCATAAAGCTTATAAGGGAATAAACAATTGGACATTCACAAACATTCGAATATCGATATTACTCACAGTGATCGGCTTGTGGATTTGCCCTGGAGCTTGACCCTACACATTTCACGAACATAAAAGGGTCACTAATAGCTCAATCCGTCCTTTAATTCACATATTCCTCTTTAGGCTTTATTCTTATCCCATTAACTCATTTACCATGCTTAACATATGCCTAAGAGTGCTTACAAGTGAAAGAGAACGGAAAACGAAACACAGAACGCATAAACACAATTTCAGAAAACAGGGTCCCCGCTCGAGCGCCAACTTAACCGCTCGAGCAGACCCCTAAGGCCTGCAAAAGTACTGGATAGGTGAAATTTACGCTCGATTGTCCAATATGGCGCTCGAGCGGAAGGCCTCTCAACATAGCTCTCCGCTCGAGCATGAACTTACCCGCTCGAGCGGAAGCTATGTCTGCAAAAAGTACTGGATGTATCATTTTTACGCTCGAGCGTGAACTAGGACGCTCGAGCGGAAGTTCATCCTCCATGATCCTCGCTCGAGCGTATACTTCCCCACTCGAGCGGACACCATGCCTGCAAGAACAAAATACTGGGAGCTCGAAATCCCCGCTCGAGCGTGAACTTCCCCGCTCGAGCGAACATCAAAATTCTAGGTTTCCCAGATTGTGTTCTTGAGCTCCAATTCAATTTTTCAGCTACACTTCTTGCATGCAATGGCTCGAATCTCATGTAAAATCATGCTAACATGGTATAGACCCCAAATTACAACTCAATGAGGCTCAATTTCACAAATAAGTCACATGCATGCCCCAATCCCCCATCAAACTCATTAACAATGTACAAGTTCATGCATTCAAGCTCATATCTTCTCAAATTGTACATGCATGTGATGATTTAGCCACATTCCCAACTTAGATAGCACAAATGGTGATCAACACATGAGTTTCAGCTAAAACTCTACATGAATCATGTATTTCAAGCTTGTACATGCTATTTCAACACCAATTTATACATACATGCATATACCAAGCTTTAATTCCAACAAAGCCAACTTAACTCATGCTCTTGATCCTTATTCAACTCTGAATTTACAATTAGCAAGCACAAATCCATGATTCAAGGAATACTTACTCACCTAGGAGCCTTATACACCCAAGTTCTAGCCAAATCTTGAGCTTGATCTTCAATCTTCAAGTCTCAAGACCAAAATTGCCCAATTCTTCTCCCTCTCCTTCTATAGTCGGCTCTTTCTCTCTAAGTTTTGAGTCCAAGGTCAACCACAATGCAACTAAGGAGGAGAATTGAGGTGTATAGCCTCTTTACAACAACCTCCACTAAGTCCATTATAATAATAACAATTGGGCACTTAATTCATCAATTTAATCAGTTTAAATTGACCAGAATCAATTTTCAATTAAATTTCACCGTAGGCTCTAAAAATTATGCCAACCACAATGGCGTAATCAATTTCAGGTTCTGTGGCCGATAAGGCCCTCAATTTAATTTCCAAAGCAGATTATTCAAACAGATATTCCTATGGTGAACAGATAGAAATTCAAAACCACATATTTCCACATAATGGTACACAAAATCATAACAAAACACATAATCACATACGTATTAGGGACCAATTAACGTAATACAGAACAGGGGTATCACACAAATGGTTTCAAACAACCTACATTTGGGTAAGCAACCTGTCCTAGTTTGGAATGGTCTCTATGGCTTCCGATATGCAACTATGTCAATTGGTCAAAAAGGGTGCCTCGGCAAAACCAAGGTTTGTGTTTCCATCATGGCAGAGCCCATAACCGGTCAGCCTTATGGCACGTTTTTCCAAGCAAGCCTCTAGCAAACTGTTCAGGAATAGCAGATGGCAAACACTGTGACTTAGGTGCACCAATGCAAATGCAATGCAAAGAAACACATAAATCTGGATAAAACAACATATCACGAGTTCGAGTCAAGTTCTCTAAATCTCCAACAGAGTCGCTAGAAACTTTAGACCGCCCGAACTCTCTCTGCGCGCCCCCCCTTTCAGAGAGGGCACGAATTGGGTCCTGCTACTACAATTCAGACTCCTGTCACGATTCTGAATCTAATCTCACAAAGTGGAATGTAAGACTGATAAATCACCAAAGAGTCCAATCCGGCAAATCGTTTTGGAAAATCATATTATAAATCAAATTATGCCAAAATTAGACTGCTTTTCTAGATTACAGAGTCACAACCTAAATATTTTATTTTAGAAAATTTAGGAAACCCTGACTCGTGCCAAAGGCCACGTGTCCGTCATCACCAAAGTTGTCTCGGCTCGGGAACTTGGGTACGAGGGGGGAAGGTCATGAAATGAGCACCACCGCTTGCCCGATCAAAGGATTGGCCTCTACTAAACATGATATGTTGTTTGATAAACACATGTGTTCCTATTCCAGTTATTAATCTAACTTACTATGTGATGCGCACAGTATACAAGTATAGACTAAGTCGCAAGCCTTGGAACAAAAGAATTCATGTTTGTTTTTCGAAAATGGTTTGGAAGTGCTACTCGCAAATAGGCTAAAGTGCGGATTTGTCACCCTCAAGTGGGCTTAAAAACATGATTTTGCCATTTCGCAAAGTGGGCATAAAACTCACAATCGTCGAGTTGTTCCAATTCAAGCAACAAAGCCTCCACCCATAGGCATTCATGCAATTAAGCGTATAAGCACATAGCCTCATGGTAAGCATGCTATCATGGAAACACTCACACTCATGCAAGTATGCTAAAGCGTAAAAAATTACAGTGTACTCCAAGCCAAAAAAAAAAACCTAGTTAGAAATATGCGTGATCCTAACTATACAAGATGCTTAATGCAACACATGCAAAAATGCAACTAAAATAGGCTCGGCTATCTAAGATGGCATATGAATGCGAAATTTGATACATGTATTCAAATAAGTATTAAAATACACTACAGTTTGAATGATGCGCCGAGCCCAGTGCATGCAAGACAAATGAATGATGCACGCATGCGAGCATAAAGTATGCTAATCAAAACATGCCCTAAAACTAACCATCGAAAGTGGTTAAGTAAAAAGGAGAAAGACGTGGGGTTAAAAGACATGCACATACACACGTACGCACATTTATTACAACATTGCGCCCTCGCGAAGGAAGGTCCAAATAAATAAGCTAAGCTAGCTACACTAAGCTATTTATTACAAGTAAACTAATTAACTAACTTTAGCTAATTAATTATTACAATCCAAATTGAAACAAATAGCTACACTAGGCTAATTAGAATATTACAAAACAAATTGAATGATTAATTACACAAACTAATCATAAGCAATGAAATGGCCTCGAGGGTGAGGGAGACATGCATGCTCGGTTGGCGTCATCCCGGAAATCCATTGCTTTGCCGTCAATTGCCTCTATTTGCACTTGCCTTGGTTTCTGAACATTGAACCAACTTTCACATTGTTTCTGCTCCAAAATAGGATCACTTATGCACAATAAATGGACTGGTGGCCGGTCGGCCACAAAAAGTGGCTGCCGGCCAACTAAACTGGTCGGTCGGCTAGTTGAAGTGGTCGGTCAGCTACCTCAAGTGGCTGGTCATCCACTTGCAGTTCCAGGCTTCTGGTTTTGCTGCAACAGAGAACAACAGTGGCACAACAATGTATTTTGCAAGTAATATGTGTACCTCCACTCTCCTTATCATATCTCAAGCTCAAATGAGGGTGGCACTCGGCTTTCAAGCCACCAACCAAGCATTTCAATGCATGAAGGCCCGAAAACCAAGCTTGTACAAGCTTAGTGAATGCACAAACAACACAAAGAGCCTCCACCCCTATCATGCATGATCAAGGGGGTAGGCGACCAAGAAATATGACACGCTTCATCACTTTGAGTATGAAACGTCCCACATTTCTTGTGTTCGGATTAATGTCCGATCCAAACACAATGCAATGCAAACAACATGCTTATCTTTCACATGTTTTACTTGGTCCATTTCTTGCTTACTCATTTTAACTTACCAATTAGTCCATTAACCAGTTAAGTTCATTGTGATTGTCCTCTAATTGGAAAGGTGGTCTAAGCCACTAGCACCTTAAACATGGAAGAAGCCTCATGCTTTTGGTTAGTAGAAACCCTCCAGAGAAGGCTAAAACCATTAGGCACGAGAGCCTCGATTCCATGCTTAAGCCAACAAGGGGCTTAAGACCACTTTCGAAATCAAATTCAAAAGTGAAGCATGGAGGAGATTGCAGAAATTTCAGTGCTAAAGTGGTATGCACAAGACTCTATTATGTAAGCAATGCATGCAAGACATGTTAAGGGCCAAAAGCACTAAAGCTAGTGAAGAGCATTACACAAGCGGCATGCACTATCAATCTTCAATGGCCAAACAAGCTATGGACAGACCTAAAACATGCCAAAACAGTGGCCTAAACATGCTGGAGTTGAAGCTCAAAAGACTAGGCAAACATGCACACAAAATGGCTCACAAGCAAGGCACAAGGTGCAACTCTCAAAAGCATTTAAAGAGTGACAGATGTGGGAGTATGATAGAGGAATATGCTCTGAAAACACATACTAAATGATGCCAAAACATGCAAACATCATAAGCAAAGCATGCTAAGGGCCTCAAAACACAAGGCTAGTGAAGTCAACAACACTATAGCTATACAAAACAAGGCATGAATGACCAAAGCTACTCAAAACAGAGCTAGAGCATGCTAAATAAAGGCCAAAAACATGCTAGAGTGGAGCCAACATATGCTAGAATAATGAGCCAAAACATCAAGCATGCAAGGCTAGTAAGCAAGATTTGCACTACAAGTACAAAGAACAAGCAAGAAGTGGCCAAGCCAGCCAAAAACAAAGTTTAAGCATACTGAAATAAGGCCAAAAACATGCTTGAACTAAGCTATGAGACGGTAGAAAAACATGCTCAACTACTAGGCTGTTAACACATGCAAACAAGATGTAAAGAGGGAGGGACCACCCCCTCCTATTTTGGTCCTCAAAAAGAACTTTCTACCACTGAAAGCCCTCTGAGTTTCAGTGGTAGAAAGGCCAAACAAAGGGTGCTTTAAAAGCTTTAAAGGAAGGCACCAAGCTTAGCAAATAAAGCTACAAACGAGGGTGGACCACCCTAACTCCAAAAGGGCCTCAAACAACCATTTTAAACACTTAAAAAATGAGGTTTTTGTAGTTGACAACTAGGCCAAAATAGCATGCAAAAGTGGCCCAAACTAGTGTACAAAAACAAGCTTAAAAGAGGTAAAAGCTTACCCTTGAAGCACAGCAACCAAACAAGCAACTTCTGAGCCAAAACCAGCTTTTTGAGCCCAAACAAAGCCTTCCAAAAACCTCAGCTCTAAAGTTGTGGTGTTGGCTAAGAGGGTTATGTGCAAAAATGCAATGAAAGCTTACTCTCGATCTAGAGAGAGAGAGAGAGAGAGAAATTTTGTCTCAAAAATTTCAGAACCTCTCTAAAAGGGGAAGGACCTCCCCTTATATAGAGCAAGCAAGCAAAAACTTACTTCATCCCTCCATACACGTGTATAGAGGATGAGCCTCAGTGAACAACAGCTGGCTCAAAAGATCTGAAAATATCTGAAAAGGGAGAAAATTGGCCGCCAGCCACTTAAGGTGGCCGACCGGCCACTTCCCCTAGCTGACCGACCACTTCAAGTGGCTGGCAAGGAGAAAAAGTGGTTGACAAATGCCAAAAGTGGCCGGCAGGACCCTTCTCCCCTCCAAGCAAGAGGCACCAAGGTTTGGCCCAAAAATAAGGCCAAAACACAGAGTGTTTAGAGGCTCAAAGACAAGGCACTGAACGGAGAACTTCGGGCACTCAAAACAGGCACAAACATGCACAATCATTGCACGCACAAACGATGACGTCTGAGTCTTAAGGTCGGTAAAAAATGAGGTGTCTACACCCCCCCCCCCAAGAAGATGTGAGAGCTTTGGTTATAAATTATATGACTGGGGTTAGTGTTGAGAGGGATTAGTCCTCCAATTTGTTGTACTGCTACTTTAAACTCTTTATTCTCTTGTATTTCTTACATTTCAATTTAATCCAAAAAAAAATGAACGAAAAGTTGATGTTGATAAGTATGTAAAAAAATATAATAAAATATATAAAATATGCTTTGAAATGTCAATTTTTTAGAAGGATCTAAAGCAATCTGTAATTTGGACTAGAGTGTGTTGTTCGGATGTTGGAGCTCATTATGAGTCTTATTCAATGATTCGAATCATTTATTTTGTCAAGCTATTTGTGTATATTGTCCGCTCAAAAATTAGGTCGATCGATATTCATAACATATTCAATTTATTGTGTTTGTCATTAAAAAATAAATGGTCTATTTTTAAAAACATATTTAGCGTCTATTTTTTTTTAAACAAATATAATAAATTAAATAGGCTATAATTATCGGATTGATATAATTTTGTGCATGTATAATATACACCAAAGATCTGAGAAAATAAAATATTTAAATTAAAAAACGAAGCTCATAATAGACCGTACACAAGCTCAGATAACACCCTTCTCCAATTCAAATCACAAATTGGAGGGGATTCGGTCTTTTTAAGAATTATGTGATTAAAATGGAAAAAATATTAATTAGCACTGAATGAACAAATGTTAATGTTGGCACGTATGTAAATATATATATATATAATGTGTAGAAAAAGGGCAGTTTTTTTTTTTTTTTTTGAATTATGTGATTCTTAATTATTGACATTCATTGGATCATTAACAAAACTCTTGTTTAATATTCAGATTTGTGTCGGAAAAGGTTTAAAATTTTGTAAAACTGCTTAAAAATTATGAAATTAGTTATAAAATAAAAAATAAAAGAAAAAAAAGTGAGTTCTGTTCTTCACTTTTTTCCCCACTTTTTCTTATGTCATAATGACAAGTTTTTTTTTAATTACTAAGAAATTTGTTAAAATATGAAAATAATTATATATAAATAATCATAATATAACAATTATAAGAAGTTCAACAACCAACCCAACAATGATATCACGCTACCTTAAAAGCCAATCAACTTAAGAAAGAGTCATTTCTCAATGCACACATTTATGAATTTAATTAGATATTATTTGTCTCATTCTACATATCATATATTTTAATTATGACCCTTAACTTAAATATTGTACACATACTTTTCACCCAAATACACACCCACATGGCCACCGGAAATCGACAGTTCCTTCACTGCTCTTCTAGAGCTTCTGATGAACCAAGCCATGGATCTCTTACACTTACCGGAAACCAACAAAACTCTAGCGACACTTCCCGATGATGTTTGGAGTAATCATTGTCGTCTCAATTGCACTCTCAAATTCCCCACCAACACCGCCCTACTCAAATGAGCCAAGTTCTCAGTCTTCGCCTCCGCCACCGATAAATCGCTGGAGACAAGCTCAATTCTGTCCAATTCATCCCAACTCGCACAAAGTCAAACAAGAACTGGTTGTTTCAGACTCAAACACCAATTCCTTTGATTCAATTGTTCCCAACCATAATAAAAAATCAGCAAAGCAAAAAGAGCCAGAGAATTAAGTTTTGATCATTTGGTACTGGTTTTCTGAATACAATTAGGTTTTTTGGTTGTTAACTTTCGAAAATTTCCTAAAATTTCAAAAATTGATTTCCCAATGTAACTATTTTTTTCAATTTGGAAGTTGTTTTTCAAACAAAAATAATAATTTCGACAATTGATGGAAAAAATAAAAAGTTTTGGCATTGGTTTGCCAAATGAAAATCGCCACAAAAAAAGAAAAAAAAAAGAAAGAAAATTTGCACAAAAAAAGGACTTTTGGAGTCGCCAGAAAAGCTTCATAATCGTAGTCCAGAGAATGAGGAAAGGAGTAAGCATCCATAGCTGAATACTGTTAAGGAAAATCGATGAATCCCCACAAGTAAATCAATCAATGGGAATAAAAACTAATGCGGAAAAATTAAATCAAAGGCAACACAAGAATTTTTACATGGTTCCCTCAATGTGAGGTACATCCACGGGATCGAAATCTGATTCCACTATCAACCAAATAGGTTCCAAACGATTACAAACGAGACACTAATGGTCTCACAAAACCACCCTTAGGTGAATTCCAAATAATCACAAATAAACAAGAGGAAAGACCTCACCAAATAGATGAACCAAAATCTTCAGAATCAGAGTTGAAGAAGACCCAAAATAAGGAACCAAACTTCTTCACAAATCAAAGCACCAATACTTGATTGACCAAGTCAAATCAAGAATAACCAAACAACACCAAGTTGATTTTTTCTCCAATACAACTTGTAGTAGCCGCCACTATTTTCTTGTGTGTGTATAGAACCAACAAAAAAATATAATATAATGAATCTAGGGTTTTGTAATCAAACCCTAATTGTACCCAAATTGAATTGGGCCTCCACAAATATAATATATAAAAATATATTATACTAAACCAAGCCCAATTAAAACTCTTTTTCCAAAACCAATTGGGTCCCACACTCCAATAAGGAGGTATCCCAACAATTCTCCCTCGACTTAGGTGGAGACATCAACCATACATAAAGTTTGACACTTTAAATGTTTGTCCCTACAAAGTCTTAGTCAAGATATCTCAAATATTATCATTTGTGTGAACCTTTTCGAGTTGTAACAATTTGAATCTAACACATCACGAATCCAATGGTATCTCACATCAATGTGTTTCGATCTCGAATGAAAGGTAGAATTTTACTCAAGTGAATAGCACTTTGACTATCACAATAAAGCACATATCTTTCTTGCTTCAAACCCAACTCTTGCAAAAATTTCTTCAACCATAACTCTTCTTTGCAAGCTTCAGTAATGGCAATAAATTCACTTGAGTTGAGAGAGCAACACATTTTTGTAATTTAGATTGCCATGCTACGACTCCCCGCAAAAGTCATCAAATACCTCAAGTAGATTTCCTAGAATCAACATCACCAGCCATGTCAGAATCTGTGAACCCATCAAGCATCGGTTTACCATCCCCAAAACACAAACACACCTTCGAAGTCCCTCGAAGATATCTTAGAATCCATTTTACTGCTGCCCAATGTTCTTTACTCGGATTAGAGAGAAAACGACTCACCACACCAACGGCGTGAGCAATATCCGGCCTTGTACAAACCATGGCGTACATCAAAGAACCAACTGCTGAAGCATAAGGAACTTTCAACATCTCTTCTTTGTCTTTCTCACTTGTAGGACATTGATTTGAACTAAGTTTGAAGTGACTCGCAAGTGGACAACCAACCGGCTTTGCTTTATTCATGTTGAACCTCTCAAGAACTTTCTCAATGTAGCTATCTTGAGACAACCAAATCAGTCCCTCTTTGCGATCACGAACAATTTTCATACCAAGTATTTGCTTTGCCGGCCCCAAATCTTTCATAGCAAAAGATTTGCTCAACTCCAACTTCAACTTGTTAATCATGGTAGAATCTTGACCCACAATTAACATGTCATCAACATAAAGCAAAAGAATAATAAATTTGCCATCCGGGAAATTTTTCACAAACACACAATGGTCCGAAGTGGTTTTAGAAAAACCATTATTCATCATGAAAGAGTCAAATTTTTTGTACCATTGTCGCGGAGCTTGCTTGAGGCCATACAAACTTTTCTTCAATTTGCAAACAAATTTCTCTTTCCCTTTTTCCACAAAACCTTCTGGTTGCTCCATGTAAATTTCTTCTTCAAGATCACCATGAAGAAATGCGGTCTTCACATCAAGTTGCTCAACTTCAAGGTTCATACTTGCAGCCATGCCAAGTACAACCCGAATAGAAGACATCTTCACAACCGGCGAGAAAATCTCATCAAAGTCAATACCTTTCTTTTGCCCAAAGCCTTTCACAACAAGACGTGCCTTGTACCTCAGATTCTTGCCATCATTCTTCAATTTGAAAACCCACTTATTTTTCAGAATTTTCCTTCCCTTAGGCAACTTCACTAAGTCATAGGTGTGATTTTCAAGTAAGGAGTTCATCTCCTCTTCCATAGCCTTTTTCCAATCATCTTTCTTTGCATGCTCAATTGCTTCTTGGTAGCTCTCCGGCTCCCCTTGATCAGAAATCAACACAAATTCATTGGGAGGATACTTTCTTGAAGGTTGTCGGTCCCTTGTAGATTTTCTCAACTCAAGTTGTGGTGGCGGTTCTTGAGTTGGATGCTCTTCCTCAATTTCTGGCTCAACTTCATTAGGATTAGCATCATCCTCCACATCTTCAATAGATGGCTGCATATCTCCCCCATTTTCATCATCAACTGGAGATGAAGGAGATGGATCCATGTCAATGAGATCACTAGTTTTTTGCTCCGGTTGATCACCTTTACCAAAGTCTTCAATTGTTTGGTCTTCAAGAAACACAACATCACGGCTCAATGTCTTTCTTGCCGACCGGATCCCATAATCTATACGCGAACTCATCACGCCTATAGCCATGAAAAATACATTGTCTTGACTTACTATCAAGCTTGGACCTCTCATCCTTTGGAATGTGAACAAAAGCTCGCAACCAAACACTCTCAAGTGCTCATAAGACACATCTTTGCGGTCAAACTCTTTCAGAACATCACCATTCAAAGGATAGCAAGGAGATAAATTGATCAAGTCAATCATTGTACTCATTGCCTCACCCCAAAAGGATCTTGGCAATTTAGCTTGTGAAAGCAAACACCTTGTTCTTTCCACAATGGTGCGGTTCATCCTCTCGGCAACGCCATTTTGTTGAGGAGTCTTCTTAACTGTCTTTTGATGCCGAATACCTTGGCTGCGACAATACTCATCAAATGGCCCAATGTATTCACCACCGTTATCTGTTCAGATGCACTTCAATTCCTGTCCTGTTTCTCTTTCAACCATGGCCTGAAAATGCTTAAATACTTCTAGAACTTGATCTTTAGTTTTTAGTAGATAAGCCCAAACTTTCCTTGAATAATCATCAATGAAAGTAACAAAATAAAGTGCACCACCATGTGTTCTAACTTTTAAAGGACCACAAACATCCGAATGAATTAACTCCAACACATTTTCTTTTCTAGAAGCCACATTTTTATGAAAAAAAACTCTATGTTGTTTACCCGCCAAACAATGAACACAAGTTTTAAGATGTGTACCTTTCAAACCGGGTAGAAGCTCTTTCTTGAACAAAACTTGTAGGCCCCTTCCACACATCTGCCCAATTCGCCTGTGCCACAATTCAGTAGAAGTATCATCTTCAAGTGCATTGACAACACCTTTACAAATTTTTCCTTGCATCGAATAAAGTGTATGAGTCTTCTTGCACTTAGCCACCACCAAAGAACCCTTTGTGATCTTCCATATTCCATCACCAAATTTGTTGTTGAAGCCTTCATCATCTAGCTTCCCAGTAGAGATCAAATTGAGGCGAATGTCAGGAACATGCCTCACATCTTTAAGCAACAACTTGCAGCCCAAATTTGTTTCCAAGCAAACATCACCCATGCCGATAATCTTGGACAAACCTTCATTACCCATTCGAACCATAATCTCTGCGGTGTAGGTAGTGAAGAAATCAACTCGAGAAGTCACATGAAAAGAAGCACCAGAATCAATCACCCAATGACTCTCTTGGCCCACAAAATTGATACAATCATCTTCACAAACGACCATGATATCATCGGTAGTAATTGCTGTTGTGTCTTCTTGCTTCTTATCCACACTTTTGTCACGCCTTTTCTCTTTATTCTTGAGCTTTCGGTATTCCCGCTTCATGTGCCCTTTCTCATGGCAATAATAACATTCAACGTCTTTCTTTGAAAGAGAACCATCTCTTGACTTGTCACGGCTTTGATCACGACCATGAGGAGTCTTACTCCTCCCTTGTTTTTTGACCTCTCACAACAAATGCTTCTGAATGAGAGGAACCGGCTGATTTTCTTCTAGTTTCTTCATTCAACAAGCTACTAGTGACTTGGCCCATAGTGACAACTCTATCGGGTGCCGAATTACTAACTGTCACAACTAAAGTCTCTCAACTTTCCGGTAAAGAACTAAATAGCATCAAAGCCTGCAACTCATCATCAAAAACAATTTTCATAGAAGCAAGTTGGTTAACAATACTCTTTATTTCATTCAGATGTTCCGGAATAGGGCTGCCCTCTTTATATTTTAAATTAACCAACTTACGAAACAGAAAGGCTTTATTTGTGGCCGATTTTCTATCATAAAGACTCTCTAATTTTTTTCATAAATCATGTGCCGAAGTTTCAGTAGCAACATGATGAAATACACTGTCATCAATCCATTGATGGATAACACCAACGGCTTTTCGATTAAGCCTCTTCCACTCATCATCTTTCATATCAGCAGGTTTACCACTCTCACCCTCAATGGGTCCATACAAGTCTTTACAAAATAATAGGTCCTCCATTTTAGTTTTCCAAGTTACCCAATTGCTTCCATTGAAGCTAGACATACGACCCACATTCCCCTCCATTGATTTACACAAATAAATAAATCCAAATAAATCGTAAGCTCTGATACCAGTTGTTAGGGAAAATCGATGAATCCCCACAAGTAAATCAATCAATGGGAATAAAAACTAATGCGAAAAAATTAAATCAAAGGCAACACAAGAATTTTTACGTGGTTCCCTCAATGTGAGGTACATCCACGGGATCGAAATCCGATTCCACTATCAACCAAATAGGTTCCAAACGATTACAAACGAGACACTAATGGTCTCACAAAACCACCCTTAGGTGAATTCCAAATAATCACAAATAAATAAGAGGAAAGACCTCACCAAATAGATGAACCAAAATCTTCAGAATCAGAGTTGAAGAAGACCCAAAATAAGGAACCAAACTTCTTCACAAATCAAAGCACCAATACTTGATTGACCAAGTCAAATCAAGAATAACCAAACAACACCAAGTTGATTTTTTCTCCAATACAACTTGTAGTAGCCGCCACTATTTTCTTGTGTGTGTATAGAACCAACAAAAAAATATAATATAATGAATCTAGGGTTTTGTAATCAAACCCTAATTGTACCCAAATTGAATTGGGCCTCCACAAATATAATATATAAAAATATATTATACTAAACCAAGCCCAATTAAAACTCTTTTTCCAAAACCAATTGGGTCCCACACTCCAATAAGGAGGTATCCCAACAAATACAAGGAGTTCATTGAAGAATTGTCAGTGATGAAGGCCGAAGTCAAGTTTTTTTATTTATAAAAATATGTACTCATTCATTAAGATGTGCGCTAAAAATTTTTGTTTTTAAAAGATTTGTATAGAGAAAATTTGAATATAATATTAAGGGTGTATTTTGATGTCCATTATGGTTATTTTGCTTTAGAGTATAATTGTCATTAAAATAAATTTTTATTAAATGTGTACACTGAGTTAAGTCGGTGTGTAGAAATAAAATTTCACTCCATAGTGGGGGCAAAAAAAATTATACAACAAAGAGCCCTATAAAATGAAAAAATATCAATATTATGCTTGACAAAAATTAATCTCTTGACCTAAATAAAAATGTACAAGGATAGTCAATTAAGCTAGTCTAATTAGTTGTCCTAATGGCATTCGTTAATTGTAATTATAAAATTATGATAGCAATTTGTTTGATTTAGTTTTTGAATTTTTTATTTTTCATAATTTTTTTTGTCTTTAGCGATTTTTTTAAATATTTAATAAAAAATGTTTACTTTTTAAATGCACCTAATTTAGATATACTTAAAAAGTAAAATATTTGTGAAAAAAATTATTAAAAAAAATCACTACATACAAAAAATATGAAAATGCAATTATTTTTTTTTTTTGGTATTTCATTATATTTAATGATTTTTTTTTAGATTTCTTAACAGATATTTTATTTTTTTAAGTGATTCTAAAAGTTAAAAAAATATATTAAAATATAAAAAAATTATTAGAGACCAAAAAAAAACAAAAAAACAATACGACAACAATATATTAGTTTCAAAACCAATCAGACTTGTAATAAGACACAGATTTAAAAGTAAGGGATTTTAAATTACTGCTCCTAAATCAAGTACTAGTATTAAACCAAATATTTATTATCGGTTAGTTTAGGCCAATTTTTGGAGTTCGCTTAAAGTTATTTTTGTTTTGGAAAAAAAAGATAAACACCATAATTGTTTTTAAGATTAGAAAGAAAATTATAGCAAACACCATAAACTTAGCACAATTATACCATGCTCTCCAATTCGTAAACTTTGCACCCTTACTTTCTGTCAGTTATAATATTTGTAATATGAACAAAAAATAATACTATCATCACTTCTACACTAAAAATGTATTTAACTTTCAAAATAGAGAGAGAATACAAATTTCCAACTTAGGAGTAATCGCAAGAGCATGTTTGGTACACAGAAATGGAATGACGTGAAAATGAAATGAAAATAAAAATGAAATATAAGGTTGCATAGAATGGAATATCCATTCTAATTCGACTATTTGATTGCCAACATGGAATAAAGTAAGAATGGAATGACTATTCACATTCTTATATATATTTTGTTATTTCTATTAAACTAATGTAATGAAATTGAAGAAATTCAATATAGTCTTACGTACTTGTATATATATACCTAAGTTGGTTACAACTAATCTCCACTACCACCTACTCTAACTGATTAATTAACTATTGGCTGAGTTGATAAGTTGTCTAAGGCTGCAGCTACAACTGTGGCTTTAACTGAGCTGATAAACCGTTACACCTGCTAAGTGTCTCAACATGCCCCTGCAAGCTGATGGGGTGAGCAAACTCCATTAGCTTGGATTTCATATAAGAAAATCGAGCCACAGATAAAGGCTTAGTGAACAAATTAGTCAAAAGTAAGGTGCTTAACAAGCATCTTGTCCCGTACACAATGACAATCGACTTCTATATGCTTGGATCTTGAGTGAAAAAACAGGATTAAAAGAAACAGCTATAGCTGATACATTGTCACACAGTAGAATAGGAAGATTGGGGGAAGAAATGCCAAGATCTTGAAGCAGCATTTGAATCCAAGAAATTTCTGCAACTGTGTGAGCAAGAGATCAATATTCAGCTTCAATGGAACTTCGAAAAACTGTAGCTTGTTTCTTGGTAAACCAAGAAATGAGATTAGAACCTATAAAAATGCAATAGCCAGATGTGGATTTCCTATCAGTGACATCCCCTGCCCTGTTGGAGTCTGAAAAGCATGTAGATCAAATGAGCTAGGATGATAGTGTGAGCCATGATGAAGTGTGCCTTTGACAAATCTAAGCAATCTCTTGATTGCAGAGAAATGCCCAATTGTGGGAGCATGCATTTGTTGGCAACACTGATTTACTGCTAAAGATAAGTCAGGCCTTGTAATAATGGTGAGATACTGCACAGCTCCTACGAAGCTCCTATACGAAGATGGATCATGAAATGGAGCTTCAGCATTAGGAATAGAACTGGGCTTGATTGTTATGGGGGATAAGCAAGGTTTGCAATCAGCTAAGCCGGCCTTTGTGAGTATGTCATGAGCATACTTTGGCTGGGACAAAAAATAACCTAAACTAGGAGTGCCTTGAATGGAGATGCCAAGGAAATAAGAAATAAGAAATATCTCCTAGTTCCCTCATAGAGAAAGCATGATGCAACTGAGAAATGAGAGTCTGAATATGAGAAGTGCTATTCCCAGTGAGTAATATGTCATCCATATACACTAATAAGACAGTGATGGTGGTAGCAATCTTTGGAATGAACAAGGAGGGATCACAATTGCTATTATGAAAGCCTTAAGATAATAGGAATGCTGAAAATGTTGAATGCCAACCACGTGGAGCTTGCTTTAAGCCATACAAAGCTTTGTTGAGTTTGTGAGTAGAAGAAGAAGAGACAAAACCTGGAGGTTGTAGCATGAACACCTCCTCTTCAAGTATACCATGTAGGAAAGCATTAGAAATGTCAAGCTGTTTCAATGGCCAGTGATAATGAAGAGCAAGACATAAAAGGATCCTAATGGTGGGTTTTTTGGCAACAGGACTAAAAGTTTCTTGAAAGTCAATCCCATGTTGTTGAAGATAACCCTTAGCCACTAACCTTGTTTTATGTCTGGCAATTGTGCCATCTGAATTTCTTTTCACTTTAAACACCCATTTACAACCTATGGCCTGTTTATTAGGAGGAAGAGAAACAAGTGCCCATGTCTTTTGAGCTTGTAAGGCATTAAATTCCTTTGTCATGGACTTAAAACAAATAGGAGATAATAGTGCTTCTTTGTAAGAAGGAGGTTCAGAGTCTGCAAAAAAATGAGGAGAAGTAGACTTGGTAGCAGTCAAACAAGCTTTGGATCTGGTGACCATGGGATACTTATTTGCAGAAGAAAGAGGAGGCAAGAGAGGGAGTTGAATAGAAATTGATTGAATAGGAATAGGAGGAGCAAAATCAAGCTCAGGCTATGATGGAACATGACTAGGCTGCAGCTGAGCAGAACTAGACTGCTGCTGAGCACTACACTACAGGGGAGCATAAATGGGCTGCAATGGAGTAGACCTGGATTGCAATGGGTCAGTCCTGGTCTCCAATTAATCAAAACTATGCTGCAAAGAGTCAGAATTGGGAGAAGTAGTTGAACTAGACTGCATCTAAGCTGTAGAGGAAGGAAATGGAGAAGAAAAATTTTGGGTTGCACATTTGGACTGAAGAACACAAAGAGAAAACCAAAAAAATTATGCAGATAAGACATAGTAGAAGAAAGAAAAGAGAAAAAGACTGAGAAAGAGATTTAAATGGAAAAACAAATTCATTAAAGTGTACATGCCTAGACAAGTATACACGACCTGTAAGTGGATCCAAACATCTATACCCTTTAACAAAGGGATGATAGCCCAAAAAAACACAAGAAATGGACTTGGGTTGAAGTTTATGAGAAACATATTATAGCGATCCTGGGTTTTAACCTTTGTTGTACAGTGATCCGGACTTAGTTCCGTAGATGTTAGCAGTTGTTCATTTCTAGTTTACATCCTTTCATACTTTGTATTTGAAATTATAGGATGCGTTGAGCAGGTTTGTTACAGGTTGGTTGAGCTTAGGAACCAAAACTAGTTGCCCAGATTTTGGCCTGTCCGCTCGAGCGGATATTTTGACGCTCGAGCGGGGACCTTGTTGTTGCTTGTCCGCTCGAGCGGGGGTTTTGGCGCTCGAGCGGGGAATACACCCATCCAATATTTTCTTGTATCGGGGGATTGGCCGCTCGAGCGGGAGGTTGTGAGTGACGCTCGAGCGGGGAGTTGGGCACTCGAGCGGGGACCTGGTACGTCGAGATTCTGGGAGTGTGCATCCGCCGCCGGCGAGTTTGGCCTCGAGCGAGTTCGTGAGTGGCGCCGAACGGGGTTTCACGCCGGCGGGACGACTCTTATTTAAAAGTGAGATCCGACTTTTTTATCACTTTTTCAAGATCTTTTCTCTCTCTTACTTTTCCAAAAAGCCATTTTCAGAGCTTCTCACTCTAAAACCGGCCCTTCTCTCTTAGATTTGATCTAGTAAGAGTTGTTTGCTTACTTTTGGTCTTTACAAAAGTTGTGTTGATCGTCGAGGGTTACATTTTAATCTAAAAATTTCAGAATTTGGAGCATCTTGGTTTTGGTCTTCATCTCCATTGGAGCTCAAACTTTAAGATAGGGATAACCTGCTCCATCTTATGAACTTTGTCTTTGAATTTTAGCATTTTGATATGTTGGGGGTTGTCAGGTTATTTTGAGAAAGTTTGGGCCTTTGTGTAATTTTACAAAAGTTGGGGTTTTAATTATATAAACCTACATGCAAGTTAGGCATAGAGAAATGAGATTAATGTTGGGGACATTGATGGAAATGGAACCTTAGGGTTGTTTTGTGAATTATGGCTATTTGCCCTAATTGGTTTAATTAATTAATGTATATAATTAATTAAAGAAAATGAGGAATTGAATTGAGAATGTTAAAATTGGGAATGTATGGCACTAAAGGGGTGTAGTTGAATCATTTTTTGCTCACTTAGGTGAAATGTTGGTATGTTATCCGTTTGTGCATTTATTTCCTGTTTAGAAATAATTGCTTGGGCTACCAGTAGAGGGTAGTTTTGATTGTTGTAGACAATGCATGATGATTAGGCAAACTAAAACTAATCAATTGGATGTGTCATAGAGTATGACGGTTGATAGAATACATTAACTTTATGTATTGATGGATTATGCATATAACCAATGTGTTTATATGCATTATGTGTAGACGGTTGATAGGATACATTAATTTTATGTATTGATTGATTGCGTATATGATTCTGTGTTTATATGCATTGCTTGTGTATGGGAGGAGATGGGAGGTGTACTCCACGGTTTAGGGGAAGATGGGGGATGTACCTCTAAGCCGGTTAATGGTTATGGAAAGATGGGGGATGGACCTAAGGATGCAGCTCATATGCTCTCCCATTGGAGTGATGATACAGCTCATATGCTTATCTATTGAAGTGTTGATATAGCTCATATGCTTATCTGTGGTAGTAGTGATATAGCTCATATGCTTATCTATTGAAGTGTTGATATAGCTCATATGCTTATCTGTGGTAGTAGTGATATAGCTCATATGCTTATCTATTGAGATGTTTGTTTGATTCGATATAGCACTAAAATGTATATCATTTATGAAGTATGGAAGTGGTTTATGTGTTATTGATACAACACCAAAATGTGTATCCACCTTGGATTTCGAAAGTGTTCTAGTGATGAACTATAATCTCATCAAAGGTTTTGGCCAGAGTACTGAGCCTTGTTTTCAAACTCAATGTTGAATAAGAAATGGAAAGTGAATTGTAACATAGACTTGATTGTCATGGAATTGTAATGAGATGTAAATGAATGTATAAGTGTTGACCATCTATTAACTGCTAATCTTTTGGTCATTGTTCATAGTTGGTTTAGTGTATTTCTACTGGGCTGTGGCTCACCCTATGTGGGACATCATTTTCAGGTACATGAAGCATGTCACCTCCAAGGACATCGCTTGGGAGGCTAGAGGCAAGCAGACGTTTGTGGTTTTGGTTATCTTTTGTTGTATTACATGTAATTTCAAGCCAAGGGCTTAATGTGTATTTGAGTTAGTACTCTCCTCTTTGTAACCAAGTGTTAGCTTGAAAGTCAGAAGCCCATAGGGCATTTGATTATGTTGTTAACATGCAATGTTTCTTTTAAAGAATTACTCCGTGGAATAGAATGATGTTTGTCTCTTATATCGATGTATGTCTAAATTGATGGGTTTAATGTTTTTATTTTGAGGGCGTTACACATATGGCTTAAGCCAAGGAAAACCTTGGCATCCAAATACTCTCAACTGAGAATAATCAAGAATAGACTTGAAAAGCAACTCATAAGGAGATTGTTGATTCAATTTAGAGAAGGGCATTTGATTGATTAAAAAAGTAGCTAAGGCAATAGCATCAAACTAATACTTAATAGGCACAGAAGCATGATGCAACAAAGCAATAGTAGTGTCAACTATATGCCTCTGTTTCCTTTCAGCAACATCATTTTGTGGTGGACTATAAGGACAAGAATGTTGATGAACAACGCCCTCAGAGGCAAGAAAATGCTTCATTATATTATAAAGGTACTCCGTACCACCATCAGTTCTTAGAATCTGTAATGAAGTTTGAAATTGCTTCTTCACATAGGCTTTAAACTCCACAAAACTTAGTGTAAACTTCACTTTTGTAAGATAAAAGGTAAATCCAAGTAAACTTAGTACAATCATCCACAAAAAGTACATAAAATTTGTTAGGAGAATTAGATTGAAAAGGCCCCCATACATCACTATGAATTAAGGAAAAAAGTTGATTGCTAGTTGAATTAGACAATTTGAAAGAAAGCCTATGGCTCTTAGCAATACAACAATCAATACAATATTGAGAAGATTGTTTATTAGAAACACAATGCAAATGCTTTTTCAAATGATGAAATTTCAAAGCATTAGGATGACCTGGCCTATTATGCCAAGTAGCTTCAGACACAGAAGCTACAGATTTGATGTTGAGATGTACTTGTGACTATGAAGAAGAAGAAGCAACAGATGGAAGATAATGATATAGACCATTGACATTAGATCCTTTGTGAAGCATTCTCTTCAAATGCTTGTCCCAAATGACAAAATTAGCATCATCAAATGTGACAAAACAGTTGTTATCTTTTGCTAATTTTTTAATAGAAACAAGATTGTAAGAAATAGAGAAAGCATGAAGAAGATTGTTCAATTTGAAAGAATAGTGATGAGTAGGTAAGATGCCCTTACCAACGTGTTGAATGTGAATAGAATTGCCATTGCCTATGGTAATCTGATCTGTACCTTGATAAGGTTGATGGCAACTCAGGTTGTTCATGTCAATGGTGATGTGATCTGTGGCTACAGAGTCAAGGTACCAAGGCATTGGTGCAGAGGATGAACCAGAAGAGGCAACAAAAGCTCTAGATTGTTGAGGAAAGGCATGAGTAGAATGAGGAGATTGATATTGAGGATCCATATGATACCAACACTCCAGAATTGTGTCGTTAAAACCACTACAAATCTGACATTGTTGAGAAAATCTACTACGACCTCTGAACTGAAAGAAGAACCAAAAGTTTTGCTATTTCCATAACCTCTGGACTGAAATCGACCTCTGAAAGAAGAACCAGAAGTTTTTCTATTTCCATAACCTTGGGAAGCATGAGGCTGAAAATTAGAGGAATTTCCTTTAACCGAAGAAAATGCAACTGTAGGTTCAAATGTAGGTTCCTTGAGCTTAGATTCCATATGGATTGCTTCAGAATAAAGCAAAGAATAAAGTTCTTCCATTGTAATGAAACCTGATCTAGCTCGAATGGAGGTTACAAATCCAACATATTCATCAGGTAGTCCATTTAGAGTGATTATACCAAGTCATCATCCTCAACCATGACTGAAGCAAGAGCTAATTAACAATCTCTTTGATCTTACCAAGATATTCTTCCATTGAATCTAATTGCTTAGATATATTGTTCAACTTGTTTTTCAACTTATGAACATGAGATCTTAAGAGAGAAGTATAGCGTTTATGCAAAGCAGACCACACCTCAGAACAATGAAATGAACTCTAACACAGAGGAATAGACAGATGGAGATAGCGTTCCAGTGATGCAACTTAGCAAATGTGCATCAACTAGACTCCATTGCACTCGATCAGGATTGGAGATACTCTTTCCAAAAGCATCGATGACTAGTAATGCCAAACAAGGGATTATGTCATCAACATAACCAAGAAGATTAGTGGCTCTGAGAATATTCTGCCATTAAGTTTTCCAGATCACAAAATTTGTGCATCGAGTTTGATAGTTACGAAGGAAGATAGATTTGAAGGAATCGAGGAGATTGAAGAACTTGAAAGTGCAACGATGGTGGACACAAAAGCCATTGATCACTTTGCTCGTTAGAGCTTACACAGCTCTGATACCATGAAGAAATTCAGTACTCTTCACTTTATTCTTCAATGAATCAATATAGTCTTACATACTCATATATATACCTAAGTTGGTTACAACTAATCTCCACTACCTATCCACACTCTCTTCTAACAAACACATACTCAAGCTGACTAACTAACTATTGTCTGAGTTGATAAGTTGGCTAAGGTTGCAGCTGCAACTGTGGCTTTGACTGAGCTGATAAACTGTTACACTTGCTAGGTGTCTCAATAGAAATATATATATATATATATTTTTTGAAAAATCTAGAAACCCCCTAGATGTTGATTTGTGATTATGTATCAATTTTAAGCAATATATAACAATCTCAATCAAACAATCAAGACAAATCGACACAACGATTTTACGTGGAAAAACCACAATTGGACACCTCCAATTGTGATAAAAAAAAACCACAGGCAAAAGCCACAAAACAATCCACTAAAAAGACATAAAGGAATTACACAGGTATACTCTCAATTACCTAGCGAATCCACGCCTGAATTGAACCAACCCCTATGTGCCTCTTCCAACCCCGTATTCACCTCGGAATTGTCTTGACGATGAGCCACTCTAGAATCCACCAAAGCTTCAGACTCGAATTCTTCAGAATCCACCGAAGAACAACTCTCTCTTTTGTGTAGAATAAACAAACAATCATTTGATGTATACTTCTTAAACCATGAGTTGAATACTCAATCAAAACATCAAAGAAAACTAGCAAAATAGCCCCAGATATAAACCCTAGAACCCAAGAAGAAGATCTAGAGGCGTAACCCTAGATTTGGAGCAACAAGCGAATTTATAGAATCTGAAATCGCGAGGTCCGCTCGAGCGTGGGAATGGACGCTCGAGCAGGGACACTATATGACGTGTTCCAAACCAGGATGTACGCTCGAGCGGGGAAATGAACGCTCGAGCGTGAAAACACGGATCACAGTATATTTGTAGACTCACCATACTTCTGGAACTCAGCATTCTCCGCTCGAGCGGGGGAATGTCCGCTCGAGCGGACAGGCAACTTTGAATGCATTTTTTCATTTTGCTTCGGGGGCGTTGCCCCTCAACCCCGCTTGGGCGCTGCCCCCTCGACCCCTGCGAGCTGACCGGGCAGCTCGATCCCTGTCATAATTAGCGAAATGGCAATCTTGAAAGAATTAACATCACAAAACTTCTCTGCAAGGCACAATTCGGGTTGGATTCGTATCTAAAAACTCATAGTCTCACTGAAATCAACAGTGCGCAGCAAGTCCAACTGAAAGGACCTTTGTCAAACGGGTTTGCCAAGAATAAAACCCTAACAATCTCCCCATTTGGCCATGCCGTGACAAAACACACCTAACAAATAA
This sequence comes from Camellia lanceoleosa, assembly GCA_025200525.1. Lineage (NCBI taxonomy): Eukaryota > Viridiplantae > Streptophyta > Magnoliopsida > Ericales > Theaceae > Camellia > Camellia lanceoleosa. The sequence goes on along the minus strand of CM045761.1, from coordinate 74,076,965 downwards.
AATCCTAATCAACCCAACCCATTACGCCAACAAACAAACTTCTTTCTCAAGGTCATGATCGCAAAACAACCATTAGTGCCACAATCTCCAAAACAATTATTAGTGCCACAAGAGTATATAAAAAAACAATAAACATATGACTAGATTATCTTGAAGCATGAGATAAAAAATGAATAGATGGAAATTGGATTTTAAGAACATGTAGCATGAAAACATGATTTTAAGAACATGTAGCATGAAAACATGAACAACTACTTTCTCCCCCTTTTTGTCACAAATTGACAAAGGAAGCTCAATCAACTAAAGCAAGATCAAAAACCACACAAACAGGGACAAGATGATGGAAAAATTAATAACCTGCGAGATGTAAGCAATAAACAAGTAGTGGATATCAACACACAAACCAACTAATGCCAAACTCCCTTACCAAACCAATCCAAAATGAACCAAACTCCCTCTCACTAATAGCAACCACAAATTGAAAAAAAAAAATGAACAAGAAGAAAACGACAAAAATAATATGGTGGAGCAAGCAAGAAATCTCAGATTTGTACCTTAGAACACACAAGATTATCCAAGAAGCATAATTACTTGAAAACACAATGTGCACAGCCTCTAGAAAATTCCTCATAAAAGAAAGTGAGGCATTATGTGAAAAGCATAGATCCCATGAGAAAAGTGTGTGTGTGACTCTTGGAGTTCGACAAACATGAGATTCAAATCCTAGTAGTGATTTGATAGCTGGACCTCTGGTATGAGAATCTAAGCACAATTACGGAAAGTCAAACCACTAGGAATCAAGGGGTATTTGGTGAGTAAAAGTGGAGGCTCCCCCCTCAATCAATGAATCCCTTTTTTTTTCTTTCTTTTTCACTTTTTTTCTTTTCTTTTTTTTGCACATTTTTCTTTCTTTTTATTTTTCTTTTTTTTTTTTCTTGTGCACACTCATTGGCAGCTGACACGCTCAAGAGTATGGAAACCGAACCAGAGAATCATGGATATAATAAAGATAGCTTGGTTGGTGACTCTAAGGTAGCCTTTTCCTTATGGCTGGACTACAAAGAATAGAAGGAAAAACCGTGAAGATGCAAAAAGATAGAAGGTGGTTAAGAGACTCAACATCACCCATGATGTGCTAGTATAGGTCAATTCCTCTAGAAAAGCAAAAGATATAATGCCAGAAGTCCATAGAGAAAAATGATCACTAAGGCGGAAGACTCCAAAATTTGCTAATCCAAGAGTGTGTACAGAATAAGACATACTAATCAAAGAACACACACACCGAAATGAGTAATGACCATAGAAAGCACACACATATTAACATGTAATGGATATTCTCATCAATTCTAATATGTAACAAGAACTACTCAAAAATTTCAAGCTTGCAAAATCATATTAAGAAAATCTTTTTGTTTTTTTTTTTTTCTTTTCTAAAACAAAGCAAGACTTAATAAAAAATGAACAATCACACATTTAAAGACTTAAAAAGAAAAAAGAAAACACACAGAAACCTAAAAACTAAAACGAATAAACAAATTAACACAAGTCAAGTTTTCTCACCCAAACCGCTTTAATATGAACAAAGTTGTGAGAATTGCGGTTCTTAGGTGGTGTCTTGACATTGTGGTTCCCTTCCCTTTCAATGGGAACCCGTCTCGACGTGATTTCCAACTTCCTACTTCTAGATCTAGGCAAATGCAAACTCGCTCCATGTTTGGTCTCAAGCAAATCAAAGTAACGAGGGCTAATATGATGTCACGACCCAAACCCGCCCTTATAGGTTTGGCGACCTAACCGGCCAGTAATCCGTGGATTACCTACGGCCTCTAAAGGCATTAACAAATATTAAGGGGCTGCGGAAGCAATAATGTAAAATAAACAAGGTCCAATGAGTTGTGATGACATACATGGGACAGAAAATTTAAAACTTATTCATATACATAATCATGCCAGTCAGGTACACCGATATGTACATAATATTTACATAAAGTACCCCCAAGATCCGACTTTTACAAAACACAACTACAGACTAGCATGAAGCAAAACAGCCTCGGTGTTAGGCTTTAACCGGAACCTCCTCGGGAGGCGTAACAGCTGGCTGACAAAAAGGAAACAGGAGGCCATCAACTCTGGCCAGGGTCTTGTGCCGGCTCACCTACATATATATAATAAACAGTGAGCGAAAGCCCAGTGAATAATAACAGAGTAAAGATTTTAATGAATGATGTCCAACACAGAGTTTATATCAGAGACACAATCTTATCCGAAGTAGAGTCTTATGCATTTCAGATTCCAATCAGAAACAGATTCAGATACATGCTCATATTCGATTTCATATTCGTATACCGATTTTGCATAAGATCATATGTGGTACACCTATTAGCTATCAGATCAGGCAGGTTCTAAGACCACAACAGGCAGGTCCGAAGACCACGACAGGCAGGTCCTAAGACCACAACATGCAGGTCCGAAGACCACAACAGGCAGGTCCTAAGACCACAACAAAGTTGGTACCAACGACCACAAAGGTCCATATCTTGCGCGCAAGTAGCCATGATATTGTTACCCCCGGGCGAGGGCCATCCGGACTAAGGGTGCCACAAATACTTTTCAGAAAGACTGGACATTCATTCATTCATTTCCAACATATCATAGCTGTTCAAAGAATCAATCATTTCGTATCATAGTATACTGAAAATACATAACATTGAACATAACTTTACAAAGTTATTACTCACAGTGGGCGTTGATACAAGTAGACGAAGTCAAAAAGGATCAAACGATTTGCGGCACGTGACCTACATAACACATTACGGATACACACTTGAAATACGCATCCAAACGTACAAAACTCACCTCAACGATTCTAAGTGTGTACCTAACCCCTTACCCTTAGTATGGAGTCTTAATCATGGCCTAGGAATGCCTAGGATGGAATGGGGGTGTAAAAATGCCTTAGAAAATGTTTTTCAAAAGTTGATGAAAATAGGGGCCTCGCTCGAGCGAGCCTTCCTTCGCTCGAGCGAGCTTCCAAAATCAAAGGCTTCGCTTGAGCGAGCCCTCCTTCGCTCGAGCAGTCTGATGAAACAGTAAAAATACTGGATGCTGTGATTTTACGCGCGATAGTCGCTCGATGCTCGCTTGAGCGGAGCCCTGGACAAAGGTGCTCGCTCGAGCGACAAATCCTTCGCTCGAGCGAGGAATCCTTCGCTCGAGCGAGGAAGCCAAATCTGGAATTTCCAGATTTGTCTTCCAAGTTCGAACCAAGCATTCTTCAACCAAAAACTCAACCTCTTGGGCCCAAATTCTGGAAAAACATTTCAAACTCATAGTATATCAAGTTTCAAAAGCCAATTTGTAAATTCAAGGGCCAAGGGTGAGTCAATTTGAGCACCATTTCCATAAATTTTCAAGAACAATGTTCAAACACACATACATGAGTTTAATTTCATTCCAAAGCTCCAAACAATGATCAAATGGCCAATTTGGTGGAAAAACATGATGAATACATGGATAATTCTTAGGAAGTGAACATGCATGCAAATCTTCATGAAGAACAACCTCAAAATCTAAGAACAAGTGCATGCATGCATGAGCTAAGTTCTAGTTCAACATCTAGAACCAATTTCTAAACTCCACCCTTAAATGGACCATCTATTATGCAAGAACCATCTTAAATACAACAATGAGAGGTTGAATTTTCATACCTAAATCTTGAATTTAAGTTGTAGGAGCTTAATTGCCAATACTCTTTTCAATTCTTCCAAATTCCCAAGCCAATGCAAGATGAAGTCAATTCCCTAGCTCTCTCTCCCTAGGGTCGGTTGAACTCTCTCATTTGGGCTGAGGAAAATGTTTTGTTTAAGTGTAACAAGCTCAAAACATGTTGCCTACAAGACCCACTAACAATGACAAAAGGGTAATTATGGCAACTTAGGTGTTTTGCTTATTTTAATCTAATTTAATCACATCTAATCACATTTTGAATAAAAATACCATTAAATCACATAAAATCCAACTAGTCTAAAACGCTAATCGATTTCGGAATCGGGTGCCGATAAGGCTTCTGATTTATCGAATTAAAGTTTTGAACGCGAACAGATATTCCGACTCCAAACAGATAAAACACATAATTCATGCAATACACATGTAAATTAGTCCCAAATTTCCTCTTAATTATTATTAGGCTTAATTAAGTTCCATTTAACGTTAATCCGGGTCGGGGTTATTACAGTCTTCCCCCCTTAAAAGAGTTTGGTCCCCAAACTCAAGTTACCTTCATTCGAAGCCAGCATCGGGTCTAGAGGAAATAAATCTGGATATCTTTTCTTCATATCTTCCTCGATTTCCCAAGTTGCATAAGTTCCTCCGTGGTTCTGCCAATCAACTTTCACCAACGGTATTTCTTTGTTTCTCAGTCTTTTAACCCTTCGATTCACTATCTGGATAGGCCTTTCTTCATAGGTGTAATCATCCTTCAGGAGTACATGTGTCGGTTCGATGATGTGGAGTGGATCTCTCAAATATTCTCGAAGCATCGATACATGGAAGACATTGTGCATATGTTCCATCACCGGAGGCAAGGCTAATCGGTAGGACACCTGATTGATCTTTTCGAGAACTTCATAAGGTCCAATATACCTCAGAGCCAATTTCCCTTTAACACCAAATTGGGTTTGACCCTTCATCGGGGTCACTTTGATGAACACATGGTCCCCCACTTCATATTCCCTTTCTCTTCTTCGAACATCGGCATAACTCTTTTGCCTACTCTGTGCAGTTTTCAAACGCTGTTGTATCAATTTCACTTTCTCGGTTGTTTCTTGCACAAGTTCCGGTCCCAACAAAGGTCTGTCACCGACTTCAGCCCAACATATTGGAGATCGACACTTTCTTCCATACAAAGCTTCGTAAGGAGCCATCCCAATACTTGAGTGATAACTGTTGTTGTACACAAACTCAGCTAATGGCAAGTAGGTTTCCCAATTTCCCTGGAAATCTAACACACACATTCTGAGCATATCCTCCAGAGTTTGGTTAGTTCGTTCAGTTTGGCCATCACCAGGTGGTAAGCACGCCGATCTCAATTGCTCCCAAAGCTCATTGCAAACTTTGCCAAAATCTTGACACAAACTTCGAGTCCCTGTCAGACACAATAGACACTGGCACTCCATGCAGTCTCACAATTTCAGTCATATAGATGTTAGCCAATCTATCAGCGTTATAAATAGTTTTAACAGGCAGAAAATGTGCAGACTTAGTCAAACGGTCGACTATAACCCAAATAGAGTCCATACCTCGAGAAGAACGAGGCAATCCCACAATGAAGTCCATGGTGATGTGCTCCCATTTCCATTCTGGTATCGGGAGTGGTTGTAGCAGACCGGCAGGTCGTTGATGTTCAAATTTTAACTCATTGGCAGTGTAGACATCTAGCTACAAAGTCAGCAATACTCCTCTTCATTCCAGGCCACCAAAAATTCTGTTTCAAATTGTAGTACATCTTCGTGTTCCCCGGATGCATAGCAAATTTACTACTGTGAGCTTCGGTCATAACACGTTTTCTCAAATCATAGCAATCAGGCACACAAAGACGGTTTTGAAATTTCAGCACGCCATTTTCAAACACAAATTCGGGCCTCGGTTTCGAATCAAACTCCTCTATAATCTTTTTCAAGTGTTCATCTTCACATTGTTTCTGTTTAATCTCATCAAGAATAGCAGGTTGAGCAGAGATAGCAGATATCAATCCATCTTGTTCATAGTCGGTTGACAAGTCTTTTCGGCCGATAACAAACACGACCGTTGCACCAGATTTTCGGCTCAAGGCATCCGCCACAAGATAGCCTTTCCCGTGATATAAGATTTGCAAGTCATAATCCTTGATTAGTTCCATCCATCGTCTCTGTCTCATATTCAACTCCTTTTGGGTGAAGAAATATTTCAAGCTTTTATGGTCGGTGTACACTTCGCAAGTTACCCCATACAAGTAATGACGCTATATTTTCAAAGCAAACACTACGGCTGCCAATTCAAGATCATGTGTTGGGTAATTCTTTTCATGAGGTCGGAGTTGTCTAGAAGCATAAGCAATCACCTTTCCATTTTGCATTAGCACACACCCTAAGCCTTTATATGAAGCATCACTGTACACTTGAAACCCATCAGTACCATTTGGCAAAGTTAAGATTGGTGCAGTCACTAACCTGGTTTTCAACTCTTGGAAAAGCCTCTCTTTGATCATTCCATAAATGGCATGTTTTTCCGAGTTAATCGAGTCAATGGCAAGGCAAGCTTTGAGAAGTCTTTCACAAATCTCTGTAGTAGCTCAAGAAGTCCCGTAAAACTTCATTACATTACATTTGTAGGCCTCGCCAATCCACAACAAATTTCAATTTTCTGAGGGTCTACAGAAACACCATTTTTGTCAATCACATGGCCCAGAAATGCCACACTGTCTAGCCAGAATTCGCACTTAGACAATTTAGCATACAACTTCTTTTCTCTCAATATCTACAAGGCGGTTCTCAAATGCTTTTCATGTTCTTCCCTGTCTTTGGAATATATCAAAATATCATCAATAAATACAACAATAAAATCATCCAGATATGATTTAAACACTCTATTCATAAGATCCATGAAAGCAGCAGGTGCATTTGTCATCCCAAACGGCATTACCAAAAATTCATAATGTCCATATCTAGTTCGGAATGCAGTTTTCTCAATGTCTTTGGCTCTAACCTTTAACTGATGATACCTAGACCTGAGGTCAATTTTAGAAAACACTTGGGCACCCTGAAGTTGGTCAAACAAGTCATCTATTCAGGGCAGAGGGTATTTGTTTTTGATAGTCACTTTGTTCAATTCCCGGTAGTCTATGCACAATCTCAAAGACCCATCCTTCTTTTTCACAAATAACACTGGAGCACCCCAAGGTGAAGTACTCGGTCGGATGAAATTCTTGTCTAACAATTCCTGAAGTTGGGTTTTCAATTCCTTCAATTCAGAGATAGACATCCTATAGGGAGTCTTGGATATAGGTTATGTCCCCGGAATCACCTCAACAGTAAATTCAATTTCTCTGTCAACTAGATCCCCCGGTAAATCAGTTGGAAACACATCAGGAAAATCATAGACAATAGGGATTGTTTCCACAGTAGGACTGTCAAATGGTGTAGTCAGTATGCAACACAAATAACCCCTACAACCCTTCCTAAGTAGTCTTACAGCTTTCATAGCCGAAATCAAGTATGGGGGAGGAACTACCCCATTCCCTCTAAAGGTAAATTCAAGCATACCCGGCGGTCTAAACACCACAGTTTTATTTGCACAATCAATAGTAGCACAGTATTTAGTCAACCAATCCATCCCCAAAATACAGTCAAAATGATGAATGTCCAAAGTTAATAAATCCACATACAATATCATATCACCAACCACAACATCACAAGCCGGATAAACATGAGTGCACATCATAGGATCCCTAGAAGGCGTAGATACAAATAATACACATGTCATATGTTCTAGTGGTCTAGTCAATTTTCGAGAAAAAGCATGTGACACATAAGAATGCGTGGAACCAGAATCTATCAACACACATGCATTTTGAGAACATACAGAAAGTGTACCTGACACCACGGTATAGGTGTTCGGTACGTCACCAGGCACTAAAGCAAACACTCGGCCTTGTCTTAGCGGTTCCTTCCCTGTATTAGCTTTGACGTTGGTTTTGGCCACAGAAGCAGATCCCACTGAACTCCCTGCAGGACGACTAGTAGTCTCAGATCTAAGCGGACAATTCCTCATCAAATGGCCTGGCTTGCCACAACTAAAACACGCGCCTGATGTTCGGTGACAAGTACCTCTATGCTTGTTCCCGCAATCGGGGCAATTTGGCGTAGGGCCACTATCTTGGCTTGGGTTACTGTAAGACCCTGTGTTCCGCCTCTTATTCCCGGAAAATGACCGGCCCTTTTTAAAGCTATTCCCCGATCTTTTCCCTGTCCACTCAGTCCGTGGAGCGGAAGTTTGTTTCTTTGCTGCTAGAATGGATTCTGCCATTAATGCCCTGTCCAAAACACTCACATATGTGGGTAGATTCAGAACTCCCACTCTATCTAGTATGTCCAGATCCAACCCATCCTCAAACTTGCGGGCCTTTTTGTATTCTGTGTCCACCATATGGAGAGCAAACCTAGCTAGCTCAGTGAACTTGGCCTCATACTGGGCTACAGACATCTTGCCCTGTTTAAGTTCTTGAAATTCTGAGACTTTTCGGTTGCGAAAGCACTGGGGAACATACTTGTCATAAAAGATTGCATTAAACTGCTCCCATGTCATATTCCCATTGTTACTACGGATTAACAGCCACCACCTGCGGGCTTCATCTTTCAATGTGTAGGTAGCTAACATGACTTTTTGGGTTTCTGAACATGGAAATACCTCATACAATTTCTCCATTTCAAGCAACCATCTTTCTGCCTTCAGTGTCTCAATCCCACCATAAAATGTCGGCGGTTTCATCTTCATGAATTTCTGTGTCAGATTTATGATGTCATTGGTATCCGCCTCAACTTGTACCGGTGGAGGGGGAGGAGGTAAGGGTTGCTGCCGTTGTTGCTGTGTTAGGGTCTCAGTCAATGCTGCTAACATCTGTTCCATTCGGCTCATGCGAGCCTCAGATGATTCACTTGCATCACTTCCCCCTGAGTTCTCCATTTTACTATATAAACATCAAAGGATATTAAGCATAGGTGTATTCAGTGTACATTCAGTTTTAATGTTCAGTTGCATTACCACACACTCACACATGCAAATGGAATGCCCCTAATTCTTACTAGGACATCCTAAGCTCATATGGACCTCTGTGTGCGGTACAACTCGTGCTCTGATACCACTCTGTCACGACCCAAACCCGCCCCTGTAGGTTTGGCGACGTAACCGGCCAGTAATCCGTGGATTACCTACGGCCTCTAAAGGCATTAACAAATATTAAGGGGCTGCGGAAGCAATAATGTAAAATAAACAAGGTCCAATGAGCTGTGATGACATACATGGGACAGAAAATTTAAAACTTATTCATATACATAATCATGCCAGTCAGGTACACCGATATGTACATAATATTTACATAAAGTACCCCCAAGATCCGACTTTTACAAAACACAACTACAGACTAGCATGAAGCAAAACAGCCTCGGTGTTAGGCTTTAACCGGAACCTCCTCGGGAGGCGTAACAGCTGGCTGACAAAAACGAAACAGGAGGCCATCAACTCTGGCGAGGTCTTGTCACTCACCTACATATATATAATAAGCGGTGGCGAAACCCGGTGAATAACAGAGTAAAGATTTTAATGAATGATGTCCAACACAGAGTTTATATCAGAGACACAATCTTATCCGAAGTAGAGTCTTATGCATTTCAGATTTCCAATCAGAAACAGATTCAGATACATGCTCATATTCGATTTCATATTCGTATACAGATTTTGCATAAGATCATATGTGGTACACCCATTAGCTATCAGATCAGGCAAGTCCTAAGACCACAACAAGCAGGTCCGAAGACCACAACAGGCAGGTCCTAAGACCACGACAAGCAGGTCCTAAAACCACAACATGCAGGTCCGAAGACCACAACAGGCAGGTCCTAAGACCACAACAAAGTTGGTACCAACGACCACAAAAGTCCATATCTTGCGCGCAAGTAGCCATGATATTGTTACCCCCGGGCGAGGGCCATCCGGACTAAGGGTGCCACAAATACTTTTCAGAAAGACTAGACATTCATTCATTCATTTCCAACATATCATAGCTGTTCAAAGAATCAATCATTTCGTATCATAGTATACTGAAAATATATAACATTGAACATAACTTTACAAAGTTATTACTCACAGTGGGCGTTGATACAAGTAGACGAAGTCAAAAAGGATCAAACGATTGCGGCACGTGACCTACATAACACATTACGGATACACACTTGAAATACGCATCCAAACGTACAAAACTCACCTCAACGATTCTAAGTGTGTACCTAACCCCTTACCCTTAGTATGTGTTGGGATCCGGGATCCCCCCAAGACCTTTGCGGAAATTAAACCAAGCAGAAATACACACCCACACACAAGGAGACACAATATTTTACGTGGTTCGGCTTCAATGCCTACGTCCACGGGAGAGTAGCCGGGTATCACTATACCAATGGAGATATTACAGAAAGATTACAATTGAGGAGGAGCTCACACTCTCCTCACTCACTCACTCTCCCGTCTCCCTCGCTCACACCGAGGGAGACAGCTCTCCGCCTCACATATCTCACTCTCTGCTCTAGCTCTCTTCTCTCTAATTTTCTTCCTCATCTACCTCACCATTTATAGATGCAAGAAGAGGAGCAACATGTATGTCAGTGGCTTTCCCACTTCTCTTAGTGGGTTTACCCACCCCATTTCCTCAATGGGTTCAACCACCCCACTCTCTAGTGGGTGGTCCATTACACAACACATGGGTGATCCAACAAATCACCCCCTCAGCCCATGTGAGGTGATCCACTGCATACACTGCTGTTCATCTTGTCACGCCCAAAAGTCAACATAGTCTTCATCTCTTCACTGAGACGCTGCATCTCCTGAAAGCTAGAGATAATACACCAGAGATACAAGAGGAGGAGGGAATCCTACATCCTCAACTCAACTCACACCACTCTCTGATTTTGAGAGAGCCTCTGCTCCCATCTCCCACACATCTCTTCCACGCTTCTGTCTCGGATGTCTTCACTTGCTATGCTTGAACTTGCGTAACCAAGATAGCTGACACCCCCTGATTGGATGTCCTGCACCCCCTGCTCGGATGCCCTTGACTGTCATGCATTACCTCGCAGGAACAGTCATGTTGAACACTGGAGCAACTAGAAAAACGAGTTTGACACATCAACATCCTCAATTTTCCTTGCTCGGAGCTTATTTCTTTGAACAACCAGCCTTTGCCTCTGCACTTCAGAACAACTTCCCAGCGATCTCACACGCCTTGTTATGCATCTTTGCAATCACGATGTTGATTCTGTCTCACTTATGCGTCCGTCGCGATGTTTGACAGTTAGCCCTTCTGCCAAGACAACTCCCACCGGTCTGTACAAGTTACCACTATGCAACCCTGTGCATAGTGCTCGCACCCATGGCTTCTGGTCTCCCTGCGTCGAGCTCGCCTGAGAGATCCGCATCAACTCTATCATCTGCTGCCATGGAACTCAAGAAACCACCATAGAGAAAAAGGACTTGCCACTCATTGGCGCGCACTCTTGCGTTTTACCTGTCTCAATTTCTCTGTCTAGCAGTTCCTGTGAACTTTCGACAACCCGCTGCTGCACACTCCTCTGGCGCCTCTGTACGATACTCTACTGCATTCTTGCACTCTCAAGACATCTGCATTTGTGCCCTCGCTTAGTATGCTCTCTGCAACTATTGTTCTACACGTCCACATACCACCGATTTACTGCATCTGATGGCTCCAATGACCACAACATTTTCTGAGCTTCGCAGGTTGCCAAATCATCTGTCCGTCGATGAATGGTCTTCTCTTCTGATTGAACCACATCCTCCGATGATGTCAACAACCAGGAAAGTTCCCAGGACAGACTGGTGGGGTCACACTCGGTCCCACTTAAGAACCAGTCTCCTTAGACACTGTCTTTTTGACAGAACTTTCCTAGACATTGTTGATCTTGAGATAATCATACCTGCAATCCTCTGATCGCCCCTGACCAATCCTGATCTCCCTCGATCTGCCATCAAGCCTGATCTCCTCTGGTCTTCAATGATCTATCTCGAGTTGTACCTGGTTGTTCAATCTGGTCAGAATCTGTCCATTCTAACCTCTTCAGTGACACTGCAGCGTTCCACAATATCCGGCAACCTCCCTCCGAGTATTAAAGATGACAAACTCCCATGTTTTACCAATCTTTAAAAACCGTTCAGAATTTCACTATTCTGACCTCGCGGTTGCGTCCGGAACGGTCCGATTAGCTAGGACCAACCTTCACTGCATTTTCGGGGACCTCACTGAAAAATATCCCCGACAACAAGCCACACCACAATTTTCGAAAATTTGGCCACATTACAATTTCGAAGTTCAGGAATATTCAGGTACCAACAGAATATTCCGCCCATCGCACCCGATGCCGTCCGCCCTTCAATCTGCCTTCTTTTTGAAACTCCGTCTCTAAAATCGACCGTAGATGTGTCCTAATACTCAAAATAGTCTGAAACCACTATTGGATTGCCAAAAACGGACTCAAATGGCTTAGATCAAGCCAAAACATTTTGTACGCCAGATCCTGGGCCGCACCATAGCCGCTAAGCACTGGATCCGACCTCTGCGGCTGCACCTTTGCCTGCGTAACACTGGATCCTCGCCTTGCCGTGGCGAACACGTGGCGATCCTCGACCGCCACGGCCACGTGCAGCCGACGCGATGCCGACCGACCGCCACGCGTGTCGCCCTCGTTGGACACATGGCGCTGACACCTTGTCGACACTTGCCGACGCGGTCGCGTGGCGGCGTGCTGCGTGCACGCACGCTCCCCTTCCACTCGTCTTCCTCCTCTCAGACGCTGTGGCGCGTCACGCTGCGGATACGATACGACGCCGCCTCCTTCGGCGCGTGTGGCGCGTGCTGCGAAGGGCCTCACGCCACCTTCTAGCGCGCGGCGCGTTCGCCTCCGTTTTTGTTCTTTTGCATTGCACGTAATCCTCTCGAGCCCTTGCTCTGGTATGCTCAAACTCGATTTCGAGCAATCCGATTCTGGCGGATTCGGATTTTGCATGCTTTTGGTTAACGCCACCGACGAGGCTCGATACCACTTGTTGGGATCCGGATCCCCAAGACCTTTATGAAATTAAACCAAGCAGAAATACACACCCACACACAAGGAGACACAATATTTTACGTGGTTCGGCCTCAATGCCTACGTCCACGGGAGAGTAGCCGGGTATCACTATACCAATGGAGATATTACAGAAAGGTTACAATTGAGGAGGAGCTCACACTCTCCTCACTCACTCACTCTCCCGTCTCCCTCGCTCACACCGAGGGAGACGGCTCTCCGCCTCACATATCTCACTCTCTGCTCTAGCTCTCTTCTCTCTAATTTTCTTTCTCACCTACCTCACCATTTATAGATGCAAGAAGAGGAGCAACATGTATGTCAGTGGCTTTCCCACTTCTCTTAGTGGGTTTACCCACCCCACTTCCTCAATGGGTTCAACCACCCCACTCTCTAGTGGGTGGTCCATTACACAACACATGGGAGATCCAACAGTATGGAGTCTTAATCATGGCCTAGGAATGCCTAGGATGGAATGGGGGTGTAAAAATGCCTTAGAAAATGTTTTTCAAAAGTTGCTGAAAATAGGGGCCTCGCTCGAGCGAGCCTTCCTTCGCTCGAGCGAGCTTCCAAAATCAAAGGCTTCGCTTGAGCGAGCCCTCCTTCGCTCGAGCAGTCTGATGAAACAGTAAAAATACTGGATGCTGTGATTTTACGCGCGATAGTCGCTCGATGCTCGCTCGAGTGGAGCCCTGGACAAAGGTGCTCGCTCGAGCGAGGAATCCTTCGCTCGAGCGAGGAAGCCAAATCTGGAATTTCCAGATTTGTCTTCCAAGTTCGAACCGAGCATTCTTCAACCAAAAACTCAACCTCTTGGGCCCAAATTCTGGAAAAACATTTCAAACTCATAGTATATCAAGTTTCAAAAGCCAATTTGTAAATTCAAGGGCCAAGGGTGAGTCAATTTGAGCACCATTTCCATAAATTTTCAAGAACAATGTTCAAACACACATGCATGAGTTTAATTTCATTCCAAAGCTCCAAACAATGATCAAATGGCCAATTTGGTGGAAAAACATGATGAATACATGGATAATTCTTAGGAAGTGAACATGCATGCAAATCTTCATGAAGAACAACCTCAAAATCTAAGAACAAGTGCATGCATGCATGAGCTAAGTTCAAGTTCAACATCTAGAACCAATTTCTAAACTCCACCCTTAAATGGACCATCTATTATGCAAGAACCATCTTAAATACAACAATGAGAGGTTGAATTTTCATACCTAAATCTTGAATTTAAGTTGTAGGAGCTTAATTGCCAATACTCTTTTTAATTCTTCCAAATTCCCAAGCCAATGCAAGATGAAGTCAATTCCCTAGCTCTCTCTCCCTAGGGTCGATTGAACTCTCTCATTTGGGCTGAGGAAAATGTTTTGTTTAAGTGTAACAAGCTCAAAACATGTTGCCTACAAGACCCACTAACAATGGCAAAAGGGTAATTACGGCAACTTAGGTGTTTTGCTTATTTTAATCTAATTTAATCACACCTAATCACATTTTGAATAAAAATACCATTAAATCACATAAAATCCAACTAGTCTAAAACGCTAATCGATTTCGAAATCGGGTGCCGATAAGGCTTCCGATTTGCGAATTAAAGTTTTGAACGCGAACAGATATTTCGACTCCAAACAGATAAAACACATAATTCATGCAATACACATGTAAATTAGTCCCAAATTTCCTCTTAATTATTATTAGGCTTAATTAAGTTCCATTTAACGTTAATCCGGGTCGGGGTTATTACATATGACCTTTAATCTCATTACGACTAATGAAGTGTCTCCTATCCTACGAGATGTTGTAATTTCTTCCATCTCTATGAGATACTCTCCGATGCAACTCATAACAATAAGGGCGAATATGACCATACATACCACAATGATGACAAATAAAAACAGGGTGTACCTTCTCTTCTTTGGCCTTACCAACTCTAGGAAGTTTGAGAAGTCTATCCTCATGTTGAATTTTTTGTTCTCCCTTTCCTTGAGTTCTTGTATCATGAGATGTGGATGCACACTGTTTTTGCCCTTTCTTCCCATCAAAGCCAATGTTACTCTTGTCAGAACAAATTTGTTGAGACCCAATGCTATTGTCCAAAGTCTTTGATCCTTTGTTCTAAAGACCAATGCTTTCCATAGCACACTTGAGCTCTTCCTCTTTCTTGATCATTAGTTCTTCCAAAGCAACTTGAGACATCTCAAGAGATTCAATCTTTTCTTCATACATTGCATAAATTTGTTGTAGCTCATTCCTCTCTGTCTCACAAGTCAAGAGTTTTGCACAAAGAGCTTGTCGATCATTAGCTATCTTGATGGCATCAATCCTAGCCTCGGAAATCTCCTCCTTTAGTTTGACATTCTCACTTTCACATGTTTTGAGTTTCATAATGAGTCTATCATTCAATTTGGATAAGTTAAGAGATTCCTTGTACAACTTCTCATAAACTTGCTCAAGCTCTTCATCATCACTCCCCGAAGATTCATCATCAGTGTCATTCTCAACCAGCCTCTTCGGATACTCTGTTCGTCCTTCAGTTTCAGAAGTTGCCATGAAAGCAAGGAATTATTTATGTCCCTCTTCGCCTTGATCTTTATTGTCACTTTCATCTTTATAAGATTCTGATTCATCATCCCAAGTGATAGCGAGGGCTTTCTTCTTCCTCAAACGAGTGAGGCATTCTTGAGCAAAGTGGCCAAATCCTTGGCATTCATAGCATTGGACTCTTTCAGAGTTCCCTTGTATCTTTCATTTCTCCTTCTTGGCTATAGAATTAATTTTGAGTTTATCTTTGCCTTTAGATTTATGAGTATGAGTAGATTCCAAAAGATGAGGATTCTTTTTCAGAAAAGATTTTTTAAATTGTTTTACAAAAGCATCCGTAATCTTGGAATCTATCTCACAATCCTCATCAAAACCCTCTCTAACTCTATGAGTACTACTAAAAGTAACATCTTTTTGTTTCTTTTTGAAATTCCTATGTGCCTCATAAGTTTGGAGATTTCCAACCAAATGATCTAGCTTGAGGTTGTCAACATCTTGAGCCTCCTCAATAGCTGTAACTTTTGGTTGGAACCGATCGGGCAAGGACCTCAAAATTTTTCCTACAATCTTGGATTCCGGTATTGTTTCACCTAAATTGAAGCTGGAATTTACAGTGTCACTCAACTTCGCATAAAATTCATCAAAGGTCTCACTATCTTTCATTGAAAGGTTTTCGAAACTACACGTGAGCCTTTGAAGTTTTGAGCGTTTAATGTAAGAAGTGCCCTCATAAATAGTTTGTAAGATATCCCAAGCCTCTTTTGCGACTTCACAATTGCAAATTCGACTAAACTCTTCAGGTGTGACAGCGCAAAAGAGAGAATTGATAGCTTTACTATTCTAACTACTATTTTGGTAATCAATTGTGTCCCACTTATCAATTGGTTTGGAAAAAATTACTACATCAACGGTAATCGTCGATTCAGTCCACCCATGCATGACAAATTGCCAAACTTTTTCATCAATAGATTTTAAAAACAATCTCATTCGAGCTTTCCAAAATAAATAATTTGATCTGTCAAGTAGGGGTGGTCGAATCATAGAATTTCCCTCACAAATTGAATCCATTATCACAAATCAAACAAAATCTCGTTCTAAAAGATTTTTTTTTTTAAAATAGAATGACCTGCTCTGATACCAATTGAAAAATCTAGAAACCCCCTAGATGTTGATTTGTGATTATGTATCTATTATATAACAATCTCAATCAAGCAATCAAGACAAATCGACACAACGATTTTACGTGGAAAAACCACAATTGGACACCTCCAATTATGATAAAAAAAACCATGGACAAAAGTCACAAAACAATCCACTAAAAAGACATAAAGGAATTACACAGGTATACTCTCAATTACCTAGCGAATCCACGCCCGAATTGAACCAACCCCTATGTGTCTCTTCCAACCCCGTATTCACCTCGGAATTGTCTTGACGATGAGCCACTCCAGAATCCACCAAAGCTTCAGACTCGAATTCTTCAGAATCCACCGAAGAACAACTCTCTCTTTTGTGTAGAATAAACAAGCAATCATTTGATGTATACTTCTTAAACCATGAGTTGAATACTCAATCAAAACATCAAAGAAAACTAGCAAAATAGCCCCAGATATAAACCCTAGAACCCAAGAAGAAGATCTGGAGGCATAACCCTAGATTTGGAGCAACAAGCGAATTTATAGAATCTGAAATCGCAAGGTCCGCTCGAGCGGGAAAATGGATGCTCGAGTGTGAAACCACGACTCACAGTATATTTGCAGACTCACCATACTTCTGGAACTCAGCATTCTCCGCTCGAGCGGGGGAATGTCCGCTCGAGCGGACAGGCAACTTTGAATGCATTTTTGCATTTTGCTTCGGGGGCGCTGTCCCCTCAACCCCCATGAGCTGACCAAGCGGCTCGATCCCCATCATAATCAGCGAAGTGGCAATCTTGAAAGAATTAACATCATAAAACTTCTCTGCAAGGCACAATTCGGGTTAGATTCGCATCTAAAAACTCATAACCTCACTGAAATAAAAAGTGTGAAAACAAATACAACTTAAAGGAGTTTTGTCAAACGGGGTTGCCAAGAATAAAAACCTAACATATTTTAAATAACGTATCAACTAGTAACAACCAATCTAAATATTAGTAGATCATGGTAGAGTATTGATAATTGTGAAAGTGATGGAAATGGCTGCAGCTGCAACATCGGTAATTTTTTTAGTGTGTTGTGGTGGTGGTGGTGGTGGTGGTAGGCAATTGTGGCAGTAGCTATACTAAGATGGTAGTTGATATTTTAAGGGCTGGGGCTGTGACAGTGGTGGTAATGGTAATGGTAATGGTAATGATAAGCGGTGGTAGTAGACGGTGGTAGTGGCAACAATAGTACTATGGTGGTTGTAATAGGTGGGTAGTAAGGGGCTGTAAGGCGGTAGTTTTGGTGCCAGTGATAGCCAGTGGTAGTGGCAGACAATGGTACAATGATGGTAGTTGTGATGGTGGCAATAGAACCAGCAACAATGGTGGATATGTAGTGGAGGTGGTGGAGGAGTGGCAATAGCAACATTGATGATTGAACCATTACAGAACCAAGGCCCGCCGATGGCTTCCACAGCAGGAAGTAGCGAATACAAGTTCTTCATCCTTTCCTACAGCTACAACACCAAAACATTCCACAATAAAGTTCATTATCAAAAGTCTTTGTTCAAAAAACCAAAAAACATTTATGTTCATTATCAAAAGTCAATACATGCAAGTACAACTTCAACATTTTCAGCACTGCCCCAACACTATCAACTACAACAAAAAAATCCCAAGAATTAGTCTGGTAGTAAAGGCTTAGAATTTAAGGGTGTGTTTCCTCCAAAATTTTAAGTTCGAATCATCAAGTCTTTAATTGGCCTCCCTGCGTGGGATTGCTACCCCAAATCAACAAGTGTAGTGAGTAAAATACTAAAAGTCATCCCAAAAAAAAAATTTACTAAGAAAATCTCTATCAGAATTCAGAACCCTTGGCTTTGGTTAGATTTTGAATTTGTAGAGGATTCATTTATTTATTTTTATTACATTTATTTTTTCATCCACAGATTTGAGATCCAAATACAACATTATACAACCTGCAAGCCTTAGCATTTCCAACTACTGTTCAGATGTTCCTCCAATAGAACAAGCTTATCAACTTGTCTGTTTAAGCTGACTCTTTTTGTTTTTCTTAGGCTTTTTTTCTTTTTCTTTTTTTAAAAAAATTATGAAAAAAGATTAAATACCTTCACCACTAGACCAATGTCTTTTTTTAAGAATATTTAATGGGTATAAAGCCATTTCTTTTTTTCTTTATTTCTTTGCAGTAAAATTTTAAGTAATGTCATATTCACTTGCATGACGTCTATCAAATTACTTAAGCGGGTCCTTTTTCAAATTTCTAAATTCCATCATTTTACATTAGTAAAAAAATATGTTTAGATTTATTAGTTTATCTAATATTTTTAATTAGTAAAAAAAGAAATAAGAAAATTATTCTATATCAGCACTTCACTTGGATTCAATTTTTTTTTTTTAATTTAATTATTTAAAAAAAAAAAAAAAAAGTTGTCTATTGATGTTCGTTGTTTTGCAAAAGTGAGCTTAAATGGCAAAGTCATAATGTAGATGGGTCAAGGAAGTGGGAGAGAAAGAAAGGGAGGGGGTATTAAAGTAAATTCAATGAATCACCTAACTCTATTAACTGACATATAGAGCAGTGGTATTTCAAAAAATAAAAAGAGTGATAGCGTTATTTCAGAGATATAGAGGGGGTGTTAGTGTAGTTTACCCCAAGGCCCAAGCTTACCTCCAATCCATGTTTTGGACTGGAGGGTCCAATTTGCACTGTTTTGGATCTTGGTGATATGAACCGTCTAAGTTGATTGGATTTCAGTAGTCACATGGCTAATTTGTATTTGTGTAAAAAATGGACAAATTTATTTTCAAAATCATCCCGTTTTATAAGAAATGTGATTCAAACATATAATTTTTGAAGTTCGATCAACTTTATTTTTTACATGGATGATTTATAGATTTTACAATTTGAACAATTCAGATAATTAAGAAGAGCTCACAATAGGCCCAAAACAGTGAAAATTGGACCCTCCAGTTCAAAACAAGGACAGAAGGCAAGTCTATCTCTTACCCTAATATTTAAGGTTTCATATATGATGGTAAATTAAAGGAAAATGATTGAATTTCTCTCAAATTTAAGTTTAAACTTGATCGTTGTGTTTGGGTTCATAGAGCACATTAAGAGTACCGTTTCGGTAATCTAAATTGTTCATTTTGTAAGACTTTCTGTGTATATCATTAATGAAAAAATTAAGTTGTTTTGTTAATTGTAGTCTTTTCATTTAGCGAGTTTGATTCAGAAAAAATGGACGATTAGTGCATTTTTTAAAATAGACTAACTATTTTTTTTAAACAAATGTGATAAAATAAAAATATTATAATTATCATATTGACTTAATTATTATTTATATATGGACAATATACATAAGACCCTCCAAAATAAATAGCTCAAAATATCAAAAGAAGACATATGATGGACACCACGAGCCCAAACATTACGGTCAAATTTGGTGTTGAACTTGAGAAAAACCAACACAAAAAAGAATATGACCCTAGATCTATTGAAGTTAATGCTATAATGACAATTTCCTTGTACTACATTCTATGTGGTATTTTGGGAAGTTGGTAAAAAATTAACTTTTGACTTTTTACCTAGCTTTTTAGCTTTTTGAAAAGTGATTTGGAAAGTTGATAAAAAGCTGGCTTTTTACTTTTTAGTTTAATATTTATTTATGGTGTCAAATCAAATTAAAATGACCAAAATACTCTTACATTATATAAGAAATTTTTTTTTTTTTTTTGGTCATAGGCCCTAATTTGTAATTTTACACTTGCGTTTTTGGCCCTTCCCAAACCAATTTTGTTGCGTTTTTGGCCACTTGCGTTTTTGGAAAATGACCAAAAACGTGGCTTTTTATGAAAGTTCCTAAAACGGCACTATATACTATTTGATGTATTTGATATAATAAACATTAGTTAAATATTTATAATATTTATGTGCAGTGGTGGCACACGGATTTTAGCTCCGAAGGGGCATTATTGAATTGAAATCTTAAAAAAAATCACAATCCAACTCAACCTAATTTTTATTTGATAGTAGGACTAAAAATTAGCACAATGCAAAAGGTATATTTAAATATAAGCTCAAGTTAACTGATCATTATCTTTATTTTTATTAATTTGATTTTAAGTATGGTGATCATCAAGGTTTGAAAAATAATCACATGCTTTCATAAAATATAATAGCAAAATTATATTAAGATATACACACAAAAAGAAATATAGAGATGAATAGAGAAATAAATGAGAGAATAATATACACAGGCTGTTATATATCACTTCTTTTTTTCTTTTTCTTTTTCTTTTTTTTTTTTCTCATTTTGAGTCACTAAATTACATTGCAATATATTATTAGTTGTCATTAATTATGTAATAATTATCTGTAAAAAAATTAATTAATTATAAGTATTCATATAAGATGTGATGTAAAACAATGAAAAAAAATCGGTGACATATAATATTTCTCTAATATAAAATTTATAAGAATTTTTTTTAACATAATTAAATATTTAAAGTGACAAATTAAGCATTTAAAAAAAATAAAGAAAATAGTGATATAAAATTTCAATACATTATTTAAATGGATTAAATTAAAATATATTTTTTTTGTTAGAGGCATAAACATAATTTTTCAAAAGTTGAGGAAGGCACGTGACCCCTGGGCCTCGCATGCCCTCAACCCTGTTTATGTAGTGCATATAGCATTATTCATGAGCGGTGGTGCTACATGCACCAATTAGTGTGCTAACTAGTGTACCAACACTAGTTATGAAATTATTACTAACCACACTCATTATACAAATTATAAATACTCAAAACCTCTTAAATTATGTCACATCATCAATTGGGTTGGGACAAATCAAACATTTTTTTAAAAAAATAAAGAAAATAGTGATATAAAATTTCAATACATTATTTAAATGGATTAAACTTATATACATATATATATATATATATATATTTGTTAGAGGCATAAACATAATTTTCAAAAGTTGAGGGAGGCACGTGACCCCTGGGTCTCGCATGCCTCCATCCCTGTTTATGTGGTGCATATGGCATTATTCATGAGTGAGTATGTTAAAGTTGAAATTATGTTAAAGAGTTGACAAGTAACAAATGGTAAAAATAAGATTATATTTGTGTGTTACATGTTTGTTAATTTAGTTGGTGAATGATTATTTCAATAGATATAAGGTGTATTAGGGACTGTTTCAAAAAAAGAAAAAGAAAAAAAGAAGAAGGTGTATTAGGGACAACAAAAATAATTTATTTCTATCATATCACATCTTTATTTTTTTACATATTTTTTTTATAATAAATAAAAAATTAATTTATAAGACATTCAAAACATGTTAATTAAAGGTTTGATTAACTAACGATGTTACTTGAATGTGCATAAATGTCATTGTCTTGTCTATAAATGGACAATGTTAGGGAAAGGGAAAAAAATAGTTCATGTCAACCTTACACATGGATTAATGTTGTCTTTAATTAAGAGATTTAGGAAGAGATTTGGAAAGAAAAAGGAAAAATGTGAATGTGTATGAAATTATGTGAAATTTAGATATATTTTATTTATATTTTACCTAACTTTTTTCTTTTTCTTTCTAAATCTCTCTTCAAATCTCTCAACCGAATACAACATGAGGTGCCACTAGTTTAACAATGCACCAAACTGTTTCATTGGAGGTAGAGTAGGAATGACAATTTGTTTTCATCTACATGTGAAAATAGAGTGGAATGATTTTTGTTTCTAGTTCTGATTATATTTATTAAAAATATTTATAAGTGTAATGTATATATATAGTTTAATTTTTTTAATATAATAATATTAAAATATTACACTTAAAATTTATTTTTACTTATTTATTTACCATCTTATATCTTTTAATTCTTATTAATTATAAATTATAACTTTTATTAGTACCTCTATTTTTTAAGTTGCAAAATTAATTCATCCCCCACCCCGCTTTGCCCCCATCCCCGCCATCTTCCCAATTTATTTTGTCCTAATATGAGACCAGATAAGGATATGGCATTACAAACCACTCCGTTGTCAATTTTAATTGTGGTTGATTAGAGAATTTAGAAAAAAATTTAAAAAAAAAAAAAAGAAAGATAAAATATAAATAAAATATATATCTATTTTATTTAATTTTATATTTTTTTTTATTTTATTTTTTTATAAATTCTTTCTCAAATTCTTTAACCAAATACAACTTAAATGAATCTTTTTCTATAGTTGTGGATTACCATGTCAATTCTAATCCCAACCAATTATGTCATCCACATCCGTGGAAGTGCGGACCTATGGTTCTACTTTGTAAAGACTTATCTTCTCTTGAAAGTGAAAACTAACCTCCAAATTATTTTCCCATATGCTGTGTTTGGTTAAGAAATTTAGAGAGAGATTTAGAAAGGAAAATAAAAAAGATAGTTGAAATATAAATAAAACATGTCTATATTTCACCTAGTTTCACACACCTTTTTCCTTTCCCTCTCCAAATTTCTTTCCAAATCTTCCAACCAAACACAACATTAGTATTAGGGTACTTATTTACAACTTGACCTGTTTTTTTAGTTAAAAATATAAATTATTTGTAATTTTTATTTGGAAGATTTATACAAGATATAATCTTATAAAAAAATTATAATTCAATAGGTCATGTGATTTTTTTGTGGACATATCTACCTCTAATTTTAATTAATTAATAACCTGATTAATGATAACATCATATATGAGAAATTTAATATTACCATAGATTGTGATCATATGGTTAGAAATTTAAAATTCAAAACAACATAATTAATGGCAATATTATATATGAAAAATCCAACGTTACCATAGATTGTGATCATATCTATATGGTTAGAAATTTGAAATTCAAAATAATCTAATTAATGGTAATACCCTATATGGGAAATCCAATGTTATCATAAATTGCAATCATATCTATATGGTTGGAAATTTGAAATTCAAAATATAAATATAACATGTAGCATCTCAAATCCACCGTGACATTCCTATATGCTTCTCATCACAAATCCAACGTGGCATTCCAATACTCCACCGCTAAATTATGAATAATGTAACCTCCTAAATTGTTGACTTTTTTGGCTTTCGAATGTTAATTATGTAATTTTAAGCATGCCAACAAGAATCAATAAGTCCTTACAGAATTATTAGTTGCCAACCAATTATCAAGCGATTGTGTTGAAATTCTCTCAGCCTCAATGAAGAGGACTTTTACTAGTAGCTTGTTTAGGAGAAATTTATAAATAATAACGAGTATGGAATAATTCAGCAACTGAATTTCATTGAGCAAATGAGAACTTACAAGGAAGTTACACTGACCCAGCCTTGACGAGTTTCATAGCAACAAGCTACTTGAAAACTACTCTTAGGAAATGAAATGCACAGGAATTGAAGTGTTGGAAATGTAAAGAATTGGAAAAGTAAAACTAGAAAGAAAAACAAAGTAAATAAACTGGTTTCTGAATCTGAGTCTAGGTCTTTCATTTTAGGGTCTTCTCTTCTATTTATACCCTCCAATGGTGACCGTCGAAGTGGTTTCCAACCGTCAAAATGTCCTCCCATGATTGTTGATCATGCTCTCTCACAGTTAACCCCACTATGCCATTCTTGCAGTTAGGCTTCCCTCCTAAATTTGAATTTGAATTTGAGAGTAACCGTTGGGCCACGTCATCTTGCGCCTTCTAACTGTTCTAGTGCTGCGCAGATCTATTATTACCAATATGAACTGTCACGTGTCTGTCTTTGATTGGAGACTTGTATTAACTCCCCAAATTGCCCTTCACGTGCCACGTGTCAAGCTACGATTGACTTTTACAAAATATACAGCCAACATAAATGTAACATGTAACATCCCAACCTAACCCATGTATTGAACCACCATCACTCTCATCCCAGCGTAACTTCAACATCGAGCAATGTGATTCAATCCACATTCAATTACAAACCCAAACCCTCAATAATTTTGCACAACTTATTCTGACATATATATAAACACTGATTACAACAAAGACACAATACACATTCAAACACATATACAACCAAACAAGCACAAAAATGTCATCTACTACATGTTGTATGTGGATTAACGTTACATACTAAATGTAACATGCATCGTAACACGATCATCTAGGTCTTAATGTACAATTGTCATCCTACGACGTGGTTCACATTTGACATCCAATTAACAACCAAAACCAAATGTCCCCAACTCAACCCTTGAACCCATACTGTCACGACCCAAACCCGCCCCTATGGGTTTAGTATCAGAATCGCCAAGAATCCAAGATTATCAAGGTCTCATCAACAATAGTACAAGAAAACAGAGTACAGGCATGGCGGAAGCCGACAAGAAATAAACTATATCCAATGAGTCAGGACGGTCTCAGATGCCAAAAGATTTTTCATACATACATGCATACAGTGCAAGTAATAAGACATACATCATTTACAACATACAAAGGTGGACTTAACCCTATTAAACTAAGACAAGATCTTTGTCGGTCTATACAATAATGCCAATCAGATACAGGGACAGACGGGGAGATTAAAACACCCCTAAGCCATAGCTTGAAAGGCTCGGAACCTCGTAGTGAGGCATAGTGTTTGGCTTAACGAAACTAAAGCTTGCCTGACGCTCCTAGCCACGGTCTGGTGCCTGTACACCTACATATATATATGAGCAGTAAGCTAATGCCCAGTGAATAACACAATGCGTAAAGGGGGTTAAGAAAGAATGTCCTTTCAGTATTTTAAACAGTCGTTTGCCTCGGTAGATCAGTTATGCAGTCGATGGCTTATACTTCATGTCATATCAGTCATTTAGAAATCATAGTAATCATTAGCTGGCACAACCGACAAAGAAAGCAATCGGTGGTAGTAGCGATGTCAAGATCTGATAGTAATGCTGATAAGATCAATACTTGATGAATAATAATAATCGGTAACAATAAGATGATAAGAATAAAGGCAAGATAAAGAATAAAGATGCATGTGATATAAAGAAAGAATAATAAAGATGTAATAAGATGCATTCTTATGGACTCAAAAGGTGTCTCGCACAGATTCTAGAGGTGGCTCACACTGTAGCACTTAGGTCCGTGTAGCACTTTGCTCCAGATTTCACAGATTGACTTAAAGCCCAGTATGCATTCAAGAGGTGTCTCGCACAGATACTAGAGGTGGCTCACACTGTAGCACTTAGGTGCAGGCAAGACTTTGCTCGAATGTATCTATGACAAGATGATGCGATGTGAGGGTCTTAAAAAGAGACCGATCGATCGATGGCCATCAATCAAGAATGATAGTGGTTCCAACGAGGAACCGACAGATTTTTGTAACAATAACGATGGCGATAGGTGCTAAGGATGCCACAAAGGCGATTCGAAATAAAGGACATACATTCATTCAAGAATAATACCGATTCAAGATGATTGATTCGAGATTCAAAAGATAATCATTTGAATATATCTTTACACAATTGTTACTCACAGAGTTCTGGCTCTGATAGCTAGAGCGCCTCTCGGTAAGCCAACCCTACACAGTTAACAGATGAACACACACTAAGCTATACAGTTAGGGAAGATCAATAACTTAACCCCTAATTGTCTTGGTGTGGTTCTACATCTATATCCTTGTAGACACCCCATTTTTTACCAACCTTAAGACTCAGACATCACCGATTGAGCGCTCGGTGATGTTGCATATTGTGCTCGTTCAGAAGTCTCAGAGTCGCGGCCGTGAGCCCTGCCTCCGGACTTCCGAACCCTCTTCTGTACCTTGTCTCGGTTTTCGAACCAGACTCGGTTTTCTCTGTTTCTCTTCCTGAAGGGAGGGAGAGGTCCCGTAGACCATCTCTCAGTGGCCGTAGGCCATTTTGCCCATTTCGGAGCCCGGTTCCCGGTTTTGGGCTGTCGGTTCGGGACCGTCTAACCATCTCCGATTCCTCTGGTTTTTGGCATACATCTCATTTACTCCCTTTTGAGGGACACTGAGGTCTAAGAGACCCACTTCGTGGCCGAATGCCACTTTCGGTGCTTAACGGCCTATTTTCGGGATCCCGAACTGCGTGTTTTGGCCCCCGAGCATTCGTTTTACATCGGTTTTCGTTCATTTTTGGCAGGTACCTCTGTTTTATCACCAGGAAGGTCACTGAAGGGTGGGAGGCTAGCAATTTTCTCAGCAACCAGTTATGTTCCTCTGGCGCCCTCCGACGCTCGTTTTTCTCACTTCCGAGCCAATGTTGACCACCTTAGGAGCATTTTCTTCAAGCCCAAACCACATATTTGTGTTGTACACACATGGGAGGACCCTAATATCACATGGCCGGCCAGTAATTCCTTTTTCCACTTTTGAACCCCTCCTAAAAGTGGCTTGTTGTCTCTCCTGTTTTACAGTTGCCAATTTCCAACCACAGGGCCTTGTTGAGGAGACCTGGGAGGACACCAATATCTGGTGGCCGGCCAGAAAATCAGCTTTTCATTTTTGCCCCTTGGCCGGCCGGCCATAGGGGGTGGCCGGCCGGCCACCTGCAACAAAAATACCTAGTCGGCCATGATCCTTGAAAGGTGTGCCTTACAGCTGTATAGCTCTTTTCCCCCAAAAATATCTCTATCCGGGGGAGAGCTTTAGGAGGGAAACTTGGTGTCATTTCCCTCCACCTTTTCTCCTCTCCTCTTGCCTTTATAACCAGCCTCCAAGACTGGTTTTAGGGTTACAAAAATTTCCCTAAGGGCCTTGCATACATCTCTCTCCATTTCTCTCTCATTTTCTCTCAAAATCCCTAAGTTTCTACCCCTTTTCTTCATCACTACCAAGCACCACCACCACCACTCCATTCCAGTAGCAAGGAGAGGTTTTTTCAGAGGCTTAGAAGCAACATCCCTTGGTCCTAAAGGCAGCAAAGAATAGTCTTCAAGGGTAAGTTCACATTTCCCCTCTTTTAGCTCATTTTTTGCACCATTTTTCTAGCCTATTTTATTACTGTTTTGGGCTCCGACCCTAACTGAAACTAGGCCTTTTTTGAGCCATTCTTCATGTTTGTTCAAGGGCTCAACCCTGTTTGAGCCCTCCATTTGGTACTTGCTTCAATACCCCTTGGTATGTCACATTTTTGCATGAAATTTCTAGCCTATGTGTGATCTGTTTTCGAGCATAATGTAAATTGTAATTGGGCCTATTTTGAGCCCCTATTCAACATTGAAGAAGGGATCAACCCTTTTTGGGCCCCCTATCTTGCACTTACTTCATAATCCCTCCTATTTACCGTAAATTTGCATGATTTGTTTGGCCTATATGTAAATTGTTTTGGAGTGTGTCATGAAGTGTGAGTAGGCTTATTTTGAGTCCCTCTACAACATTGTAGAAGGTATCACCACTGTTGGGGGCCTCCATGTTGTGCTTACCATTATACCCCTCTTTGCCCCTCATTTTTGCATGCTTTTTTAGGCTTATCTAGCTTCTGTTTTCAGCCATGATCAGAACTGAAAATGGTCATATTTTGACCTTATTGGAATGTCTCATTAAGGGTCCTTTCTTGTTTGATGAATGTTTGGGGTACCTCATGTTATAGCCTCTTGTTATCCTTAATCTTGCATTGCATTTTTAGCATGTTTGCATACTGATTTGAGGCTTGTAATCTACTGTAAATGTTCATATTTTTAGTCCCTATTCAGTGTTTTAGAAGGGTATTTTTCCATTTGGGTTTTGCATCTACCACTTGCTTCATGACCTCCCTTGAGAAGCCATTTTTGTATGCCATCTTAGCCCTACTTGTGATTGCTATTTGGCCATGTTTTGTACTGTAAAAATGTGAGTTTTGGGGCTGCCTTGCTTCTGCTTTTTCATTTCATGTACCAATTATGCATGTATGGTATAGCTGTAGGCCATTTTATGCATTGAAATCCGTGTTTCGGGATCATTTCATGCATCGGGTATTATTTCGCCTCTTTTCGGGGCTGTTTTGCCCCTTATTTTGCCACTGATTTTTGCATGTTTGCATATCATATTCCACGTCTTTGCCATGTCTCATTAGAGTGGCATTTCGGTGCCTGAGGGTCCGTTCTCGGTTTGCGTGCCCGCGGGCACGCACTTCGAGGTATCTTGTTTTCATCTGATGGCCTCTTATGTGAGTGTGGCCGAGGTCCGCTTATGTTAGTATAAGTCCACATTGCATTGTATATGCCATTGTAGCCTCATTGCATTGTATATGCCATTGTAGCCTCATTGCATTGCGTATGCCATTTTTTCGGTTTGCGTGCCCGTGTGCACGCACTTCGAAGTATCTCATTTTCATTTGATGGCCTCCTATGTGAGTGTGGCTGAGGCTTTCTCATGTTGGTGTAAGCCCATTATTGCATTGCGTATGTCATTTCATCCGTAGCATTGTGTATGCCCGGTTGTATATTACCTCGTATAGCGTGTATGCCATTCCATGACATTGTGTATGTTAGGATTGCATATTAGCTACATTTCATGCATATCATGCATATTGCATCGTGTTCGGAATAGGAGTTAGCCCGGGCACGGAAACGAGGCACGTTTCGTACTCCGAGCGACGGAACGGGTCTCAATTCCCAAGTCACCGACACTCCGGATTACCCGTGATGGAGTTAAGTTTTGTTGTAGCATTCATGTGCATTCATCTCATATTGAGTTGTGCAATTCGGCTCCTCGGCCATCATGCATCGATATGCGTGATTGGTGGCACGAGGATCGAGACATGCATATATTTGTGAAATACATTGCTATGCCCCTTTTCCTGCTCTCTGTTGCAGCAAAATGAAGAATAAGTAACTTTCCGGGACTTGGTACGCATTTCGAGAAGCATTGCAAACAGAGACTAATTGGGGTATCCCAATAGATTTCCGCGCAAAACAGCCCAAACATGCATCACTTCATTATCTGGAGCAGAGTCAAGGCAGTCCCTGGCTAGGGGTGGGCGCGGGTCGGTTGCGGCCACGAAACTTTCAATCCGCCATCCGTCCGCCAGATTGGCGGATTGGAGAAAATTAATCCGCATCCGTCCGCCAATCCGGCGGATGTGGATTAAGCGGATTGGCGGTTTGGCGGATGGATGCGAATCGGTTTGGCGGTTTGAAATTTTATAAGTTTTCAACATAGTTCAACTTGTGCACTTCCTCAAACAAAAATATATATATATATATTACAGTCAATGATTTAAAAAAGTATTATAAAAAAGTATTATAATTATTGCATGCCTCATCCAAAGATAGAAAGTTTGAAACTTTAGAATATCACAATCACTGCATGTCTCATTCACATATGACAATCACAACATGCCTCATCCACATAAAGTATTACAATATGTGGTTCTTAAAATATAAAAACAATTCAAACCACCAAAATTATGAACAAAGCAGTAGTAGAGATTGTATGTCTTTGTATTGTTACATTTATATATGTTTTTGAAAAAAAAAAACCAATCAGCATATATCATATTTTCTATTTATTACTTTTAGAGTTAGATCTAAAAACCAAAAAATATAGATAAATAATACGTTTATTTTTTTCAATTCAAAAAATGTATTCAAGTTGAAAACTTTTTTTTTTCAACAGAATATTTACATTCTTTTTCAAATGAAAACACAAACAAAATATTTAAACAAATTGAAAACACAAAATCTTATAAATTACTAAAGATGCTCGCGGTTTGGCGGTTCGGTTGCGGCCAAAGGAACCTCAAATCCGCCATCCGTCCGCCAAATTGGCGGATTGGAGAAAATCAATCCGCAACCGTCCGCTCGTCATCACGCATCCGTCCAAAATGCGGCGGATCGGTTCGGTTCGGTCGGTTTTGGCGGATCGGTATATCCGCTGCTCACCCCTGGCTTGCATGCCAGTTTACAATTTTTCTTCTTTAATTTGTTAATTAATTAGGAATTTGTATATTATTCGGACTGTAATATTCGGGCTGCATTATTCTTTCATTCGGGACTGTATTATTTATTCGGACCCTCTGCGCGAGGGCATAATTGTAATAAGTGTGGGTGAGTGTGATGTATGTCTTCCAACCCCACGTCTTTCTTCCCTTTTATTTACCCGCTTACGATGGTTAGATATAGGGCATATTTCAATTAGCATACAGTATGACAGCATGTCTGCATCATTCATCTGTTTTGCACGCACCGGGGCTCGGCGCATCATACAAACTGCATCTGTATTTCAATTCCAAATTGAATATTTGATAGTTGTAGCATTCCATATGCCATGTTTAGAATAGCCGAGCCTGCTATAATTCGCATCTTTGCATGTGTTGCATTAGGCATTTCTGTATATTTAGGATCATACATGATTTCTAATGAGTTTCGGTTTTGGCTTGGAGTACTCGGTGAGTTTTTGTGCTTTAGCATCCTTGCATGCGTGTGAGTGACTGCCATGAGAAGCATGCTTACCATGAGGTTATGTGCTTATGTGATATAACTGCCTTGAATGCCTGTGGGTGGAGGTTGAGTTACTTGAAGTGGGACAATCCATCAAATGTTTGTTTTAAGCCCACTAGATAGTGGCAAAATCATGTTTTCTAAGCCCACCCGAGGGTGGCAAATCCACGTCTTAGCCTACCTGCGGGTAGCACCATCAAACCATTTTCAAACAAACAAACATGAAATGTTTAGTTCCAATTCAGGCGACTCAGTCTATACTTGTATGCTGTACGCATCACATAGTAACCTAGGCTAATAACCGGAATAAGAACGCACAATGTTTTCAAAATCGGATATCATGGTTAGTAGAGGCCGATCTTTGATCGGGCGAGCGGGGGTGCTCACGAAGTGACCTTCCCCAATCGTACCCAAGTTCCCGAGCCGAGGCAACTTTGGTGATGACGGACACGTGGCCTTTGGCACCGAGTCAGGGTTTCCTAAATTTCCCATTAAAAAAAACATTTAGGTGGCGACTCTGTATCTGGCGAAGCAGTCCATGTTTGGCACTTCTTTCAAAAAAATCTGTTTTCAAAACGATTTGCCGGATTTGGACTCTTTGGTTCAAGATTAAGAACCGTGACATTTGAGTCCTTCGAACTGTAGTGACCCAATATCGAACCAGAACGGGGGGGACTCGCACTCCCTTTCCCCCGGGATGCGTTCGGGGACATCTACAATCCTCATTAAGATGTCTTATACCAGGCCTAAGAATGCCTAGAATGGAATGAGGATGCAGAGATGCATTCAGAAAGCAGTTTCAGAATTTTAAGAAAAACAGTTCCCCGCTCGAGCGCAGGTTTCCCCGCTCGAGCGGACATGCAACAAAGGTCCCCGCTCGAGCGTCAACTCCCCTGCTCAAGCGTGTGACACAAGCCTCCACTCGAGCGTACAATACCCTTTCGAGCGGGATCAGAAATGATGAAAGATCTTTGGGAGCTCTATTTCGCTCGGCGGCACTTCCCTTCGGCCAGACCAAAAATCTGGAAAATCCAAATTCGAACTCCAAGTTCAAAACCAAGTTTCAAAGCATCAAAATCGATCCTCTTGGGCTGAATTTCTGGAAAACTCTTGTAAACTCATAATATTACATGATTCCAAGCTCAATTTATAAAATCAAAGCCCAACGGTAGTTCAATTAAACTCCTTTTTCAAAACAATTTTCATAAACATGATGAACATGCAATATCCATGAATTCAATCAATTCAAAGCCTCAAATGTTAGCTCAACTGAGCTCATTTCTTCAAGAACAAGATGAAATCATGGTCTTTAACATGAATATAAATATGCATGCAAGATTTCCATGAAATCAAACCTCACAATGCAAGGATATAGCCATGCATGCAACAATTAAGCTTCAATGCAACAATTAAAAGCCATAACTTGGCTCAAGACTTCAATTATGCTCTAGACCATGCAAGAATCAATCAAATTCATGAACAAAAGGGTAGTTACTCTACCTTAGGTCCTCAATGCAAGACTAGAAGCTCAATTTAGCAATCTATACTTCAATGCTTCAAGGTACCAAACAATCCTCAAGAACTCAAGATGAAATCACTCTTCTAGGCCCCTCTCTCTCTAAAATCGGCAATAACAAAGAAAAGAGGCTGAGCAAATGTTTATGTAATGCATGACCAAGTCTCTCAATGTTTGGTATAGTGGCCCACTAGTAGGGCAAAAATGTAAATAAGTCCAACAACGCAATTTAACTCATTTTAATCTAATTTAATCATACCAAATCGATTTTCAATTAAATATACCATAAAATCACATAAATTATGATTTTTACAGAACATCAATAAATTTTCGATTTGGCCGCCGATAAGGCCTTCAATTTGCAATTTAATGCATAAGACAAGAACAGATAATTTGGCAGTCAAACAGATAGATTATGCATTTAAACGGTCACAGTCAATCAATCAGTCTCGAATCTCAGTCAGTCAGTTCAGTATTTTAATCAATTCAATTATCAATCATAATCGGTCTCGGTTTAGCAGTAATCAGTAAATAGTGACGAGGGTTGTTACACATACACACCACCCCACACATCGAATATATCAAAACACATCAACCATCACAATGTCAAATACATTCAATCAGAATATTGGCCAAAGAGTGCATATCAATGAGTGTAATAGATTGCCAATGCCCTATTAAAGATGAACAATCCACATTTTAACAAACAGCAACACACTTCATAAAAAAAAAAAAAAAAAAAAAAGAACATATCTCTTCCCCTCAACTAATTGGAGTCGAAATCTATCGAAGAAATCAACACACAACCCTCAAACTTTATCATATCATCGACCATATCCACATCTATTTAAGCAACATTTTGAAAATGCACTGAAATCCCATGATCAAGGCGAAAAAAACTCGTGTGGTCATTGCCTGTAGACTTGTCTTTTCTAAAAGTCTTCCCAAACGTGATACGGTGAATAAGAAAATAAGATATAATATGGAAACAAATTAGGGATATAATAGTACACTATTATCATTTATTTACAACTCATAGGACCTTATATAATACATTCTTATTTAAATAGGATTTCAAACTCTAAAAAAATATTCATAAAATTTCACATTAAATAAGCCTTCTAAATAGGACTTACAAATAATTTTTCATTTAAAAAATTGTGATTAATTTGTATTATTTTCGTAAGGGTTAATTACATAAAGATGCTTTCAACTATTACTGAATGGAAAAGGTTGCGACACGAATTCGTTAAGAAATTGAATAGGTATTTGGAGTTTTATTTATTTTAGGTAACTTTGTATTAAATCTTGGGTAAACTACCAATAGGTCCTAATAATTGAACTTAATTCCCATCAAGTTCTATTGAAAATAAGTCTTAGCATAATCGTCGCTAAAAATAATTTTTTGTGACGATTTTTTACATATGTCACTAAAAATTGACAATTAGTGACTTTTTTTGTTACGACTTTTATAAATTGTCGCTAAAACTTACAATTAGTGACGTTTTTCTGTGACAAATTTTTCAAAATGTCACTAAAAGTTGAAAATTAGTAACTTTTTTTGTAATGATTTTTTTTAAACTATCGCTAAAATTTGTAATTAGTGACATTTTTTGTGACAATTTTCAAACTATCACTGAAAATTAAAAATTATTGACGTTTTTTAATAGTGTATGATGAAAAATGTCATTAATTATCATAGGACCTATTAGACAATAAATTCACTTTTTTCTTTTCTTTTTTTTTTTTTTTGATTGGCAAATGTTAGTTTATTAGTTATTAGATTAGCACCTATGGAAGAAAATCTCTCCACCTTTGGCAAAGCACCTAAGTACTTGCACTCCCTTAATTTAATCCCCTTTAGGGAAATTAAACCCATGACTTCCTTGCGATTAAGCCCTAAGAAAAGTATGGTGGCCAACTAGGCTAGGCCTAGTTGGTTAAAAATAAGTCCACTCAGTAGGGCCTATAGGTAAATCTCCCTTAAATCTTTATCTAAAAAATATATAATTTAATTTTTGATAATTTTTGGATGATCTATCGCATGATTGATTGATTTATTTATTTATTTTGCATGATCAAATTGTCCCACAATTGTATTACACAATTATTTGCACATAAGAAGTTTTGAAAATTTGACTAAAATATGAAAAAGTTAATAAAGATAATAAAAAGAAAAAAGGAAAAAAGAAAAAGAAGGTGCATCTTTTTATTAATCCCTCTTCATCTACTTAAGTTTCAAAAAAGTCCTATAGGTAACATAATTATCAAAATACCCCTAATAATAATAGAGTGTGCACATTCATGTTCACATTGACAATGTAAATGTTGCATAATGTGAACATTCACATTGTCATTGTAAACATTCACCCTGTCAAATTTATTTATCGTAAATGTTCACATCACCAAGTTATTAAGAGTTAAAAAAATATATTTGTAAAGTTAAAATTGTATATAAAATATCTTAAATATGATAATTAGGATTTAGTGGATCAAATGTCCAAAATAATAAAACGTATTGAAATATAAGAATATCTTATGTACTATTTGGGATACAAGTATTTTTAGAGGATTTTCTAATAAATTCTCCAAAAAAGAACGAAAAAAAAAAAAAAAAAAACTCAAAAATAGTTTTCAAAAATAAAACCAAACATAATTTTTGTTGTGGAACAATTTGATCGTTCAAATAAATAAATTAGAAAAATAAAAATTAGCTGCTAGGTATTTGAAAAATTGCCAATATTAAATTTTATTTGCCATCTAAAAAAAAATTAGAGAAATATTTAATTAAAAATGTAAATGAGTTACCTAAAATAACTAGAATACCAAATGTAAGCTTATTTGTATAATCTTTTAACCAATCATAAAATGCCACATTATTTGAATCGTAGAAACCGCCAACTTAATTTATATTTTTCATATTTTTTTTCTTATCTTTCCTTTAAATCCTTCCCTCTACCAAAAAAAAATTTCACAAATCCATAATCTAAAAATTCTATATCTATCTATATCTATATCTATATAATATATAAGGAAAAGGGTTTTTTTAGTAAGGAGCATTGTGAGAGTTTCAATATCTCATACTAATTTTCTTGAATTTGTTAATTTTAAATAATTAAGAAAATCTCCATTGACTAGTTTTTATTTGATAATCCCACATCGGGAAAAGAAAGGGAAAAAAATGAGTTATTTTACTCATATAAAGAGAATCTTATACTCTCATTCCATTTAGTGAGGAGCCTTGTGAGAGTTTCAATATCTCATACTAATTTTCTTGATTTTCTTAATTTTAAATAATTAAGAAAATCTCCATTGGCTAACTTTTATTTGGTAATCCATATAACAAAAAGGGTCTTTTTAATGAGGAGCCTTGTGAGAGTTTCAATATCTCATACTCATTTTCTTGAATTTCTTAATTTTAAATAATTAATAAAATCTCCATTGACTAGCATTTATTTGATAATCTCATATCAGGAAAACAAGGAAAAAAATGAGTTTTTTTATTTATATAAAGAGAATCTTATACTCCCATCCTATTTAGTGAGGAATCTTATGAGAGTTTTAATATCTCATACTAATTTTCTTGATTTTTTTAATTTTAGACAATTAAGAAAATCTCCATTGGTTAGGCTTTATTTGATAATCCCACATCGGGAAAAGAAAGAAAAAAACAAGTTATTTTACTCATATAAAGTGAATTTTATACTCCATCCTATTTAATATTGTACTATTTTGCATATTTCAATTCAATATAGTTTAAATTTTAAAAATTTTGATTAATTAATTATGACCTAGCCGATTAGGCTAAATCTTTTTTTTTTTTTTTTTGATTGATTTTTTGGTTTAACATCGATTTTAGCAGTTTTATCAAAATATATTGATTAGAAATAAACAAAAGATTGATCTGATTAAATATTAAAAGACTGAGATTGCTTGATTAGAAATAAACTTGTTGTCCAAATAATTGTTAACTTTTATTTTATAATTCCACATCGGAAAAAGAAAAAAAAAAGTGAGCTGTTTCACTTATATAAAGCGAATCTTAATAGTGTAGTATTGTATATATTTCAATTCAAGACAGTTTAAATTTTAAAATTAAAATAATATTTAAAAGTTTTAATCAATTAATTTTTGTGTAAGATAGTTGGTCATTTGACCTAACTGATTAGGCTAAACCATTTTAGGTTTGACCGATTTGCCAATTTAATCGCGATTTCTCATATTGATTTTATTAATTTTAAACAATTAAAAGAAATTTCATTGGCTAACTTTCATTTAACCATATAAAAATAAAACTCTAATTAGTTTATAATTTATTTTATAATCCCACATCGAGAGAAAAAAAAAAAAAAAAAACAAAGTTTGTTTCACTATCTATCTATATATTATAGGGCGAATTACACTAATAGTCCCTATAGTTTGAACCTTGTGGCACTTTGGTCCCTGACTTTTCAATCGTGACACAATTGACCATAAATTTTGAATTTTGTTCCAAATAAGGACAATTGAAGATACTATTGTTCAATTTCAAGGGCAAAATCGTCCATTTGATAAAATATAAACAAATTTGACAAAAATAAATGTCAATAAAATATTTTTGAATCTTTTAAATTTATTTCTACCCACTAAAGATAAAATTATATAAAATTGATAAATTTTTTATTTATTTATTTATTTATTTATTTTACCAAATTAATTTTTATTATGTGTTTGGGTGATGATCATATAATGGATGGTTGTTTTTATTTTCATTAAATTAGTTTCTATTTTTCAAAAGTCAAATATGGCGATAACTTTGATATCATTATTAAATCAAAAAATTCAAAATTAAAAATATTTCATATATTAAATATATTGATTACACATTAAAAGCTTAGCAATCACCTATTATATCATCATCATCCCAACACATAATAAAAATTAATTTAATAATAAATAAATAAATGTCTAAAAGATTTATCAATTTTATATAATTTTATCTTTGGTGGGTAGGAATTATTTTTAAAAATTCAAAAACATTTTTTTGACATTTATTTTTGTCAAATTAGTTTATATTTTATCAAATTGACGACTTTGCCCTTGAAATTGAGCAATGATATTTTCAATTATCTTTATTTGGAATAAGATTCAAAATTCATGATCAAATGTGTCACAATTGAAAAGTCAGGAATCAAAGTGATACAAGCCCCAAACTATAAAATACTTTTAGTGTAATTCACCCTATATTATATAAGGAAAATGAAATTTTTAGGGAGAAACCTTCTAGGAGTTCCAAACTTTTATTATTTAATTATTAAATTTTCTTAATTTTAAACAATTAAGAAAATTTTTGTTGGCTAACTTCTATTTATATTTTATTTTACAATCCCACATTAGAAAAAGAAAGAAAAAGTGAATTGTATCACTTACATAAAGTGAATCGTTTCACTTACATAAAGTGAATCTTATGCTTCCATTTATACAAGCAAAAGAAGATTTTTAGTGAGAAGTCCTATAATCAATATTTCATACTCATTTTTTTAATTTTCTTAATTTTAAACAATTAAGAAAATCTCCATTGACTAACTTCCATTTAACTTCTATTTTACAATCCCACATAGTTTTGATTTTAAAAATAAATTGGTATGAGATATTGAAACTCTCATAATATTTAACTTTAAAATAATTACAATCACACATCGAGAAAATAAAAAAATAAAAAAGTGAATTGTTTAATTTATATAAAGTTTTACAATCCCATATCGGAAAAACAAAGAAAAAGTGAGTTGTTTCACTTATAGAAAATGAATCTTATAAAGGAAGTTTTAAGGGAGAAGCATTCTAAAAGCTCCAAACCCTCACTCTAAAATTAGTGAATTTTCTTAATTTTAAACAATTAAGAAAATTTTCATTGGCTAGCTTCCATTTACCTTTTATTTTATAATTCCAAATTGAAAAAAAAAAAAAAAAAAAAAAAAAAAAAAAAAAAAAAAAAAGAAGAAGAAGAAGAAGAAGAAGAAGAGTGAATTGTTCTATTTTCATAAACAAGTGAATCTTATGCTCCAATGTATATAAATTATTGAAATTTCTTAATTTTAAACAATTAAAAAAATTCTTATTGGTTAGCTTCCATTTAACTTATATTTTACAATCCCACATCGAGAAAAGAAGGAAAAAAGTGAATTCTTTCACTTATATCACTTATATAAAGAGAATCTTTATATAAGCAAAAGAAGATTTTTAGTGAGAATCTCTATAATCAATACAAATATTTATTTTATTTATTTATTTTTGATTTTCTTAATTTTAGACGACTAAGAAAATCTCCATTGGTTAGCTTCCATTTAACTTTTATTTTACAAATGTTTTGATTTTAAAAATAATTTTGTATAAGATTTTGAAACTCTCATAATATTTAACTCTAAAATAATTACAATCCCACATCGATAAAAGAAATAAAAAGTGAGTTGTTTCACTTATATAAAGTGAATCTTATATTCTCATTTAATATTATAGTATTGTACATGTTTCAGTTCAAGATGGTTTAAATTTTAAAATAAAATTTAAAGATTTTAATTAATTAATTTTGTTGTAAATTGGTTGATCTTTTGACTTAGCTGATTAGGCTGAATCATTTTCAGTTTGATTGATTCACCGTTTTAACCACGGTTTTAGCTGTTTTATCAAAATATATTACTTAAATTTGTTTGATTTGAAATAAACTAATATTGACCTTATTAAAAATTGAACGACTGAGATTGTTTAATTAGAAATGAACTCCCCGTCCAAATAACTGTTAACTTTTATTTTTCAATCTTCCGTCAGGAAAATGAATAAAAAATGAGTTGTTTCACTATATAAACCTTATGCTCCCATTTAATATTATAGTGTTGTGTATGTTTCAGTTCAAGACAGTTTAAATTTTAAAATTAAAATAAAATTTAGAAGTTTTAATTAATTAATTTTTGTATAAGTTAGTTAATCTTTTGACCTAGCCGATAGGATTGATCCTTTGACCTAACCGATAGGGTGAACCGTTTTTAGTTTAACTAATTCGCTGGTTTAACTGCGATTTTAGGAGTTTTATCAAAACATATTGGTTAAATTTGTTTGATTCGAAATAAATTAAAGATTAACCTAATTAAATATTAAACGGCTAAGATTCCTTGATTTGAAATAAATTTCTTACCAAAACAATTGTTAACTTTTAAACAATTAAAAAAATCTCCATTGGCTAATTTCCATTTAACTTTTATTTTATAATCTCACATCGAGAAAAGAAAGAAAAAGTGAATTATTTCACTAACATAAAATGAATCTTATGCTCCCATTTATATAAGCAAAAGGAAATTTTTAGTAAAAAATCTTATGATCAATATCTCATACTAATTTTTTTAATTTTCTTAATTTTAAATAATTCAAAAAATCCCGATTAGCTACCATCCAGTTAACTTTTATTTTATAAAATATAAAAAAAAAATATATATAATTATCATATTTTTATTAAATAATATATTATTTTCATCTCATGAATAACAGGGATGACATGCTAATACAAACATAACTTAAAAACACAAATATTTAGTACCACAACACATCAAGAAGATCATCACTTCTCTCACCCTTGTTTACTCTGGTCACTTCTATCTTCACTAATATCACAACTAGTGATTTATTTTTTATTCTCCTTTGTTTCATTTCAGGGAGTTCTCTATATCAATAACAAACCGGTACTTCACATCCCCCTTTATCATCCGCTCTAAAGCTTCATTTATATACTCAATAGGAATCATTTCAATCTCTGGGTATATTTTCTGAGTTGCACAAAAATCCAACATTTCTTGGGTCTCTTTTGTTCCCCCTGTCACGCTACCGCATATTGTTTTCATACCTGCCAGAGAAACATTTTTATGTTTGAATTCTCATTGGCAGATTATTAATTTTCTTAGAAAATCACAATGCCTATTATTTTCTCTTGATTTTCAATTTTTCAAAAACTATGTGATGAAAATACATACCCATTATCAGACTTATAGGATTGACCTTGATTTCACTTGGGGCACCAACCAGGACGAAGGAGCCACTGGTTTTCAACAGTGGCATGTACTGATCAATCGGGTGATCCCCCGATGCTGAGTCGATAATAAAGTTGAGTGAATTAGTCATTTCCTGCATGAAATTAAAATGATGATCGTCAATTTATGAAAACTTTCATCGCTATAATTCTCACTTTGTTGCTAAGCTGTGAGCTTGTGTGACAAACAAAACATATCATGCAGGAGAAATGCTCATGGCCTTTACCTTCATCTGTTCTTTGTCAGACGAGATCACAAAATTATCTGCTCCAAGCTTGCTCAAGGCTTCATCTTTCTTAGATATACTGGTGCTAAAAACTGTAACACTCAATCCGAAAGCCTTCCCAAACTTCACTGCCATGTGACCGAGGCCACCTAGACCGATCACCCCAAGAGATTTACCCGGCTGGTTCATTTTATGGCGAATCATGGGACTGTAAACGCTGATTCCTGCACATAGCAGTGGTGCTGCTAAGGCCAATGGTAAGTCATTAGGTATCCTAAAGCAGTACCTGTAATTTTACAAGCATCAACACAAGCATAATGTTTAGTCCAAACGGTAAATAATTTGCTCAATTTTTTTTTTGGTTGTATTTGTTTATTTTGATATCATATCATAAAAGAGAAGGGGGGCACATTCACATTAACTGCCTTGTTTGGCAACAATGCCATCCATATGGAGGCAAGTAGATGCTAGCTCAATCATCATTAGGACATGCACTTTTTATTGGATTGTATAAAATATAGAGAATGAGCAGACAGATCAAGGGGTACCATACCAAGCATAAAATTTAAATCTCACAGCGAGAGGCGGCTAAGCCATAAGGTTACTCAAGACCCACCAAAAAAAGCCCGCACAAAAAGAAATCTTTAGGTCGAAGGCCACGATTGTCCAAAAAACCCAGGGCGTAAGACCTTAGTTCATGTCTAGTACGGCCTCCCAATATTCCTTGGGCAGGTACCACTATGCTATGCAACTTTCTCATTTTTTTCTATTTCTCTCTACAGATTGTTAAAAAGAAAAAAAAAAAAGCTTACCTTTCATGAACAACAATGTAACTAGAATATCCACCCTTTGTGACCGTACCATCGGCATCAATACCGTTGAAAGTATAGACAGCCCCCCTGGAGCAGTAGACATCCATATCCATACCACAATACTCACAATCTCTGCATGAATTGACATAAGTTCCCACTCCAACATGGTCTCCAACTTTGAAGTGATGAACATTGGAACCAACCTCTTTAACAATTCCAACAATCTCATGTCTTTTTTTTTTTTTTTTGGAAAAAAAAAAAGAAAAAAACAATGCGTTACATATACATCAATTCATGAGAGGTGTAAAAAATGACCCTCTGTAGATATATAATCTGAAATGAGAGAGAGAATGAAGCACATACCCTGGCACTACGGGGTATTTTGAGTCTCCATGTTTATTCCTGGTCCATACAACATCAGCATAACACACTCCGCAATGGGTAATTTTTAGGGAAACATCATCACTTCCAACAACCCTGCATTGTTTTCATGTTAAAAAACCAGTAAATATACACATACCTCTATATAGATGTATATCATGAAAGTAGAAAGAAAAACTTATTTCTCAAGTTGTCACCTGATGAATTTTTACGAATAAAAACAAGGACCTGGAGCCCCTCCAGTCCTTAATCCGGACTGAAGCACGCTGTTTGAGACCATGGGGTTTATAGTGTGGTCGGTTTTGATAATCCGAATTGTTCATTTTGTTGGACAACTTCATATATATATATATATCAATCACAAAAAAATTCCAGCCAATTGGGGTTGGAATTTCCATTTCCAAAAGAGAAAAGAAAAGAAAAGAAAAAGAAAATTCAAACAGAAAACATGGCAGTAGATTTGGTGCTGTGTGTAGTGATGAACATATATCGCTTCAACACTGCAAATAAATTATAATTAAGCAACGACGACATCGATGAAAGATTGATGTGTGGTTTCAATTCTCTTCATTAATTTCAATTTGGAATAATCAATATAAGTGCACACAAATATATATAAATATAAATATATGTATATATAAGAACATGTATGCGCATATAGATACATACCTGCGGCCAAATTTGTAAGGAGAGAGCAATCCAGATGGATCTCTTGCCGCCCATCCATGGCAGTCCTCCTTCATCTCTCTTCCTGAACTCATTGCTCTCTTTCTGTCTCTGTCTCTCTCTCTCTCTCTCTTCTTTTTTAATCTTTCTCCTTCTATCTCGCTCGATATATATATACTAGAGGTCGGGGGTGTGAAAGTATTAAAAAATAATAAAATAATAAAAAAAAAAAAAAGACAATTACTGTTAACCACTTTGAAGTGACTATTTTAACTTCTTGTCAAAATAATCATTAACATAACTAAAGTAATTTATGATAATCATAACTTTTTAGTACATTTTCAAACTTTTATTTTTGTAATATATACACTTATAGTGGTGGTCGTTTATGTATTAGTAAGGGTAAATTATAAATATATTTTTTTATATTTGATTAAAATATGAATTATTTCTTGTAATTTTAAAAATTATATTTTATCTCTTGAAATTTTTAATTTTATAATAAATCGCTTCTTATATTAATAAATTATCAAATCAATTAACAATTTTAACGATATTATAAATATATTTTAATTAATAATTTAAGTAATTTTATTATGCTATAAGAGAGTAATTATGAATTTATCATTTTAGTTAATTCTATTAAATAAAAAATTCTAACAAAGAAGTATTCATAATTTTTCAAATCACATAAGGTAATATGTACTTTAAGCAAATTTCAGAGAGTATATTTGTAATTTATCCAGAGACGAATCTAGAATTATCACTTTGAGAGGTTATTTTATAATTTAAAAAATTAGGAAGTTACTTTATATAATTTTAAAATTATTTAAAAAAATTAAAGGAATGAATTCCTATAATTTTACTTTATTTTAAAATTTTTAATATAATGTGCTATATTTTTAAAAATTTTAGAGGTGTGGCCGTCCTTCAGCCTCCCCTATATCCATTATTGCGGGTAAATTAGCCAATCACGAAGAAGCTGATGTCACTGCATACATGGAGACGTTTGACAAAAATAAAGATGTCAAAAATGACTTTAATGAGAAACAATAGCTGATGTCACTGCATACATGGAGACGTTTGGGTAGTATCTAATCCCGTATATATATGCTACATTGTTTAATGGAAATGTCAACTAATGTTTAATGTGGATAATCCCGTATATATATGCTACATTGTTTAATGGGAAATGTCAACCAATGTTTAGGCCTTGTTTGGGTACCCAATATAAGTGCACTTATTTCATCTTTTTATTTTTTTTGGGTCACATCAATCAACATCTCCTCTCTACTTTTTCTACACATAATACAAGAAAAGTCAAAAGTACACTTATTCTAAACTTCCCAAACTTGGCCTTAATGTGGATAAGTACGTAAAATATATACATATATATATATATATATATTTACATATCAACATTGAATAGGCTCCAAATCATTCTTAAAAAAGTGACATTTCAATACATTTTATAAATAATTTATTAATTTATATATATATATATATATATTATATCTATACTATATATTAAGTAAAAAGGAGTTTTTAATTTCAAGACTTGTGGAAGTTTCAATATCTCAATTTGAATTTTTTAAATTTTTTATTTAAAAAAAAAACTCAGTATTTATTGATTTGATCAAAATCCTCTGATCAACATTTATTAATTTTTTCAATCTACATGTCTTTCCGCATTCTTATATTTATTGATTTGGTTAAAATTCTCTGATCAGCATTTAAAATCCTCTCATACAAATAATTATAGAAGTAATCTGTGTA
The DNA here is from genome assembly GCA_025200525.1 of Camellia lanceoleosa. Lineage (NCBI taxonomy): Eukaryota > Viridiplantae > Streptophyta > Magnoliopsida > Ericales > Theaceae > Camellia > Camellia lanceoleosa. Next base: position 74,032,529 of record CM045761.1, on the reverse strand, counting down.
TAATTACTGCAGTACCTTTTTTTAACTTCTCTCATATATTATGGTTAGTGATAAGATTGTTAAATTATTTTTATAAAAAATCTTAAAAAATATAATTTATATATTAAAAAAAATTTAAAATAAATATAAATATTTATAATTATCCCGTACATAGTATAAGTAATAAATTAATTTATATAATAAGTGTAATCAATAATAATAATATAGTACTAAGCCTCCGTTTGGCAAGAACTTTTTTGGGCTTTTTTGGCTATTTTAGCCACAAAAGACAAAATAGGCTTTTTTAGCCACAAAAAACAAAACATCACATCCAACCCATAATCATTACACTCCTCTCTCACAAAAAAACTCAAAAAAGCCAAAAAGCTAAAAAGTCCTTCCCAAACCAAATTTTTAAGCCCAGACTAAAAAAGCCAAAAAAACTAAAAAGCCAAAAAGCTAACCCACTTCCCAAACGGAGGCTTAATTAATATATGTAGTATCATCGTTTTATTAGTTTGATGAGATTTGAGATTGATTAATTAAAGAGAAGAGACCCCACCCCACTCATGATCCCAATCCAACGGGTCAGATCTAGATTCCTCCTCACTTCCTCACCGACAACACCAGTCAATGGATCTAGGCCCGAAATTCGGACTTGACTCCATTCCTCTCTCTATAAAACCCACTTCTCCGAAACCCCTAGAGCCCTCACCCCTCGCCCCCCTCGCTCGCTCGCACCACACAACTCTCTTTGTTTTGCTCTGCTTCACGGGGTTCTTTCTCTGTGTCTTTATAGGTAGAGTAAATAATGAATTTTTATTAAGTTTTGGAGTCTATTCAATCTGTGATCTAAATTGAGAGGTGTTGTTTGATCTGAGTAATTCATTATGGGTCTCATTCAATGATTCAAATTGTTTATTTTGTCAAGTCTTTAATGTATATTATTTACACACAAAATCAAATTGATTCGATATTCATAATCCATTCAATTCATTAGGTTTACTATTAAAAAATAGATGACTTATTTTTAAAAATACATTTGTCGTCTATTTTTTTTAGACAAACGCAATAAATTAAATATGTTATGATTATTGAATTGATCTAATTTTGTATATAATAATATACACAAAAGATTTGTCATAATAAATAATTTAAATTATCAAAATAAAATTTATGATAAACCATAGGATTGAATAACACCCTCCAATTCACGTCAAGAATTGGAGGGGTTAGGGCCTTTTAAGAATTATGTGATTTTTTTTTCTTTTTTTTATTTTTATTTTTATTTTTATTTTTATTTTTTGATCAAAACGATAGCTGATATACTATTGATAGCTAAACACATCATAGCACTACCCTCCATACTTAGAGGGCCCAAGAACCATGAGGGAGGAACATCAGCTTTTTTTCCAATCGTGTGATTCTTAATTAACATTCAATGGAGATCATTAACAAGACTCTTGTTTAATATTCAGATTTGTGTAGGAAAAGGTTTAAAAATTTGTAAAAATGGTTAAGAATTACGAAATTAGTAAGAAATTAATATCCAAAAGACAGGTTTTTTAAATTAGTAAGAAATTAGTTGCAATATGAAAATAATTATATATGAATAATTATAATCTACACAATTTTAAAAAGTTCAACAACCAACCCAACAAAGATAGGGCACTAGCTCAAAAACTAATCGACTTAAGAAATAGGCCATAGTGATGAGGGGAAAAAAAAAAAGAAAAGAATAATACAACAAAGAGTCTTATAAAATGAAAAATTATCAATATTATACTTAACGAAAATTAATCTCTTGACCTTCTGAGAGGGTAATTTATACTTAAATTGGGCCGAGTTAGGATCGTGGGCCGTTCAATGGGCCGTATGAAAAAGGATTAGAAGGGGTGCTTCTCTCAAGTGGTAGTCCGGTCTAAAGTAAACAGTTCGCCGCTGGAGTAAGTTGACGGACTTAGTCCGGTCGTCATGCCTGGGGCGGTAGCTCGGTTGTGCTACTCAGAACCAAAGTATGTGGGACCTGTTCTAGGACCTAAGTAAAGGTTATCTCGGTTCGGTTCTTCTATGGATAGCTCAGCCTAGCGAGTGAAGCCGAGGTAGAAGAAAGGAAAGGCAGACCGAGGTAACAGTTAGATCGGTCGTGACTTGATTAGCCCGACATGACAATGTTATTTCGGCCCTGATGTAGTTCGGCTATGGGGAGAAACCATCTCACTTGGTTTAAGCAGTGAGGGAGGGTGTTGGAGGATAAGCATTATCTTCCAGGAGTATGAATCCTAGGAGGACTCTACGTAAAGGAGTAAGAGTCCTACTAGGATTGTGCCACGCGAAACCTATAAAAGCTCACCCCTACCACCTTTGGAGAGGTAATGCAATTTTGCTTTCTGAACACAGAGCTTTTGCCTAGTTGTCTTGCTTACTGACTTAGACATCGGAGAGGTTTCCGGTACACACCCGCCGGCTAGCTCACGTTTGTGTTTTCAAGTGACAAAGCGACGTCGTACGGAGGAACGCAGACTTGATCAACAGGATTATACGAGAAGGTATATTTCTTTCCCGTACAATTGGCGACCGAACTTCTCCACCGCAGCCCTCCAGCCACATTTGAAAAAAAGGTCTTTTGCTGCGTCACATTGCTGGGTATATGCGACTTCGGCCTCCTTGAAGCCCCGCTTCTCGGCCTTCTTCACCTCCCCCTTCAACTGGTTTATCTCGGCGTCCTTTTTCTTCTCGATGGCAGACAAGATACGTAGGTATCTATCTTTTGCCTCGATGGCAACTTTTTTCTTCTCGGCCTCCAACCTCGGTCGACTGCCGTTCTCTGCCGGCTTCGGCACTGTTTCTTCGCCTCCTCTAGTTCGGCCGTTTTCAGTTCGGCCTCAGCCATGGCCTCCCTTGTACTCCTCCTAAGCTCCATGACCCTCCTGTGAGTGACTTGGTTTTTCTGGATGGCCTGCAAAGGAGAAGTAACGTCAGCCAGACTCCAAGTTTGAAAAAACCTTATATAGAGAGGAATACTGCTTACCAGGATCATGGACTTAGTGGAGGACCAAATTGACTTTAGCTCGGTGTTGAGCTGTTTGTAGTGGTGCTCTATGTCCTTGGAGAGGCACACACCCTTGGCTAAGTTGAAAGCCATCAGATGGTCCTTCTCTGAGACCACCGAATCAGACGCGGTGATATCTCGGTCATTGAAGGTGAGTATAGGAGTCCACTTGGAGGAAGCAGTTCGGTCGGTGGGCTCCGGTTGGAGGCTTGGCTGAGGGCTTGGTGGAGGACTTGGTGGCAGGACGGTCTCGTCTTCATCAGCAAGACGTGGCTTGGTTTGGCTAGTCCGGGCACGTTTGCTTGGACGTGATGAAGACGGCCGTTGAGATGGGAGTGCCACCACGGTCTCGGTGGTACGGCCGATTTCCTGTACTTCGGTGGGGTTCATTGCGGTCAGTAATGCCTTCAGTCGGTTTTTCTTCGCCATTTCCTGTTCGGCTGTAAGAGGTATTAGGTTGATTTCGGGCAAGGAGGGGTCCGGTTGTGGTGCTTCCTCCATAAGGAAATCAGTCACCCTCGCTTTTCGGCGACCGGTGTATCTGTAGGTCGGCTCGAAGTCGAGGAGTTTAGCCCAGCTTCTCTCCTTTACTCTTAGAGCGGCGCGTAGTAGACCGAGGTTGGGGTGGCCGTAGTTTGAAAGGAGATGGGCTTTATCTGCGAAAAAAAAAACAGGTGTTAGTTCGGTCCAGAGTAAATAGCCAAAATAAAGAAAAAAGGCAAAAACGTGAAATATAACCGAATTATGTATACCAGGCACTCCTTTTCCAATTTATTCTTCGGCCAGGAATCTGGGCTTCAAGGTCTTCAAAATTCCCAGAGACCCAAAAGAAGTCATCGTCGTTCAAGTCTTTGTCCGGTGTGTGTTTTATTATTTTCTCTCGGCCACGGCGTACTCTCAAATAGTAACACCAGCCTTCGTTTTTTGATCCTATGGAGTATTGGTGAAGTATCTCGGCCAAACCTAGGTTTAGACCGGTTTGGTGGTTCAGTGCGGCTATACCCATGATTATTCGGTATGTGTTAGTGGACAGCTGGGTGGGGCATAGTCTGGTTTGTCTTAGAAATTCACATATTAGGGGTTGGACTGGGAATCTGAGTCCAGTTTCTATTATGGATTGGAGGGTAAAGGGGACAAAGCCTTCATTGTCCCAAGGATCTACATCTGGTTCGGCTAGGGTAAGGTTTACATCGGTTGGTATATTGTAATCCTTTCTGAATTCGGCTAGGCCTCCTGGGGTTTCTACCAAAAATCTGTACTTCCCCATTTATGGTATAAGTTATAAATAAATTAGCTCGGGCTGAGAAGATGTGCTCAGGAGCTCGGTTGAGTGCACAGAGGGAGTGCCTGGGCAACCTAAGTCTGCAAAGTGGAAAACAAAGGGTTAAGCACAGATCAGTGGACCGTGCTACAAAAATAAAGCAAGAAAAGGGAAGTCTTTCTTCGGCTACGCAGTGTGCTACAGGACCTACCTCGGTTTTCTCAAGGTAGTTGTTATATCGGTTCGTCAAGATATTTGGTTATCTTGGTTCTGCCTATGGTTTCTGTCACTCCGGTTAAGCATCAAGGGGCAGCTTTCTGGGTCCAGTTTAGGAACTCAGAAAACTGGCTTAGCCCCCAAGGCTTAGCTCGGTCAAGGGCCGATATTTCTAGTTCGGTATGTTTTCATTTCGGCTAGTGTGAATCAGTTGGTTTCCTATTAAAATTACTGTGAAGTGTGCAAGTTCTAGCTCGGTTCCAGTCTACCTAAATCTATATATAGCGAGAACAGTGTTCTAGTTCGGTTGGACGTGTTTTTTGGATCAAATAAAGTGTTCTACTTGCTGTTACTCGAGGATTCAAGAAGTTCTAGCATTCTACAGGCAAGTTCTTTCCAGAAACGATACAAAACTAATAACATAAAAAATGTTTTGCAAAAACACATGAAACAGAATACAGGAAATAAGCAGAAAATGAAGGGAAAACAAGAAAGAAATTCATATGCTTACCTGGTAGAGAGGAAGAGTTGGAGGAGGGAGCGGCAGCAACAGTAAGAACATGAGCTCAGAAATTGGAAGGAATTAGAAAAGCAGAAGCACAGAGAGAGGGAGTGCACAAGGAGATGAACAGAGTATGGTGTGATTCAGAAATGAGTTCTTTTGATGAAAATGGCCAAAAAGTGAGGAACTGCTTAAATGATTCTGAGTCTGAGGTAATTTATGCAATTGTGGAAGTCCAATTAGAGGCTGCCACGTGTCATTAGAATACTGAACGATTCATTTGCTGGGTTTGAAGAGACGTTTTGACCGGACGTTCTCAGCTCGGCTTAAAGTTAGCTCGGCTGGATAAGCTAAATGGTTTTTAGCTCATTTGGAGCTTCTAAGGTTTTTCTTCGGTCGGGATAGCTATAGGCTTGTAGCTCGGTTGAAAAGTTTTACAAATTCTAGCTCGGCTGTATTGGTAGGTCGGTTTGATGACAGGTAATCCCTATCATGCTTTGCAGATGGAATTAAGGGGCAATTGAGAGGGTAATTTATACTTAAATTGGGCCGAGCTAGGATCGTGGGCCGTTCAATGGGCCGTATGAAAAAAGATTAGAAGGGGTGCTTCTCTCAAGTGGTAGTCCGGTCTAAAGTAAACAGTTCGCCGCCGGAGTAAGTTGACGGACTTAGTCCGGTCGTCATGCCTGGGGCGGTAGCTCGGTTGTGCTACTCAGAACCAAAGTATGTGGGACCTGTTCTAGGACCTAAGTAAAGGTTAGCTCAGTTCGGTTCTTCTATGGATAGCTCGGCCTAGCGAGTGAAGCCGAGGTAAAAGAAAGGAAAGGCAGACCGAGGTAACAGTTAGATCGGTCGTGACTTGATTAGCCCGGCATAACAATGTTATTTCGGCCCTGATGTAGTTCGGCTATGGGGAGAAACCATCTCACTTGGTTTAAGCAGTGAGGGAGGGTGTTGGAAGATAAGCATTATCTTCCAGGAGTATGAATCCTAGGAGGACTCTACGTAAAGGAGTAAGAGTCCTACTAGGATTGTGCCACGCGAAACCTATAAAAGCTCACCCCTACCACCTTTGGAGAGGTAATGCAATTTTGCTTTCTGAACACAGAGCTTCTGCCTAGTTGTCTTGCTTACTGACTTAGGCATCGGAGAGGTTTCCGGTACACACCCACCGGCTAGCTCACGTTTGTGTTTTCAGGTGACAAAGCGACGTCGTACGGAGGAACGCAGACTTGATCAACAGGATTATACGAGAAGGTATATTTCTTTCCCGTACACCTTCTAAATTAAAATGTATGAGGATAGCCAATTAAACTGTAGTCCAAGGAATTGTTTGATAACCTAATTCAGCGTTTAAAATTGAATGCATTAAGGGATAATCAATTAAACTTGTTTAATAACGACAATTAATATCACTTAAAAATTTAAGTGCCTCTAAAAATATGTATGCCAAAATTTAAGAACATTTTAAATCATATAAAACTTATTTAATTCTAACTGAATTTATAAATAATAAACATAAGTATCGATATGTATTATTATAAACTCACTACTATCACCACCAATACAACCACCACCATCATGCCACTACCACTATTACCATCGCTGCTGCTACCACCACTACCATCATGCCACTACCATAGCCAATTAAACTATAGTCCAAGGAATTGTTTGATAACCTAATTTAGCATTTAAAATTAAATGCATTAAGTGATAATCAATTAAACTCGTTTAATAACGACAATTGATATCACTTAAAAATTTAAATGTCTCTTAAAATATATATGCTAAAATTTAAGAAAATTTTAAATCATATAAAACTTACTTAATTCTAACTGAATTTATAAATAATAAATACAAGTATCGATATATACTATTACAAACTCACTACTATCACCACCACTACAACCACCACCATCATGCCACTACCACCATTACTATCGCTGTTGCTACCACCACTACCATCATGCCACTGCCATTGCCACGGTCATAGCCAATTAAACTATAGTCCAAGGAATTGTTTGATAACCTAATTCAATATTTAAAATTGAATGCATTAAGTAATAATCAATTAAACTTGTTTAATAACGACAATTGATATCACTTAAAAATTTAAGTGCCTCTTAAAATATATGCTAAAATTTTTAAAAAAATTTAAATCATATAAATCTTACTTAATTTTAATTGAATTTATAAATAATAAACATAAGTATCGATATGTACTATTATAAACTCACTACTAGCACCACCACCACCACTACAACCACTACCATCATGCCACTACTACCATTACCATCGCTGCTGCTACCACCATCACATCATGCCGCTGCCGCTGCCGCTGCCACCACCACCATCATATATGCCATTGTCATTACAATTATTACTACCACTACTACCGCTACTGCTACCACCACAACCATCACTACTGCTACCAGCACCATCCCACCGCCGCCGCCGCCACTACCACTTTCATCACCATTGTCAATGTTGTCATAAACATTACTATCATTTTACTACCACTATCATCACTACTGCCGCCGCCGCCACTACCATCGCCACAGCCACCACCACCACCACCACCACCACCACCACCAACACCACCATCACAATATAAAAAGTGACATATATACAATTTGAAAATAATAAATTCTAAATTTGATCTTATACATATCAAATAATTTATTTTCAATTCAGTATTTAATTTTTTATCAAACAGTCTTTTAACTTAAAATATTCAGTATTCAATTTTCAATATTTAATTTTAGTCTTCAGTTTTAAATTTTTAATTTTATCAAACACCACCTAATTAGTTGTCTTAATGACATTCATTAATTGTAATTTTAAAACTATGATACCAATTTGTTTGATTTAGTTTTTGAAAATTATTTTTGAATTTTTTATTTTTTGTATATTTTTTGTCGTCAATGATTTTTTAAAATATTTAATCAAAATTTTAAATTTTTAGATATACCAAATTTAGATACACTTAAAAAGTAGAATATTTATGATACAAATATAAGATAAAATCATTAAATACTAGAGGTGTTCGCGGTTCAGTTGCGGCTGGGAAACCTCTAATCCGTCATCCATTTGCCGGGTGGGCAAATTGAAAAAATCAATATGCATCCGTCTACTGAATTGACAGATGCTAATTGAGCGGATTGGTGGATTGACAGATAGATGCGAATCGGTTTAGCAATTTAAATTTTTACAAATTTTAAACATAATACAACAACTTGTCAACATTTTTTTTTTTTTTGGTTAATAATCTAACTCAACATAACCAAAAGATTATTAAGTAAATTGTCAAATATCAATAATAAATTCATATAAAAAAACCATGCATTATCAAAACTATTTCATTATTTTTTTTATTCAAAAATTATTTAATTTGATTTATATAAAAAATTACAAAATTAAGCCTTATATTTTCTAAACAAAAATACCAAATATCCACCCTTACCATTTGATAAAAGGATTTTCAAATTGAAAACACAACAAAATATCTTTAAAAAAATTCAATAGAAAACACAAACAAAATATCTAAATAAATTAAAAATACAAAATCTTACAAATTATTAGAGGTACTCGTGGTCTGTCAGTTCGGTTGAGGCCAAAGGAACTTCAAATCCGTCATTCATCCAAAAGCGGATTAAAAAAAATCAACCCGCAACCGCCCGCCCGTCATCATGCATCCGTCTAAAATGCGGCGGATCAGTTTGGTTTGGTTCGGTCGATTTGGACGGATTGAAATATCCGCTGCTCACCCCTACTAAATACAGAACAAAAAAATGAAAATGTATTATTTTTTGGTATTTTTTTGTATGCAATGGATTTTTTTAGATTTCTTGACAAATAATTTATTTTTTCAGTGGGTCTAAAAAATGAAAAATAATAATAATTAAAATATAAAAACGAAAATTATATATGAAGACAAAACCAAACAGACTTGTAATAAGACATTACAAATTTTGACTATAAGGAAATTTAAATTACTACTCTTAAATCAAGTACTGGCATTAAAGCAAAAATTTGTTATCGCTTGTAGAATCGATTATTCGTTTAGGCCAATTTTGGGAGTTAAAGTTATTTTTGTTTTGGAAAAAATAAAATAAAATAAAATAAATGCCATAATTTTTTTTAGAAAAAATTATTTATAAGCCTTATTAAGGAGATTTATACTACATATGGTCCTACTAAAAAATTTATATTCCCATAAGTCCTGTGGAAAATTTGTTGACACATTAACCCTCAATATTAATTGTTAATATCATAAATAATAGTAAAATCATATATAGGAATTTGAATGTTACCATAGATTATATCTATATAAACATAACGTAACGTGACACCTACATAAATGTAACGTGACACCTATGATCTATGAAAATTACATGTTACCATAGATCATATCTACATAAACGTAACGTAACGTGACACCTATATAAACGTAATGTAACACCTATGATCTATGGTAACATTCAATTTCCTGTAACGTAACGTGACACCTATGATCTATGGCAACATTCAATTTCCTATTGCCATAGATCATATTTATATGAAACGTAACGTGACACCAACTCAAACCAGCAACATTTTCACATTCAATTTAAAAAAATAAAAACTCGTTAAGTTTGCAAAACGTAATGTGACACGTTACGTTACGTTTATGTAAGTGTCACGTTACGTTACGTTTATGTAAGTGTCACATCACGTTACATTTATGTAGGATCTTGTGAAATACATTCCTATCTAAATAAAACTTGAAACTCTGTAAGAAATTACACACGACTTAACCTACCATAAGTGTCTAAAAAATGACTTATAAATAAGTCTTCCTTTTTTCTAAGATTAAAAAAAAATTATAGCAAGCACCATAAACCTAGCATAGTTATAGTACGTGCTCCTGATCTTGAACTTTGCACCTTTACTGTCCGTTACAATATTTGTAATATAAATAAAAACAACAATATTACATCTCTTAATTTATCATTTATAGATTGAGATTAGACATTACATAATAAAATATTTGACAAAACAAAATTTGAAACTTGTCAGTCATATCTAGGGGTGCTTAGTTGATATTCCCATCCGTCCAAACCAACCGAATCGATCCGATCCGCCACATTTTAAGCTGATTCGTGATGACAAGCAGACGGTTGCGGATTGATTTTTTCCAATCCACCTAGTTTTGGACAGATGATGAATTTGAGGTTCCTTTGGGCACAACCGAACCACCAAATCGCGAGCACCCCTAGTAATTTGTAAGACTTTGTATTTTCAATTTGTTTAGCTATTATGTTTGTGTTTTTAATTGAAAAATAGTTTTGATATTCTGTTGTGTTTCAATTTATTTTCAATTTGGAAATCGTTTTATCAAATGACAAGTATTGTTATTTGGTATTTTTGTGTGAAAAATATAAAGCTTAATTTTGTCATTTTGTTTAAAAATCAAATTAAATAGTTTTTTAATAAAAAAAATAATAAAGTAGTTTTGATAATGCATAATTTTCTTATGGGACACTTTTTCATAAATCCCTTTTTACCTATTTATGTTTTATTTAATCCACATTATTTTCTTATATTCCAATAAGTCCTATAAGTAACATAGCTACCAAAATACCCCTAAAATAATATTCACATTTATAGTGTGAATGTAATGTGATGTGAATGTTCAAATCGTCAATGTGAATGTTCACATTGTTAATGTAAACATTCACACGTCAATGTGAATATTTACATTGTAAAATATGAATATTCACATCACCAAATTGTTAACCATTCAAAAAAATATGTATAAGGGTAGAAATGTCCATAAAATACTTTAAATATGAAAATTAAGATTTTGTAGGTCAAATGTTCAAATAATAGGATTTATTGGAATACAAGAATATCTTATGAATTAATTGGAATACAAACACTTAAAAAAAGATTTTCTAATAAATTTCCATTTTCTTATATGTATTTATTATTGGTATTTGACAATTTACTTGATAATCTTTTAGTTATGTTGAGTTGGATTGTTATCCAAAAAAAATGTTGACAAGTTGTTATATTACGTTCAAAATTTGTAAAAGTTTAAACTACCAAACCGATTCACATCCATTTGTCAATCCGCTCAATCTGCACTTGCCAATCTGACGAATGGATGCGGATTATTTTTTTCAATGCGCCAATTCAATGGACGGATGACGGATTTGAGGTTCTCCAGCCGCAACTAAACCGTGAGCACCCCTAGTCACATCATTAGGGATGATTTTTAAAAGTGATAAATTAGGTATCTCAAATATTTTTTAAATAAAAATAATATTATCATCACTTTTATACTAAAAATATATAGTAAAAATTACCAAAAAAAAAAAAAAGACCCTCTTGGGTTTGACCTTTTTAACAAATTAAACTTAGAATTTTTTATTTTGTCAATTTAATCCTAAATTTTGATTTATTTTCAATCTAAACTATTTGACTATTTTCGTTAAGTAAAATTAACAGAAAAAAATTATATTTTAATCATTGAACTCAAAGTAGAGTAAAGAAAGACAAATTTCCAAATTACAAGTAATCCTTGGAGCATGTTTGGTACATAGAAATGGAATGTCATGAGAATGGAATGAAAGTGAAAATAAAATAGGATAAAAGACAATTTTAATCCCTAAAGTATATGTTATTTGTCATATTAGTCCCTCAAGTTTTAATTTTGTCATTTTAGTTCTCAAAATTGTCAATTTGGTCCTAGGTCTAATGTCCATCTACATTGATAACATAAATATACATAAAAGACTATTTTAGTCCAAAAAATATGTTTTTCTTATTATTTTAGCTACTAAAGTTTCAATTTTTTCATTTTGGTATCTTCATCTCTCTTCCTAGACTTATTATTATCTTCGCTTTTACCTCAAATACACCCCTTTCTCTCTCTCTCTAAATATGTTTTTCTTATTATTTTAGTTCCTTAAATTTCAATTTTGTCATTTTGATATCTTCATCTCTCCTCCTAAACTCATTGATATCTAAGCTTTTACCTCAAATACACCCCCCCTCTCTTTCTCTATTTTATCTTTCCCGCTATCTCGCTCGATATTTATATACACAATAGAGGTGGAGTGTGTGAATTTAAAGAAAAGTATAACAATTATTGTTAACCACTTTTTTGTAGAGGGGTATTGTTAACCATTTTGAATTGGGAAAATTCAAGTTAAGAGAAGTATAACAATTATTGTTAATTATTGTTAAGCACTTTGAATTGGGAAAATTCAAAATTTGTCAAATTTACACCAACTCAAAACTCAAAGATCATTATTTAACTTCTTGTGAAAACAATCCTTAATATAATGAAGTAATTTATAATAATCATAATTTTTTAGTATATTTTAAAAATTTTATTTTTGTAATATATATACTCACAATGGTGACCACTTTATATATTAGTTTATATATATATGGAATAAGATCCTCTCCAGTTGGAATATGTAATTAGACGATCTAGTCTGATCAACTGTGAGCACATTTCAAGTCCGTCTTAATATTCCAAACTATTCATTTTGTTGTTTGTTAATTCTTTTTAGAAAAATATGATCCGATCGAGTGACTTGATATCCGATCGATTTAATTTTTGATAGGCTCGATATCCTTAAAATAACCTATAAAATAAATGATTTTAATTATTAAAATGGTCTCAAAATAAGCCCAAGTCAATTAGACTGTACCATTCAATTAGATATTCTAATACGAGAATCTAGGCCGTACATTGTACATATATAATGTATGAGAGTGCATGTAATATGTAATGTACAATGAATTTAAACATTGTTGACCAATATTCTTAGGGTACTCCTTAACTAAACCCATATATATATATATATATATCATAGAGGTAATGTTATATAAGTTATGATATTTGTAGATTTAATTATCATAAATGCCATCACTCAATTCTATGAGAGTTATAATTTTAAAAATAAAAATAAAAAGTTTATAACCAAAGGAAAGAGAGGCTTCTCTCTGGTCCAAATCGGGCTGGAGAGAACTTTTAGGCCTCCATGGGCCCACTACGAAATCCGCATCGATAATTCAGACTGTTCAATATGTAGAACCCGTCGAGTACTTCATCCATGCAAACAATCACATTGATCAACGTGATTTTTTGCATGGATGAAGTACTCGACGAGTTCTACAAATTAACGATTTGAATTATCGATGCGGCCTTCGTGGGTCCACCGTGGAGGCCCAACAGCAACCTCTAGTTAGAAAACCCAACTGAAAAGAACACAAGTCCATAACGAAATACCATATCAATTGTATGTAAAAATCTCCTAAATCATAACCAAAATAATATCATAATTATTATCACAATCAATTATAACTAACTCCATCACAAAAGTCATAATCAAATGTGCATATAACACAACCCAATACAGATATGAGTGGGTTTTTTTAGATAGCGACAATGCTACGTAGCTCAAATTTTGTGACTCAAAAGTGGCTCAAATGGCCAAAACGACGTCGTTTTGAGTACAGAACAACATAAAAATGGCCAAAACGACGTCGTATTGGCCTTTTGAGCCACAAAATTTGAGCTACGAGACATTTTCCTTTAGATAAAATAGCTAAAAAATAAAATTAAATTAGTATATCATTTTCTTTACCTTTTTTATACATCTTTTTATAAAAATTTAAAAAATTAATTAAAACAATTAATTACAAAGGTTTTATCCTACTTTTTTTCAAGTTATTCACTGAATTGTAATTTTTTTTTATTTGTTTTTGGTCAGTAAGTTGAATTGTTTCTCATTAAAGACATTTTAAAAACATTTTGTTAGTCAAACATCTCGACGTATGCAGTGACATCAGCTTCTTCGTGATTGGCCAATTTACCCTTAGTTGTTAACATGTTTTGTTTTTTATTATTAGATTGATGAAGGGACCAAGCAAAAACATCAGAAACAAAATACATTAGCCTGCAACAACAGGGGCTTCAGAAACTACAAGTTCCATCGCCATCCAAGCCGGACTGAAGTCTTTAGGAGGATCTGAAGTCTTTTCAATCTGTAATCTGGATTAGAGTGTGTTCTTTGGACTTGGGGGCTCACTACAAGTCTTCTTCAATGATTTAAATCATTTATTTTGTCAAGTTATTTCTGTATATTATTCGCTCCGATCGATATTCATAACATATTTAATTTATTGCATTTGTCATTAAAAAATAAATTATCTATTTTTAAAAATATATTTGTAGTCTTTTTTTTTTTTTGAAATAAATACAATAAATTAAATAAGATATGATTATCGAATCAATCTAATTTTGTGTGTGAATAATATACATTAAAAATCTAACAAAACGAAAATTTTAAATTAAAAAAATGAAGCTCATGATAGACCGGGTACAAGCCCGAATAATACCTCCGATTCAAATCATGAATTGGAAGGCATTAGGTCCTTTTAAGAATTATGTGATTAAAATGGAAAAAATATTAAATAGCATTGAAGGAACAAACGTTAATGTTGACACGTATGTAAAAATATATATATATATATATAGTGTAGAAAAAGGGCAGGTTTTTTTCGAATCATGTGATTCTTTGTTACTAGCATTCATTGGATCATTAAAAAAATTCTCGTTTAATATTCAGTTTTGTGTAGGAAAAGGTTTAAAAATTTGTAAAAATGCTTAAAAATTATGAAATTGGTAAGGAAAAAAAAGAAAAAAAAAAAGTGAGTTCTTTTTTTTTTGGTTAGGGTAGGGGGGGGGGGGTCAGAGCCCCAAAGAACTACAAAGAGAAAGGGGGAGGGGAGCTAGTCCCCTGAGCATTCTTGGCTAACAAAAGCTGGATGAAAGACGGAGGATCTTGCAAAACAAGCTGTGAGGCAACCCGAATGGCATCTTTGGCCAAAGAATCCACACACTCAATAGCTCCACAACGAATAGCTTGAAAATGGCACTGCCAATCCCTAAAAAAAGTGAGTTCTATTCTTCACTTTTTTCCCCACTTTTTCTTATGTCATAATGACAATTATTTTTTTTAATTAGTAAGAAATTAGTTGCAATATGAAAATAATTATATACAAATAATCATAATCTAACAAGAAGTTCAACAACCAACCCAACAAAGATATGACACTATCTTCAAAAGCAATCAACTTAAGAACGAGCTCATTGTGGGGAAATTCTATTTCCACTCACTTATTTATCTCAGTGTATATCATTTTTCAGTGTACACACTTATATATATGAATTTGATTAAGTATTATTTGTTTCATTTTACACACTGAATTTTTCAATTATAACCGTTAACTCAAATATTGTACACACACTTTCCATCTAAACACACACCCACACAGCCATCGAAAACTGGCAGTTCCTTCACTGCTCTACTAGAGCTTCCGATGAACCAAGCCATGGATCTCTTACACTCGCCAAAAAAACCAACAAAACTATGGCGACACTTCCCGACGATGTTTGGAGTAATCATCATTGTCTCAATTGCACTCTCATTTCCTTCCAACACCGCCCTACTCAAACGAGCCTCTAGGTTCTCAATCTTCGCCTCCGCCGCTAATAAATCACTGGAGACAAGCTCAATTCCATCCAATTTAAGTCCCAACTCGCACAAAGTCAAACACGAACCGGTCGTTTTGGACTCAAACACCAATACCTCTAATCCAATTGTTCCCAACCACAATAAAAAAATCAACAAAGCGAAAAGAGCCAGAGAATTAAGTTTTGATCATTCGGTAATGGTTTTTCGAATAGAATTAGTTTTTCCGGTTGTTAAGGCCTCGTTTGGGAACAGGCTTTTTAGTAACTTTTTGGCTTTTTGACTAAAATGTGATGTAAAAAAAACTAGTATGTTTGGGATGACTTTTTAGCTTTTTACGAAAAGATGTGCAAAAAGTAGAGAGAAAGGAAAATCTTTGACTTTTTAGTATGGGTTGTTGGCTTTTTGATTTTTTTAGTAACTTTTTGACTTTTTGGCTAAAAGGGACACTTGCCAAACAAGGCCTAAGTTTTGAAAATTTCCTAAAATTTCAAAACTTGATTTATGAATGTAATTAATTTTTTCTATTTGTAAGTTATTTTTCAAACAAAAATAATAATTTCGACAGTTGATTTCCGAAAAAAATAAAAAGTTTCGGCACTAGTTTGCCAAATGAAAATCGCACACAAAAAAAAAAAAAGAAAAAAAAAAGCACTAAAAAACAACTTTTGGAGTCATCGGAAAAGCTCCGTAACCGTAGTCTAGAGAATGAGGAAAGGAGTAAGCATCCATAGCTGAATACAAGGAGTTCATAGAAGAATCGTCGGTGATGAAGCTATGAGTCAAGTTTTTTGTTTATAAAATTTGCACTCATTCATCAAGATGTGCACTGAATTTTTTTGTTTTTTTAAATGATGTGTATACGGAAAATTTGAATATAATATTAAGGGTGTGTTTTGATATCCATTATGGTCATTTTATTTTAGGGTATAATTGTCATTAAAATGAAGCTTCATTAAGTATGTGCACTGAGATAAGTAGGTGTGTGAAAATAGAATTTTTCCCAATAGTGAAAGAAAAAAAAATTATATGACAAATGCCCTGTTTGGTTTGACTAAAGAGGTTGTAGAATAAGATGTGATGCTACTACTTCTATTGAGACGTGACCCAGGAAAGCCAGATTCGGATAAAGGGGGAAATGTCCTGACTTGCGGAACGAATGTCGGACTTCTTAACTCAGCTTGGAGTAGGAGGACCACTCCTTTTAAAATAAAAAGGTCTTTCTTCTTTTTGTACAAGGGTATGCCGCTACTCGGAGAGGGAAACCAACTCACAACTCACTTATCAAGCTAGGAGCCCAGTTAAGGGATCGTGCTTAGCTTAGTAACTTCAACAAACTAAGGCCCTTTGGGCTACTAACATACAGGAAAGGAAAGACCAACTATCTGACTTTATTAGTAGGGTGCAACAAGCCCCGTCGATGTGAGCAGAGAAAGCGAACTACCCTCGCTGAAGGGCTTATTTCCAGCTTATTTCAGCTTTTAACTTAATTTAAGCTATTTTGATGTGTTTGGTTCAACTTAACAATACAGCTTATAGCTTTTTGTAAGTCAAAAATCAACTTATTCTTTGAGTGGGGGAGGAGAAGCTTAATTTATAAATCAAAAATCAGCTTATATTCACAGCTATAAGCTATAAGCTGTTAACCTATAAGCTATAATCACTTTCCCACAGCTCTACCAAACGAGACCAAAGAGCCCTATAAAATGAAAAAAATATCAATATTGTACTTAACGAAAACTAATCTCTTTCTTGACCTAAATAAAAATGTACAATGACAGTCAATTAAGCTAGTCTAATTAGTTGTCCTATTGGCATTCGTTAATTGTAATTGTAAAACTATGATAACAATTTGTTTGATTTAGTTTTTGAATTTTTTATTTTTCATAATTTTTTTGTCTTTGGTGATTTTTTTAAAATATTTAATCAAAAAATTTTACTTTTTAAATGCACCTAATTTAGATATATTTAAAAAATAAAATATATGTGAAAAAAAAATATTACAAAAAATCACTAAATACAAAAAATATGAAAATGCATTTTTTTTTAATTTCTTTCTATTTAATGATTTTTTTTTTAGATTTCTTGACAAATACTTTATTTTTTTAGTGGGTCTAAAAAATTACAAAAAAAAATTGGTACTCGATCCATAAATCTAATTTCAAATTTCGTTTGGCTAGAAATTCAACCGCTCAAACACTAGGAACTTCTATTTGCACACACCATTTCCACTCTTTGCACATCATTCTCACTACACGCACTTAAAAAATTAATCCCAAATTATTTTGCTCACTACACACATCTTTAATTCCAACTCTGCCCTCATGCACACACACACACCCAGACCTCCAAACCTATCTTTCCAAACAGTTTTGCACACACCCATTCCATTGTCAACCCCGTCTCTCACACACATCCATCTCTCACAGTCTACCTTTCGTCCCCAAAAGCTGCATCCATCCATTGAAGACATCTCATTGAAGCATTGAAGACGTCTCATTGAACCATTGAAGAAATTCTTCATATTTGGACAACTTAGGTTAGTTTACTTATTTCAATCATCATTCCTATTTCATTTGTAATGTAGGGTTTGTTTTTACCATTTTCGAAACGAAAGAACGCATAGCCCACCAAAATAAACAATTTATTCCTCATTCGAAACTGGTTTTCCACAAATAAACAACTTGTTCGGAAGTAGAATTCCGAAAATTATCATTTATTTCAATAGTAGAATTCTGAATTTTTTTCATTCTTTCGACATTCGACTTCCAAATATGTTTAATTCGGACAACATTCAACTTCCGAAATGAATTTGATTTTTCGGTTTTCAACTTCCGAACATAATATTTGCAGTTTTCAACTTCTTAACGGCTTTTTTTTCCTCCCCCCTCTTTTGTATATTCTTTTTACAATTGTATACTCATTAAATATATTAATTTTTTGCAGATAATATGGATTCTGAATGTCAACAACGTGTCCCACCTATTACTTCAAATAAATGATGTCGTGAATTGGATGTTGACCATGAACGAGGACGAGGACGTGGGCGAGGACGAGGTCAGGGGCATGGTCGAGGTCGTGATCCAGTTTCGTGACATGTTATTTGTCAGTTGATAAATTTTTTGTGGTGTTTGTAACAATCCTCAGCTCTGATTAGTGCTAATATATGATTAAGCATGATAAGTAACTGATATTAGTGCTAATCTATGATTAAGCATGATAAGTAACTGATTAGAATGAAATCCTGATCTGTTTACATGAATGTGTTGCCTTAGTTGCATTTCTATCTGTTTGCCGTTAAATGATATGTTCATGTTTTAAATTCGAACCGCAAATTGAAGGTCTTATCGGCGACCGAATCAGAAATTGATTAGTGTTTTATGCTAATTAGAATTTATGTGATTTTATGGTAGATTTAATTAAAATTTGTTTTGGCATGATTAAATTAGATTAAATAATGTTAAATTACAATAGTTTGGATTTATTACAAGATTGCCATTGAGTGGCTAATTCTAGACCATTGTTTAGTCTTGACTCATATTTGTTTGGCACTATCTTTTTCCATCCTCTAGAGACCAAACGTGAGAGAGGGAGAGAGAGAGAGAGAGAGAGAGAGAGAGAGAGAGAGAGAGACTTGGAAGAAAATTGGTTTCATCAAGATTTTGGCTTAGAAAATTAGAAGAATTGTAGGGAATTTGCAAAATTGAGCTAGCATACTTGAGATTCAAGACCTAGGTAAGGAATTCATCCTCTCAATTGTGAATTTAAGTTGTTTCTTGCATGGTTCATGGAATTTGGAGTTTAAAGTCAAGAATTGGTTTAAAGAGTTGAATTGAGAATTAATTCATGCATGCATGTGTGTAGACACCCCATTTTTGACCGTCCTCAAGACTTGGACGTCACCGCTCGAACACTCGGTGATTATCCATGTTTGTGTTTGTTTGGAGTTCCCGAAGTTCTCGGCTACGCGCCTTGCCTCAGGACCTCCGAACTTGACCGTTTTGTGTCTGGTTTTGCACCAAACACCTGTACTTTGCCTTGGAGGGGCAGGGAATGCTTTGTGAGGCATCCCCACACACCACCGGCAGTGGCTAGAGGCCACCGGCTGGTTGGTGTTGCCATCGGCACTATATTGTGCCGGTCGGTACTATTTTGTGCCGGTCGGCACTCCTTTTGGCAAAATTACCATTTTGCCTGCCACACTACAAATTTGTTTTTGGAGATATTTTCAGACAGCTTTCTTGCACTTGTTTCCCCTCCATACACGTGTATGGAGGGATGAGCCTTTGTTTTGGCTTAGCTTGTAAGCTTTGTTGCATATAAGAGAACTCTTCTTCTCTTGGCTCAAGAGGTTAGAAAATTGGAGAGTTAGACATTTTAGGAGAGGGAGAAGCTCTGGTTTTAGGTTAGGTTTTGTGTATCTATCCTATCTCTCTCTTTCTCTCTTGTTTTATATACTAGGTGTTTGTGACTTACTATTGCTCACCAACACCTAGTGTTTCACCTTCCTCTTGGAACTGAGGTGCAAAGGGCTTTTTTTTGGTGTTCTTGGCTGGTTTGAAGCTTAAAGAGGCATCAAGGTCACCATTGTTGGAGTTGATCATCAAGGGTAAGAAACTACCCCTTTTTTCCCCATTCTTGCATTCCATTTTTGCCTAGTTTAAAACAGTTTTTGTGCTTAGTCTATAACACATAAAAGTTCTATTTTTTAAGTCTCTTTATTGTTTATTAAGAGTGCTTGGTGGTTTGGGTAGGTTTGACCACCCTTAGGCCTTGAAAAGGCCTCATTTTGTGCTATTTTGTGAGGGATCCGAGACTTTGGTGTTAGGATCTCTTCACCACTGAAATCTTGAGGGATTTCAGTGGTGAAGATGATGCCTTAGAGTCTCAAGAAGGAGAGGGTCACCCCCTCTCCTTGATGTCCTTGAAAAGGGCAAGTTTTGGCCTCTTGAGGAAGCCTATGCTTGAGTGTGTGTTGAGCATGTTTGGACTGTTTTTCATGCTTATATTGCCATGATATAACATGATTTTAAGTTGGTTTTAGCACTCCTTGCATGCTTTGCATAGTTGCTTTGTAATGCCTTAATAGTCCCTTAACATGTCTAGGTTGTATGCTTTTATTTCTAGCATGTTTTAGGCCTAGATCCATGAAGCTTGTATGCTTATTTTAACATGTTTTAGCTCTTTCCATAGTTATTTGGGTTGATCTTGGCATGCATCATATAGCCCCTTTGCATTTTAGGCTTGCTAGCCTTTGAGTATGCATGTGTAGCATGTGTTGCTTACCTCGTTTTGATGATTTGGAACCATTTAGCATGTCACTTCAGACCTTTTGGTGTGCTTGTATGCTCACCTTAGTTGCCTCTTTAATGCTTTGAAAGCATGTGTTGCATGCTCCATGTTTTGGCCTTAATGTATGCCTTTGATTTCAAGCCTCTTAGATGCCATCTAAGTAGCCATTTGGCCTTGTTTTAACATGCTAAAACTCTGTTTTAGTTGTTTAATGCATGCCATATTTGTTTTGAATAAGTATAGTTCAATGCCCCATTGACTTGCTTTGGATGTTGGACCTATGTGTGCATGCTTTGTGTACTTTGTTGCTTGGTTTGGCACCATGTTTAGCATGATTTTCAGAGCTTTATATGCATGCTAGTAGTCCATTGTTGTACCCCTTTGAGTGTGCTTAAGGGTCGTTTGTTATGCTTAAGTGTTGGTGCCTTAACTTGTGCATGTGTGCATGTGTATTTGGCCCTCATGACTTAGCATCTTGGCCATTGGTTTTAGGCCTATTTGGAGCTGCCTAATCCATGTTTAAGTCCACCCCATTGACTAGTTTGCATGCTTGTTTTGTATGTGTGTTTTCATGCTAGCATCCTTGCATTGCATTGCCATGTTGCATGCCTAGGTAACATGCTTAGGGCTTCATTGCATTGGCATGCATACTAAGCCTCTTGAAGTGAAGTATGATGGAGGTTTGGCACCCTTGTTTGTTTGTTTGCATTACATGCATTTGAAATCAAAATTGCACTCTTGGTTCTTTGGGCCATCATGCATCAAAATGCGTGATTGGTGGTCCGAGAACCGAGGCACATCTTCCTTTGAGTCAAAAACATGATAAGGAGTGTGTTTGGTGCATACATGCTTTGAATTACATTGCCATGCAAGTTGTGCCCTCTGGCTTTGGAGTTGCGGTTCTGAGCATTTTGTGCCGGCAAGCCTTTGTTTAGTGCCGACCGGCAGTCTACTGGAAGCCGATGGATGAATTCAGTGCCGGTGGCCACATCCTTCAGCCGGTGGTGTTCTACCATAGCCGGTGGTGATCTCCAGTGCCCAAGGAAGTATTCCTGAAGTTTTGGCAGTCTTCAGAGGAGGAAAGCAGGGAAAACAGAGGCAATCATGCATGGCAGTGCGATTCCGAGCGAGTTCCGGGCGTGTGATGCATCTTGCCCTCTTCCCGAGGCATTTACTGCTTTAATTAACTTAGTTAATTTGTTAATTAATTTAGTGAATTTGTAATATTTAATTAGCTTGCGTAGTTAATTAATCTATAATATTTATTCGGTCCCTCTGTGTGAGGGCGTAATTGTAATAAGTGTGGGTGAGTGGCATGTATGTCTTCCAACCCCCATTTCTTTCTTCCCCTTTTATTTACCTACTTATGATGGTAGATTAGGGCACGTTTATTTTAGCATACCTTATGCTATGCATGCGTGCACCCATGCATTTGTTTACATGCACCGGGCTCGGTACATCATACAAACCGCATTGTATTTTCAATTCTAACTTGAATACGTGCATCAAATAAAGTGCATTTCACATGCCATTTTTAGGGTTAGCCGAGCCTATCCTAATTACATGTCGTATGCGATGCATTAGGCACTCTAACATGAACTAGGACATGCATGTTTGCTAACTAGTTTGTTGTTTTGGCACGGAGTACGATGTAAGTATTTATGCTTTAGCATCTCGCATGCGTGTGAATGTTAACATAACAGTATGCTTACCATGTGGCTAAGTGCTTATATGAGATAAACTGTTTGAATGTCTGTGGGTGGAGGTTGGATTGCTTGAGTTGGGAAAACTCATTGAAATCCGTGTTTTAGCCTACTTGCGAGTAGCAAATTCCAAAGCATTTTCAAAACAAACGGATATGCAATAATTATTTCCAAATTAGGCAATCTAGTCTATACTTGTTTGCTGTGCGCATAACACAGTAATTCTAGGCTAATAATTGGAATAAGAGCATGTAATGTTTTCAAAATCGGATATCACGGTTAGTAGAGGCCGGTCTTGGACCCGAAGGGGGTGCTCATAGCTGACCTTCCCCGATCGTACCCAAGCTCCCGAGCCAAGACCACTTTGGTGATGACGGACATGTGGCCTTCGGCACCGAGTCAGGGTTTCCTAAATTTCCCATTTTAAATATTTAGGTAGCGACTCTGTAATCTGGCAAAGCAGTCCATGTTTGGTACTACTTTTCAAAAAATCTGTTTTCTCAAACGATTTGCCGGATTTGGACTCTTTGGTTCAAGATTAAGAACCGTGACATTTGAGTCCTTGAACTGTAGTGACCCCAATACGAATGGAACGGGACTTAACCCTCCCGGGGCGTTCGGGGACGTCTACAATGTGCATATTCTTGAATTTTGAGGTTGTCTTCATGAGAATCTCTACATGTATGTTCATGTTTTTGTTGTAGTCCATGAATTCACCATGTTTTGGAGTTCAAACTTGCATTTGATTATGTTTTAGAGCATTGGAATTCATAAGGACTCATGCATGTTATGTTCTTGTTTAGTTCAAGAAAATTTCTTTGAAATTGTGTTCAATTGGCTTACCTTTGGACTTGATTTTACAAAATTGATCTTTAAAATATGTTGTAGTATGAGTTTTCAAGTGTTTTCCATAAAATGGGCCCAAAAGGTTGAGTTTTGAAGTGTTAAATGCTTAGTTTAAGCTTAGGAGGAAAATCTGGAGATTCCAGATTTTGGCTTCTACGCTCGAGCGAACGATTCCACGCTCGAGCGACCATCTTTTGTTCAGAGCTCCGCTCGAGCGAAGGAATGCTGGCTCAAGCGTAGATTGCAAGCTCTCAGGTTTTCTGGGTGTGCAGACGCACGCTCGAGCGAAGAAACCTACGCTCGAGCGAGCATCGAGCGAACGTCGAACGGAGATTTTCAACATCCAACACTTTTTGCATTTTTATAGACCGCTCAAGCGAGGAAGTCCACGCTTGAGTGACCCCTTTATTTTGGAAAGCTCGCTCGGGCGTAGAAAGCCACGCTCGAGCAAGACCCCTGTTTCAGCAAAAATTTGAAAAGTGTTTTAAAGTATATTTTTGCATCCTCATTCCATCTTAGGCATTCCTAGGCCATGTTTAAGGCATCTTAATGAGGATAATGTTATAGAACCACACCAGTATAGTTAGGGGCTAAGTTATTAATCCCGAGTGTGTGTTCGTTCTACAACTGTAGGGTTGCCATCCGAGGACGCTCATTAACCTGTCTGTAGCCCAGTGCGCTGTGAGTAACAATGTTGTAAAGATATGTTCAATTATGATTATTTTCTGAATGATCAACTGTACTGCTTACCGAAATGTTATTGTTTAATGAATGAATGTTTGTCCTATTTGTAAACTGTACTCGTGGCATCCATAGTAACCTACTGCTACTGTTACAGAGATCTCTGTCGGTTCTAATGTTGGGACCATTACTGTTTACTGTTTGATGGCCATCAACTGATTGTTCGGTCTGTTAGGACCTACTGTACTGTTTTGCTATGGGATGTACCACATATGACTAAACGACTATTTACTGATGCAACTGACTGTTTTAATTACTGAAAGGACATTCATTCTTAACCCCTTTACGCATGTGTTATTCACTGGGCTTTAGCTCACTGTTTATATTTATATGTAAGTGTCCAGGCACCGAACCGGAGCTAAGAGCGTCGGATTAGCTCCCATTTTGTCAAAGCCAACCATTGTGTCTCACCTCAAGGTTCCGAATGCGTTAAAGCCAAAACTATTTTGGGGTGTTTTAGATTCCCCCTTTTTTGCCTCTGTTTTGTAATAAATGTTTAAGACTTGACTGTACAGTTCTAGTTAGGGATTTGGTCCCTGACATGGATGTTTGTGCATATGTCGCATGTATATATGTTTTGATTCCGAATGTGGCATGTTTATAAAAAGTCTTTTTGCATCCAGATTGTCACAGCTCATTGGACATCTTTTATTTACTGTTTTGGATTCCGCCAGCCCCTTTACTCTGTATTACTGTCATTATTGTTAAGCAAGCCTTCAGTAATCACGGATTACTGGTCGGTTGCGATGCTTAACCCATAGGGGCGGGTTTGGGTCGTGACAATGTTTTTGTAAGTTGACATTGTTGTACACATCTTTTAATGACATTATAAAATTATTTTGTTATTAGAATGGAATGGTAACAATGGTCAATGACATTATAAATGATATTTTGTTATTATAGTGGAATGGTAACAATGGTCTATGACATTGTAAATGATATTTTGTTATTAGAATGAAATGGTAACAATGGTCCATAACATTCAATCTATGCCACAAAACACATCAACATAAAAAAACACATCCATTAATTTCTTCCATAGTTGTAACATTGCCAAATGCATACATGTGTCATTCGACATCAACAATATCAAATGTCTCTCGAGTAGCTACAGTATCATGAATAATGTCCTTGAAATGCTGAATGCAGCGCACATATGCATCATCCCAGTCGACAACGCAAGGGTGGTGGTATTTTCGCCAATTAGTAGCTATAGGAGGAACTAGATGGCCTAGCTGCAAAAAAACCTGCACCAAATGTCACTTGAGTTAGTGGTCATACCTCATAACTTCCTGTACATGCACAAAATAATAAGTTTCTCTTATACCTGGACGAAATGATTTCCATTGAAACTACAAGTTTAGTATGCAATTTACAAATTTGGAATATAAAATGAAAAAAAAAATTACTTCATTCGAAAGTACAGTGTCGAAAAAAATGCTACTGTTCGAATGTAGTTGTCCGAATTATTGTTACCAATTCGAAAGTTGAATGTTGAACACTTTACATTATTTTGGATGACAACTTCCGAAATTAAATAATTATTTTCGTAATAGACTATTGAATAAATTGATATATTTCGACCTTGGTTTTCCGAAAGACGCTGAAAAAAAAAACAAAAACAACTTTTACATAGCAAAACTCACCTTTCCTTGACTATCTTTCTCATAAACATTTATCTGCTTCTAAAAATTTGAAATTTCAGAAGTGAAATCTTCTATAACAATGATGAATGAGGATGAGATTTAGTGTGTAAATTAATGAAAGCTAAGAATCAAGAATGAGGGTGTTTAGTGTGTAAACTAATGAATGGAAGCTAACAATGAAGGGTTTCAAAGGATAAGGATGGAATGTGGAGATTTAGCAAATTGAGTATGGAAGAATGGAGTAGTTACAATGGACTTGTAGAGCTTCAACAACTTCAACGTGAGTCTAGATGTGGATTGAGAAATTGCATTTATTTGAATTATGTGTGATGTCCATAATAGTAATTTCAATTAGGGATAAAATTGTAATAAAAATAATTATCATTAAGTGTGTGCAAAGAATTGAAAGTGTGTGTGCAAATAGAAGCTCCTTCAAACACTTCGTCCATAAGAACAAGTTTAGATAAAATAACCAAAATACCTAAGGTATATATATGCGCTATACACAAACCGAACCTAGCAGCTCACAAACTGCCTCTCTCTCTCTCTGTTAATCACCACCATCCACCCCTCATTGGCGCCTCCGCTTATTTCTCCTCCATGGTCAGTTGCTCTCTCTCTCTCTCTCTTCTCCTTCTCTGATCTCCAAAAGCTCTACTCTACCGTCACTGGCGATGTCTTCCAGTCGATCGAGTAGTACTTCGAGGAACGTCACCATCGTCTCGAAGCTCAAAGAGCCGCCATGGATCAAGTAACATTTCTTCCTTCAGATGTGTTGAAGTCGAACAACGAAGGTCTGGTGGTCAAGAGGTCCGCGGTGATGTCGCGATAGTCAAGAGTTAGTGATCGCAATGGTTTGACGCTTGTGAGTTAATCGAGCTGGAGATCAAAGTTAGAGGACTATGAGATCAGAGTTCTGAGTTAGCCATTGTTGCCACATCTTCCACCACTATCCCTCCCACTTCATCCCTAACTACCGAAGCCAAAAAACCTCTTGCAAATTTGAACATATCGACACATCCAACCCTTCTTCTTCTTCTATTGCTTCAAATTTGCAACTACTGAAGCTAATCCGAGGCCCCTTCTCTAATTTGTTGAAAACTCTTACCCTAACATTTGTTTAGTAACGAAGAGAATGTGTTTGGCTAATAGACTATAGTCTGAGAAACCAACACCACCGTCATTTCACTACAAGATTGTTCTTTGTTATTGTATTTCTTAAAGATCTGAGAATTTTTCAATTTTGTTATTATTTTGTTGTTGTTGATGATGATGATGATAAAGAAGCAAATTGCAACAAATAAGTAGAGAGGAGAAATATTTGAACATATGTTTGATTTTTTTTTTTTAATTATTTGTTGTTGTTGTTGATGCTGATCATGATGAAAAAGAAGCAGAGAGATTTGAATATATAGAAAAAAAAAATATTTAAACTGATAGGGTTTGGTTTGGCTTGGCATGGTAATAGATATGGTTAGTTTAGCTCAACTAATATGATTTTGTTTAGCTTCATATTTCAACAGATAGAAAAAATAAAAATTGAATAAATATAATTTAGATAGATCAAATTCAAATTAAAAAAAAAATCAAATAGATAATAAAATTTAAACAAATATTTCAACAAATAAAGGGAAAAAATTCAATAGGTAGTCAAAAAATTTGAACAAATAGTTAAAAATTTTGAACAGATAAATAAAAATTTGAATATATAGTTAAAATTTTTAACAAATAGATGAAAATTTTGAATAGATAGATGAAAATTTTAAACAGATAGAAAATAATTTGAACGAATAGTCAAAAAAAAGTTAACAGATAAATTAAATGATAAAATTGAAAACAAAATGTCCTTCATAAAAATAAAAGAACTTCTCACCAAACTATGTCATAAAGAGTGGACCTCTCACTAACAAAAAAATCCATTGGATCTAATGCCTTATACCCTTCTATGCTCTCCACTTAATAGCATGGATTTGGATATTGACTTGCCTCATTCACAAAGAGCAGACATAGGTTCCTATCTATTTCTTGGGCTTGAATTTGTTTTGATTTTGATCGATTTAATTTGTTGTTGTGCGTAAAATATCTGTTATATATATATTTTAATGTTGTTGTTAAGGATCCTAAACCATTCATCTTCTCTCAAAGTGATTCTTATCAACAGAGCGGATGAAAGATGTGAGAAACCACCCAGAAAGCCTCCCTCTAGCCACTATCTTGAGATTCTACACTAACTTAATCCCCAGCTGAAAAGGGAATTCGGCCCGCTCACTTCTACTTCGGCCAACTTATCTAATATCTATCCGATCATTTTCCCCAAGAACAGAACAGATAGTTTTTGAAAAATGCTCCCCTAAGCAGTTCTGGAGCCACTAGATTGCTTCTTTTTATTATTTAGTGTAATTTGCTGGATTCAACAGTAACTAGGCTGGATCCATTCTTTATTGTAATAATCTCTCTCCCTCCCCATTTCTTATTCAAATTGTTATAATAATCTTCTAACCCTACGTTTTTCTAACTCTTTTATTTATCCGCTTTCGGTATTGCATCATGCTTTCTTTATCATGCATGTATATTGCATTCACTTTTTCACACATTTGGGTCTGAATCATCCATTCTACTATGATGTGTTGTCTTCAAAGATGAATACGTGCAAATCTATATATTGTGATGATACTTATGCTACATCTTAATAATTCGGACCCTAGATACACATTCTGTATGTATTGCATTAGAAGCTCGCATATAGGACCAAGCATATCTGTACATATTTGTACATATCTTGTGGAGTTGCTTTGAAGTACTAGGTGAGTATTTTGAGTTTTAACATACCACATGTGTATATTCCTTACCATATTTATTGCTACAACATGAGGCTAAGTGCGTAAGTGAGATATATGTTTGAATGCTAGTGGATGGAGGTTGTGTTATTTGTTTTGGGAGTGTAAATGATTCTTATGCTGCAAATTTTATTCAAGAAAACTCTTTTCAAAAGTGCATGAAATCAGAGCATAATCAAAATTTATGACACAATCTATATTTGAATGCTTCAGATAATAATGTTAGCATTATTAATAATCAGAATATGAGTATATAATGTTTATAAAACTCATATCATGATTTAGTAGAGGTCGATCTTTTGATAGGTTGAGTGTGGATACTCAATTCACTACAAGAAAAAGGACATATAGTGACATTTTTTTCTATGACGTTTTTCAAAAACGTCGTGAAATTGTCCAGATTTTTCAAATTTCAAAAAAAATTAAACTAAACCATCTCTCCTTTTGTGCCCCGTTATTTCTTTTAAACAGTGGCTATGACATTCTTCTATTCAGATTGAACAGAGGCGTGACTTCAGAAAGAGAGAGAAATCGAGGCATCGGATCTTCGAGGCGTCGGATCTTCGATCTCCATCAATTCTTCAGTTGTTTGATCTGAAAAATCTTGTTCTACTCGTGATTTGAGCGTATATCTCCGTGATTGTTCGAATCCCTATGATCTAAATCGATCTAGGGCTCAAGGTTAGGGTTTTCTGATATAGATTTGCTAGGTTTGGAGATGCGGTTGGATCAGGAAATGGTGGGATTGGGGATGCGGTTGGATCCTCTCCAGAAAGCCCACCTTCGCCAGAGATCTGGAGATGAACGAACAAGAGACTGCTGTTCTGGGCTGCCACAAAGAAGGGTAGTCGGAGACACGCCTTCTACAAGCTCGAAAAGCTTCTAGTCCGCCTCATCATAACCTCCTCAAACCTTCAGTACGACTCACATTTATTCTTAGAACTTCGACGATGGAATCGGAAAGATCAACACCAGATCCCAACTTAATCATTGATTCATTTGGGCATCCATATCCATCAATCAATGTCGTTCTGGAAAATTAACATCATCATGTCTTCGTGGAAAAATAAAGCTGTAGATCGTCTCAAGATCAAGCTCACGTTTTTGCATCTGCCATATCGTTCGTTCCTGCCTTCCTTCCTTCCTTATTTCTTTCTTTTATTTATTTATTTTTAAATTTTTTATGTTGATGATGAATGGTGTTAATTGGGGGACTTTTTAATTAGGGGGGGGGGGGAGGATTGTTACTTGTTAATTGTTGTGTAAATTAGATGTAAGAATTTCTAATACGTAAATGTGGGTTTGTTTAGATGTGAGTGGTTCTAAGGATGTCGTCTGGGCTCCCAAAAAACAAAAAAACAATGAGTGTAATATTTTTTTAAATTCCAGTATGTAATTTCATGATTAATTTCTTCATTTATTTGAGTTTAGTCTCTCTGCAGTTTCTCTATTATGTACTATAAGACTTTGATTCAATTGAATGTTATTATTGTCCATCTACTCTTTCTTGCAAATAATTCTTTGTTAATTTTGTTTTTTTCTTATATTAATTACTCACAGAATTTTGATTTTTTTGGTAATCAGGAAGTTAATTAAAGGTCTTCAGTGCATTTTATGAAAAAAGAATTAAAACAAGATTAGAGATAATGCAAGGGCTCGTCCTGTTGTCTGTGTGATTATTAAATTGAAATTTCAATTTTCATTGTTACATTTTGTTTGTAATTATAATTACCATGTATGAACTTCTTTTCTGAAGAGCTAGTTAGTTATGAGATTTATCATGTGCATGTGGTGACATAGTTTTCGAAACAGGTTGTTGACAAACCTGCTCCGGTTAGAATATCATCTTTGTTGACTTCTCGCCACCTTTCTCAAAGGCGGATTAGGTTGCCTGCAAGGAAATATCATCCTAAAAATGATGGTCCAAAGGTGATGATGATTCCTCTAGTAAAACTTAGTATCTCATTTTAAAATAGAAATTATTACACTTCATTGCTTAATTTTGATATCCAGGTGCCATTTTTCACTGATGATGAAGAAACTCCGAGCACACCTAGGGCAGATGCTCTTTTCATTCCCAGGGAGAATCCTAGAGCTCTTGTTATTCGTCCCTTGGAATAGTGGCCTCCAAGAACAAATGTGGATAAATCATCTCCATTGAAGGACACATCTAGTCCAACACATGAGAATGGTAAATTTTTCTTGTATTTTAAATTTGGTGGGCCTGAATGCTCAATCTTTAGGTATGGGAACAATGGAAAATGTGCGAAATTCATTATTGGGGCTGGAACAAAGAATTATTTTGCTTGTATTAAACTAATGTTGTAGCTGGTATATGTTTTGTCACCATAAATGGAATGTTATGGGGAGGGGAATACCTAAACTAACACAGGATGCGGTAGTAGAAAAGTGATGTTATATCTGTCAACTACCCCAACATCCTCGGCAGCAGTTAGCAAAGGTTTTCCCACATGTCCATCCATTAGCTGTTGATCTTGTTGATAAAATGTTGACATTTGATCCTGCTAAAAGAATTACAGGTAATTTCCTTTCCTGTCAGCTAGTTTGACATGAATTAGTAATTGATTTGATATTAATTATTCAATGTTTATATTAAATTACATGAACTACTTTCAGTAGGCACCATTAAGATGATTTTTACGCTTCACTAATGAGCCTTTATTTATTTGTTTGTTAGACTGAACTAAATTTTTGATGTGTTTTCGCTTATATTTTTTCTTCGTTAGTTTGTATCTTTATATACCTAGCAAACAGTGAAGCAGTTTGTACTTAGTCTAACATGTTAGAAGGTCAAGGCTCCGACCTTCTATTAATTGGGTTGAGGATGACAAGTACAAGTGATGCTCAGAACAAATTTCTAAGCATCAAGTGCTCAAGTGCCTGGAGAATTGAGTTACTGAAATTAGCTTCTTTTAGTGGATCTTCCTTCAGAACTTATACAGGTGTCAATGGGAAAGCTTGGGGCCAGTTGGAACAATAGTGGGTACCATTGGTTGGATATACTTCTGAGTTTTGGTTTTAACTTTTTTTCCCTTTGTAGTTGTAGAATGGTTAAAGCTTCTTTGTCATATCAGTGTGCTGAAACAATTTTACCTTGTTTTATTTGCAGGTTTTGAAGTTTTTGATGGAAAGAAATAATATTAATGCTCTTCATGGACAGATCACAATTGGTACCCTTATTTTGCAGGTTTTTATCTTCCTTCCGCTCCATTATTCTTTTCTGGTTATGATAGCTTTGTGACAAAATTCCTTGTGGCTGTTACTTGGTTTTTTGAAATCCAGAAATACTACAAATTTATCTTGTTTATGATCTCTCTCTCTCTCTCTCTCTCTCTCTCTCTCTCTCTCTCTCTTTTTACTTGACAATTCTTTTCTCCTAATTTTTGAGTTTTTTTGTCTTGCCAGGACTGTGCTGTGGGTTTGCTGTTTGCTCTTCTTCCAGTCCTGGGCGGCACTTCTGGTGTTATCCAAGGAGTCATATCCATGACAAAATTGTAAGTAAAGAATCTGAAGTGCTGACTTTTATCAATGAAAGTCAATATTATTAACTTAGAAGCATCAAGGCGATGCTAAAACAGCTGGTAGTTTGTTTGTATTGTTTGTCTTATTATTTAGTGGCTTCATCATCCCAAAATGTAAGATTTCAATAACTCTTCCAATCTGATTTTTGGATAATTATTTAGGAAGATGAACTTAAGCTAAGCTATCTTGTTATTGGAAGATTTCAATAACTCTTCCAATCTGATTCTCTCTCCAGTTCATTATATTATTTAGGCATTTTTCTTTTTAGCTACGTGAGTTTTTACTTCACATCACATACATACATATATACATACTCGTGTATTGTTGGTATATAACATTGTATTTAATTTATTTGTTTGTTGTGGTATAGATATGGAGATGGTGAGCCAACTGACAATTCTGCAAGGTTCTATAAATGGTTTTCAGAGGTAAATTTTGATTAATTTCTAATTTTTATTGTTACTATGGTTCTTTAACCAAGTGAGATTTGGGTTTCATGGCGTGTTATATTACCGCCTATAGGGTAAAGGAGAGAGAAATGGCTTAATCTTTCGTACGGAGTGTTTGGCCTTGGCAACAGGCAATATGATTATTTCAACAAGGTCTGGATTTCATTTCATTTCATGTTTTGGTCTGTTCATGTTTTGGTCTGTTCACTGGATTTAATTTATTTGTTTGTTCTGGATTTCATTTCATGGCTTAATATTTCAGCTTTGACTTTCTCTTCTCAAGACTACACAGGGGCATCCTATGGTGAGAGTCCTGTCTTTTGAGAGCATTTTTATACTTATGCAGTCTTTGTTTGGTTGCTGAGAAAATGTTGATGTAAAGAAACTAGGGTTGAATTTAAATTATTGCTCTGCTTTGTTAGAAGGATATATAGGAAAGGAAATTTATTAAAATATGATGTTAGGTTTCTCACGATTTTGGCTCCCAAATAGCCAAGAATCTAGCTTTAAAGGTATGATTCTTCATGGTTCACGAGTTTACCCCTGTGAAACTCTTTGTAATTATAATTAAGTACCATAATCTTAACTGATAGTCCATCTCTGTACCAATGTGATGATGATGATGAAAATACTATTGTTCAATTGAATTACATTCATCCTTTATGTTTAACTGACCAATATATGTTAGAGGCAGCATATATGTGGCAGTGATCATTGTTACTGAACCATAACCATACACTTTTCTAATCATTAAAGGCACCACTGATTGTTCTCCCACTCTGTTCGACCATGGTGTGTGGCAAGTACTCCATGTTTTACTAATCACAGTATAGTGTTTGCAACTTTGACATTTGTGCTTAAGTTGAACTTGGAAATGTGGTTCAACTTGCCCTCTGGAGTTTCTACCTTTCATGGATATCTCTTCTGATTTTATGCACGGTTTCTAACAGTTTATTTGATAATGTTAAGCAAAGTAAGCCAGGTCCTATTTCAGAAACATGGCATAGAGTTAGATGATGAAAGTTTAACCTTTTGTCAGTTGTTTAGGATGTGGCACATACCCAATCTTGCTAACCTAAATCCTCTTATGGTTCACTATCAATGGTGGGTATTTGCATCTAAAGGCTAAAAACACATCCTATATTTTAATTGTGCATGTCAATTGTGAGAAAATTTTATTACTATGATACCAATTTATGAGGGGAGATGTGGGATCAAAATTATGCAAGAATCAATCACAAAGCAGAATACCTCAAACTGGATATTATTCACTCACTTCTTAAGCATTACAAAGCTTTCTCTGTCACTTTATTATGCTTTCGTATGAGGCTACAAACTGGGATTTCATCTTTCGATTTGTTCCATTTTGCTATGAATACAAGGTGTGTTTATAGAGAAGCTAGCCTTATGTCAATGCATCTGCGTAACCAATGTCTCTGATTTCACTAGGAGATTTGAGGTTCCAATCTCCCCATCTATGTGTGGTCTTTATCCCATTGTATTTTTTAGGGGTCTTTCTTATTTAATTGTTGGGTTGTTCAGTTTGTTGTATGATTGTCGTATTGTGTTATTGGACTTTGAATGTAAGTTTCATGATACTGATTGAAAGGAAAAGAATGCATCAGCTATTTCATTCTGATTTTGATGACTTTGCAACACATAATTCTTCATGCTTCATCATCATTCTCCCATCTTCCATAATCTTATAGGTAGTATCAAGCTTACATTTCCATCAAATTGTTCGTGCTCATGAATATGTGCTCTTTGTCAATCCCACTTGCCTTGTGGTTTCCAAAATTTGCTGATCTTTTCTGGCCGTACTACTTGTAAAAGTCTTCTTGTGTTTTCACCAAGAGTTTAGTGTTAAATCATTGTCCACGAACTCATCTAAAAGTTTAAACTATTAAAGAGGGGACAACTTTATATTGATTTCCTCTCGTGTGGTTAGACTCTCCGTGACTGGATCAAACATGTACAAGGATTATAACTATTGGGTAGGTAATGAATTTTGAACCCATGGTCTATTGTCTGCTCTAATGCCATGTTAAATTGTTGATCACCAAGCTTTTAGATGAGATGGTGATCAACAATTTATTATTGAGGAACTTGAATATTTTATATTATTTTGTTTTCACTGCAATTGCAATTGATCTAGGAACTGAAACGTAACCATTCTTTTTTTCTTCTTACTATTTTACATGAAATTAATCCATTTCCTCTCCTTGTTGGATTGGAAATCAGGGTTGGATGTTGTGACAACAATAGCTTCAATCCCCACATACAGACCCGGGGAAAGGATCCACCAATACAATGATTTGGCACAGCTTGGAGATGAAAGAGCCAAAACTCGCTCAGGTAATCTGGAACAAGCCTCTCAAGACTATTTATATTAGTGACTGTGGAGAGCTCAAGGTGGCAAAACCTACTCTTTCTCCTAGTCTACCTTAATTTAGTACTGTGATTCATTTGTTCTGTATTTTATATCACATGTTATTGTTTTCATAGGAAACAAAATTTATATCACATGTTAGTCATTTGTTCTCTCCCTACTGATAACCCAGGTCCTTGCTTTTGGCACCTTCTACTATTGATTTTACTCGCAAAAGGTACACTATTTGTGTGGAAATAATAATATGACATGCAACATAGAATGCACCGTTGTGAATATAGATACTAAAATCTTTGAATATAAATGTCCAGAGTGTATCTTACTAATATTTGGGTTGATAATATTTTTGGTGGCTTCTCTGATTCATTTTGCCTTTTACAGGAGTGTGCTTTCTATTCCTTTTTAATTTTTTTGGGCAAATTACACTTCTTGACCATTTCGATTTTAATTGATGTATTTAAAGTCTGAATTGTTGCTATTCTTAGGTATGCAATGCATTGTTTCTTATTTTTAATTTTGTTTTCAAGCTTAGTTTATTTATTTTTTTAATAAACATCAATTATTAGTTCTTAATAGTTGTTTGACAGGTATTTTTTTTTTTTGTTCAACCATATAAAATTAACAAAATTTAAAAATTAAAAAAAAAAGGCTATGGCGGCGTTTGAAAAACGTCACTATATCCCACCCCAACGGCTAAATTTTTAAAATGTATAAATGTCTATGATGGCATTTTAAAAAACGTCGCTAAATTAAATAGTGACGTCATAGTACAGTTTGGAAGACATTTGGTGGCGTTTTTAAAAACGCCGCCTATACTAATATAACGATGTTTTCCGAACGTCATAAAGTTATAGCGATGGCCGCGTCATCGGCGTTTGGTATAAACGTCACAAAAAATAATTAGCGACGTTTTTAGTACTTTTCGCGGCGTTTTTCAAACGCCGCTAAAAATGGATTTTCCAACAGTGATTCATGACCTTCCCCCCTCATACCTAAGGTTCGAAACCGAGGTAACTTTAGTTATGACGAACAATAGCTTTGGCACGAGTCATGGGTTTCTTAATTTTCTCAAAAGATTAAGTGGCAACTCTGAGATATGGTGATGTAGTCCATTTTTGACATATTTTCAAATAAATGGAATTTTAATAAAAGTTGGTAGATTTGTACTCTCATTTTCTGTTTCACACTGCACTAGTGATATCAGATCAGGAGATCGGGAGTCTGAACTGTTGGGCGAGCTTGGTAACCCAAAAAGCATCCCACATCAAGGATTTATTTATTTACTTTTATTTTTGCATTTGTTTTTTCATTCACAAATTGGAGATCCAAATACAACATTATACAACCCGCAAGCCTTGGCATTTCCAACCATTGCTCAGATGTTCCTCCAATAGAACAAGCTTATCAACTTGCTTGTTTAAGCTGACACTTTTTGTTTTTCTTAGGCCTTTTTTTTTTTTTTTAAATTATGACAAAAGATTAGAAAGAAAAACTAAAAAAATGAATTTCTTAAAAACCCAATAAAAATAAATAAATTAACAAATTTTATGAACTTTTTATGTTTACCCCCAAATCCTATGCCTTCACTACTAGACCAACGTCCTTTTTTATTTTATTTTTTTTATTTTTATTTTTTTATTTTATAGAAAGGCGACCCCTCTTCTTAATAAATTAATCTTGTGATGTTTGCAAATATTGGTGTATTATTAAGAAGATTTAATGGGTATAAAGCCATTTCTTTTTTCTTTATTTCTCTGCAGTAAAATTTTGAGTAGAATAATGCTATATTCACTTACATAACATCTATCAAATTATTCAAGTGGGTCCTTTTTCAAATTTCTAAATTCCATCATTTTACATTAGTAAAAAATATGTTTAGATTTATTAGTTTATATAATATTTTTAATTAGTAAGAAAGGAAACAAGAAAATCATTCTATACCAGCACTTCACTTGGACTCAATTTTAATTTAAAAAAAAGTTGTCCATTGATGTTCGTTGTTTTGCAAAAGTGAGATCAAATGGCAAAGTCTAAGACCTTTTTGAAATCAGCAATGCTAGGTATCATGAAAAGTCTTTCATGAAAATGATCATGAAAGATGTGTGACGTTTGGATTATACATAGAATAAAGCACCACACACTAATCAAGGTAATCTAAGGGTCACAAATCTTTCATGATTATTTTCATGAAAAAAATTTCATGATCCCTAACATTTCTTTTTTGAAATAAAGCTTCACCAACACCCACCCCACCCCCCAAAAAAAAGGGAGTAGAGAGGGGGAGGGTATTAAAGTAAATTCAATGCATGTAGATAGGTCAAAGAAGTAGAGAGAGAGACAGAGAGAGAGAGAGGATATTAAAGTAAATTCAATGCATCACCTAACTCTGTTAGCTGACATGTCGAGCAGTGGCATTTCAAAAAATAAAGGAGTGCTAAGAGTTATTTCAGAGGTATAGAGGGGGTGTTAATGTAATTTACCCTAAGGTCCAGGCTTGCCTCTGGTCCATGTTTTGAACTCTAAATTTGCACTATTTTGGGTATTGGTAATCCGAACCATTTAAATTGTAGAACCCATTGAATAGACAATCCATGTAAAAAATTAAATTGATTGAATTTCAATAGTCACATGGTTAATTTATATTGGTGTAAAAAATGGACAAATATATTTTCAAAATCATCCCGTTTTGTAAGAAATGTGATTTGAACATATTTTGAAGTTCGATCAACTTATTTTTTGCATGAATGATCTGCTCTATAGATTTTACAATTTAAACGGTTCAAATCATCAAGAAGAGCTCACAATAAGCCCAAAACAGTGAAAATTAAACCCCCCAGTTCAAAACATGCACAAGAGGCAAGCCTAACTCTTAACCTAACATTTAAGGTTTCAGATATGATGGTAAATTAAACGAAAATGATTGGATTTCTTTCAAATTTAAGTTTAAACTTGATCGTTATGTTTAGGTTTGTAAGGCACATTAAGGGTGCTGTTTAGGTAATTTAAATTGTTCTTTTTGTAAGATTTTTTGTGTATATCATTAGTAAAAAAAAAAAAAGATACTATGTGTAAATCCTAATAAGTGAACTTATTGTCTAATATGTCTTATAGGAAAATTTTGTTATAAAAAAAAGTCACTAATTATAAGTTTTAGCGACAATTTATAAAAATCATGACAAAAAAAAAAGTCATTAATTGTCAATTTTTATTTAGCGATATATATAAAAAATTATCACAAAAAAATTATTTTTAACGACAATTTTATCAAGACTTATTTTCAATAGGACTTTATGGAAATTAAGTTCAACTATTAGGACCTATTGGTAGTTTACCCTAAAAAAATTAGGTTGATTAATTATAGTCTTTTCATTTAGCGAGTTTGATTCCGAAAAAATGGACGGCTAGTGCATTTTTTAAAACGATGGTACTACATGCACCAATTAGTGTACTAACTAGTTTACCAACACTAATTATAACATTATTATTGACCACATTCATTATACAAAATACAAATACTAAAAACTTCTTAAATTATGCCAACACTAGTTATGACATTATTATTGACTCCACTCATTATACAAATTACAAATACCGAAACCTTCTTAAATTATGTTACATCATCAATTGGTACACTAGTTAGTACACTAATTGATGCATAGAGTAATATTCTTTTTAAAATAATAGACTAACTATTTTTTGATAAAATAAAAATATTATAATTATCATATTAACTTAATTTTTATTTATATATAGACAATATAAGACTCAAAATAAATAATTCGAAATATCAAAAGAAGACATGTGATAGACACTATGAGTTCAAATGTAATGGTCAAATTTGAACTTGAGAAAAACCAACCCAAATAGAATATGACCTGTGGTAGCCGAATAATTGGCGAGTATAAAGGAGGTATATTTCAGACGCTTGACGCTAGCCGGTAGATATCCCGCAAGGATACGGGGCCGAATAGGATAAATAGGCCGAATGGGGAAGGATCCCTAGAGCCGAATAGAGGAAAAGATAATGATTGAAAAAGTAGGCCCAGGCCCCGAGGCCCAGAGAATGGATATAAATACCAGAGCTTCAGATTTGTAAAGGTATGTAAGAATCACTTCTAAAAACTTAGTCAACAAGCTTTCTTGAGGAGAAGAACTGACTTGTCCGTCGGAGTGCTAATTCCGGCACCCCCGACCGGAGTATTTGTATCTTTGCAGGTGACTAGCTGAGGATCATTGGCGTCTTCCAGGATCTGAAGAGTATTTCCAAACCACTTCTCCACAATTGGTGTCGTCTGTGGGAATACTCAAATACATCCATGGAAGGCGTGACCGAAGATCCCCCGATAGCCACCAACGAGATAACACAGGAAGACGACCTCACAGCAGCTAATATGCTCGGAAAAGAAACCATCCCGGCACGACGCGTCTTGAACTTCGATTCGCCAACAACTTCAGCACAAGAAACAATGCAGGCTATCATAGAACAAGCAAAGCAGAACGAACAAAGGCTTGAGAACATGATCGCTGAGAACGAACGACTCCGTCAAGATTTGGCCCTGGAGGTAGCAAAATCTAGAGAGGCCATGCGCTAGGAACCAGAGCGACCCGAGGACGCATTTTGACAAAGACCCTGCTCGACCAAAGGATACCGATAGCAGCTCCAGCTCATCATCCACGGAGCTCGACGCAAGGGGACGATCCGAGACCTCCAGTTCCTCCGAAAAGGATCTGTGAACGAGGAACAAGCGCAGGAGAAGCAGCTCAAACGAGGAAGACCAGCATGATCCTTTCGTTCGACGGATCGCAAGGGCGCCCCGCCCAAGAAATTCAAAGCTCCTCGCTCACTCTATACGACGGAAAATCAGACCCCATCGATCATATCCGGCTATTACAAACAGCCATGACGCAAGACGCAGCCAATGAAGCCCTCATGTGCCGAATATTCCCTAGCGTTTCAGGTCCACTAGCCGTTAGGTGGTATTACAAGTTGGAGCCACCGATTAAAAGCTTCGACAACAGAAATCCTTTAGGGCCGTGTTCATCACCAACGAGGTACAACCGAACAGCCGACTTCTCCGGGCTATGCAAATCCAATGAGAGACGCCAGAGCGTACTTCGACACAATATTGGGAGTGCTTCAACCTTGTTGACGACGCTTAACGACTCCATGGCCATCACCGCCTTCAAAATGGGTTTACATCCCGACAAAGGTTTCTGCGTAGCCTCGACTGAAGGCCCCCAAAACACCGGGCGTTGATGAAGAAAGTTGAAGAATATTGTAAAGTCGAAGATGATGCCTCGAGGATAAAAGCCGACAAATCTCCAAAGAAACGCCCTCCCGAAACCGCCGACCAATAAGCTCCGTGCCGCCATCAACCCTCGAGCCCCAAGAACGACCAAGCGAGATACAAGGCGAGACTCCCGCCGATCAAGCGATCACTGCCCCCACCGAACGAATGAATAACAACAAGTCGACAGAACACGCACAAGGCGAACAGACAAGAAGTATACGGAGTTGACAGAGCCGATCGCGGCAATAATGACCAAAGTCCAACACCTTCCATTTTTCAAGTGGCCGTCGAAGATGGTGGGGCCTCCCGACACACGGAGGAGGGACAGACGATGCGAATACCACAAAGATCACGGCCACGAAACCGAGAGTTGTTATGCGCTAAAGGATCATCTGGAGGAACTGGTGCAAGATGGCCGACTGCAGCAATACGTGAGCAAGGGAAGGCCAACCAAAGCATTAGCCTTGAGACAGGATTCACCTCCGCTTGGCGTGATCCACATAATCTACGGTCTGCCGACATCCCCGACCGTGCATACGATCCAATCGCACCCAATTCCCCAAAAACATAACATGTCAACCAGTAGGCCCAGAGAAGCTCCGACAATTAAGTTCGATGACTCGCCGTAACGGGCGCCACCACGCCGATCCTTTGGTCGTCAAATTACGCAGACGACAGCTCAAATTGAACGATTCTCATAGACCCGTGAAGCACTTCGAAATCTTGTACTACGTAACTTTTGTTGAACTCGGCCTCAACGAAGTCGGACCACATCGCTATCTCACCCATCGCTCGCTTCAACGCTAATCCAGAGTATCCGCTGAGGGTCGTATACCTGCTCGAGCGGCTCAAAACAGTTGACGTGGAATTCTTGGTTGTGAAGCTTCTGTCGCCATATAATGCCATCATGGGGCGCCCCTGGTTGCATGTCATGAAGGCTGTCCCAAGCACCTACCATCAGCTTATGCGCTTCCCAACAGACTGTGGCATTGAGGAGATCCGTGGCTCACCGCAATCCCCGCGAACGTAGACTTTATGAAGATCCATTTACGGACCCGACTTGTGGGATCTGATGTTTGTACTGGTACCACGTTTTAATGAAAATCGATTTTCTTTGTCACTCTCCTTCAAGCCTCTTGGGCCGAATTAAGCCTCCGGATTCGGAGCCCCCTTTGGTGAATGACACCTTAGGGCCGAACAAGCCTCCGGATTCGGAGCGCCCTTTGGTGCGACACCTTAGGGCCGAATAAGTCTCCGAATTCGGAGCGCCCTTCGTGGATATCACGATTGGCCAAATCAAGCCTCCGGATTCGGAGCCCCCTTTGGTGCATGACACCTTAGGGCCGAACAAGCCTCCGGATTCGGAGCGCC
This sequence comes from Camellia lanceoleosa, assembly GCA_025200525.1. Taxonomy (NCBI): domain Eukaryota; kingdom Viridiplantae; phylum Streptophyta; class Magnoliopsida; order Ericales; family Theaceae; genus Camellia; species Camellia lanceoleosa. The sequence goes on along the minus strand of CM045761.1, from coordinate 73,990,876 downwards.
CTTTGGTGCATGACACCTTAGGGCCGAATAAGTCTCCGGATTCGGAGCGCCCTTCGTGGATATCACGATTGGCCGAATAAGCCTCCGGATTCGGAGCCCCCTTTGGTGCATGACACCTTAGGGCCGAACAAGCCTCCGGATTCGGAGCGCCCTTTGGTGCGATACCTTAGGGCCGAATAAGTCTCCGGATTCGGAGCGCCCTTCGTGGATATCACGATTGGCCAAATTAAGCCTCCGGATTCGGAGCCCCCTTTGGTGCATGACACCTTAGGGCCGAACAAGCCTCCGGATTCGGAGCGCCCTTTGGTGCGACACCTTAGGGCCGAATAAGTCTCCGGATTCGGAGCGCCCTTCGTGGATATCACGATTGGCCAAATCAAGCCTCCGGATTCGGAGCGCCCTTGGGTACATGACACCTTAGGGCCGAATAAGTCTCCGGACTCGGAGCGCCCTTTGGTGCTTGACACCTTAGGGCCGAACAAGTCTCCGGATTCGGAGCGCCCTTCGTGGATATCACGATTGGCCAAATCAAGTCACCTTAGGGCCGTTAAGTCTCCGGATCCAGAGCCCGTTTTAATCAACTAATTAAGCCGGAATCACTAATATGGTTTGCCGGACAAGGCGTGCCTTAGCCAGCCCACGAGTACGACCCATTCCAGTTAAACTCGCATCCCGCCTAAGGCAAGGGCCGATCCCTGAATACAGGAAAAATATTTAAGCTAAAATATTTAAGCCACAAAAGTTCCAATAGCAAACCATTAAACCATACGAAATGACGTACTTAACCACTAAAAGTTGGGATCAGGAACATTCATCCGGCATAGCTAAACAAAAGATTTTCAGAATAAGACTCAACTATATGAAATAACACTTTTTATTTGATTAAAAAGTTGTTACATAGACGCAATCCGCGTTCGAACATTACAATATCTATCTCTAACTTCTAAGACAAATCAACCCATCGACCCAACTCTTGTCATTTGAACAACCATCGCGCCTCAAAACGCATCGATCTAACACGCTCGAATCGGCATGTCGTACGGCCTCGACACCATCGACAATGTCAAGGCCAAGATCCAAGACAAGGGAGGTTAGGGGCAGCGGTTGTTGTGTCTCCTTTCGGGGCGATCTGCTTCAACGACTTGGAGGCTGACGTGTTTCCAGTTTCTCCTTTCAGCGGTCCACCTCCCACACCGGAGAATCCTCCACCGCAAACCATCTGAGCGCCAAGTTCGGCCGGAATTTGAGCTCCTGCAACTATCATCACCATCTGATGGTGAGAACTCTTGATCATCCCATGCAATAGATGCTGGAGAGCCAAATATGTTTGATTGCATGAGGCGCCTGCCGCTTTTATTCTCAGTAATGGCCACGATCTCGAGGCCCAAATCACGAAGTGATTTTATCAACACTAACCCCCACGAAGACAGGCATCGGTCAACATTCTCCATGACCTAGTTAACCCAACGGTTGGCTAAAACGCGGGCGCATAGGCTGCGCAAGGGCAAAAATTACCTAGCCCAATCGGCTAGACATCTGGCATTCGAGCCAAGTCAAAATGCCGTAGCCCCTCTGATCCCTGGCTCATGGCTTCTTCAAATTTCAACAACATACGCCGCAATGGCTTTATTCAAAAGTAAACGGCCATTACATGTAGGCCGATCACGCACAATGAATCGGCGCATCGATTTAACATGCTGAGTCCGATTGATGTATTTACGTCTATCCAAATATTTATGCAATCAAATTAAACACGCACATGCCGAATGCGGGAGACAATTTGATATTTTCAATAAAGCTTCTTTTATTCAAAAAACCAAGAAATTACATAATTGCGAACGCGACCAGCGTTCGGACCTTACAATAATTAAAGTCATACGGCGTCGCCCTCATCCTCACTCTTCTCGACCTCGAAAGCAGAAAACGGAAAGTCCTCACTGTGGTAGAGAGGTGACGCCGAATCGATGCCTGACAAGCGAAGAGATTCGGCGACTTGAGAAGCCTTGATCCAACCATGCCTGAACCCACGATTTTCACATCGGCAAACCTCTTCGGCAAGCTTCTCTTTGGTCTTTTGGATTCCAACCAAGCGCCCTTCGTGAAAACCTTTTTCATAAGACCTCCCCTTGGCGGACTCCAATGCGAACATGCTCGCCGTTTCACGATCGGCAATGGCAGCGCTTATAAGCCGACTGGTAACCCTCTCTTCCACGATTGGATTCACATGCCCTGCTGGTTGTACTTGAGCCGCTTTGATCTTTCTTAACTCACGTTCAGCCGCCTCCACGCGAGCCTCCAAACTGCAGATACGCTCATCCTTTTTCTCCATTTCTCGGTGGGCGGCGCACAATCGCATGCCGACTTCATAAGCCGTATAGAGCCCTTTCACCGCCCCATGAATGCCCTCGCGAAACACTTCGTAGTCCTGACGACCAACCATTGACTGCTGAACTTCCGGAGGAAATATTTGTCGAGCAAACTCGACCGCCACGCTCGATCTCGCGACGATCGAGTCCGCTTCCGTCATGGGCTTATTCTTCACGAATCGCAAAACTTAACGGCACGGATTCGCTCGATCTCCTTTCGACTTGGGCGTGTGGCGATCTCCCCGGGATCTGTCCCGTTTGGGCGACCTACGACGTCAAGGAGATTGACGCCTCTCGACCCATAGAACTCTTACTCCCGACGCATAAGCGCACTATGGTGTTCACTTCGATTCATATCACCGCCAAGCTCGGCCAATGTCTTGGCTTCCCCTTTCTTTGTTATAGAAGAGTTTGTTCAACATTCGCACAATAGATTTTCTCTCAGGAGTCTGAATCAGATACCTACCAGACTCTTAAAAGCTGTGCCTTTGATCATTTAACACTCGCAGAGGCAGCACGATCAAGGCAAGTTCATTAATCGCGAAACCCAATCGCCGGCCGACTAAGTTGACTTCGGGACAAGCTTTTCTCGAGATCTTCACCTAAGTCGTAGTACCCTAAAGCATAGTCGATTCGGGCAAGAGCAGATTCATCAATCTGTTCGGCTAAACTACCCCAGCCGGCTCACGAATTGATCCTTCAGAGCTAGAGTTCTTATCATGAACCCACTGGGGCAAGGGCGGATTCATCAATCTAAGAGTCCAAGATCAGTAGGCAGCGAAATTGCAAATGGTGATTTTGATGGGATATGTATTGAATTTGCAGGAACCCAGATATTGGCCAATCTTTTCCTCTCTACCTTCAGTGGTTCTATTCGGCTCAAGTACCCAGCCGGCTCGCAAGTTGATTCGGGCAAGAGCAGATTCATCAATCTGTTCGGCTAAACTACCCCAGCCGGCTCACGAATTGATCCCTCAGAACCAGAGCTCTTATCATGAACCCACTGGGGCAAGGGCAGATTCATCAATCTAAGGGTCCAAGATCAGTAGGCAGTGAAATTGCAAATGGTGATTTTGATGGGATATGTATTGAATCTGCAGGAACCCAGATATTGGCCAATCTTTTCCTCTCTACCTTCAGTGGTTCTATTCGGCTCAAGTACCCCCAGGCTCAAAGTTGATTCGGGCAAGAGCGATTCATCAACTGTCGCTAAACTACCCCAGGCTCACGAATTGATCCTCGTAACTGAGAGCTCTTATCATGAACCCATCGGGGCAAGGCGATTCATCAATCTAAGGGTCCAAGATCATGGCGGTGAAATTGCAAATGGTGATTTTGATGGGATATGTATTGAATCTGCGGGAACCCGATATTGGCCAATCTTTTCCTCTCTACCTTCAAGGGTTCTATTCGCTCAAGTACCCAAATTTCGCAAGTTGATTCGCAAGAGCAGATTCATCAACTGCTCGCTAAACTACCAAATGGCTCATTAATTGATCCCTCAGAACCAGAGCTCTTATCATGAACCCACTGGGGCAAGGGCAGATTCATCAATCTAAGGGTCCAAGATCAGTAGGCAGTGAAATTACAAATGGTGATTTTGATGGGATATGTATGAAATCTGCAGGAACCCAGATATTGACCAATCTTTTCCTCTCTACCTTCAGTGGTTAGCGACTTTAGATTCAAGTAAGGAAAAAGCTAAAATTTGGACAAACGATATTCTATGTACGGCTTGTTTAGAAGAGTTCTAGATAAAATCATTCGTGCCACAGTAAAATCATCCGGCTCACGAGTTGACTAGCAAGAGCAGATTTATCAATCTATTCGGACCAAGTACCCCAGCCGGCTCACAAGTTGATTCAGAGCTAGAATTCTTTTTATGAACCCACTGGGGCAAGGGCAGATTCACAAATCAGGGTTTCCCCACAGTATATGCAATTCCATTTTACCAAATGCATTGACAAACACAGAACTCTTTCATTAAAATTAAACCACAGAACTCTTTCATACAAAGTGTGTGGTGGTAGCAAAAATTACAAGAATTCTTTCATACAAAATGTGCGGTTTCATACAAAGTGTGTGGTGGTAGCAAAAATTACAAGAATTCTTTCATACAAAATGTGCGGTTTCATACAAAATGTGCGGTGGTAGCAAAAATTACAAGGAAATTTTCATTAATAAATTGTGCGCAGATGCTAACCAATTTATACATGAAAACTACCCTGAACCAACAAAGCACTATCCAAAAGAAGAAAAACAAAAAAAAAAAAGACGTCTGCGCAATAAACGGCTCCCAGATCATTCGTCGGTATCGGATTCAAGTGGCTCAACATCCACCTGCTCATAAGGAATTGGCACATCCAATGTAACCTCAGCGGCAGCAAGGGCTTTGAGCCACCCATGTTTGAACCCGCGATTCTCAAATTTGGACACTTCTTCAACATATTCCGTCAGAGCGGCGCCTCTCCCTGCATCAAAGGCCTCCGATTCGGCTTTATCGCGGGCCGCCTTAAGCTCCTCTAACTGAGCTTCCACTTCAGCAAGTGCTTCCTTTGAAAGTTTGAGCGATTCCTCGCTCGCATTTGCCCTACCCTCAGCATCAACATGAAGCTGTTCGACGACGCGAGCCCTCTCTTTTTCCGCTTCGGCTCGCGCGCTCTCCATTTCAGCTCTCATAATTTCGAACTCGGCCCTACTTTTCTGACCCTGCAACTCTGTTTCCAAATGGTCAATTCTCCCGAGAGCATCACGCAAGCGGCGACCCAAGTCGGCGATCCTTCCGATCGTCTGCAAAACAATTCGGTATGATTAGACACCTTTAACAAACAAGAGCGAGATGAAGGTGACCTACCAGGAGTGCCGATTGAGCAGTTAGGGCAACGGCCATAATGTCAGGCACGGCACCAAAGGCTTTGTTGTCAGCCAGCAGAGAAATTGAAGCCGCTAGGCTCAGAGCCACGGCTGGATACTCAACGGCCGAAGCGTCGGATAAAATCGGCACATCCCTGATTTTTAGCTGAATAACAAACGGAGCGATCAAGTCCGGTTCTTCAAGCTGAGGCCGTTTGCTACCAGGGCCAGCTTCTGAACTCGTTTCTCCCTCGACACCACGCTTTTGGCCTTGCTCCGGAATTAGCCGTTCCCCATCGACCTGTTCTCCACCCTCTTTTCCCGTATCGGACGCAGCAACCTCAACCGTCCCCTCAGAAATGGGTACGAAGGGCTTGATCAAGCTGGGATCTGATGCGGCGCATTCAGCCTTCTTTCGGGTGGCCATCCGCTCGGCATTTCTTTTACGTGCCATCTGCGTTAGGCTTTCCTTCACCATACCCTCGAAGAAATCGCCGGGTAGATCCCCCAAATTTGCAAAAATATCCCCGGAAGAGAAATCTGTTCGTCCTGAGGCGGACGGCTCGGTGGCCTCAAATGCGGAGCGTACGGCCTTGTCGCCCTCTACAACCCCCTCAGTAGACTCCCCAACCGGATCGGCAATCACCCCTGCTACCGGATCGGCGTCTTCCCCCGAATCAGAATCTACGAGACCGATCTGCCTAAGGTTTTTGAAGCTGGGGAAGATAAGGGCCGAGAGCTGTTGATTGCCGGCTGGAATCGGAATGTTATCTGCAGCCGAGAATATGGGCAGCTCTCCCTTGCTGTTGTACGTTTGGGCGGCCGAAATATCTGAGTGCAGTCTTGATTTCCCCAAGAACCACGTCGTCAACCGAAATCAGGATTTTCTTCAACCCATTACCTACAGAAGATAAAAAGCGATTTAGGGAAAGGAGCCGAATAAGAGATAGTCCAACAAACAAGACATTGCGTGGCAACCTGGGTCACCCTTATGTCTGGGAATAGGGTCCAGGCGATCCTTTCCTTCAGCGAACTCCCAATTACCTCGGACGTTGACCATCACGTCGTCAACCCGTTTACCAGAACTGGCAAGCATGGTCACCAAGTGATGGTCAGTATCTTTGGCCCTGAGAAAATATCGCCCCAGCCGACCGGAGGATTTGGCTAAGGTGTAACAATGCCGAATGGCCAGAATCCCAAGGTTAATCCTAAGGCGTCGATTCAACTCTACTACCCCCATGATGATCCGAAAGAAATTTACATTGGGTTGAGAAGGAATCAAACCCCAATAGCGGAGAACGGCCCTAAGAAGTGGGTGTAAGGGGAAACGAACTCCGCCCTCCGCAATGGATAAAAGAGGGAATACGATCGTGTTTGGATCTTCCCTCTCCATGTCGAGAGCATTGTCCGTTACAAGGGATAAATGGACGTCGTCAGGAATAGAAAAATGTTGCCGGAAACCAGAGATACGACCCTCAGAAAGGAGGTCTTTCAAATGTTTGGCCATCTTAGCAAAGAACTAAGTATTCGCCGAAGCCAAAATAGCAAACAGAAAATAGGATTACAAAGAAGGGATAAGGAAACTTACAAAGAGCAGATGAGACAAGGGAAGACGGGAAGACGTTGCAGAAAACGCGAGTCACGGAGGGATATGCACTGGCGATCCAAAAGTCTCAGAAAATCGATGAATGAGAATTCGAAAGCACCGAAGTTTCAAATCGCAATAAATGCTGAGATACACATGAATAGAGCGGGAAAGCGTAATGATGAGCAAAAAGGTGCGCGCCTCCTGACATATATTGGGGCACGTGAAGCCGCCTGATGCTAAACTTCTCAAATTCTGAACCAAACACGCCGATTAACTGCCGTCAACAGGGAGTTCGGGGGGCAATTGTGGTAGCCGAATAATTAGCGAGTATAAAGGAGATATATTTCAGAAGCTTGACGCTAGCCGGCAGATATCCCGCAAGGATACGGGGCCGAATAGGATAAATAGGCCGAATAGGGAAGGATCCTTAGAGCCGAATAGAGGAAAAGATAATGATTGAAAAAGTAGGCCCAGGCCCCGAGGCCCAGAGAATGGATATAAATACAAGAGCTTCAGATTTGTAAAGGTATGTAAGAATCACTTCTAAAAACTTAGTCAACAAGCTTTCTTGAGGAGAAGAACTGACTTGTCCGTCGGAGTGCTAATTCCGGCACCCCCGACCGGAGTATTTGTATCTTTGCAGGTGACTAGCTGAGGATCATTGGCGTCTTCTAGGATCTGAAGAGTATTTCCAAACCACTTCTCCACATGACCCTACATTTATTGAAGGTTAATGCTATAATAACAATTTCCATATATACTATTTGATGTATTTGATGCAAGAGAAAAGCTTGCCTCTAGTCTTTAATCAGATTGGGCGGTATTAATTGGTTCGTAGAGGCTCACTAAGGGTGCCATTTTGATAATTTGAACCGTCAATATATAGAACTCATCTAATATTATATGCCTGTAAAAAATCAAGTTGATCGGATATCGATAGCTATGTGATCAAATCAGTTTTGTATTATAAAAAAAAAAAAAAAAGACGGTAAACAAATTAACGGTTAATAAAAAACTGATAAGATGAGATAGCTATCGATATCCGATCAACGTGACTTTTTATAAGTATATATAACTCGACGAGTTCTACACATTGAACTTTCTACACATTTTTTTTATATAAAAATTCAAAAGGTGCACTTATTTAGAACATCCCAAACATCTCCAGTATGGTGATCATCAAGATTTAAAAAATAATCACATGCCTTCATAAAATATGATAGCAAAATTATATTAAAATACACACACAAAAAGAAATATAGTGAGGTATAGAGAAAGAAATGAGAAATTATGTAACAACTCAGATTTTTAATTATTTTGTAAGATTTATACTAATATTATTTAATCACAGTCAGGAAAAATATACGATTTATTTTGTATTATTATGAATTTAGGGGTCAAAGTATAAATAAATAATAATAATAATGGGTGTGGTAGTAAAATAAAGAATTAATTTTCTGTTAGTATATGATTAAGTGTAATTTAATTAGAAATTAATTATTTATATAATTATATTAAAAAAATTGTGTCAAAATATAATTACCTTAAATATTTATTAAAGATAAGAACGAATCTATATAATTATTAATCAAATTTGACGAAGATTCGCACGGGCACATATGCGCTTCCCTCCCTATTTAGGAGCTGATCTGGGCGGAGGAGAAAAGAAAGAAAGAAAAGGAAAAGAAGGAAAGAAAGAAAGAAAGGAAATGAAGGAAAAAAATAGTGGAAGCTGAGAGGATTTTTAATAGTGAAAAAAAAAAGTGAGGTATTAAAGTTAAGATGAGTTATATTATACCTTGAGTCACCATAATATATTTTATGTATATTTTGACTTACCATATTTATTTTATACAAGTTATGTTTTATAAAGTATTATAAATTATATTAATATTCTAATTAAGTGAATTAATTTTTGAACCCTATTTATTAAAAGGAAACTTATGGATATGTTTGTTTATATTTTAAAGAATATTTGACTATAACCTTATAAACAATTATATTTTGTAAATACCACCACGGGAGTCCCATGCCTTGGGGGACTTAAATAACCATTGGCTTCTATTTGGCCACTTTGTGGTCCTCTGTTTGTCATGGATCCATTGACCTCTGTTTTGTCTGGAGTAAAGTGTTATGTGAAGATAAGTGTTACACTATTGTGGGAGCCACTTCTATAATCCGTACGAGCCACCTCTTGAATCCGTACCTCTGTTCTGACTATCACTCATGTGACCTCTGTTCTGTTCTGTTCTGTTCTGTACCGTGGTTATGCTTATTTTGTTTATATAATTTCCGTATTATATATTATGTATTTTAATATCAAACCCTATTTAGCCAATAATTATCCATGGTGAATTTTATACCCTCATACTCTTTGTATAATATTTCTCACTCTGTTATGTGCTTATACCTATTTACCAATTTTTAGGAAACAATATAATTCAGAAATAGCTTTTGGAAAGTCTTAGACGCGGGGCTGCGGAATAGACACACACAACACTTTTATGATATTTTTATATGTAAATATTGGCCTTTTTGGTCAATAAGTTTTGTAATAAAAGTAGAAGCTCCAATGGTTATTTTGGTACCCTCATTTAAATATTACTTCCACTCACATTTATTGATTTGTTTAAGAATTGGCCGGAGGTAACCTCAGTTACTGGCCATCACGATACTTAACCCTTGGGTATGGGGAGCGGGTCGTGACAAATTATATACATGGACTGTTATATATCACTGTTTTTTCTTCTTTTTTTTTTTGCCATTTTGAATCACTGAATTACATTGCAATATATTATCAGTTGTCATTAATTATGCAATAATTATCTTTAAAAAATGAATTAATTATGAATATTCATATAAGATGTGATATAAAATAGTGGGAAAAAATCGGTGATATATAATATTTCTCTAATATAAAATTTATAAGAATTTTTTTTAACATAATTAAATATTTAAAGTGACAAATTAAATATTTTTTTAAAAAAAATAAAGAAAATAGTGATATAAAATTTCAATACATTATTTAAACGGATTAAATTAATTTTCTTTTCGTTGTTAGAAGCATAAATATAATTTTCCAAAAGTTTAGAGGGGCAGGTGATCATTAATATCGGACTAATTCTTAAACAAATCAATAAACGGACTCATGAGTCTCACGTGCCTCCGCCCCTGTTTATGTGAGTTATATTGTTATCATTAACATTGGACTAATGAGTGAGTGTATTAAAGTTAACATTGTGTTAAAGAGTTGACAAGTAACAAATGGTAAAAATAAGATTATTTTTGTGTTTACATGTCTGTAAATTTAGTTAGTGAATGATTATAAATATAAGATGTATTAGGGACTGTTTCAACAAGGGGAAAAAAAGAAAAGAAAAGAAAAGAAAAGAAAAAAGAAGAAAAAGAAAAAGAAAAAAAGACGTATTAGGGACAACAAAAATAAATTATCTATTGATTTATTTATATTGCATTATCTCTTTATTTTTTACATATCTCTTTTTGTAACAAATAAATGTCTGTTTAACAAGTGATGTCTACTTGAATGTGCGTAAATGTCATTGTCTTGTCTATAAATAGATAATGTTAGGGAAAGAAACAAAAACGAGTACATGTCAACCTTACCACATGCATTAAGGAGCCACTAGTTTAACAATGCACCAAACCAGTGGCGAAATTAGGAATTCAATGGAAATGGGACATAAATTAATGATAACGTTAAAAAAAAAAATATTCAGAATAAACAATAATGAAATATTACTAAATTTAAATATTAAGAGTTTATTTAGATAAATGTGAATTTTAAATTAAAGGATTTGAAATTAAATTTTATACAAATATTAGGGAGTAACTATTTTATAGGCGAATTGGAAAATTAAAAAAGAAGATAAGTAGAGATAGAAGATATGTTTTAATAGAGAAATTCTATAAAACATACTGCAAAAAAAGTGTCTATCATATGTCGCAATTATGATCTTTGTGGTCTTTAGTTATAACACATTGTAGTGTTAAATATAATTTAGTTATAACTTCTTGTGGTTGTTATTTTGGTTATGACTATATATCACTACAAAAAAAATTATTTTTTGCGACGGCCGTCGCTAATACTTTTTGCGACGATAATTTGATTTTTTGCGACGGCAAGTGGGGGTCGCGACAAAGGGGGTTGCAAAAGGTCTTTAGCGACGGTAAGTGCCGTCGCCAATGGTTTTTGCGACGGGAGGGTACCTTTTTTGCGACGGCAGTTTTTTGTCGCCAATAAGTGAAGAAAATCTGAGTTTTTGCGACGGTAAAGTATTTCCGTCGCTAAAATTGGTTTTCTGAGACGGCAAGAATACCGTCGCTAAAAGTGTCCTCAAGATATAACTATTTAAGCGACGTAAGGTGAGCCGTCGCTAAAGGTATATTTTACATTCTGAAAGCTTTTTATGACAAGATTTATGCCGTCATAAAGCCTCCTACATATAGCTTTTTATGACGGTACCGTTATGCCGCCTCAAAAAAAACTGCTCGAAATTATTAAAAAATTAAAAAACTCAGATTAAATGAAAAATAACTACAAAATAATTAAAAAATTACATAATAATATAAATACATATATAAACAAAAGTTGACAAATAATGAAAATTCATAATGTTGTTCCATTCATAATAATACATAAATAAAAATTCAAAACAATAAAAATTATGCCATTACATAATGTCGCATAATACATACATAATGTTGTTCACAAATTTAAATAACATAAATCAAAATCAAAACCAAAAGTTTTCGTCTTGATTCTTTCGTGGGTTACAAAAACAAAAGTTGGACATAATCTTTATACGCCCGCATTCCACAAGAAGCAAACTGCTACTTAGGAAATATCTGAAAAAAACAAGATAAAAATAATTAATAACCATATAATGGTGTTAATATTTTAATTACAGAAAAATATAAAACAAAAATTGACTACTATATAATTAGAAAGATAGTTTAGTAAATAATTTTGACTAGACCGAAATCCGACTCTAACTCCCAAACCGGGAACCCAATTCAAGCCCCGTCTTCTCCCACAAGTCTCTCATGCCTAGGAGGTCGTGTGTGCCAAGTTTCGTGCTAAACCGACGCGGTTTGGTGATTTTGGGGCCTTAACTCCTCGAATTCAAGTTTCTTAAGGAACTACTTTGCCTAAAGTAAAATCCGGCTCTAACTCCGAAACCGGGAACCCGATTCGAGCCCCGTCTTCTCCCACAAGTCTCTCGTGCCTAGGCGGTCATGTGTGCCAAATTTCGTGCTCAACCGACGCGGTTTGGTGATTTTGGGGCCTTAACTCTCCGAATTCAAGTTTCTTAAGGAACTAGTTTGCCTAAAGTGAAATCTGACTCTAACTCCCAAACCAGGAACCCAATTCGAGCCCCGTCTTCTCCCACAAGTCTCTCGTGTCTAGGAGGTCGTGTGTGCCAAGTTTCGTGCTAAACCGACGCGGTTTGGTGATTTTGGGGCGTTAACACCTCGAATTCAAGTTTCTTAAGGAACTAGTTTGCCTAAAGTGAAATCCGACTCTAACTCCCAAACCGGGAACCCGATTCGAGCCCCGTCTCCTCCCACAAGTCTCTCGTGCCTAGACGGTCGTGTGTGCCAAATTTCATGCTAAACCGACGTCGTTTGATGATTTTGGGGCATTAACGCCTCGAATTCAAGTTTCTTAAGGAATTAGTTTGCCTAAAGTGAAATCCGGCTCTAACTCCCAAACCGGAAACCCGATCCGAGCCCCGTCTTCTCCCACAAGTCTCTCGTGCCTAGGAGGTCGTGTGTGCCAAGTTTCGTGCTAAACCGACGTCGTTTGGTGATTTTAGGGCATTAACGCCTCGAATTCAAGTTTGGTGATATGACACATTTATCAAGATTGGCGTCCTCGTTTCGAAACAACATGCAACTGTTGGGACATGCATCCCACGTCTCATACGTGAAGCCCAAATCTGTTGTGACCTTTTGAGCTTTATAATATGAGTCCGGGAGTTTCACACCCAACGGGAACGCCTCATTCAATAACTCAAGCAACATGTCAACAGACTTGTCTGTCCACTGATTAAGCACCTTCAAATGTAGAAGTCGAACAATGAATGACAAAGATGTGAACTTCTGACAATCTGGATACAATTCACTTTGTGCATCTTGAAAAAGTTTGAAATACTTTGCAGTCTCTGCATTTGGACCAAGCTGGGGTTCAAATGCATGGGGATCAGGCCCCTGTGGTTCATCACCCTCAACACTTGTACCGGCATGTGGATTTTCCATAGCCCCTTGTATCATTCCAATCATATCATCCCCAATATCTGAATTAGCTAATGTTTCATTCTCTCGATTACCATGCAGAGATACATAAGATTCCCCATGATTAATCCAATGTTTGTATTTTTTAAAAAAACCATTCAAAATCGGATGCTCCGTACACCTCTCGTACAAAATAGTATCGATTCTCACACTTCCTACGGACAACCGATCATCGAACCTTCAACCCTATTGGTGTAGGCAAACATAAGGAATTCATCAATCCCATTAATGTATTCGCCGACATCCTATTTGGCAAATCGATCCAACTCTTATCCATCATCTGCACATCCACGTAAATATCTCATCAAAGTAACTCTAAATATAATACCTACGTATTCATGTACCATGATACCTATCCATCCAATTTCTCTCGAATAGGTAGGTAGTCTTATCCTAGTTAGTTATTTACCGATTTAGTAGGAGAACATAACAAATGAAATACTTATACAACAACACGTGAGATCAATTAATCAAGAAAAAATGATATAATTTCATACTTTCGAGTCATAACTTAAAAATAAATAAATCATAACCAAACACCACATGAGGCACAACCAAAGATCTTATAAGTCTTAACTAAAATAATATCATAATTAACGAAGATAATTCATCATAACTAAAGAAAAAAAAAATGGCATAACTAATGATGCATATGATAAATGGATGTGTATGGTAGAATTCTCCAAATTATTAGTATTCCATAATACTATGCGGCATTATTTATAAACTTGATAGATGAGTTATAGAAAAACACACTAATCAAGTATATTGTCTCAAAAATTATTTAATAAAGATAGATCATTATTCTGTATATTATAATTTTGAACATCACATACATAATCTTATGTAACAAAGTAGAATAAGAAAGCCTAGTCCAAGTTTCTTTTCTATCTATATATATGGAGGCCCAATTACTTTCCATACTACAAATTACTTCCACAAACACACCAGCAAAGATCAACCAGGTAACATAAATACTTAAATGCCTCGCACGCTACATGTTGGGAACATTGTAAGATATGCTCTTCTTGAAAGAAAATGCAAAAACTACATATAATGAAATGATAGCAGAACTGCATTATCTATGTTTATGAAGTTCACAGACTAGATAGATGTACAGTACAACCAAATTAAGCACATAACCATTACCTGTCGATAGAGTGGTGACTGGAACTTAAAATCCACCAAAAAATAAAGGCTTCAAGTTCCTGGATCAAGTCCCAGACTAAATTCCCAAAAGTTTATCAAATGATCAAAAAGACTATTTTTCGATACAGTTGTCTGCAAGAAAAACAGAACATAGCAAGCAAATTTCAATATTCAGTGCCTCATATTGGGTCAAATTAAGTAAAACAACCATGATTCATAGTTTTGCACTAGCAAACTCTTTAGACATAGAGATACACATGACCTACTACAAGCTGTAGATATTAAAGATTTCCTTTTGTTAACTTTAACCTCATAAAATTCATGCTTTATATAATGCAGTGTGTATTGCAAAAACTATTTTTCTTTCACTGATGTATTGTGCATTTGTTGTTGTTGACGTTGAGGAAATCTACTAACCGATAAATTTTCAGTTCTCAGAATTGAATATGCAATTACATTTGGAGACTATAGAAATGATCCATCCGGTTACACAATTTGAGGAAACTCAAACAGAGCAACTAAAGACAGTATAAAAGTCGAAGATAACTTTAAGAAATAAAATGAATATAATCTTTTATTCTATGTATGAATCAATTATTATATTATAAGGAAACATATTCATATCACCACTAAAATTAAACAACAATCAAGAAAGTTATTATATAGGTACAATATACATGAATATGAATGCAAAGGCCACTAAATAGGCCAGAAAAAAAGTTAAAAGACAAATGCTGTACTACCTACAAAAATAAATAAATAAATAAATAAATAAAATTAACAGGATTCACCACAAAGATAGCCACTATGCAATGTTTAAGGTTTAAATATTAATTTCCCCAAAAATTTGTCCACCTAATTAATCAGTGAATTCTTAAACCCTTAATCAGTGAATTCTCAAATTAAGAAAAATTTGTCCACTTAATTTATATCTCTATATCTAAATATTCCACAGTTTAGGCACATAATGGTCCAAAAATACAACCTCAACAACATCAAACCCAAAATGTTTCAAAAAAATAAAATGATTGGAAATAATGAGTGTTTCCATAAATGTTATTATTATTTATTTAAATATACAAATTAAGTGTTATTATTTATTTTCAAAAAAATAAAATGATTGGATGTTACAGATTATAATGTATATATATATATATATCAATGTAATTAGAATTATAATGTATATAAGGCCCAAGTCAAAATCCAAATCAAAGGCAAAGCCCAATTCACCTCCTGCTCGGCCCAAAGCTAAATCCAAAGTCAAGTCCAAGCCCTCCCGTGATGAAATGTTTCAGATGGCTCGGTAACTTGTGGATCGAGCTCAAGCCCAATCAACCAGTTCAGATGAATCCAAAGAAGATTCAGACAGTTCCGCTCAATCTTCTGAAGGATCAACTACTCAATCCATTCCATATGGTCGACCCGAGTTTCAAGATGCTCAGGATACATATGCATAGTCAACATAGGATTTTTTATAAATACAAAAATGGCTTCAATCAATACTCTTTTGAGAAAAGCTACCAATTTGTATTTATTCTGATTCCTTTATTCACATGTTCCACCGAAAGTGATGAATAGTACAAGTTACTGTTCACTTTCACTGTTCACATCACTATTCGCCCAATCAACTTTTGTTAAAGCTGCTTAACTGTTCAATCAATCAGCCGAAAGCAACCGACAGCTCTGCTCAGTCTCCAATGCTGCCAGCTTCCTTCATCATTCGGCCAATTCACATGCTGCATAGTTAATTTTATTTTCTATATATTTGTAATCAAATGTAATCACTCGGCAGTTTTCAATTTTCTTCAACCCTTCAGTTTGTAAGAAAAACAAGAGTGCTCTGAGTGAGGTTTACATTTTCTCCGTTCTATTCAACCTAATTAAAAGATCCTTGCAGATTACAACAATTGTAAGTGCAAGTTATTTTCTGTATTTAATTACAAAGTTTTATTTAAATGATTTAAATTATTGGTTTTGGTTTGTGCATTCCAATCTGTTGTTTAATTGTGTTCATCTTTGATTTCGTAATCCATCTCTTTCATTTTGTTGCTGCTTCCGCCTTTATGGTATCAGAGCCATCTGTATGTTGTATCCTGTCTCTAACTGTTTAGTTTCTTCTGATTAATCGTTTCTTATTGTTTATTTTCTTAATCTAGTTTTCAATTCCATCTTAATCACCCACGAGATCAGTCTGTTATCCACCTTGTTTACATCACCCACTTCCATTTCCTGTCCGGAGTAAGTCCTTAGAGTTAGGCAGTGTGGACATTTAGGATAGGGTCTGTATTAAACCACTTTGGTCTGTGATAACTTGACCAGAATAGGGTCTGTATTAAGATAATTGTAAAACTGATTAATTAAACAGAACAATGAGTCGATTATTTAGAAGTAACTCATCAGTCAGTTCTAGGTCAACTACTTTGCCTTCTATACCTAATCACGGTTTAGTAATTAATGAAGAAGATGTTGAAATACAAAATGATCCAATTAATGTAGACTGGAATATACCAAAATTACCAATCAAAGAAATTTATAAAACTTCTTTTGTACAGAATACTTTTAAATTCACTTTGCATGTTAAAACTATGGAACAAGTTTATGCTCTGATACCATAAAGGCGGAAGCAGCAAGTTACTCCACACTCACCTGAACAAATTGTTCGTTTTCATTCTGGTGTCTGGAATACTGCACAATTAAATTATAGTACTATTAAAAAAGAAATTTTATCTACTGTTTTATGCATTCAAAAATTTCAAGATGATATTTTAAATCAAAAATTTTTACTTCGTGTTGATTGCAAATCTGCTAAATATGTTTTAGAAAAAGATGTTCAAAATCTTGCTAGTAAACAGATTTTTGCCCGTTGGCAATCTATTTTAAGTATTTTTGATTTTGACATTACTTACATACCTGGTTGTCAAAATTCCCTGCCTGATTTTCTTACCCGGGAATTTTTACAGGGGGGTAAGGGATGAGTGCTACTCCACATATTTCCTATGTTAAAACCCAAATTACCCATTTCCAAACCCTGATTAAACAAGTTAACCGCCGTATTAACCACCTTAAATCAGCCAGACCAACTACTAAAAGAGCCCAATACATCAATCATCAACAGTTGCAAGCTCGACGTGTTTTACGTCATGATTACTACAACAATTTACATTATTACCAGAATTATTTAGATCTTCTTTCTGGTTGCTAATCTTTGTTTCCTATTCAACAGATGTCTCGCCCAAGGCCTCTTTCGAAGGCTTTGGTCCCCTCTTCCAGTTCCAGTAAACCTAACCAACTCATAGTTCCTCCTCCTTTGGAGTCAGTCAACCCATCCAGGTCCCTTGACCTAATTAACCGGTACCATACTCTTGGTACTATTCACCGTCCTGATTATTCATCTGCATTGGCTAATGATCCTTTTGCCTCTAGCCAATCCATTTCAGTTACTCCACTTCCAATTAATCAAGTTCGACCCTCTCGAACTGAGTACACCAAATCACATGTTACAAACCTGTTCTACAAAGAACCCAGTCACCCTAGAAGTCAAACCATTAATGAAATTGCTCAATTCCATTTTGGCTCTGGATGCCATTTCATTTCTTCACCTCGAGAGAAAAACCTCTCTTATTACAAAGATATCCTGCTCAACCATCATTCCATTTTGATTAAACCAATTCAGGATCGAACTTATGCTTACAAGATCCTATACCATTCACTCTACATTCATAATATTGTCTCTCTTGCAGAATGGGGAAATCCTAATCTGCTTCGAGATTTACCTGGTCACTCTATTCAATAGAATTATCATGATTATGTTGATGCTTGGTTCAAGCTTTTCTTGTACCAAAATGAGTCATTTAGTCACTCTTGGTTCATTTCCTTTGATCAAAAATTCAAATCTGAGTTACCAACCTGGTTTGTGAGATGGTGGACACATTCTGGCGCCATTTCAGAAATCCTCCCCAGTTCCCTCAATGAAACAATTGCTTATTTTGCTGCTGTTTTCCCATTCACTGCTCATCAGAAACAATTTCCTATATTGCTCAATTTTATGTCCAAATACAAAATTCCATGGATATTTAAATGGCATTATGGGATTGATGATAACATAATTATTAGACAACACTCAGTCAAATGGTGGGCTAAGTTCAATGTGCCCAGAATTATTGAAATTTTTCATGAGGAATTTCCTCCTGATCAATGTGCTCCAACTCCTGCAACGGTCAAAGCCCAGCAGAACCCAACTGCTGTAATCAACCAAGGAAGTCAGTACAGTCTTCCTCCAGTCAATCTTGGAAGCCCCTCATCCAGTGGTTCCAAGCCCAAATCAGTTCAACCGACCCAATCCAAATCCAAGGGAAAATCCAAAGTACCTATAATTCCGGATCAGCCCAAGGATCATTCAAGGCCCAAGTCAAAATCTAATAAGGATATTACCTGTTATAATTGTGGTCAAAAAGGTCATTATGCTAATAAATGCAAAGAAAAACAAAAACTCAGAGAACGAGTTAGCCAACTCCAGATTAATGAAGAATCTAAAATACAATTATTTGAAATCTTACAATTAAATCAATCTGATAATGATTCCTCTTCTGTTCCTCCATCTACATCCAGTTCCCCTTCTGATAATGATCAATCTGATTCTGATAACCAACATAATCAAATTACTTTAGGATGTACTGATGTTTGTTGTAAACCTGTTAAACAAATCTCTGTTCTTACCAAACATACTCAAGAAGAATCTGCTTTAATCGATTTAATTAGTAAATTAGATGATCCTCAATTAAAACAACAATATATTGATAAATTAAGAAATTTATTACTTCAAAAGGATACTAAACCTAAGCTTAATAAACCTATTATTAGTTTATCTAAAACTTTAGAAAAATTTAAAAATAAAACTAAAGAAATTACACTTCAAGATTTACAATCTGAAATCAATCAAATTAAACAAACTATTCGAGATCTTCAAAATAAAGATAACAAATTAGAAAATGAAATCATTAATATTAAACTTAAACAAAATTTAAATGATTTTCAACCTAATCCAAAATCACCTCAGGAATCTGAACACCATTCTGATCCTGATTCTGATCATACTAATCCAGATAGACTTATATTTGATAATCGATCTCAAGCTACTAATCTTGAAGATAAACGATTAAATTTACTCAATAAAATCTATATGCAAAAATGGTATTCAAGAATTAAAATCATTGTTGAAGATTTTGCATTAGAATTAGTTGCATTAATCGATACTGGTGCTGATTTAAACTGTATTCAAGAAGGATTACTTCCTACTAAATATTATCACAAATGTCAAGAGAAATTAACCTCTGCTAATGGTAGTAAAATGCATATTAAATATAAATTACCTAAAGTACATGTTTGCCAAAATAATGTTTGTTTCAAAACTACATTTGTTTTAGTTAAAAACATGACTGATAGAATTATTTTAGGTACACCCTTCATTTCATTACTATATCCATTTACTACTTCCACTGAAGGAATTACTACTCATGTTTTAGGACATCCTGTCACATTTAAATTCTTGTTTCCACCTGAACCATTAGAATTAAATCAATTACAAGATTGTTCTATTACTCATACTATTCAAAGATTAACTCGACATATTAATTTTCTTAAAGAAGAAATTAATTACAAACGAATTGATCAACAATTAACTGATCCAGTTCTCATTTCTCAAATTAATGATTTTAAATTAAAACTTGAATCCACTGTTTGCTCATCTTTACCTACTGCATTTTGGCATAGGAAAAAACATGTAGTTACTTTACCATATATTAAAGGATTTAATGAACGACAAATACCTACTAAATCTCGATCAATTCAAATGAATCATGAATTATTAGAAATGTGTAAAAAAGAAATTAATGAATTATTAAAAAATAGAATAATAAGTCCTAGTAAATCCCCATGGTCTTGTCCTGCTTTTTATGTTAATAAAAATGCTGAATTAGAACGAGGTGTTCCTCGCCTAGTTATTAATTATAAACCATTAAATGCTGT
Organism: Camellia lanceoleosa; assembly: GCA_025200525.1. Classification (NCBI taxonomy): domain Eukaryota; kingdom Viridiplantae; phylum Streptophyta; class Magnoliopsida; order Ericales; family Theaceae; genus Camellia; species Camellia lanceoleosa. The sequence goes on along the minus strand of CM045761.1, from coordinate 73,970,581 downwards.
TTTAGAATGGATTAGATATCCTATTCCTAATAAAAAAGATTTAATTAAACGCCTTAATCAAGCTGTTATTTTCAGTAAATTTGATTTAAAAAGTGGTTTTTGGCAAATCCAAATTCACCCTAAAGATAGATATAAAACTGCTTTTAATACACCCTTTGGTCAATATGAATGGAATGTCATGCCCTTTGGATTAAAAAATGCTCCAAGTGAATTTCAACATATCATGAATGATATATTCAACCCATTTAGTCATTTTTCCATTGTTTACATTGATGACATATTAATTTTTTGTAAATCAATCCATGAACATTGGAAACATTTAACTGCTTTCTTTTATACAATTAAAAGTCATGGTCTAGTCATTTCTGCTCCTAAGATTAAATTATTTCAAACTAAAGTTAGATTTTTAGGATATGATATTCATCATAATACTATTCTCCCTATTAGTCGCTCTATTGAATTTGCGTCTAAGTTTCCTGATGAAATTCTTGATAAAACCCAACTACAACGGTTCCTAGGTTCCCTCAATTACATAGCTGAGTTCTATAAAGACCTTAGGAAGATCTGTCAACCTTTGTTCGATAGGTTAAAGGATAATCCTCCTCCTTGGTCTTCTACTCATACTGCTGTTGTTCAACAAGTTAAAAAATATGTTCAATCTCTTCCTTGTCTTGGTATTCCTACTGAGAATTCTTTCAAAATCATTCAAACTGATGCTTCTGATATTGGTTATGGTGGTATTCTGCTCCAGCAAGTTACTCCACACTCACCTGAACAAATTGTTCGTTTTGTAATTGTATTTAATTGTTTGTAATATTTTTCAACATATTCTAGCAAAGGTAATTCAAAACCATATTGAACCATAAAATCATACCATTCCTGGGTGATTTGAGACATTTGAGCAGAATTATATTTAGCATAATAAGCATGTCGCTGAGTGCGATTAGCTTTTGATTTGAAATCAATAAGTAATTTATCAAGATTAGGAGTAAATTCTTTTTTGATTGTCATTAATTGAGAATTGACAGGTGGTGTAAATTCTTCCATATCAGTTTGAGTTGGAGAATTAGTTGAAGCAACTTCTTCTTCGGGGAAGTGAGTATGTGTTGAATAAACAGGTTTACTAATCTGGGAAGTTGTAGTATTATCAATTCCTTTTAATGTGTTTGAAGTAGAAGGACCAGTAGTTGGACCTAAATGTATTCGACTATTTGTTCTGAATAGAGGTGTGTTAAATATTTCATCTTCAGTTTCAATTTCAGTAGGGACACTAGATGTACTATGTCTAGAGGATTGACTACGAAGAGTATGGTACCGGTTAATTAGGTCAAGGGACCTGGATGGGTTGACTGACTCCAAAGGAGGAGGAACTATGAGTTGGTTAGGTTTACTGGAACTGGAAGAGGGGACCAAAGCCTTCGAAAGAGGCCTTGGGCGAGACATCTGTTGAATAGGAAACAAAGATTAGCAACCAGAAAGAAGATCTAAATAATTCTGGTAATAATGTAAATTGTTGTAGTAATCATGACGTAAAACACGTCATATAATTTACATATTTATATATATATATATATCAATATATATATAGATGTTACAGATTGATACAGAAATGATCAATATACAGATCTGTATGTATATATATATATATATAGAGAGAGAGAGCATACGCACAGAGAAGACTTGTCATCCTCGCCGCCGGTACCTGTCGTCCTCGCCGCAGCACCACCGCACCTCCGCACCACCGTTCGCCGTTCGCCATTCGCCGTTCGGCTTCGTAGGGATTTGGGGGAAAAAAATTTGTTCGGCTTAGGGATTTGGGTGAACTCGAGCGGCAAGATGAATAGGCAAGAGCGGACCAAAAAAAATTTTTCATTTTTTGCGACGGTAGGTTTCACACCGTTGCAAATGGCGACTATTTTGTTCATAAAACGACGCCGTTTAAATTAGACTTTTTTGCGACGGACATTTGTCGTCGCAATATGTAAACTATTTGTCTGAAAACATTTTTTTGGCGACGGTAAAACACAGCCGTCGCTAATAATGATGCATTTACTCCCCACCCGCGCATTTTTATTGCCGACGGGGACGATGCCGTCGCTAAAGCCTCCATTTGCGACGGTTATAAGCTGCCGTTGCAAAAAATCATTTTTTGCGACGGGACAAGCGCCGTCGCTAATGCTTCCGTGTTTTTTGCCCCCTTTTCTTATAGTGTATCAAGTAATAGTTAGTTATGACTCATTCTGATATTAGTTATGATCTATTGCAATTTTTTTTTTTTTTTTTATAATTGAAGATGTGTTGCTTGATTATAATTTATATAGTGGTCATTTTAGTTATGAATGGAAAGAAACACATGGAGGATAAACTCCACATGGAAAATAAATTTCACATGTCAAATATAACTAACAATTTAATAAATTCCATATCTTTATTGAAATTAATTATGTTTGTATGTCAATAATAATAGATATCACCATTATATTGAAATTTTCATAGATAATAATATGACTTATCATAATCTCTTTATTTTCAATCAAAATAATCATTATTGTTCTCATAATTCAAAAAATGTCATTGACATTTCACTTTAAATAATATTTTTATAAATTGTTTTATTTAAAATATTTTCTTTATATTAAAAAAAAAAAATCCCACAACCCAAGGGGGAACGTGACCTCCCCTCCCCCCCTCCCCCCGACCCCTACATAGCTACGCCCATGCACCAAACTGTTTCATTGGAGGTAGAGTAGGAATGACAAATTTTTTTCATCTACGTGTGAAAATGGAGTGGGATTGTAATGCCCTGAAATGATTATAATAGTCCATATCATAACATTTCTTACAATTGATTAACAATATCATATTTTATATTCTATGTATAAACTTGATGATACAAAAGATGACATGCGATATACATTTATAAATCTTAGATCATGAATCTATAGTATATGGCATGGGTACACGAATTAAAATAAAAGTAAAATTCAAGTAATTATATACCCTAATGGCTACATCTTTCCAAGGCCATACTTGGTTACATCAAAGTGAGTTTAACTCAATACAATTAAAGCACAAGGCTTGTATATAAATAATTACATCAAATAACAAAATGAAGCCCTTGACTCCAAGTCCTCCCAAGCTATGTCCTTGGTGGAAGCATATCTTCAACACCTGAAAGTTGTTTTTCTACATAGGGTGAGCCAAAACCCAATAGAGATACTTTAACACAATATATGAATCTTAACGAAGTCATAAGGTGAATGCACATGTATTCTTTTTGTCAAACATTTGCACATTTTCCATCTCAAAACCATGCAATACTAGATTACATATCAATTCATGAAAATAATCTTTTATTAACAGAAAACAGGACAGTAGATACAAAACACTGGGAATCTCTAGGTACATGTCTTTCAGTAGGCTATACAAGCATTACCAAATCCATTTTACTGGTACTAACCGAAAGGATTGGCATCTAACCACAATGGTTTCTGGACTTTCACCAAGGACACACATGCCAACATAACAACCACAACCACACCCCATAACCAGATTCACCAAGGTATTCACATTTTTTTCTCAAAACAAAACATTTTCAATGTTTAAGCATGCAACAATGTTCAATGCAAGATGATGAATGAATGATTTGTTTTAATTCACCTCATCCTCATGCAATTTCTACAACAATCAAAACTACCTTACACCGATAACCCAAAATAGATATTTCTATACAACAGATATAATCTCTTCATTTCCAAAATAGGAGTGATATTACATATCCAACTCTACCATCATCATCAATATATACATTATTCCATTCCCACCAATCCCAACATCATTTTTCATTTTCTTTCACACGAAAAAAATTATCCATAATTTTAGAACAACACCCTCTTTACTTACAAAATCAATTGTAAGTAAAGAAATCTACCAATTTAACATATGTCAATCATAAACACATTTCCACGGCCTTTCTCAAGAACCCATTTGAAAACCTCTCTTTTCAATTCAAAACCAAACCCTAGGTTTGACCCAAAATCTCCAAATCACTCGATTCTATTAATAGACAAATAACTAAGGTAAAAATCATACCAAATGTAACGACCTGGACATGCATTTGAGTAATTAGTCATCTAATTGCATTCTTATGTGCTCATTGATTATGTGTTTATTGTGAAATTGCATGTTTAATGGTGTGAATTATAAGGATTTGAACTCATATATGTTGTTCGTAGGAAGATCTGTTGCAATACCAACTTCAAACTGGAAATTTAAGACCTTAGAGGGGCTAGAAACCAAAAATGAGTACGTATTTGTGATCAGCATAATTTTTGGGGCCTAATGAGAAGTTTGGTAAAAATTTGATTCAGAATTAATTAATTAGATTTAATTAAATTCAATCCTTAGTTTAATATATGTATATATATATATATATGCATGGGCCTTAATGGGATTTGTAGAGATAGATATTTGAGAGAGAAAGAGAGAGAGTTCTAGAGAACTCAAAAAAGGAAAGAGGGGAAGAAGAAGACCAAGAGAGATTTGAAGAAAAATTAAGCAAATCTTCATCACCATTGTCACAACCCAAACTCGCCCCTGTAGGTTTAGTGTTGTAACCGGCCAGTAATCCTTGGATTACCAAAGACCTCTTAACGAAATAACATATAATTAGGGACTGCGAAAGCAAATATGTAAAATATACTTAGTCCATTGAGCTGTAAAGACATACATGTGATAGATAATTTTGAACTTTTATAAACTTACGAATGACGTCAAAAGATACAGTATTCACGCGTCACTTCATGTACATATTAACAGAAATTTTGTCCGAAAACCAAAAGAAACAAAAGCTAATACATTTACAAAAAAAAAAAAAAAAAAAAACAACCACTAAACTTGATTTAATTCGAAATGACAAAACAAAGTTTTAGGCCATCAACTCTAGGCCTGGTCTCGCACCTTATCACCTACATACATAATATAAATAGTGAGCCGAGGCCCAGTGAATACTAACAGAGTAAAGGGTTGAATGAATGTTGTCCATAATAGTTACAGAAAACAGAATTCAGTAGCTATCAAAAATAAATTCATAATCATGTTCAGAAATCATAGTTCATAACAGATACAGATTCAGAATCATATTCATAATCAGAATTTGCAGCTACTCATACGTGGTACATTTATTAGCACTAGCAGAAATAGTTGACCCATAAATGGACGGCCATAAAGGCATACAGTTGACCCATAAAGGGACGACCATAAAGGCATATAGTTGACTCATGTGCACGGAGACGATACAGTTAGCTCATGAGACGTACAGTTGACCCATAATTAGGACGTAACAGAACAGATAACAGATGTCATCTGAAGCTAAGAATGTCACGAATACATTTCAAAGACATTGGACAACCATTCATTCATACAGAAACTAATATTTCAGAAACAGATCATCTTATATCATTCAGAAAATACTTATAATTGAACATAACTTTACAAAGTTATTACTCACAATTAATAGATGGCTCCAAGGCAACAGACAGAGTGGACAAATCAAACGTCTTGTGGCGCGTGACCTACACAGTTTCAGAACGAACATATACTGAATTACACACCTGTAATTATTAACTAAATCCCCTCTTAGCTTGGTGTGTTTCTACTTCTTAACTACATTATTATGTCTTAAACATAGTCTAGGAATGCCTAGGATACAATGAGGATGAAAAAATACATTTGAAAACACTTGGTCAAAATGCTGAAAACAAGGGTCCCTGCTCGAGCGTAACTTACTTCACTCGAGCAGACATGAAAACATATGAGGGGCCGCTCGAGCGCAACTCCCTCTGCTCGAGCGGTCTGCAAACTTTGAAAAAATACTGGTTGCTTGATTTCTCTGCTCGATGCTCGCTCGAGCACAACTTTTGCCGCTCGAGCAGTCTGCAAAAACATGAAACTACTATGTGCTTGCATTTCACGCTCAAGCAGACCTCTGGTCGCTTAAGCGGAGATGCAAAAACAAAGGTGGCCGCTCAAGCACAGGATTTGTCGTGCTCGAGCAAAGAGGCCGAATTCTGGAATTTTCAGATTCACCTCCAAGCTTCCAAACTCAACTTCAAAGCTATAAAGCTCATCCTTTTGGGCCAAAAACTTGAGGAAAATAAAGGAAACACTTGGAAATGGTTAAAGCATGATGGATTCAAAATCATTTCACCAAATCAAGGCTCAAAAGCTTGCTAATTGACCAAAATGAAACTCAAATTTTAGAAAATAAACATGCATGCAATGATTGGCTTAAGGCGTCCAAAATATGATCATTTGGTATAACATGATATAAAACAAGATGAATTCTCATAACAAAGGTGGAATGAACACATGCAATGACCAATTCTTTGAAATTTCAACTCAAATTATGATGAAAATGAACATGCAAGAACTTGTAAGCATGGTATGATCAATATTTCTTCATTCTAGTTCAATACTCATGTTAATCCACTCAATCCTCTTGAATTCATGAATTAACCATCTCAAAAACAAGACTAAAGGCTTGAATTCTCACCTTAGTCTCTCAATTTCTTAAGATTTAGAGATAATCTTGAGCAATTCTTTAAATCCCCAAGCAATGACCTTTTCTACCTCAAGTTGATCTCAAGTTCTTAGTCACACTCTCTCTCTCTCTCTCTCTCTCTCACGTGTTTCCTTTTGGAGTCTCAAAGATGATGAGGAAAAGGTGGCTCAAGTGGTGTGTATGGGCCTTATATAGGCTTGGATTAAACAATTCTTTAGTTAGGCTTAATTGAGTATTAATTACTCTAATTTAATCGTTCTAAATCAAATTTTAATTAAACCTACCATAAAATTCTAAAAATTCTAATTAACACATAAATCAAGTCAATTTTTGAATCGGATGCCGATAAGGCCCTCAATTCGTAAACCGAAATGAAAACATGAACAGATCTTTCCACGTTGAACAGATATAAATACAAATAGGGCAACACATGATGCAAAATTTCACTTTAATTTCTTATTAGGCATAATTAAACATGGACTAATGTTAATCATGGGTCGGGTTGTTACAACCTTAACCATCTAAGGTAAGAATCCTCCTCTAATGTCTTGAATCTAAGTTGGATTATCCGTGAAATCATAGAATCTAAGTTAAATGAAGGAATTTGGTAATGTAAGTTGATGTTAAGAACCCTAAAGAGAAGAATTGGAAGAAATAGCTTAAGATGTTAGCATACATGGCACTCTTCGTGTTGAAACACTTGTTTCTTGCATGGATTTTGAAATGGAAAGGAATTTTCATGAATTTTGAAGGTTTGGAACTCAACTTTACATGTATTATGATTTTACCATTTTCATTTTAGATTTTGATCTTTATTTGGAACCTTGGGTTTTGATTTGAACTTAAGATTTCTATTTGAGGTTAGCTTTGCCAAGTCAAGTTGTTTTTGTGCATTTTAGGGTTTGTAATACATGGAAATGGAGTTGGGGTTTGGAAAGCTTGGGTTTCAAATACATAATAGATTTTCGTCCTGTACTACACCCAGGCCGCTCATGCAAGCTGAGGCCCCACACGAGCAGCCATTCTTCTCCTGCCTTACTTTGCATTCTACTTCTGCTCCTCACGAGCAGCCAGGCCACCACACGTGCGGTCAGTAAGGAAGGCTCAGTTTTTGTTTTCTTCCCATTTTTCTAACTTCTGGGCCTTCGTTTGCATGGTTTCCAAGTGTTTTTCATATGCATTTGCATTGCATGAACACAAGAGAAATTAAAGAACAGATAGGAATAACTGAACAATCAGGTAACGAAAGAACCGGTTGAATAAATGAAATGTGTTTAGAGACGTTGTGCTTGAATATGTTGTGCAAGACACTTGCACGAGAAGCATCGTCCGTCCAAGCACAGTGAGTAATGTCTTTGTAAAGATATTTTTGTATAAATAATTTTGAAATGGCTATGCTATAGGATGTTTTATGAAATCAATGTTTTGTTTACGAAATGTCCAATGTGATAAGTATTTTCTGAAACGTTAAGTTGTGCTATGGAATTTCGAAATAATTATGATATGACAGGTTTTCTAAAAACTTTCGTTTGATGAGAATGAATGAGATCCCTTTTCAATCATCAAAAGTGACATCCATGAACACATGCTTTGATTTACGAAAATCTCCGTTATGTTTAAGTTGATCCATTGTGGTCATTAGGTATACGTAAACCCGTTGTGGTTGTTATGTCTAAGTCGATCAATTGTGATCGTTATGTATATGTCGATCTGTTGCTATCATTATGTATAGGTCGATCCGTTGTGATAGTTATGTATACATTGATCCATTGCGATCGTTATGTATATGTTGATCCATAGTGGTCGTTATGCCTATATCCCCAATCTTTTGTGGTCGTTTTGCTTATATTATGTTTAGTATTATTGTACCCCATAATGTAAGTGACTTTGAACGATTGATGAACTTTATGAATTCTAAATGTGTATATATGAAAAATGCTTCGTTTTGGCACAAACGTTCTATATGGAATTTTGTCAACAGTTTAATAATGCTTGTGGAAATGTACAATGCTATGTCTTAAACTATGAAAGGATCACAGGTTTGAGGAACTTTATTTCTGATTACAAGTATCTGGAAAATAATTTGATCATGTTAAGAAAATTGTTTTGATTTTATAAGTTATAGACCTCTTTCATTTAACCTCTTTACATTGACGTTATCCACTGGGCTCTAGCTCAATGTTTTATATATTTATGTAGGTGATCAAGTACAAGAACGGCCTTAGTGGCGTCAACCTAAACTTTGTTTTGTCAAGCTAAATATTGTGTCTCACCGCGAGATTCCAAACTATCAAGCGTCAAGGCTTTTTGGGTGGTTTAGAGTTCACCCTTTTGCAATTGTGATCAAATGTAAAGTTTAGTCTGAAGACTTTTGTCATGTTTGGTTTTATTTTGTTAATGGGAGTTAATCCCTCAGTCATGTTTATGTTTTGTGTACCTAAGCTTGACATGGATTTATGTATACATGTTTATATATTGGTCTGTTTTATTCCATTTAAGTCTGTACAGCTCATTGAACATTATATTTTATTAATTATTAGCTTCAGCAGTCCCTATTATTGTATTACTGTTAAGCAGGCCTTTGGTAATCTCAAATTACTGGTCGGTCATGATGCTAAACCTATAAAGGCAGGTTCGAATCGTGACACCAAAGTTTGAAGAAATCCCTACCTCAAAGTAGAAGACAGGGGAGAACAAGAATCAAAGTTTGGTGGAGCCGAAAACGATAACTCCTTTGATTAAAATGAAACCCTCGACGTGCTCTACCTTTTTTTCTCCAAAGGGCTAGTGTTAGGAAATCAATAGGTTGATAGTATTTGGAGCTTGAATGCAAGAACTAGAGAAAAAGAGTGAAGATTTAGGGTATTTGAAATGTTTAGAGAGATAGAGAAATGAAAAAGTGACACATAATGCCCTTCTTTCGGACTGATCCACTTGAGCGACTATAACACCGCTCGAACGCCAGACACAATAAATGATACCACTCGAGCGACCAAAACCACCGCTCAAGTGCATAATGAGCCCCTCTCAAAAGTTTAGACCTACAAAAGACCGTTCGAGCACAAGAAATACTACTCAAGCGAAGATACTACACTTCTAGTAGTTTTGCAAACTGTAAAAGACCGCTCAAGCGCAAGAAATACCGCTCGAGCGAACATGCAAAAATCTGGATAACAACTCTTTTAAAAAATTAACTCTCAACCTGTTTCAAACACAACCATCACTCCCAAATAGCCAAACTCAACTAGCACAAGATAACAAATGAAATGAATAATAGTTAAGGACATGGATTCCCGGATTCAAAGTAAGAAATAAGTCGGATCTAAACTAGAATCGTTATAGAAATTATTTTTGCTTCTAGTTCTCATTATATTTATTAAAAATATTTATAGTATAATGTATATATAATTTAATTTTTTTAATATAATAATATTAAAATATTACACTTAAAATTCATTTTCACTTATTTATTTTACCATCTTACATCTTTTTAACTCTTATTAATTATAAATTATTATTCATAACTTTTATTAGTATCTCTATTTTTAAGTTACAAAATTAATTCATTCCCACCCGCTTTACCCCCATCCCCGACATCTTCCCAATTTGTTCTGTCCTAATATGATTCAAGATAAGGACATGACATTACAAACCACTCTGTTGCCAACCCTAACGCTGTGTTTAATTGGGGAATTTGGAGAGAGATTTACAAAGGGAAAAGAATGCGTGAAATTACGTAAAATATAGGCATATTTTATTCACATTTTACCTATTTTTTTTATTTTCTTTTCAAATCGCTCCTCAAATTCTCCAACCAAACAGAGTATAAATAAATCTTTTTCCATAGTTATGGATTACCATGTCAATTCTACTCCCAACCAGTTATGTCATCCACATCCGTAAAAGTGTGGACCTATGGTTCTACGTTGTGAAGACTTATCTTCTCTTGAAAGTGAAAACTAACCTCCAAATTATTTTCCCAAGTGTTAGCGTACAATTATTCACAACTTGACCTGTTTTTTTAGTTAGAAATATATACCTTTAAAAATTGTGATTAATTTGTATTATTTTTGTAAGGGTTAATTACATAAAGATGCTTTCGACTATTAGTGAATGGAAAAGGTTGCGACACCAATTGGTGAAGAAATTGATTAGGTATTTATTTGGAGTTTTATTTATTTTAGGTAACTTGTGAAAATTTTTTTGTATTAAATATTTATCTAAAAAATATATAATTCAATTTTGATAATTTTTGATGTATCACATGATTTTTTTATTTTTTTTTATATATGATCAAATTGTTCCACAATTATTTGCATAATTTTTTTTTTTTAAAATCTAACTAAAATATGAAAAAGTTAATAAAGACAAAAAAGAAAAAAAGGTGGATCTTTTCATAAATCCCTCTTCCTCTACTTACATTCCACTTAGTCCAAATTATTTTCTTATGTTCTAAAAAATTGTATCTGTAACATAATTACCAAAATACCCCTAATAATAATAGGGTGTGCACATTTACGTTCACATTGACAGTGTAAATGTTACATGATGTGAATATTCACATTGTCATTGTAAACATTCACCTTATCAAATTTATTTATTGTGAATGTTCACATCACCAAGTTGCTAAGAGTTGAAAAAATATTTGTAAGGTTAAAATTATCTATAAAATATCTTAAATATGATAATTATGATTTAGTAGATCAAATATCCAAAACAATAAGACTTATTAAAATACAAGAATATCTTATGTATAATTAGAATACAAGTATTTTAAGAGGATTTTCTAATTAATTCTCCAAAAAAGAATGAAATAAAAAATATAAAAAATAAAAAACTCAAAAATATTTTTCAAAAATAAAATCAAACATAATTTTTGTTATGGAACAATTTGATCGTTCAAATAAATAAATTAAATAAATAAAAATTAGCTGATGGATATTTGAAAAATTGCCAAAATTAAATTTTATTTACCATCTAAAAAAAATTTGGAGAAATATTTAATTAAAAATATAAATAAGTTATCTAAAATAACTAGAATATCAAATATAAGATTGTTTGTATAATCTTTTAACCAATCATAAGATGTCACATTACTTGAATTGTAGAAACTCCTACAGTCAAGGGCTCACTTAATTGATATTTTTCATATATCTTTCCTTCAAATCCTTCCCTCTGCAATTTTTTTATCACAAATCCATAATCTAAAAATTCATAATTCAAACATGACTTAAAAACACAAATATGTAGTACCACAACACATCAAGAAGATCATCACTTCTCTCACCCTTCATTTAATCCTCTAGTCACTTCTATCTTCACTAATATCACAACTATTGATTTATTTTTTATTTTCCTTTGTTTCATTTCAAAGAGTTCTCTATATCAATAACAAACCGATACTTCACGTCCCCCCTTATCATCCGCTCTAAAGCTTCATTTATATAATCAATAGGAATCAGTTCAATCTCTGGGTATATCTTTTGAGTTGCACAAAAATCCAACATTTCTTGCGTCTCTTTTGTTCCCCCTGTCGCGCTACCGGATATTGTTTTCATACCTGCCAGAGAAACATTTTTATGTTTGAATTCTCATTGGCAGATAATTACTTTTCTTAGAAAATCACAATGCCTATTATTTTCTCTTGTTTTCAATTTTTCAAAAACTATGTGATGAAAATACATACCCATTATCAGACTTATAGGATTGACCTTGATTTCACTTGGGAAACCAACCAAGACGAAGGAGCCACTGGTTTTCAACAGTGACATGTACTGATCAATCGGGTGATCCCCCGATGCTGAGTCGATAATAAAGTTGAGTGAATTAGTCATGGCCTGTATGAAATTAAAATGATGATTGTCAATTTATGGAAACTTCCATCGTTATAATTCTCACTTTTTTGCTAAGCTGTGAGCTTGTGTGACAAACAAAACATATCATGGAGGAGAAATGCTCATGGCCTTTACCTTCATCTGTTCTTCGTCAGACGAGATCACAAAATTATCTGCTCCAAGCTTGTTCAGGGCTTCGTCTTTCTTAGATATGCTGGTGCTAAAAACTGTAACACTCAATCCAAAAGCCTTCCCAAACTTCACTGCCAAGTGACCGAGGCCACCTAGACCGATCACCCCAAGAGATTTACCCGGCTGGTTCATTTTATGGCGAATCATGGGACTATAAACGGTTATTCCTGCACATAGCAGTGGTGCTGCTAAGGCCAACGGTAAGTCATTGGGTATCCTAAAGCAGTACCTGTAATTTTACAAGCATCAACACAAGCATAATGTTTAGTCCAATGGTAAATAATTTGCTCAAATTATTTTTTTTGGTTGTATTTGTTTATTTTGAAATCATAAAAGAGAAGAAGGGCACATTCACATTAACTGCCTTGTTTGGCAACAATGCGTAACTCAAGAGCCACCAAAAAAAGCCCACACAAAAAGAAATCTTTAGGTCGAAGGCCACGATTGCCCAAAAATCCCAGGGCCTAAGACCTTAGTTTATGTCTAGTACAGCCTCTCAATATTCCTTGGGCCGGTACCACTATGCTATGCAACTTTCTTATTTTTTCTATTTCTCTCTACAAATTGTTCAAAAAGGAAGGAAGAAAAAGAAAAGCTTACCTTTCATGAACAACAATGTAACTAGAATATCCACCCCTTGTGACCGTACCATCGGCATCAATACAGTTGAAAGTATAGACAGCCCCCTTGGAGCAGTAGATATCCATATCCATACCACAATACTCACAATCTCTGCATGAATTGACATAAGTTCCCACTCCAACATGGTCTCCAACTTTGAAGTGATGAACATTGGAACCAACCTCTTTAACAATTCCAACAATCTCATGTCTTTTTTTTTTTTTTTTTGAAAATAAAAAAAACAACGCGTTACATATACATCAATTCATGAGAGGTGTATAAAATGACCCTCTGTAGATATATAATCTGAAATGAGAGAGAGAATGAAGCACATACCCTGGCACTAAGGGGTACTTTGAGTCTCCATGTTTATTCTTGGTCCATATAACATCAGCATAACACACTCCGCAATGGGTAATTTTTAGGGAAACATCATCACTTCCAACAACCCTGCATTGTTTTCATGTTAAAAAACCAGTAAATATACACATACATCTATATATATGTATATCATGAAAGTAGAAAGGAAAACTTATTTCTCAAGTTGTCACCTGATGAATTTTTTGTTGGAAATGGTTATAAATTCTGGGTAAAACCAGAATTTTATCCTAAGTTTGGTCTAATTTTTAGGTGGGCCCCGTGCGTCGTTTTACACGGGTCAAAGTGGTAACGCGTTCTATGCCGCGTCGTGATTCACGTGGTATATTTGGTTGCTTAAAACCATTACCGAGTGAATAGGAAATTGAAGCCAAAGTGAGCTCCATGGAAATGGAGTTTTGGTGGAAATTCCTTATTGATTGAATAAGGCTTGTCCCACATTGATTAGGTGGGAGGTTTTGAAAGGGTTTATAAAGCTTGGGCTTGGCCTTGGGTACCCAAGTGTTTTTAGAGGAGAGGTTATGGGCAAAATGGGCTAGACCCATTGGACTCAAAATCACCACATTGCCGCGCCGGTCCAGTCTGGCTTGCTTGGGCTTATTGTTCGCCATACTAATCTTTTTGGGCCAAAAACATTTGAATTTAATTCAAATAAACTGGTTTGGATTTTTTGTTCATCCAAACAGAGCCCTTCCCGGAATTAAATTAGTTTGGATTTAATGCTCATCCAAACAGGGCCCTTCCCGAAATAAACTTGTTTGGTATTTACGCACACCCAAACAGGGCCCTTCCCGTTTTGCTATCTGTTTGAATTAATGTTCAAGTTCAAAACCAATGTGTTTCATAATTCAATTCAAAACCAAAAGCCACCAATACATCTATATATAGACCAGCCTCCCATTTGGATTATTAACATCAATTTTCGTATTCCTTCTCTGCTTTAAATCTCTGCCATATTGCTGCATATTATTTCTGAAAGAAAGAGTGTAAACACTTAGTGTGTTCGACGAACAATTAAATTGTAGTCTGCATTTAATTGTTGATAAGATCATTTCATCCTCGAGATAGACGCCCAAGTTCTGAAAGCACCTTGAGAGGGCGAATCTGTCTTAAGGACACGTGTTAAACATGGACTTGATCGAAAGTTATTTGAAGTATTTAACCAAGTAAGTTGATTAAATTATTTTTCGCTTTTTATTTGTTTATAAAAATCAGATTTTAATTTTGTTTTTGTAACAAAATAAAATCTGTTTTTATTTGTTTTATTTATTTTTATTTCAAGTTTGATTTTTGTAATCAAACATATTATCTCATTTTCTTATTTCTATTAATTCTAATTGTTGTTTTGTACACAATAGAATTAATATCTATTAAATACAGTGAAGATTGATTAACATTTTTACCAATAAAAACAAGGACCTGGATGCCCTCCAGTCCTTAATCCGGACTGAAGCACGCTGTTCTGCCCGTGGGGTCTATAGTGTGGTCCCGTTTTGATAATCCGAACAGCCGTTCATTTTGTTGGACACCTCATGTATATCAATCACAAAAAAATTCCAGCCACTTGGGGTTGGAATTCCCATTTCCAAAAGAGTAAAGAAAAGAAAAGAAAAGAAAATCCAAACAGAAAACATGGCAGTAGATTTGGTACTGTGTGAAGTGATGAACATACATGGCTTCAACACTGCAAATAAATTATAATTAAGCAACGACGAGATCGATGAAAGATTGATGTGTGGTTTCAATTCTCTACATTAATTTCAATTTCCAATAATCAACATAAGTGCACACAAGTACATATACATATAAATATATGTAAGAACATGTATGCGCATATAGATACATACCTGCGGCCAAATTTGTAAGGAGAGAGCAATCCAGATGGATCTCTTGCCGCCCATCCATGGCAGTCCTCCTTCATCTCTACTTCTGAACTCATTGCTATCTCTCCTCTCTCTCTCTCTCTGCTTTTTATCTTTCTCCCTCAATCTCGCTCGATATATAGGGAAACTTTTAACATAGATTCCTTTAGATAATTATTGACAATTACTGTTAACCACTTTAAGATAAGTATTAACCATTACTGTTAACCACTTTGAATTGGGAGAATTCTAGTTAGGAAAAAGTAGAACAATTACTGTTAAGCATTTAGGGGTGTTTGGGAAGAAGGCTTTTTAGTTTTTTTTGGTTAAAATAGTGTTAAAAGATAAAATAGGTTCAAATAGTCAATAAGATAAAATATCACATCAAATCTATAATTATTTTATTTTTTCTTTCACAAATATCACATTCAACTATAAAAAAATTCAACTATCTTCCTAAAAATAAAAATTTTAACCTCTTAAAATAATTAAAAACTAAAATAACCTATTAAAATAGTAACTTTTTAAACACCCATTTTGAATTGGGAAAATTTAAAATTTGTTAAATTTACGCCAATTCAAAACTCAAAGTTGACTATTTTAACTTCTTGTCAAAATAATTATTAACATAATTAAAGTAATTTATAATAATCATAACTTTTTAGTATATTTTTAAATTTTTATTTTTGTAATATATACACACTCAAAGTGATGACCGCTTTATATATTAGTAAGGATAATTTACAAATACGCTATTTGAGATTTGATTAAAATACAAATTGTCTTTTGTAATTTTGAAAATTATATTCTACCTCCTAAAGTTTCTAATTTCATAACAAATCGACCCTTTTATTAATAAATTATCAGATCAATTAACAGCTTTTAACGATTTTAGAAATATGTTTCAATTAATAATTGGGTAAACTACCAATAGGTTCTAATAGTTGGACTTAATTCTCATCAAATCCTATTAAAAATAAGTTTTTGTAGAATTGTCAGTAAAAATAATTTTGTTGCAACAATTTTTTATACATGTCGCTAAAAATTGACAATTAATAACTTTTTTTTGTCATAATTTTTATAAATTGTGGCTAAAACTTACAATTAGTGACTTTTTTTATGACAAATTTTTTCTATAAGACCTATTAGATAATAAGTCTACTTATTAGGACCTATAAGTAAATACCCCTTAATAATTTAGATAATTTTATTATTATATAGGAGAGCAATTATGACTTTATTTTTTTAGTTAATTCTGTTAAATAAAAATTCTATCAATGAGTATTTATAATTTTCTAAATCACAGAAGGCAATCTGTACTTTAAGTAAATTTCAAAGAGTGTATTTGTAATTTACCCTATTAGTTTATATATATATATATATATGTGGAATTAGATGCTCTCTAATTGGAATATGTAATTAGACGGTTTAGTCTAGTCAACTATGACCTCAATTCAAGTCCGTCTTAATATTCCAAATTATTCATTTTGTAGGTTGTTAATTCTTTTTAGAAAAATATGATCCAATCGAATGGCTCAATGTGCGATCGATTTAATTTTTGATATGCATTATACCCTTAAAATAACCTACAAAATAAATACTTTTAATTATATCCAAGCTCACTTTTTATATTATACTTGATTATACTTGTGTGCACTATCGTATACTTAATATTTTTTTTTTAATCGATAAAAAAATAATTATAAGTGTGAGAAATATTATATTATCAATGGACAAATAAACTACTAACTCACAATAGTTAAAAAGTCAGTTTTAAACTCAACAACCACTCTCCACTACTACTTACATTCAATCAATAGGAGAATAATAACAAATATGAGATATGTTATAACATCAATGAACAAATAAACTACTCTAATTCATAATAGTTAGAAAGTCAACAAAACTAACTAAGTTCAAGCCCAATAACCACTTCACTACTGCTTACATTACATATAACTCTATAATAGAGGAGAAACAAACGCCACTATAAAAGACATCAAATTTATTTACAAAAGAATTAAATTTACATATCACACCACCAAAAATCTTCCACAATAAATAGGTCAAATGCGGAAGTTACACCCCTAAGAAGTCGAACTCCACTTATTTGGGAAAAAGATATTAGTAAAGTGGAGATTTTATCCTACATTTTTTCAAGTTGAATTGTAATAGTATTTTATTTATTTTTGGTCAGTAAATTGAATTGTTTTTCATTAAAGTCATTTTTGACATATTTTTTTGTTTTTTTGTGCGTGTCAAACGTCTCCATGTATGCAGTGACATCCTTCTTCGTGATTGGCAAATTTACCCGTATCGGCTTACTGCCACATTGTTTAATGGGAAATGTGAAGTCAACTAATGTTTAATGTTGATATGTATTTAAAAAAATAAAAATTAAATATATAAAAATTATATATAAAATGAAATGAAATGTCATGTCACTTTTTTAAGAACGATTTGGAGTGTATTCAATCCGTGAATTAAAAGGTGTTGTTTGAACTTGGGAATTTATTATGGGTCATAGTTAATTATTCGATTCAAACGATTTATTTTGTCAAGTTCTTAAAGTATATAATTCACACACAAAATTAGATTGTTCCGATATTCATAATCTATTCAATTTATTACATTTGTTATTAAAAAATATATAACTTATTTTTTAAAATACATTTATCGTCTATTTTTGTCACGACCCAAACCCGGCCCTATGGGTTTAGCACCGTAACCGGCCAGTAATCCGTGATTACCAAAGGCCTGCTATACAATCAATCAATATAACAGAGTTCAGGGCCTGGCGGAAGCCAAAACAATAAATGAATAGTGTCCAATGAGCTGTGACAATCTGTATGCCAAAAAGTTTTTCATTCATATGCACATAGAGCAGTATAGTACAAAACGGCATACATACATATATACATATCCATAACAGTCGATAAAACTGGGGCCTAACCCCTTGGACAATACAGTAACGGTATACAGTCTATACAATGATCCCACAATAGTACAAAACAGTGAGACAGACTGGGGAAATCAAACCCCAAAGCCATAGCATGGCGATCAGGAACCTCGTTGTGAGGCACACAGTTGGTGACAAAATCGGGATCGACTCCACGCCCTAGCTCCGATCAGTCACGAGAACCTACATATATATATAAACAGTGAGCTAAAGCCCAGTGAATAACATAATGTGTAAAGGGGTTATGAATGAATGTCCTTACGTTACAGTAATGAAATCAATTCATTAAACAATATTTCAATCTTTCAATATTTCGATCAATAGCATTTCAATCAATAGCATTTCAATCAATCGGTCATATGTGGTACATCCATTAGCCTATAACAATATGGTCCAAAGGGACCGGGCCTTAACAGACCCAACAATAGTGATGGCCATCAATCAATAACAATATGGTTCCACGAGGAAACCTACAGAGCTCTGTACAATCAATAACAATGGGTGCTAAGGATGCCACAATATAGTTCGAAATACAGGACATACATTCATTCAATAAACAATATCATTTCAATAAACATTACATTTCAGTATTCAAAATATAATCATTTTGAACATATCTTTACACAATCTGTTACTCACAGTGATTGGGCTATCAATAGTTAGAGCGTGTCCCCGAGAGCCAACCCTAAACAATAAAACAATTGAGCACACACTAAGTTTAACAATTGGGGAAGTACAATAATTAACTTCCTAATATGCCTCGGTGTGTTCTATGCCCAAAACCTCATTAAGATGCCTTAAACTAGGCCTAAGAATGCCTAGGATGCGATGAGGATGCAAAATTACACTTGGAGGGCATTTTTCAAAAGTTGCTGGAAATGGGCACCTCGCTCGAGCGAGCCTTCCTTCGCTCGAGCGAGCTTCCAAATTCAAAGGCTTCGCTCGAGCGAACAATCCTTCGCTCGAGCGGAAAACTTCTGGTTGCTCGATTTTTACGCGCGATACCACGCTCGATGCTCGCTCGAGCAAGCTTGCGAAATCGCAGGGCTCGCTCGAGCGAGGAATCCTTCGCTCGAGCGAGGAAGCAAAATCTGGAATTTCCAGATTTGTCTCCCAAGTTCGAACCAAGCATTCAAACACTCAAATCTCATCCTCTTGGCCCCAAATTCTGGAAAAACACTTTCAACTCAATGTATTACAAGTTTCAAAAGCTATTTTGTACATGCAAGGCCAAGGGATGATCAATTGAAACCAATTTCAAACCATTTTCAAGAATATTTTCAAAATGTGAGATGCATGATCTTTAAACCAAAATCAAGCTTTAAATCTTGTTCAATTGAGCTCAAAAGCTGGAAAACAAACTGAAAACATGGTCTTGATATGAATGTAAGCTTGCATGCACCAATGGACCATGAATCAACCTCAAGAATCAACAAATTCAACATGCATGCAACATTTATGCTCTATTTCAACCCCTATGCACTATTGAGCTTCAATTCAACATGTATGAGCTAGAACATGGCCTAACTCTACAATGGAACATGGGTCATGCAAGAATGATGCAAGGGACAACATAAACTCAACATTTGAGAGGTTATAATCCTTACCTAAGTCTCAATTCAAGATGAACAAGCTCAAATATGCCCTACACACATCAATCTTCAAGCAATATCCAAGTAATTCTAGCCAATTCAACTAAGTGAGCTCAAATCCCTCTCACTCTCTCTATTCCTCTTGTTTGGTCGGCAAAGGCAAGGAGAAAATGGCTGATCAATTGTCTAACTAAGTGTATAGGCTCAAGTATAAGTGATTAAACAAAGACCCACTCAAGTGGCAAACATGTAATTAAGCCAAACTTGGCAATTAACTTATTTTAATGTAGTTTAATCATTCCTAATCAATTTTCAGATAAATATATCATTAAATCCCAAATATTCTACTGATTCCAAAACATCAAACGGTTTCTAAATCGGCCGCCGATAAGGCCTTCAATTAACAGTTTAAACATATGCATTTAAACAGATAATCAAATAATCAAACCAATGCAATATGCAATTCAATAGGTACACTCATTCAATTTCAATTTCACTTTCAATCGATCTATTCAATACTTCAATTAATTCGATAATCAATCATCATCAGTTCAAATTAGCGATAATCAGTATATAATTCAGTAATCGGTAACGAGGGTCGTTACAGTCTCCCCTCCTTATAAAGAGTTTAGTCCTCTAAACTCGGGTTACCTTCATTCTGAAAGAAAGCAGGATCCAATGGGAACAATTCAGGATATCTTCTCATCATGTCATCTTCCCTTTCCCAAGTGGCATACACACCACCATGATTCTGCCAATCCACTTTCACTAACGGAATTTCTTTGTTCCTTAGTTTCTTGATCCGTCTGTTTACAATCTGTATAGGCCGTTCCTCATACGTGTAGTCATCACTCAACACTATGCGAGTAGGCTCAATCACATGAAACGGATCCCGAAGATAGTCTCTCAACATCGAAATGTGGAAGACATTATGCATATGCTCCATTTCAGGAGGAAGTGCAACTTGATACGCCACCGGATTGATTTTCTCAATAATCTGATACGGTCCGACATACCTCGGCGCTAACTTACCTTTGACTCCAAAACGAGTCTGGCCTTTTATTGGTGTCACTTTCACGAAAACGTGATCACCCACTTCATATTCTCTGTCTCGCCTTCTGACATCAGCATAGCTTTTCTGTCGGCTCTGTGCAGTTTTCAGTCTCTGCTGTATCAATTTCACTTTCTCAGTTGTTTCATACACAATCTCGGGCCCAAGCAAAGGCCCATCTCCAACTTCTGCCCAGCAGATTGGAGATCTACACTTTCTGCCATACAATGCCTCAAAAGGCGCCATACCAATACTCGAATGGTAGCTGTTGTTGTAGGCGAATTCAGCCAATGGCAAGTGACCTTCCCAGTTTCCCTGAAAGTCTAGAACACACATTCTCAATAGATCCTCCAAAGTCTGGATTGTCCTTTCTGACTGTCCATCTGTCTGAGGATGATAGGCACTACTCAGCCTCAATTCAGTACCCAATGCAGTCTGTAGGCTCTGCCAGAACCTCGATGTAAACTTCGAATCCCTGTCAGAAACAATCGATACAGGCACTCCATGCAATCTAACAATCTCATCAATATAGATAACAGCCAATTTATCTGCATTATAAGTTGTCTTGACAGGTAGGAAGTGTGCAGATTTAGTTAGTCTATCAACAATAACCCAAATTGAATCCATACCTTTCCTGGAGCGCGGTAATCCAACGATAAAATCCATTGTGATATGCTCCCATTTCCACTCGGGTATGGATAAGGGTTGCAGTAACCCAGCAGGTCGCTGATGTTCCGCTTTGACTTGTTGGCAATGAAGACATTTGGATACAAAGTCGGCAATCTCTTTCTTCATTCCCGGCCACCAGAAATTCTGTTTCAAATCTTGGTACATTTTCGTATTCCCCGGGTGAATAGACAATTTCGAATTGTGGCCTTCTTGAAGAATTCTTCTTTTCAGTTCACTGTCATTCGGTACACACAGTCTTTCTTGAAATTTCAATACATTATTCTCAAATTTGTAACCCGGTCTCGGCTTAGACTCTCTTTCTTCGATGATCTTTTTCAAAAAGTCATCCAGTTGCTGTTTCTCTTTAACTTCTTCAATCAAGGCTGGTTGAGCAGTAATGGCAGCTATTGTTCCGCCTTGTTCTCTCAAAACAATTTCAATCTCAGATTTTTCAAGATCATAAAGCAATTCTTTCTGCCCGGTGAGCAACCAAGCTAAGTTAGCGATTGACTTTCGGCTCAATGCATCGGCAACAGTGTTGGCTTTTCCCGGATGATACAAAATCTGCAAATCATAATCTTTAATCAATTCCAGCCATCTGCGCTGTCTCATATTCAATTCTTTCTGAGTGAAGAAATATTTCAAACTCTTGTGGTCGGTATATACTTCACATGTTGCCCCATACAAATAGTGACGCCAAATTTTTAAGGCAAATACCACTGCAGCAAGTTCCAAATCATGTGTTGGGTAGTTCTTTTCATGCGGTCTCAACTGTCGAGAAGCATAAGCAATAACTCTCCCATTCTGCATTAAAACACATCCCAAACCTTTATGAGAAGCATCGCTAAATACAGTATATCCATCCGTACCTGAAGGTAGGGTCAGAATCGGTGCAGTCACAAGTCGGGTTTTCAATTCTTGGAATGCCGATTCTCTTTGATCAGTCCAGTCAAATGATGTCCCCTTCTGAGTCAATTGAGTCAATGGTAGGGCAATTTTGGAGAAGTCTTTAACAAACCTCCTGTAATATCCAGCCAATCCCAAAAAGCTTCGGACTTCAGTCACATTCGTTGGTCTAGGCCAGTTCACTACAGCTTCAATTTTCTGTGGATCAACAGAAATTCCATCTTTGCTAACAACATGTCCCAAAAACATGACATGGTCAAGCCAGAATTCACATTTAGACAGTTTAGCATACAGTTTCTGTTCTCTTAAGGTTTGCAAAGCAAGTCTCAGATGCTGTTCATGTTCTTCTACAGTCTTAGAATATATCAATATGTCATCAATAAATACCACAATGAAATCATCAAGGTATGGTTTAAAAATTCTGTTCATAAGGTCCATAAATGCAGCTGGGGCATTTGTGACTCCAAATGGCATAACTAAAAATTCATAATGTCCATACCTCGTTCTAAAAGCAGTTTTAGCAATATCTTCCGGTTTTACTTTCAGTTGATGATACCCCGATCTGAGATCAATTTTGGAAAACACTTGTGCACCCTGTAACTGATCAAATAAGTCATCAATACGCGGTAGGGGATATTTATTCTTTACAGTTACCTTGTTCAATTCACGATAATCAATGCACAGTCTCAGTGAGCCATCTTTCTTCTTTACAAACAATACCGGTGCACCCCACGGTGAAGTACTGGGCCTGATAAACTTCTTGTCTAACAGTTCCTGCAGTTGTACTTTCAATTCTTTCAATTCAGCTGGAGCCATTCTATAAGGAGCTTTAGACACCGGTGTGTTCTAATCACATCAATCAGAATTCAATCTCCCTGTCAATCAAATCCCCTGGCAGATCATCTGGAAATACATCTGGGAATTCTCTGACTATAGGAATACAATTCACATCAGTTTTAACACTATCAGTAGGTACAGTCAATACAGAACAGAAGTACCCTTTACACCCCTTTCTAATCAGTTTCATGGCTTTCATAGAAGAAATCAAATACGGGGGAGGTATCACTTCAACTCCACTAAATACAAATTCAGGCAAACCAGGTGGACGGAAAACAACTTGCTTAGTCACACAGTCAATACTAGCATGATATTTTTGTAACCAGTCCATCCCCAATATCACATCAAAGTGATCAATATTCAGTGGCAGTAAATCAATAAACAAATGCATATCCCCAACAATGATTTCACAGGCAGGATACATATATGCACATGTCATGGATCCCCCAATAGGTGATGATACAGCTAGCAGATAATTCATGGGTTCTAAGGGTCTATTCAATTTTCTCGAAAAAGCATACGACACATAAGAATGTGTAGACCCCGAATCAATCAATACATATGCATTTTGAGTGCAAATAGAAAGAATACCTGACACGACGGTCTCGGTATTCTGGACATCTCCTGGCACTAAGGCAAATACTCGGCCTTGCCTCATAGGCTCTTTCCCGGTAGCCTTGGGGTTAGGCTTTGGTGTTGCAGTTGATGCTGCTGCGCTTGGTGCAGCTTTACTACTTGATTGCGGGTTAGAGGGGCAATCTTTAATTCTGTGGCCCACCTTGCCACACTTGAAGCAAGCTCCCGAAAGCTGATAGCAAACCCCTTTATGTTTGTTGCCACACACAGAGCAAGGTGGAGTGAACCCACTCCCTTGGCTGGGGCTAGACATTGACCCCGTATTCTGTTTCTTATTCGATGAGTTGGGCTTGCCTTTCTTAAATTTAAAACCTTGCCTTTTCCCTTGCCACTCAATGGTTGGTGTTTCAGACTGTTTCACTGCTACAATATTCACCTCGGCCATCAAAGCCCGATCAAGAACACCCACAAATGTCGGCATTTTCAAAACACTGATTCGGTCCAGTATAGCAGCATTAAGGCCTCCTTCAAATCTCCTGGCCTTCTTGTAATCGGTATCCACCATGTGTGGGGCATACCTAGCAAGTTCGGTGAACCTCTTTTCATACTCGGCAACAGACATTTTGCCTTGTCTCAACTGCTCAAACTCGCCACCTTTTACATCTCGATACCGAGGAAGTACTTTTCAAAGAAGGACTCTTTAAACTGAGCCCAAGTCACCACCGCATTGGCGTCGCGGATCAACATCCACCACCTTCTAGCCTCTTCCTGCAAGGTGAAGGTGGCTAGCAACACTTTGTGCGCGCTTCCAGCACGGAAACACTTCAAATAATTTTTAGGTCTCAAGTATCCAAGCCTCGGCCTTCAATCGGTTCTAAGCCTCCTGAAAGGCGGCGGTTTCAGTTCTTGAACTTATGAGTCAATGTAATAATATCCTCCTCATTAGCATTCACATTTGCATTCTCAGACATTCTGTTTTTGCCAGGAGGAGGAGGCTGTGGATTCTGTTGTTGTTGGTCCAGCCTTTCAATTATTAGTCCCATCATTAGTTCGAGTCTGGCCATTCTGGCCTCAGTTGATGAAGATCCAGGTTCATTTGTATTTGTGTTATCCATTTCGCTATAAACAATTTTAATAGTTATAACACAAACAGTTATGATCATCATCATTATAAGCAGTTGTTCAATTAGACAGTTATAGCCGTCATAACAGTCATCATTACACAATTGTACAATTGAACAGTTTAACAATTTAACATGTATCAATCAGTCATGAGCACACATTTTTCATGTCAATGTAATGTCCTAATCGCTTTTCTAGGACACCCTATAGCTCATTTGAACACGTGTGTGCGGTATAACTCGTGGTTAAGTATCGCTCTGATACCACTCTGTCACGACCCAAACCCGGCCCTATGGGTTTAGCACCGTAACCGGCCAGTAATCCGTGATTACCAAAGGCCTGCTATACAATCAATCAATATAACAGAGTTCAGGGCCTGGCGGAAGCCAAAACAATAAATGAATAGTGTCCAATGAGCTGTGACAATCTGTATGCCAAAAAGTTTTTCATTCATATGCACATAGAGCAGTATAGTACAAAACGGCATACATACATATATACATATCCATAACAGTCGATAAAACTGGGGCCTAACCCCTTGGACAATACAAGAATTCTGATACGCCTATACAATGATCCCACAATAGTACAAAACAGTGAGACAGACTGGGGAAATCAAACCCCAAAGCCATAGCATGGCGATCAGGAACCTCGTTGTGAGGCACACAGGCTGGCTGACAAAACTGGGGACTGACCCACGCTCCTAGCTCCGATCAGGCTGCTGAGAACCTACATATATATATAAACAGTGAGCTAAAGCCCAGTGAATAACATAATGTGTAAAGGGGTTATGAATGAATGTCCTTACGTTACAGTAATGAAATCAATTCATTAAACAATATTTCAATCTTTCAATATTTCGATCAATAGCATTTCAATCAATAGCATTTCAATCAATCGGTCATTTGTGGTACATCCATTAGCCTATAACAATGTGGTCCAAAGGGACCGGGCCTTAACAGACCCAACAATAGTGATGGCCATCAATCAATAACAATATGGTTCCACGAGGAAACCTACAGAGCTCTGTACAATCAATAACAATGGGTGCTAAGGATGCCACAATATAGTTTGAAATACAGGACATACATTCATTCAATAAACAATATCATTTCAATAAACATTACATTTCAGTATTCAAAATATAATCATTTTGAACATATCTTTACACAATCTGTTACTCACAGTGATTGGGCTATCAATAGTTAGAGCGTGTCCCCGAGAGCCAACCCTAAACAATAAAACAATTGAGCACACACTAAGTTTAACAATTGGGGAAGTACAATAATTAACTTCCTAATATGCCTCGGTGTGTTCTATGCCCAAAACCTCATTAAGATGCCTTAAACTAGGCCTAAGAATGCCTAGGATGCGATGAGGATGCAAAATTACACTTGGAGGGCATTTTTCAAAAGTTGCTGGAAATGGGCACCTCGCTCGAGCGAGCCTTCCTTCGCTCCGGCGAGCTTCCAAATTCAAAGGCTTCGCCGGAGCGAACAATCCTCCGCGCGAGCGGAAAACTTCTGGTTGCTCGATTTTTACGCGCGATACCACGCTCGATGCTCGCTCGAGCAAGCTTGCGAAATCGCAGGGCTCGCTCGAGCGAGGAATCCTTCGCTCGAGCGAGGAAGCAAAATCTGGAATTTCCAGATTTGTCTCCCAAGTTCGAACCAAGCATTCAAACACTCAAATCTCATCCTCTTGGCCCCAAATTCTGGAAAAACACTTTCAACTCAACGTATTACAAGTTTCAAAAGCTATTTTGTACATGCAAGGCCAAGGGATGATCAATTGAAACCAATTTCAAACCATTTTCAAGAATATTTTCAAAATGTGAGATGCATGATCTTTAAACCAAAATCAAGCTTTAAATCTTGTTCAATTGAGCTCAAAAGCTGGAAAACAAACTGAAAACATGGTCTTGATATGAATGTAAGCTTGCATGCACCAATGGACCATGAATCAACCTCAAGAATCAACAAATTCAACATGCATGCAACATTTATGCTCTATTTCAACCCCTATGCACTATTGAGCTTCAATTCAACATGTATGAGCTAGAACATGGCCTAACTCTACAATGGAACATGGGTCATGCAAGAATGATGCAAGGGACAACATAAACTCAACATTTGAGAGGTTATAATCCTTACCTAAGTCTCAATTCAAGATGAACAAGCTCAAATATGCCCTACACACATCAATCTTCAAGCAATATCCAAGTAATTCTAGCCAATTCAACTAAGTGAGCTCAAATCCCTCTCACTCTCTCTATTCCTCTTGTTTGGTCGGCAAAGGCAAGGAGAAAATGGCTGATCAATTGTCTAACTAAGTGTATAGGCTCAAGTATAAGTGATTAAACAAAGACCCACTCAAGTGGCAAACATGTAATTAAGCCAAACTTGGCAATTAACTTATTTTAATGTAGTTTAATCATTCCTAATCAATTTTCAGATAAATATATCATTAAATCCCAAATATTCTACTGATTCCAAAACATCAAACGGTTTCTAAATCGGCCGCCGATAAGGCCTTCAATTAACAGTTTAAACATATGCATTTAAACAGATAATCAAATAATCAAACCAATGCAATATGCAATTCAATAGGTACACTCATTCAATTTCAATTTCACTTTCAATCGATCTATTCAATACTTCAATTAATTCGATAATCAATCATCATCAGTTCAAATTAGCGATAATCAGTATATAATTCAGTAATCGGTAACGAGGGTCGTTACAATTTTTTTTTAAGACAAACGCAATAAGTTAAATATACTATAATTATTGAATTGATCAAATTTTGTGTATAATAATATATACAAAAGATTTGATAAAATAAATAATTTAAATTATCAAAATAAAACTTGTGATAAACCACACGATTGAATAACACCCTCCAATTCACATCAAAAATTGGAGGGTTTAAGGCCTTTTAAGAATTATGTGATTTTTTTTCATTTTTTTGTCAAAACGATAGCTGATATATTATTGATAGTCCAACACATTACATAGCACTACCCTTGATACTTAGAGGGCCAAACAACTATGAGGGAGAAACATCCTACTCCCATTATACCTAAACTTAAACCTCATTTGGTAATATCATTTTTAATTTAAAAGTTAAAAAATCATTAAAAAAGCATAAAACTAATAATTTATATTAAAAAGTTAAAGATTCTCTTTTCTCTTTATTTTTTGTACATCTTTTTATAAAAAATAAAAAAATCATCACAAATATATTAATTTTTTTTACATTATATTTTAACTAAAAAATTAAAAAATTATTAAAAAAATATGTTCCCCAACGACTCACCAAATAAGCAACATTGTTTCCCAACCCTATAGCTTACCTGATATCCTGGCACCGACATTCCAAGCTGAAACAAATCATGGATAATAATACCCACACTCTGCTCCACGTCCTTGAAAGAATGAAAAAATAAAAAATAGATAAATAAATAAATTAAAACATATAAAGTGTGTATAAAAAGGATAATTTTTTTCCAATCATGTGATTCTTAATTAACATTCATTGGAGATCATTAACAAGACTCTTGTTTAATATTCAGATTTGTGTAGGAAAAGGTTTAAAAATTTGTAAAAATGGTT
The DNA here is from genome assembly GCA_025200525.1 of Camellia lanceoleosa. NCBI lineage: Eukaryota > Viridiplantae > Streptophyta > Magnoliopsida > Ericales > Theaceae > Camellia > Camellia lanceoleosa. The sequence continues at coordinate 73,941,806 of CM045761.1, read as the reverse complement.
GAGAATTATGAAATTAGTAAAAATTAGTAAGAAATTAATATCCAAATGACAATTTTTTTTAAATTAGTAAGAACTTAGTTGCAATATGAAAATAATTATATATGAATAATCATAATCTACACAATTTTAAAAAGTTCAACAACCAACCCAACAAAGATATGATACTAGCTCAAAAACTAATCAACTTAAGAAAGAGCCCACAGTGATGAAAAAAAGAAAAGAATTATACAACAAAGAGTCTTATAAAATGAAAAATTATCAATATTATACTTAACGGAAATTAATCTCTTGACCTTCTAAATTAAAATGTATGAGGATAGCTAATTAAACTATAGTCTAAGGGATTGTTTGATAACCTAATTCAGCACTTAAAATTGAATGCATTAAGTGATAATCAATTAAACCCGTTTAATAACGATAATTGATATCACTTAAAAATTTAAGTGTCCCTTAAAATATATTCTAAAATTTAAGAAAATTTTAATTAATTCTAACTGAATTTATAAATACTAAACATAAGTATCGATATGTATTATTATAAATTCACTACTATCATCACCACTACAACCACCACCATCGCTGCCACTGCTACCATCACCATCATTGCTACTACCACCACTACCATCATGCCACTGCTACCATCACCATCGTTGCTACTACCACTACCACCACCATGCCACTGCCACTGCCACCGCCACCGCCGCCGCTACAACAACCACCGCCACCGCTACCACAACCACCACCACCATATATGCCACTACCATTGTCACCACCACCACTACCACAACCACTACCATTACCATGACCACCACCATCATATACGCCACTACCGCCACTACCACAACAACCACCACTACCATAACTACCACCATCATATATGCCACTGCCACCACTATCATTACCACCACCACTACCGCTACCACTACCGCTACCGCTACCGCTACCACCATAACCATCACTACCGCTACCAGCACCATCTTGCCACCGCCGCCACCACTGTCACCTTCATCACAATTGTCATTGTTACTATAAGCACTACCATCATTTTATTACCGCTACCATCACTACCGCTACCACCATCACAACCACCACCACCATCAACATTACTGCTATCATCATTACCACCACTACCATTACCACCATCATCGCAATATAAAAAGTGAAATATATACAATTTGAAAATAATAAATTTTATATTTGATCTTATATATATCAAATAATTTATTTTCAATTCAACACTTAAATTTTTATCAAACAGTCTATTAACTTAAAATATTCAGCATTCAATTTTTAATATTGAATTTCAATATTTAGTTTTTAGTTTTCAATTTTATCGAACACCACCTAATCAGTTGTCTTAATGGCATTCGTTAATTGTAATTTTAAAACTATGATACCAATTTGTTTGATTTAGTTTTTGAAAATTATTTTTAAACTTTTTATTTTTTGTATATTTTTTTTGTCTTCAATGATTTTAAAAATAAAAAATAAAAAAAATAAAAAAAAAAAAAACAACAACAACAACAACAACAACAACAACAACGACAACAACAACAACTTGTGATAGACCACATGGCCCTGGATAACACCCTTCAATTCACATCATAGATTGGAGGGGACTTTTAAGAATTATGTGATTTTTTTTTTGTTTTTGGTGGTTAAAACGATAACTGATATATTATTGATAGAGAAACACATTACATAGCACTGCCCTCAACCCTTAGAGCATCTCCAACTAGGGCTGAGAATTGGCTCGTTGGCCTATTCAATTCAATCTTATTTTTTTAGATCTTGGAAATGTTGTTTTAGCTCATACAATTGGACTAGGACAATATTTTCAGTCCAATATATTAATGGGCTAGATTTGAGATTTATATTTTAAACCCAACCTAGTCTTCCCCCGGTCCGATATTAAATTAATTAATTATAATAGATTAAAATATATTTTTTTTTATTGGGATGTAGACTTTATCTTTGTTAATTTTATTGAAACTCACATTTGTGGTGATGTGTGATTGAATTTATTTAAGAAATATTTCAATTTATACATAAAATCTTTCAATTTATAATAATGTCAATATATTTATTTAAGAAATATAGCGTGCGATTGAATTTAATTATGGAATGCTTTAAAAAAAAATTTAACATATAGCCCAATGAGTGGGCTTGAGATTTATTTTGCCAGATTTGGGTAGATGTAGAGGCTCGATGTTAGAGTCGGGTTGGGCTTAGGCAGACACAAAGTCCTATTATATAGTCTCAACCCGGCCCAGTCTGACACATTCCCATCCCTATCTCCAACCCATCCTTTAAAGATTTGAAGGACTGGGCACTCTAACTCATCCTCTAAAACTCCCTCTACGTATTTTTTTTCTTTATTCTTCTTTGTACATTCATTCTTCTCTGCCTCTTTTCTCTTCCTAATTTTCGACGATCGGCGACAAACCTTACTTCTTCTCTTTATTTTTCTAATATATAGTCATTGGTGACCGACGACCACTATTAATTAGGGTTCACTGGCAACTATTGACTACCAACTCCTTACTTTATCCTCACCGACGGCGAAGAAGATGAGTAGATCTACTCAAATCTAATGTAGATCTACTCAAATCTACATCAGACCTAAGTAGATCTACTTGAGATCCAACTAGATTTAAACCAAAAATAGTTGTCAGAGTATAATATCCTCTCCATATTTGTTTATCTTCTTCAATCTCTTAATTTTTCTACTTGTATCTACTATACACTTCTACTTTCCTATTTTAATAGAGAAAATTTTCAAGTCATGAACAAGTTGTTTTTGAGTTTTAGTTACAAGTGATGAAAACTGTAAAATTTTACAGTTTCAGTTTTTTTGATGCTGAAACGAATTATGCTTTAAAATTGCAAAATTTTACAGTTTCATAACATTCTCTAGAACTATAAAATTTTGCAGTTTCATAACATGTTTTCCAGTTTGATTAATAGAGATAAATGCTTAATAGAATCATACTTTGAAACTTTAACATTTTATAGTTTCAAAGTTTGCTTTTCAGTTTGATCAATATTTGAGATTATTTGCTTAAACCTTACAAAAATTAAAAAATAATATATATTTTTTCCCATTATCGTTGTTTGTTATAATATTTTTATATTTTATTTTGTTTATTTCCTTTCAGTTTATCAATATTTAGTACATTCTGCTATGTTTTTTCATTATAATTTTTCTATTTATTTTTTTTCCCGAAAATATTATGGACATTTCGGTGAGTCTCTAATGATATTTTTGACGTCCATCAAACATTCTGGACATTCCAGCTACTTCTAGTGACGTGCAAAACACTCATGGGATACTCCAGCGACTTCCCGGTGATGTTGAATATTCCAGCAAGTCTTCGGTGATCGTCTGACAAAAGTCTGGTGATGGTGGGATGTAGTAGCGTTTTTAAATTTAAAAAAAAAAAAAAAAAAAAAAAAAAAAAAAGAAGAAGAAGATTTTTTTGGTAACAATTAAAAATATGTAAGACTAATTGGTGCAAGCGTTTTATTTTGGGACTAGATGGGTTTTGAACTTTGTGTATGGAACTTACTGGTAAGAGCCCCTTATTTTTTTGGCCAAGTTTGGGCAAATGTAAAAACTCGATGTTAGGGCCGGGCTAGTCTTAGGCAAACACAAAATCCTATTATGTAGTGTCAACCTAGTCCAGCCCAACATATACCCACCCCTATCTCCAACCCATCCTTCAAATCTTTAAATTTGAAGGATTGGGCACTCCAACTCATCCTCTAAAACTCTCTCTATTTGAGAGAATAATGGATTCATCCTCCAAATATAGAAGAATGATGAAAAATAGAGGATGTCCTCCAAAACATTATTCATTTTATATTTTTAATTATATTACAAATAACTTTAATATGTAAATTTAATTTTTATGAAATTAGTATCATTAAAAAGAATGAAATCATACCTTTAAAAATTATTTGAAAATTAAATATTTATTTATGAACAAAAATTATTCACTTTTTGATGAAAATATTTTGCAGAAAGATCTTTAGAGAAAAACAAATGATGATTTGTTGTTAGAATTTGAGTGAATAGTAAGATGCTTTATATTCACTTTTTGAATAAAAAAAAAATACGTCTTTCACCCTCTAATGGAAAGTTTTGGATTGGAGATACTCGTAGAGGGCCCAACAACCAAAAGTGAGGAACATCCTCTCAAGTACAACACCTACTCCAATTATACCCAAACTTAGCCACCAAATGAGCCACATTCTTCCCAACCTTATTCTACCATAGCTCAAACCATCTCTAATGTTGCATCAAATGTATCATCAAATTTAAATTTGATGAAAACTGGAAGAAATGTTAGCTTCAACGTTGACATCAAACTAATATCAAATGAAGGGAGAACTAAATATTTCATCAAATGAATGGAGCATTTATCGTTCATCAAATTTGTAGGTGACCGTTGGGTTGGATATCCTCCCAGATAACCTAGCATTTGATGAAAATTTTGAATTTAACATTGGAGTGCAGCGTATCAAATCAAACTTTTCATCAAATTTTTATTTAAATTTGATAAAAGAATTTAATGCAACATTGGAGATGCTCTCACCTGATATTTTGACACCAACATACCCCTGATGAAGCAAAGCATGGATAATAATACCCACACTCTGTTCCACTTCCTTGAATGAACAAACATTAATGTTAATATGAGTGTTGATTTTTGACCTCACAACCAAATTAAATCTTTTTGCCAAAGATCCTAGGAACTTAACCGTAGAGCACATAAAAAAATAGAGAAGCCCAACAACACCTACACACAGAAATATAACAAACACCGGTGGCTCATCCACCCGGGGACACTCCAACGATCAAGTCTGTCAACTTATCTCTCAAAGATAACAATTCAATCACAAAGCTCACAAAGTAAAACATACCTTAGACTAACGGGAGTGCCTTACTTTTATAGTCAGCAATGCCATCGTCCCTAGAAGTCTCACTTCATGGGACTCTATCCTTCTTAAAGATAAAATCTATCTAGGACTCCTCTTATTTAGATTAAAATGAACCTCTCTAAGAGTCTCATCTCTATCCAAATAGAGAGCCTAAAACCATCTAGGACTTATGTCCTCTATCTAGATATTTCGAACTCAGATATGATAGCATCATTTCTCGGTAGCTTGATCCATCCATGTGGCACCTCGGCCAACATCCTCGGCCACGTGGACAACCTTAAATATATGTCCCCACAATTAACAAAAAAATTAAAACGTATAAAGTGTGTATAAAAATAATTTTCTTCCAATCATGTGATTCTTAATTAACATTCATCGGAGATCATTAACAAAACTCTTGTTTAATAAATGCAGCTTTGCGTAGGAAAAGGATTAAAAATTTGTAAAAATGGTTAAGAATTATGAAATTAGTAAAAAAGTGAGTTATGATCTTCACCTTTTTTCCCCCCACTTTTTCTAATGTCCAAATGACAGTTTTTTTTTTTTTAAATTAGAAAGAAATTAGTTGCAATATGAAAATAATTATATACAAATAATCATAATCTAACAATTTTAAGAATTCAACAACCAACCCAACAAAGATATGAGACTAGGTCAAAAACTAATCAATTGCCCATAAAAAAAAAAAAAATTTAAAAAATTATACAACAAAGAGTCTTATAAAATGTACAAGGATAGCCAATTAAACTATAGTCTAAGGGGGTGTTTGATAACATGATTTAGTATTTAAAACTAAATTGATTACATGATAATCAATTAAGTCCCTTTCATTATAAGGGTAAACTACTAATAGGTCCTAATAGCTGGACTTAATTCCAATCAAGTCCTATTGAAAATAAGTCTTAGAAATATTGTGGCTAAAAATAATTTTTTTGTGACAATTTTTTATATATGTTGCTAAAAATTGACAATTAGTGACTTTTTTGTCATGATTTTTATAAATTGTCGCTAAAACTTACAATTAGTGACTTTTTTATGACAAATTTTTCCCATAAAACCTATTAGACAATAAATCCACTTATTAGGACTTACACATAAGTACTCCTAATCATAATTGATATCACTTAAAAATTTAAGTGCCTCTTAAAATGTAGGTTAAAATTTAAGAAAATTTTAAATCATATAAAACTTACTTAATTTTAACTGAATTTATAAATACTACACATAAGCATCAATATACACTATTATAAACTTATCACTACCATCGTTACCACAACCACCACCATCACTATTACCACCACCACCACCACCACCACCACCACCATTACTACCGCTACCCCCACCACTAACACTACCGCCATGCCACCGCTACCACTACCACCACTACCACAACCCGCACCACTATCATGCCACCGCCACTACTACCACCACCACCACTATCGCTACCACTACCGCTACCATCACCACCACCACCACCATGCCAACGCTGCCACCACTACTGTCATTATTGCTATAAACACCACCATCATTTACTTCTATTACCATTACAACCACCACCACCATGCCACTACTACTACCTGTTGGAACAATTTTCTGTGTAAATAAAATAAATTGAAACTAATTCAAACAAAATAAAATAAAAACTTACAGAATTTATTTTGTAGAACCAAATGAAAAATAAAAGACCAAGTCGAGTGTGTGACACTTTGTCCTTAAGACAGATTCGCCCCGCTACGGTGCTTACGGTTGAATGGCATCTATCTCCCAAGATACAATAATCTTCACAAATTTGTAGTAGCACTTCAAACAAATTTGTCCGGTGAACTAAAACCTTGTGTTCTATACTCTCTATAAAAAATTCCTAAAACTAATATGAAGAATAATGCAAATAAATCTGGACAGCAAGAGAAATAAAATTCAGACCATTTTTTTGGATGCTATAACTCTGCTGGAATGTTGGTATTTATAGGCACAACAAGACCTGTCCGAATAGGTGTGAATCTATCCAACAAATTCAGATTTGAATTTGAACAAGTGCTATTTTGAATTGGACAGATTTGCAATCTGATTTTAACATATTAACTGCAGCAGTTGATAACTGTCCAGTTTAACAGATCTGAAATTGTTAAAAACTGTTCGGCAGTTACTGTAGGAAATTCGGACATAAAGAGGCACAACTTTTGGACAGGAATTTGAATTCAAATTCAAATTCGAATTACAAAATTAATTTTTTCCACAAGAAAATTTGGAAAAGATTCAAATAAATTTTGTCCAAAACATTAATACAAGAACCGACCCGCACCCGCACTCGCACCCGCACCCGACTCGACCGGACGGACGAACGACGCGCGTGTGTGGTGGTTTGGGCTAAGGTTCACTTTGTCCGTAACTCCTCCCTTCTACAAACTTGGGGTGCCCCTTGGGGTCCAACCCAAGTGTTGTAGGCTAGAGCTTATATACACATAAAAGCTCTCTTAAAGTTTCAGTGTGGGTCAATCTATTAAAAGGAAACCCAGATTTAAATCTTTAAATGTGCATTCCTCGAACCTGAAAACGACGTCAACTTTCCATTCACTCATAAATGGTTTTGACGGACCGTCTTCACCGTGTGACTTGACATGCGGCAAGGAACACTTCACCTCTTCGGACCCACCCCAAAAGACGTTTGGGGCCCACTCAATTTTGGGCTCAAAGATGGCCCAAAATAAGCCTATATTACACCATTTTTCCAACAATCCCCCACATGAATAGAATTTGACGGAGAGAAAATGCAACAACATGATCTAAATACAGAGAATACAGAAATTGGAAATATTTTGCAAAGGATAGGTAGCTTTTGGCTTTGAACCTTCCTTTGTGAGACACTATCGGATTTACTAGCTAACCAGTGAACATGATGTCTTGAACTGTTCAGCCGTTTGTGTAAACCAAGACAATAGAACTCACACAGTATATCCCCAAACACAGTTTAGTTCTCACTATTGTGTTCATTTTGGCCTTGAACAACCTGGTCTTTCATGAGTGCTCTAGAGAATTGTAGCCCTTCACAAATCTCATAGAACTGGCCCAGTTCACACTCATATAGGTGATTATTATGAAGAATATCCTGCCATGCTCCACTAGGTATTCCTAGATATAAGAATCATTAAAAGTATTACTTAACCTAAAACGCTGCAGACATCACTAATTCATCATAGAAATGGGTAGAAGTTAGACTCTCCAGTGATCCTTCTGAGTCATACACAACTCGGTTGTCCCTTTGAACCTAGATCTTGGGATCTCCAATCAATTAGGTTGGGTTGCCGTTGTAGTAACTCTTATTTAATAGGCTTAAGTCCCATTCCCCTCGATGAGTTTTCAACTAGCTCTCTTGCTAACCCTTTGGTTAGTGGATCTGCTATGTTGTCTTTAGACTTCACATATTCAATGGAAATAATTCCATTAGAGAGTAGTTGTCTCACGGTGTTATGTCGACGACTTAATGTGTCGCGGACTTCATCATTATACATATGACTCTGTGCTCTACCTATTGCTGATTGACTATCGCAATGTATGCATATAGCAAGCACCGGTTTTGGCCACATTGGAATATCTTCAAGAAAGTGGCAAAGTCATTTTACTTCTTCCCCAGCTTTTTCTAAAGCTATGAATTCTAATTTCATAGTAGACCTTGCAATGCAAGTCTGTTTGGAAGATTTCCAAGATACTGCCGCCCCACCAAGAGTAAAGACATACCCACTGGTGGACTTTGAGTCTCTAGTATCCGATATCCAATTTGCATCACAGTATCCTTCAAGTACTGCTGGATATCTAGTATAATTAAGCCCAATGTTACGAGTAAATTGGAGATATCTTAGAACCCTTATAATTACTTTCCAGTGTTCTACTCCCGGATTACTCGTATATCTACTTAATTTACTTACTGCATAAGCTATATTTGGGCGAGTGCAGTTCATCAAGTACATTAAGCTTCCAATAATTTGGACATACTCTAATTGAGAAATACTTTCCTGTACATTCTTAGATAGAAACAAATTAACATCTACAGGTGTTCTAGCAAGATGATCATCATCTTTGCTGAATTTGTCAAGTATTTTCTTAATATAATGAGATTGTGACAAAGCATAACCTTCTGATGTTTTGATAATTTTCATACCAAGAATTACATCAGCAATGCCCATGTCCTTCGTGTCAAAATGTTTATTCAACATTTTCTTGGTAGTTTTAATCATGTCATTATTACTACTTATGATGAGCATATCAACCACATAAAGACATATAATGACATAACATTTGTCTGTGTTTTTAATGTAAACACATTTGTTACACTCATTAATTTTGAATCCATTTGACATCATTGCCTTGTTAAATTTCTCATGCCATTGCTTAGGCGCTTGTTTTAAACTATATAATAATTTAACCAATTTACACACTTTCTTTTCTTTTCCTGGAACAGAAAACCCTTTTGGTTGTTCCATGTAAATTTCTTCATCTAACTTACCATTTAAGAAAGCAGTTTTCACATCCATTTCATAAATTTCTAGATTGTATAGAGATGCAATCGCAATTAGCATTCTAATGGATGTTATTCTAGTAACCGGTGAGTATGTGTCAAAATAATCAAGACCTTCTTTTTGTCTAAAACATTTGACTACAAGTCTTGCCTTGTATTTGTCGATTGAACCATCCACTTTCATTTTTCTTTTGAAAATCCACTTGTACCCAAGAGGTTTACAACCTGGTGGTAAGTCCACTAATTTCCAAGTGTGATTTTGCAAAATGGATTCAACTTCACTATTGACAGCTTCTTTCCATAAAGGAGCTTCAGGACTGGACATAGCCTCTTTAAAGGTTAAAGGCTTATTTTCTAACAAATATGTTAGAAAATCTGGACCAAAAGATTTTGAGGTTCTAGCACGTTTACTACGCCTAGGTTCCTCTTCCTCATTTTGATCTAACTCTTACTCTTGATCATGTTCTTGATCATTACTAGTAATAGCATCAAAAGATCTTTTATTAGTACTAGTCTCTTGTCTAGTCACTGTAGCCGTGCCCCAAGAACTCCCCAGGATCCGCGCTGCGAGGGCGCGAATTTCGCTTTGTTCTGAGCTATTACAGTTCGGACTCAATGTCACGATTCTGAATCTAATCTCACAAAGTGCAATGCGAGACTGATAAATCACCAAAGAGTCCAAATCCGGCAAATCGTTTTGGAAAACTGATTTTTACAAAGAAGTGCCAAACATGGACTGCTTTGCCAAATATAGAGTCGCCACCTAAATATTTTATTTTGGGGGAATTTAGGAAACCCTGACTCGTGCCTAAGGCCACGTGTCCATCATCACCAAAGTTGCCTCGGCTCGGAAACTTGGGTACGAGAGAGGAAGGTCATGCAATGAGCACCCCTGCTCGCTTGATCAAAGATCGGCCTGTACTAAGCATGATATTTTGTTTTTGAAAACACATGTGTTCTTATTTCGGTTATTAACCGAGAATTACTATGTGATGCGCACAGTATACAAGTATAGACTAGATCGCCTAAGTTGGAACAAAACATTGCATGTTCGTTTGTGAAAACGGTTTGAAGTTTGCTACTCGCAAGTAGGGTAAAACGAGGATTTCAATGAATTGTTCAAATTCAAGCAATCCAACCTTCACCCACAGGCATTCAGACAATTATATCAAATAAGTAGTTAGCCTCATAGCAAGCATGCTTTCATGGCAACATTAACACACATGCAGTATGTTAAAGCGTAAACACTCACAGTGTACTCCAAGCCAAAACAAAAAACTAGTTAGAAATCATGCATGATCCTAGTTCATGTTAAGATGGCTAATGCAACATATGCAAAAATGCAGCTAAAATAGGCTCGGCTATTCTAGAATGGCATATGAAATGCAACTCGATACATGTATTCAACTTGGAATTGAAATACAATGCAGTTAGTATGATGCGCCGAGCCCGGTGCATGCAATACAGATGAATGGATGCACGCATGTGAAGCATAAGGTATGCTAATCGAAATATGCCCTAAAACTAACCATCATAAGCGGTTAAGTAAAAGGGAGAAAGAAATGGGGGTTGGGAGACATGCATTACACACACGCACGCTTATTACAACAATTGGCCCTCTCAATAAAGGGTCCGAATAATGAGCTAACTAGCTAATCTAAGCTAATTAAACTAATTATTACACAACGAAGCTAATTAACTAATCCTAATTAACTAACTATTACAAAACAATTAAGCAGCTAAACGCATTAACTACTTAAAGTACATAACCCAAAGCATAAACTAGGTAAGCAAATTAGCTAAGTAAAGCAGTAAAGTAAGGCCCTCAGAGGGAGAAGAGTGCATGCATGCCCGGTCGCCTCGTTCGAAAATCCGTCGCGATGCCCCAACTTGCCTCTGTTTGCAACTGCTCTCAGAAACTTGCACCAAGCTCCAGATAACTTCTAACTTATCTTGGGGACCTGTAGGAGGGTGGCCAACCAGTTGTTGGTGTAGGAGACCACCTGCAGACCACTTTTTGTTACTGCAGATCAGAAAAAGTGGTCGGCCAGCTAGTTTTTCTGGCTGGCGGACTAGTTGTTGCTGCATTTCTCCAATTTGCTGCAACAGAGAGCAAGAAAGGACATGGAAATGTATTTGCAAGGTATGTGTGCACAACCACTCTCCCTATCATTTCATGAGCTCAAGGAAGTGCGGTTCTCGACCCTCGGGCCACCAATCGCGCATTTCAATGCATGATGGCCGAGAGGCGAAGTTACACAATCAATATGAAATAAATGCACAAGTAAATACATAAAGCCTAAAACTCCATCATGTGTGATCAAAAGCGTCAGCGACCGATAATTGAGGCACGTTTCATCACTTCAAGTATGAAACGTCCCTCGTTTCTCGTGTTTGGACTAACACCTATTCCAAACACAATGCAACACATAACATGGCATGCACAATGCTATGTAACATAGAGCATGCAAAAATGCAATGCAACACAAGCATGCAAACATGCAATGCAACATGAACAATGGCATACACAATGTTATAAACTACATGGCATACTGTAGACACCCCATTTTTTACCATCCTTAAGACTTGGATGTCACCGTTTGAACACTCGGTGATCATCCATGTTTGTGTTTGTTTTGAGTTCTCGGAGGTCCCGACCGCGCGTCTTGCCTCAAGACCTCTCAACTTGACTGTTTTGTGCATTGGTCATGGACCAAGCATTTGTGTGTCTGCTTTGAGGGGAAAGGGTGGCTTATTTGCCATTTCCTCAACCCCACCGGCCATGGTCTAAGGTCACCGGCCATGTTTTCTTGCTACCGGCCAATTGTATTGGCCGACCGGCACTGTATTTGGTCGGTCGGCCGTGTATGTTGGTCGACCGGCCCCTTTGTCTGGCCAAGACCTTTTCTTTGCCTTTTTTAGGCATTGTGCATGCCAGCTGTTCCAGCTGGTGAGCACAAATCCTGCCCTCCATACATGTGTATGGAGGGATTTCATTCTTGTTTAGCTTCTCTTGGAAGCTTTGCAAATTGATTTTTCTATAAAATGAGGGCCTCCCCTCCCTTTCCAGGGGTTGATTCATCTGATATACAAGATATATATCACTCTCTCTCTATATCTCCCCCTCTCTCTAGTTGTGTGTGTAATAGTGTTCAAAAGTGTGTTTTGTTCCTATTTTTGTACTAAGGCACCTAGTGTTACACTATACTTTGGTTACTAAGGTGTTGAGGGGTTGATTTCAGAGTTTTGAGTTGGTTTTTGATCAAAAGGAGGTGCTAGACTTGGTGTTCTTGAAGTGTTCTTCAAGGTGAGAACTTACCCTTTTATTCCCCATTTTTGCTTAAGGCTTTAGACCTATTTGCATATTGTTTTGAGCTTAGTGTATAACTGATAAAAGTTCTGTATTTTCATGCTTAAGATGTTTCATTAGGTCACTTTTGCGTTGGGGGTCGTCCACCCCTTCTTAGGCCTTGTTTGGCCCATTTTTGTGCCTTTCTCTTTGGGCTTTGTAACCCTTTTGTTTTGGCCTTCTCACCACTGAAATCTAGAGGATTTTCAATGGTGGAGAAGTGGTTTTGAGGTCTTGTATAGGGGAGGGACACCCCTCTCCCCTTGTGACTCATTTGCTTGCATCTAGGGCTCATAAAGGTAGCATGTTTGCATAGCTTTATTTGGCTCCATCTCAGAGGGTATTTGGTGTTAGTTTATCATGCTAGACCTCTATTTCATGTTGGTTTGATGGCCTATTGTATGCATCATACACTTGCTTTGTAATCCCCTCTATTGTCATAACATGCACCATGCATTTAGACCATCATCCTTGCATGTTTTAGCTTGACTTCATGAAGCTTTTATCCATGTTGTAACATGTTTAAGCTCTGTTTGGTGCTGATTTGGTCATATTTTCCATGTTTGGTATAGCCACCGTGCATTTTGGCTTGTTAGTCTTGGGTATGTGAGTCATGAGTATGCTTTATTTGGGTTATTTCAGTGATTTGGAATCACTTATCATGCAATTTCAATCCATGTTCCATGCTTGTACACTTACATTTGCCATCCTTTTAATGCATTGAAGAGTTGTTGTTTTGTGTTCCATGTTTGGACCATTGCATATGCCTCTATGATTAGGTCTTTGACATGCCTTCTTATTAGGTTTTGGGGCTTATTTTGGCATATTATAACTCTGATTTTATTGGCCTAAGTCATGCCATGTTCGGTTGTAAGAGGTGTAGTGCATTTGCCCTTTTGGGTCTTGTATGCGTCTGGTTTCGTCCTCGCCTTTATAATATGTTTTTGGCCTCATTCCATGCATGCTTTAGCCTTATTTTGGTCTGCCCCGAGACTATTTTAAGTCGTCTTGGCTCTTTGAGGCTTGGTTGATATGGCCATGGTTTGAACCCTTTTGGTAACCTTGAGTTTTGGGCTTTGTGGCATGCCTTACTTGCATGGTTTGGTTGATTTGGCATCATCCTTTACACATTTTCAGAGCTTGTCATGCTTGTGATTTATCCATATTTGTCTCTCCTTAATGTGTTTAAGAGTCAACCTTTTTCATGCCTAAGTGTTGGACCTTCACATGTGCACGTTTGAGTGTGTTTTGTCCATCATTCCTTGGCACTTTGGCCACTATTTTGGACACGGCTGAGGCCTATCCATCCTTAGGGTTGGTTTGGGATGTTCTAAAAAAGTGCACTTTTTGACTTATTGGCTTATATGGGTTGGGTTTGATGTGATGTGTTAGAGAGGTGATGTGATTTAAATAAAATGATGTGACTTAAATAGGATAGTGACTTTTTGACTTTTTGTATTATTTAGGTCATGCCAAACTTGGCCTTAGTGTAAGTCCATGGGTCATGCGTTCGTGTGTTGTTGTAGGCTTGCCGCATTGCATGTTGTCACATCCATGTGGTTAGTGTCATTGTTGCATGCTTGTAACTTTGTATACTTACATACCTAGGTTGCATTGTAGCATTGCATGCCTATTGTATTACCATGTTGCTTGCATGATAAGTTGCATTGTTCATATTGCATTGCGTTGATTGCATGTTTCGCGTGGCATTTGGCATACACGCATTGCATTTTGTTTGGTTTGGGGTGTCAAACCAAACATGAGGACAAAGGGGCGTTTCGTACTTAAAGTTACGAAACGTACCTCAATCCTCGATCGTCGATGCTCTTGACCCAATATGATAGAGTGTGTAGCTTTCATTTGTGTGTTGCATTCATTCCATATTGATATGCACCTTTGACAACTTCGGCCATCATGCATCGAAATGTGTGATTGGTGGCCCGAGGGTCGAGGACCACACTCCCTTGAGTCCATAGCATGATAGGGAGGGTGGTCGTGCATATATTGTCTTGTGAATTCCTTGCCATGCATCGCTCGTTCTTCCGGCAAAGAAACCAAGTGTTCTCGCAGAATAAATGGTCGGCCACTTTCGCTTCACGATTACAAAAATCAAGCAGGTGATCCCATTTTTGGTCGATGACCACATTTCCATGGCCGGTGGTGTTTTTCCCTGGCCGGTGGCACCCCAAGGTTCTCAGGGAGTGGTTTAGAAACAACCTTAGGATTTGCACAATTCTCAGAGGTGCAGAACAGTGAAAACAGAGGCAACATGTGGCATGGCATCGGATTTCCGAGCAAGGCGAATCGAGCATGCATCATCCAATCATTTCGAAGCGGAGCTGCGGCGGCCTTTCGAATTTCAAACTTAGTTTATTTTGTAATTAATTTGTTAATTAATTAAGGGTCTGTAATAATTAATTAGTTAGAGTAGTTAATTATTTGTTTGGTTTGTATTATTCTTTCGGACCCTCTGTCGAGAGGCCAATTTTTATAATAAATGTGCGTGTGTGTGATGCATGTCTTCCAACCCCACGTCTTTCTCCCTTTTATTTACCAGCTTATGATGGTTAGTTTTAGGGCATGTTTCAATTAGCATCTATATGTTCGCATGCTTGCATTCATTCATTTGTATTGCATACACCAGGCTCGGCGCATTATACTAACTGCATTATATTTCAATTCTGAGTTGAATACATGTATCAGTTGTTGCATTTTATATGCCATTTTAGAATAGCCGAGTCTATCTTAGTTGCATTTTTGCATGTGTTGCATTAGGCATTTCAGCATAGTTAGGATTCATGCATAATTTCTAATTAGCTTCTTTCTTTGGCTTGGAGTACTCGGTAAGTATTAATGCTTTAGCATCCTTGCATGCGTGTGAGTAACTGCCATGATAACATGCTTACCATGAGGCTATTTGCTTATGTGATATAACTGCCTGAATGTCTGTGGGTGAAGGTTGGGTTATTTGAATTGAAACAATTCACCAATTAAGAGTTTTAAGCCCACTTGAGAGTGGCAAAATCATGTTTTCTTAAGCCCACTTGAGGGTGAGAAATCCACGTCTTAGCCTACTTGCAAGTAGCATCATTGAACCATCTTTCAAATAAACAAACATGGAATGTTTTGTTCCAACTCAAACGATCCAGTCTATACTTGTATGCTGTGTGCATCACATAGTAATTCTAGGCTAATAACTGGAATAAGAGCACATATGTTTTCAAAACTCGATATCATGGTTAGTAGAAGCCGATCTTTGATTGGGCGAGCGGGGGTGCTCATAGATGACCTTCCCCAATCGTACCCAAATTCCCGAGCCAAGGCAACTTCGGTAATGACGGACACGTGGCCTTAGATAAACGAGTCAGGGTTTCCTAAATTCCCCCAAAACAAAATATTTAGGTGGCGACTCTGTATCTAGCAAAGCAGTCCATGTTTGACACTTCTTTCCAAAAATATGTTTTTCAAAACGATTTGCCGGATTTGGACTCTTTGGTGATTCATCGGTCTTGCATTGCACTCTGCGAGATTAGATACAGGATCGTGACATTGAGTTCCGAACTGTAGTAAGCCCAAATGAACAAAACAGGATTTCTTCCGGGACGTTCGAGGACGTCTACACATACACAATGCTAAATCAATCATGCAAACAACATGGCATACTCAATGCGATGAACTACGTGGCATACACAATATGAACAAGAACATAGCATGCACAATGCAAACAACAACATAACATGCACAACGTGATGTAACATGGCATACACAATGCTCAATGGACTTAAACCAAAATGGGCAGACCTCAGCCATGCCCAAATCAGTGGCCAAAACATCAAAATAAAGGCACAAAAGGCAAGGCATGCATGCACAATGCATTGGCCATTCAGCAAGGCCTAAGAGCACAACTCTCAAGAGTACTCAAGAAGTGATAAACATGGAAGTGTGACAACACTAAATGCACTGAAATGAGGTAAGAAATGATGTCAAATCATTCAAACAAAGTAAGCATAACATGCAAAGGTCCTTAAAGCATGAAGCTAGTAAAGAGGACTACAAAAAGGGTATGCAATACATGGCATAAGTGCATGAAACAACCATGGACAGAGCTTGATTAAGTCTAAACAAAAACCAAAACATGCTAAGATGGAGGCTCAAATACCTAGGCAAGATGGCATACATGCTAGGCCACAAACTAAGCAACAAAGCACAACACTCAAAGGCACTTAAAGAGTGAATGAAGTGGGAACATGGCAATGCTACATGCTCTGAAATAAAGTATTAAATGATGCTAAATCATCTAAGTAACTCAAAAATAGCATGCATGAGTCATCAAAACACAAAGCTAGCAAGGCCGATTGCACTACAGCTATACAAAGCATGAGGCATATGGCAAAGGCAACCCAAAACAATCCTAGAACATGTCAAAATGAGTCTAAAACATGCATGGAAGGAAGCCAAAACAAGCTAACATGAAGGGCATAAGGCATGGTGAATGCAAGGCAAATAAGGTGGTTTACACTACACCTATTAAGACCAAGCATGGAATGACTTAACCAACAAAAATCAGAGTTATATCATGGCAAAATAACCCAAAAACACATTGAAATGATAGCTCGCAAGCTTAGGCATGAAGGCATACGCAATGGCTCATGTTAAGGCATAAAGGGGGAAACCCTCCAACGCATTGAAAGAGTGATAAATGCAAGTGCATGAACATGAAACATGAACTGAAATCACATTACAAATGATGTCAAATCATTCAAATAGTCCAAGTAATGCATGCTAGTGAACTTGATGCACAAAGCTAACAAGCTAGAATGCATTATAGCTATACAAAGCATGTCATGCATGGCCAAAAAAACACAAATCAGAGCTAGAGCATGCTAAAACATGGACAAAAGCTTCTTAGAGTTAAGCCAAAAGCATGCTAAAATGACATGTTAAAGCATGATGCATGTTAGGCTAATTCATGGAATTGCACTACAAGTGCATGGAGCATGCAAAGGCCAACCAAACCAAACCTTAACAGAGGTATGATATGGCAAAACATCACCAAAAACATGCTGAGATGGACTCAAATGAAACTAGAATGGCATGCTACTTCATGAAGCATACAAAGACTAGTTTGTGTGATTTACACTACAAGTGTATAAGGCATGCATGGAGTGACAAAACCAAGTAAAAACAGTGGCATGCCATGCTAAAATAAGCCCAAATACAAGCTAAGATATGGCCAACATAAGCTTAACAAACATGCTTACACATGAGGCATTCAAAGCAAGTAAACAAAGCACAAGGAGAGGGGATGACCTTCTCCTATTTGGGACCTCAAAACCACCTTTCCACCACTGAAAATCTTCTGGATTTCAGCGGTAGAAAGGTCAAAAGAAGGTGGTCCCAAAAGCTCAAAAAGAAGGCACAAAAGCAAGGCCAAACAAGGCCTAAGAGGAGGTAGACAACCCCCAACACAAAAGTGACCTTAAACAAAGATCTTAAGCATGCAAAAATAGAACTTTTTGCAGTTAAGAGTTAATCTTAAATCAGCATGCAAAGAGGTCTAAAAGCTTAAGCAAAATAAAGGGATTTAAAGGTTAAAAGCTCACCCTTGTAGAACCTCTTCAAGACTGTAACTTCAGCAAGTTTTTCCAACTCAAACCAAACCAAAAACCTCAAAACCAGTGACTAAGCACCTCAGCAACAAAAGGATAGTGTTTGAGTGTGTGTTTGTGTACAAAAGTGTGAAAAAATGACACTTTAAGGCACAAAAATGAAAAAGATGGAGGATTATAGAGACAAGAGTGTATCTATCTCTCAAACCACTAGAATCTGAACCTGGAGGAGGGAGGGGGAGCCTCCCTCTTATAGAGAAGCAAGGCTCAAGCTTCTTAGAGAAGCTAAAGGTTCAAGTCCATCCCTCCATATGGAGGATGGTTTCAGTGCCTTCCAGCTGTGTCAGCTGGAAGAAAATATCTCCAAAAAGGTGATAAAAAGTAGCCAACCACTTGAAGTGGTCGGCCGACCACTATAAGTGGTCTCCCAAAAATGAAACTGGTCGGCCATGGTGGGAGAGGGTCTAAAGCATGAAAACAATGCAGTGGTGTGGTGGCCAACCAGAAAAGATGGCCCAAAGACCAAGGAGACCAGTTGTCAGACCAGAAAACTGGCTAGCAGAAAGGAAAGTGGTTTGTGGGGAGAGAAACTGGTCTCCCACCCTTGGACCACCTTCCAAACAAGGAAAACAAGGTTTGTACCAAAAACAAACCAAAACGGATGCAAGACAAAAGTTCGAGAGGCAAGGCGCGCAGCCGAGAGCCCCGAAAACTAGCTGACGAGCACCAAAAGTGGTTTGCGACCACAAAAGTGGTCTCCCAAACCACAATGGCCCTCTAGGCCAAGGAAACAAGGTGTGGTTCAAAAACCACGCCAAACGGAGAACGTTAAGCGGTCCGGAGACAAGGCACGCGGCTGAATGTTCCAAAAACCGGAAACTAGTCTCCAAGGGGGAAAAGTGGTCTACAACCACAAGAGGGGGTTTACAAGACCTCTCCTTTTCTCAGGCAAGGAAAACAAGGCTTGGTTCGCAAACCGAGCCGAAGCACAAAGAGTTCAGAAGCCCAGAGGCAAGGCACTCGGCCGAAACTCCAGAAACTCGAAACGAGCACAACATGCACTATCACCGAGCGCTCAATCGATGACGTTTGAGTCTTAAGGTCAGTCAAAAATGGGGTGTCTACGCAGTCTTATTTGGAAATACATGTTCAAAGAATGATGCATTATGAGACTCAATAATAGTATTTACATGCATTTCGGTACGTTTTGATTTATAAATTAAAAACCGATATGCACTACTATTCTTGGCATAACCAATGAATATGCAATCAATGGTCTTAGGACCTATCTTAGTCTTTTTGGGACTAGGAATAGTCACTTTTTCCAAACACCCCCACACTTTTAAGTATTTGTAGGATGGTACTCTTCCATGCCATAATTCATAAGGTGTTTGATTCACTTTCTTTCGGGGTACTTTATTAAGTATATAATTAGCAGAAAGTATTGCTTCCCCCCACAAGTTTTGAGGTAATTCAGAACTGATTAACATGGCATTCATCATTTCTTTTAAAGTCCTATTTTTCCTTTCAGCAATTCCATTTTGCTGAAGTGAGTAAAGAGCGATGGTTTGATGAATTATTCCATGTTCTTTACAAAACTCACCAAAAGGTGATTCATATTCACCAACTCTATCACTTCTAAGTTTCTTGATTTTCTTACCAAGTTGATTTTCAACTTCATTCTTATATTGAATGAAAGTTTCCAAGGCTTCATCCTTGGTTCGAATTAAATAAACATAACTATATCTAATATAGTCATCTATGAAAGTGATAAAATATTTTTTCCCACCTCTAGTTTGAATTGAATTAAAATCACAAATGTCACTATAAATTAATTCAAGTGGTTCAGTACTTCTTCAATTGAATGAAAAGGAGTTTTAGATAATTTTGCCTCAACGTAAATTTCACATTTATGATTTAAATCAATGTCAAATTTAGGTAAACATTCCATATTAATTAATCTATGCAAAGATCCATAATTAACATGTCCTAGTCTACCATGCCATAAATCTGAAGACTCAAGCAAGTAAGAAGAAGGTGTATTTTTATTAATAACTGAGGGTACAACGGTCATTACATTCATCTTGAAAAGGCCATCAGACATGTAACATTTTCCTACATACATCCCATTCTTAGTAAGTACAAATTTATCACTCTCAAATACTAGCCTAAACCCATTCTTACTCAACAAAGATCCGGAAACAAGATTCTTGCGAATATCCGGTACATGCAGCACATTGTTAAGAGTGAGTTCCTTTCCCGATGTCATCTTGAGAACAATCTTCCCTTGTCCATCAACTTTGGAAGTTGAGGAGTTGTCCATAAAAAGTTGTTCACCATTGTCCACTGTAGAATAAGATGTGAACATCTTTTTGTCAGCACAAATATGGCGAGTAGCACCAGTGTCCACCCACCATTCTTTAGGATTTCCGACAAGATTTGCCTCGGAAACAACTGCAGAAAGATTGATATCATCTACACCATTGGAAATATTGTCCACTTCGATCATATGGGCTTGAGCAGGCTTCTTGTTTGTTCTTCTTTTGCTTTTGCCTTTGCTACGGCAATCTTTGACCCGATGTCCCTCTTTGTCACAGATGTAATATTTGCCATTAAACTTGTACTTTTTATTTCCCCCCCCCCTTTAGAGCCTTGTGATGAACTTTCTCCAGAAGACTTTCGTTTCTTGGTTTTTGAAGCATGTTCCATCACATTTGCCTTAGACTCCATAGGATGCTTACCAGCCCGCTTTTCAGAATTGCAGTTGTCCTCCTCAATCCTCAAATGCACAATTAATTCTTCCAAAGACATTTCTTTGCACTTGTGTTTAAGGTAGTTCTTGAACTCCTTCCAGCCTTGTGGTAATTTCTCAATTAAATCTGTAACTTGGAAGGATTCACTGAGAGACATGCCTTCTGCGTGAATGTCATGCACGATGAGTTGGAGATCTTGAACTTGGTTGATCACATTCTTAGGATCAACCATCACAAAATCCAGGAATTTGCCAACCACAAATTTCTTTGAGCCGGCATCTTCCGTTTTGTATTTTTTCTCCAGAGACTCCCAAAGTTCCTTTGCTGTCTTGATAGGACTGTAGACGTTGTATAATGTGTTGTCAAGTCCGTTCAAGATGTAGTTCCGGCAAAGGAAATCAGCATGTTTCCAGGCATCGACCGCAGCAACCACTTGCCGGTCGGTTTCATCCTCTTTCAAAATAGGAGAATCCTCATAGAGAAAATGAGCCAGGTTCAGAGTTGTAAGATAGAACAGCATTTTCTATTGCTATCTTTTAAAATCAGTTCCTGAGAACTTCTTTGGCTTCTCACCATGATTTATTGGTACTGTCACCACAGGAGAGGGGGTTGGTGCAATTGCAGCCACCACAGTAGTACTCGTTTGAGCATTTGTTTCAGTAGCCATTAATTCTAAATTATAAAACAAAATTATAATTAGAATTTATACTACACAAAAAATTAATCCAATTTCACAGAATTAAATTCTGTAAAAATAAAAAAAATAAGAATATAACTTTTATTTTTTCAATTAATTTGGAAATAAAATAAAATTTTATTTAACCAAATTAATTCTACACAAAAAATTAAATTTCTGTAACACTTCAATAATTAAAACACTAAAACAGAATTTTAATTAATGAACACTCGGAAATAATTTCTGAAAACCAAATTAATTTCTGAAAAAATTCCACAAATAAATATTCTGAATTGTTAATGACACCATATATTACTACTAGTTGTCAAAGAAAATAGACAGTATATTACTACTATCTGTCAAATAGTATATAATCACTATTTGTTTTTCCAACCAGAATATTATTTTGTAAATCCACATAAAATAATTTTTTTTTTTTTTTGTAAAAGAAGAAAGAGAATGGGAAACAAACGAAAAATTCTGTAAACAGAATAATTCGAATCTGTCTTAAGATTGTTGGAACAATCTTCAGATTGTTGGAACAATCTTCTGTGTAAATAAAATAAATTGAAACTAATTCAAACAAAATAAAATAAAAACTTACAGAATTTATTTTGTAGAACCAAATGAAAAATAAAAGACCAAGTCGAGTGTGTGACACTCTGTCCTTAAGACAAATTCGCCTCGCTACGGTGCTTACTGTTGAGTGGCGTCTATCTCCCAGGATACAATGATCTTCACAAATTTGTAGTAGTACTTCAAACAAATTTGTCCGGCGAACTAGAACCTTGTGTTCTATACTTTCTATAAAAAATTCCTAAAACTAATATGAAGAATAATGCAAATAAATCTGGACAGCAAGAGAAATAAAATTCAGACTATTTTTTTGGATGCTATAACTCTGCTGGAATGTTGGTATTTATAGGCACAACAAGACCTGTCTGAACAGGTGTGAATCTGTCCAACTGATTCATATTTGAATTTGAATAGGTGCTATTTTGAATTGGACATAGAGATGGCAATTGAAACCCGGCCCGACAGGGACCCGATCCCCCGATCCCGAATTGAGCGGTTAATCCCCGAAAAATACCCCCGACGGGCCGGGGATGGTATTAAAAATTAAATCCCCGACAATATTCGGGCCGGGGACGGGGATACATGTTTAAGCCCCGGACCCGGCCCGATCCCCGGCCCCGATCCCCGCCTGGCTGCCCCGACATGAAATTACTCTTTTGCCCCTGCCTATATATAAAACATGTGTGTGTAGGGTTTTCTTTGAAAACTGCCACACTCAACTCATCTCATTTCTCTCTCTCAGATTCACTCAGATCTCTCTCTCTCTCTCTCTCTCTCTCTCTCACTCTCTCACTCTCAGACTCACTCACTCAACCAACCAAACCAAACCCTCTGCCGATCCTCTACCACCACCGCCTCCGCCATGGCTTCCCCTTTGACTTGCCAACGCCGCCGCCTCACTCTCACATCTGCCGAAAAAGTGGCAGCAACACCGCCTCTGCCCGTCCTCCGCCACAAATTTGGTCATCTCCGTCGCAAGACCTTGCTGTCAAGCCTCTATCGCATTCCTCAGGCACAGCCCATTGATCTGTGAGAACAACTCAGATCTATATGTGTGTGATGATGATGATATATATATATATATATATGTGTGTGTGTGTGTGTGCGTGTGTTAACAATTTCAGATCTCTCTTTCTTTTTTTTCTTTTTTCTTTTTTTCTGTAAGTTGTTGATGATGGTGATATATATATATATATATATATGTATGTGTATGTGTGTGTAAGTGTAACGAACAATTTCAAATTTTTTTTTTAAAGTTGATTGTTGATGATGATGAAACATTGAACAGATTATTTATTTTTGGTTATCTTGTGTTGAAAAAAAAAAAAAAAAAAAAAGATTGTGATTTTTCTAGTCGAAACCCGATCCCCGTTAGGGACGAGGTGGGGAGTGAGGGTTCCCGTCGAGATCGGGTCGGGACGGGGAGTTCCATACTTTCGGGGATCGGGGACGGGGAAGGCAATCCCCGGCCCTGGCCCGCCCCGTTGCCATTCCTAATTGGACAGATCTGCAATCTGATTTCAACAGATTAACTGCAGCAGTTGATAACTATCTAGTTTAACAGATCTGAAATTGTTAAAAATTGTTCGGCAGTTACTGTAGGAAATTCGGACATAAAGAGGCACAACTTTTGGACAAGAATTTGAATTTAAATTCAAATTCGAATTACAAAATAAATTTTTCCCACAAGAAAATTTGGAAAAGATTCAAATAAATTTTGTCCAAAACATTAATACAAGAACCGACCACTTTTCAAGACCAAGACGAGCAGCCTAACGAGTGTGTAGTGGTTTGGGCTAAGGTTCAATTTGTCCATAACTCCTCCCTTCTACAAACTTGGGGTGCCCCTTGGGGCCCAACCCAAGTGTTGTAGGCTAGAGCTTATATACACATAAAAGCTCTCTTAAAGTTTCAATGTGAGACAACCCATTAAAAGGAAACCCACATTTAAATCTTTAAATGTCCATTCTTCGAACCTGAAAACGACATCAACTTCCCATTCACTCATAAATGGTTTTGATGAACCGTCTTCACCGTGTGACTTGCCACACGATAAGGAACACTTCACCTCTTCGGACCCACCCCAAAAGACGTTTGAGGCCCACTCAATTTTGGGCTCAAAGATGGCCCAAAATAAGCCTATATTACACAATTTTTCCAACACTACCGCTACTACTACCACCACCACTATGTCATTGCCACCACTACCACCACCACTATCACAATATAAAAATAAAAATATATAATTTAAAAATAATAAATTTTAAATTTGATTTTATACATATCAAACAACTTATTTTTAATTCAACACTTAAATTTTTATCAAACAATTTTTCAACTTAAAAAATTCAGTATTCAATTTTCAATACTTAATTTTGAGTTTCAATTTTCAATTTTTAGCTTATCAAACTGTGAAACCCGAAGTTTTAATATAATTCAACACCGTGTTAACATCAATTAATCATGAGTAGGAAAAATATAAAAGAAAAACATATATATATATAATAATTAATAAATAAATAAATAGAATTCCTTATTATATCAAAAAGTGCATAGTGGAAGCTTGTGGTTTAAAAAGTGAATTCCTTATTATAGCAAGCGAGGAGGGAGGGTAGGGAAGAAGAAGAACAGGGAGGGAGAAGCCATCACATACTGTCAAAGACACACACTCACACACAGCATCACATAACATCACAGATTCCTCAGCAAAGAGACACACACACACACACACAACATCTACTGTTGTCAAATTTTAGTTCCAAAACTGAATTTAAATTCATCAGGTGGGCTGCGACCTTTTACCTCATGTATTTCGAACCTTCTTGTCGGCGACGGCGGGGTAGGGCGTTAGCGTCGGCGGGGCGGGACGACGATGCCTTCCTCTTTCTCTCCTCTCACTGAATCGAAGAAGGTATGGGTCTATCGCAAAACAAAGGCCTAAAATGGGGAAGGGGGATGAGGGAGCGGGAGATGAAGGGAGGAAGACAGGAATAGAAGGATTGGGTTTGGGTCTCTGGCGAGGGAGAGGAGAGATGGTCGGTGGTCATCGCAAGAGAAGAGAGAGTAGCGTATGAAAGAGATAGGAGGAAGAGAAAGATGTATCTGTGAAAGAACAGAGAGGGGGGGAGAGATAGAGAGGAAAGGTGGGGAGGCAGACGTGGGTAGGTGGAAAAGCGACAACGATGCTTAGGGAGAGAAATGATTGGGCGGGAGATCTATTGATCTAAACCATTGATATAAACTTGGGATTAATCTCAGCCATTAAATTAAAATGTATCTCTTATACATTTTCACACATTTCCAAAAACCTTTGTGCCTTATTATATAGATTATATAACTTAATAGTTATTATATTATATAATATAAATATAACATAATTAAAACATAAATAAATATGATATATATTTTATCAATATATAAAACATTTTTTTATAAACAATATAAATATATCAATATTCGGATTAATTACCTATAATTAAATAACACATTACATTAATTAAATACCTCATTAAATTCTTATGTAACCACACAATTAATAAAGTCAAAAATAAATAAAGTAATAATGATCATAATAATAATAAATAATGACTTATGAAAAATTAGAGTCGCTACAACATGTGTATTGGTGGAAAGTGTAGATGATTTTCCTTTACTCTCGCGTCGTAGTCATATTCTTATCACATGACTAGATTCTGTTAAAGATTAAACAATTGAATAATAGAAACGAGACATTGGCACTTGTATAGGAACCATAGTGAGATTTGACAAAAAAAGTACAAGAGGGTGACTGTCACAATTTCATGTGCAGGGACCAAAGTAGGATTTGACCAGAAATGCAGAGAGTTGACTGTTGTGATTTCATGTGTAGGGGCAAAAGTGAGATTTTGTGCAAATTGTAATTTTTTTCATTTTAGTCCTTAAAGTTGTCAATTTGATCCTACCTCAAATTGACATTTTTGATAATCAAAATGACAAAATTTAAACTTAAGAGACTAAAACGACAGGGAACACATATTTTGGGAACCAAAACAGTGTCTTATCCAAGGATAAAATATTTTTTTCGTTATCAATGTAAACAAACATGATAGGACTAAATTGACTCAAACTGACAAATTTGCAAACCAAAATAACAAAATTAAAATTTGAAGGACTAAAATAATAA
Organism: Camellia lanceoleosa; assembly: GCA_025200525.1. Lineage (NCBI taxonomy): Eukaryota > Viridiplantae > Streptophyta > Magnoliopsida > Ericales > Theaceae > Camellia > Camellia lanceoleosa. The sequence goes on along the minus strand of CM045761.1, from coordinate 73,915,224 downwards.
AAAATGCATACTTTAAAGACTAAAACTATCTTTTATCCAATGACATATAAAGTTGCATGGAATGAAATGTCAATTCTCGTTTGACTATTTGATTGCCAACGTGAAATAAAGTGATAATACAATGACCATTCACATTCTCATATTTTGTTATGTCTATTAAACTAATAGAATGAAATGATTTTTTTAATATATCAAACTAGTGACAACCAATCTAAATATGTGTAGATCATGATAGTATTAGGCCTCGTTTGGGAACAAGCTATTTTAGTAAATTTTTGACTTTTTACGAAAAGATGTGCAGAAAAGTAGAGAGGTGATGTGACAACTTTTAGTAACTTTTTGACTTTTTGGCTAAAATAGCCACTCTCCAAACGAGGCCTTAATAGTTGTAAAATTAGTGGTAATGGCTCGGTTGCAGCACCAGTAATTTTTATTGATGTTGTGGTGGTGGTGGTAAGCAGTTGTGGTGGCAGTTGTACTAGGATAGTAGTTGATAGTTGTAGTGTTGGGGTCGTGGCTGTGGTGACGGTAACGGTACTGATAAACAGTGGTAGTAGATGGTGGTAGTGGGAATAGTAATATAATGGTAGTGGTAGTAGGTGGGTAGTAAGGAGTAGTAAGGTAGTAATTGTGGTGGTTGTGGTACCGGTTATAGTATGGCATTGATGGTGAATGGTACACTACAAGTGATATGAGTTTTGACGACGTTTATTTAATGGTGTTTTATTAAACGTCACATTTTATAATATTTAACGATGTTTTACGTTGCTTTTGTTTAATTTCAAAACGGCACCGTTTTAGTAACCAAATGCGTTTGAAAACAGCTTCAAATGTCCTATCACTCTCTCTCTTAAATGCGCGAGCAGGTGAATATCAAATATAATATACATTTTGTGGCCCTAATCTCTCACTCACTCACTCAGTCTCTCGTTCGCTCTCTCTCTCTCTCTCTCTAAACCGTCTCAACGGATGGAGTCATCTCTCGCTGTAGCCCTAATCGAAGTTCTCTCTCTCGATTTTGATTTCGATTTCGAAATCTATGGTAACGTTTGGTAGAGTTTTGTAAATGTGATTTGAGAGTATGAGTTGTATTTTGAGTTTGTGTGTTGTGGAATTATGATTTGAGTGTAGAAATTTTGTTTGGTAAAGAGTTTTGAAAATAGTTTTGAAAAGAGTTTTGATTTGAGTGGGAAATTGTTGATGTGACATTTGATATGTGATACAAAAATTTACAACTCATAACTAAACATACAACTCAAAATTATTTTAAAGTACATAAAAAATTTAGAAAATATTTTTTTTCAATTATAAATTAATTAACATATCAATTGTAAAAAAAAATAAAAAAAATAAAAAATAAAAAATAAAAAATATGTCAGCCGGCCGGTCAACAGGCCGGACGACCCTAACGAAAAAAAAAAATTACAGACAACACACAGAACAAACGCAAAAAAAACAGAACTTTTGACAGAATTTTGAAAAATTAATTTCAAAACTCTTAACAAACATGGAGGTCAAAACACATGTAGATCATGATTACAAAGGACAACCAAACACAGTAGTGTTTCGGTGATTCTCTTAATTTCGAAGCTCATTTTGAATCTGAGAATAATTGTTAAAGCCGCCTTTGTAATTATTTTGAATCCTCACGCCTTCAAATCTCGCCTCTCTCAACCCTCTCTAAACCCTTATCATTCTCACAGATTCATCTTTGAGATTCAGAGCGATTTCGATTTCGAAGCTCCACCGCCACCACCGTCTGCACCGGCTCGATTTCTCTGATTTCGATTTCTTCTGAATCTCTAATTTCGATTTCGATTTCGAAGCTCCACCGCCACCGCCATCGCCATCGCCATCTGCACCAGCGAGGTATCGATTTCTCTCTCTCTCTCTCTCTCTCTCTCTCAAGCTCTTCCTTCCCGTCTCTCTCGATTTGGTTATTAAAATTGAAATTGTAAGCAAGAAACTACAAGTTGATTTGTGTCTGAACACATCCTTTTCGTCCTTTCTTCACTCTCTGCTTCGTTGAACTAGACTTAAGTCTTTGCTTCAAGTCCGGATGTGTGTGTGTGTGTGTGAGAGAGAGAGAGAGAGAGAGAGTGAGAGAGAGGAGAAGGATGAGGAGATCTCCAATCTCTTCACTTTCTCTACCTTCAAATCTTGTGTGTATGTATATTTGGATTTATTTGTGTATATTACATGTTTGTTTATATGACAAGCTCAAGTTGAAGTTCTCCATTTCTTGTTCTGTGTTAGATTTCTATTTTTTGCCCCTTCTTCCCCTGGGTTTTGGAGTGAGAAATTTTGGGCAAGTTGTTTTTTTTTTTTTTTTACCTGATTTCTGAGCTGGGTTTTATTTATTTTTATTTTTATTTTTTTGGGTAAAAATTTCGTTTTGTGGTTCTTGCAGATCTCTATAGAAGCTAAGGAGCTGTGATCAGCACTGTCTTATTCATCACTCTACTTTTTCAGGGAAGGTTAGTGTTTTTTTTTTTTTTTTTTTTTATGCACAGGATAGGGATTCATAGCCAAATGACAACTAATGTTGTACCCATTTGGCTGGGCAGAGGCTACTACCTGTCTCTTGTACCCATTTGGGCATGTGTTGAGCTAGTCTTTATGGCCTAGCCCCTCTATGTATAGTAGTTCGCCTCCTTTGTTTCAAAGCAAGCAAGCAACCACCTCCCTCAAACCCTTAGGCTTCATTTCTTCATGTCCAGACCTCTGGTGGTTCAACTCCATCTCAGAGCCTACCATACTTCCCGAATGGCTCCAACAATCAGTTTACACAATCTACCATCCACACCCTACTTCTGAAAATACCCTGACCTGAAAATCCAAACTCTAGAATCTAGACTGACAGAGGTTGGTCTGAAAGCCATCCCAACCTTTTCTCATCTGGCCACCCTTTGTTATTCATTTTGTAAATAAGTATAAGGAATTGGGGAAAGGGTTTTGTTTGACTTACAAAAAGAAAAATGAAAGAGAAGAAAAATAAATATGAAGGGAAAAGGGTTCTATAAATAAAAAGAAAAATGGAGGAAATGGCTTGGCACAAAGTATGTACTATATAATTTGTCATACGATGCTTGATATGTCATATGATATTGGGGTATCTGTAAAAGGAAAAAGTATTGTCGTTGATGTCTTCTATGATAACCCTTATTTATCATTAAAAATAGAGAAATAACATTGGAAATTATCTATTTTGGGCTGAAGAAAAAATATAATTTTAAAAAATTGAGAAAAAAAAGTCTTAGTTTCATGTTTAGTTATTTTTCAAGGGAAATATTACACTCATGAAGCTTATATTATCCCAGAATGGTGTATCCTCACAAGAGCCACCAAATGTGCACATTTTCTAAATTGTAAGTAACTAACTTACAAAACGTGCATGATTGATTTCCTTGTGATATACAGATACCTATTAAAGCTCCTGGAAGAGCTCGAGGTGAGCTGGAAATTACTTATTTGGATGAAGAATTGTGGCAAGTTGATGTACTGAAAGTGCTAGATATTTTCTGCTGCTGCTGTTTTTTTTGGGAGAGGGGGGGGGGGGGGGTGTGTGGTGCAATTGGGATCTGGATGTTATTTATTTTCAGTTGGACAACGTTTCTTTGCTTACAATGAATTATGTTCATTAAATTTTAAATTTCATATTTATTTATATTTTTTGTGATTTTCCTTATGACAGAGTATCAAGAGGTGACGAAGGGAAATTGTTCATCTTGAAAATGATTGATCCTTCTTACAGAGTCCCAGTTCCAGCCTGATGCACTCAAAAGTGCTGCCTTATGAGAATAGTTTCTAGCTCTGTGTTTTCTTTTGTTAATGCTGCTTATTCTTATTGGCTCAGGTGCCATTCCTAGCCACTGCTGGGTCAAGAACCCGTGGCGATCTATTAGTTATGTGATTAGGGATGTTATTGTGGTTTTTGGATTAGCTGCATTGGCAAATTTCTTTGACAGTTGGGTTGTTTAGCCTTTTTACTGGGCTGCCCAGGGGACAATGTTTTGGGCACTGTTTGTTCTTGGTCATGATTGGTAATATACATAACATGCTTACAATTCCTGTTTTGGAAATTAAATTTGAAGGCTCATTTTTGTGTTTTTTTTTTTTTTTTTTTTTTGAATCTGCAGTGGCCACGGAAGCTTTTCCGACAACCCTTTGTTGAACAGTGTTGTTGGACATCTCCTGCATTTGTCAATTCTTGTGCCTTATCATGGATGGTGTGTTCTTGATCTTAACTCTTTTATTCTGATATTTGTATATTTGTCTAGATTGAGTTTGTGAAGAAATGGCGTTTGTGCATATGACTGATATATAATTACAAGAGAATTAGTCACAGAACTCACCATCAGAATCATGGACATGTTGAAAATGATGAATCATGGGTACCGGTAATACTTCTGTAATTTTCCCTCTCTGCTCATCTTTTTCTGTTAGTCCATTCATATTTTCATCATTTTTAATAGTTGACAATATTCTTGATATATATTTTTTTTTTTACAGCAATGTTATGTATCCAGAAAAGTGTTTAGAATTTGAAATGTGCAGATTGGATTTATTTTTCATGGATACATAGCATTTCTTTTTCTTTTTCTTTATGGTTCCAGTGTTTCATATATGCTAATATTTAATTAATTACTATTATGGTTGCAGTTGCCTAAGAAGATATACTTCAATTCCATTTGATTCAATCTTGTTGCACATTTATCACAGATTTTTGTTATGTGGTTGGACACCATTACTTACTTGCATGCCTTGACACTGCAGAAAGGTACTAACTATTTTTTGTTCTCAATTTTTCCAAATATGCTTAGATTTAATCAATTCCAAAAAAAAAAAAAAAAAACTTCCCCCCAATCTCATGTCTCTCTAAACAGGAATGGCATTTAAAAAACAAATATTTCTTGTATTGAACTTCAGATGCACTAAATATTAAATTTCATTCCAATGAGAAGAAAAGTGACGGTTGCTAATTATAATATTGGAGTCATCTTAAATGAGATTCACCCCTTCCCAACTTTTGTCATGTTAGGCAAGGTTCTTTGTATCAGCAGCCCCTTGTGTTCCATGTTGGTAACCTAATGGTCCTGGGTAGAATTGAACCAAATGCTTTTGTGGCTATTCTTCAAAATTTTCACTAAGAATCCTTCACAAAGATTGATGGAGTAGTGATACCATGATACATAAAGAGAAATGTTAGGAAAATAATTTATGTCTTACAATTCACTTAGAATAATATTGCAAAGGGGTTAGACTTGGCTGTCAAAGTGTGCCTGCTAAGGCTTTTGGGATTACTCTCTCTCTCTCCATATATATATATATATATATTCGAATGGGTTTGGAAAATTCAAACTTCGAGATATTACTGTTGTCTGTCTCTGCTCTTCTTTCCTTTTCTTTCCAAATTCTCTTTTCCCGTTGTTTCTTATTCTTTTCTTTACTGCTATCTTGTTATAGCACTAGCACATGTAGTGTGTCAAGATTGCTTCTTCATTGGCTGCAATTTTTTATTTTTTTTTATATACTAATTATAAAATAAAATAAAATACCATATGATAGGGAGAACTGAGATCCCTTTATACTATCTAAACTTTAAATCATTATAATATCTCAATTTCTAACCGTAAATTTTAAGTCTTGTGCTCAATTTCTATTGGTGATGCCATAAGCCTCTGTTAGATTGTTCATAAGATAATTTAATTTGGATTAGACTGTTATCAGATTATTGATTAAAGATCTCGATAACGTAAGTTGTGGTTAAACATCTGGACGTGTGTTCGGCGCATGGTGGTGTGTAGGGGGTGGAGTAATAACACAACAGGAAACTTGAGTTTACAAAGAGATGGTTTCATTTTCCTAGCACTTATTTGTTGCTTGGAAGTACAAAATTTTGTTGTGTCATCACATGGACAATTTCATCATAGCATAATTTGTATTAATTCTTGAGTAGCAGGCAAGCATTTTTGTGACCAGAAACAGCCACGCTGAATGCTGAAAAATGCTTCTCATTGCGGAATGAGTTTTTTCATAACTTGTTATTCAGCATTCACATGTTGTTTTGTGCACCAAATGTTAATTAACCTTGGAACACTTGGTTTGTAATGGATTAATTTTATAAATTAAACTTATAAGCTTAAATACTTAAGTTGCTTGGATCTTATGCCTCAAGGTTTCACCTCCTCTAACGATGAGAGGTTTTTTTGCTTTCCTTTCTTGGCTTTGTATGCTGTGGTGAAGAATGTTCCTGATATTTAGTTTTCTCAATGTTGCTTGTGATCAAATCTCATTATCCTCTTTGGCCCTCACCAACTGTTGACTATTCACTATTGCTATTATTTTATTTTTATCTTACACCCATCATTTTTTTTCAGGTGCCAAGGGTCATTGAACTAAGTTCTTTTATGAGTCAACAACCCTGGTAAGCACACAATTGATTCTCATAGTATGGTCTATCTTCATTTTATTTTATTTTTTGATTGACAACAAAGAGTATCAATAAAGATTAAAATAAAAGTACAAAAGGATAGGCTTGCCTTTAAATTAAATGTGTATTTATCTATTCAATCATTTTAAATCCGAATGAGGATTGATTGAGGAATTCTATGATTATCAACTTAAATTTTCTACGAAACCTGAAATTTGAAAATATTGCTGACGCCTTAGGGAATTATTGGAGATGCTGCTGTTTCCATGGAATTTGATCTCAGATGCTTACAGTTATAAATGGTTTAGCACCTACTCCATCATAATTGGGATGACAAAAAGGTCTTTTACATGCAACAAGTATTGGTTTTTTGGGAATTTTTTTTCATTCCATTCCATTCCATTTTTGTACTTAAATCTTATTTTTTTTTATAATGCCAATCTTATTCCTTTTTATTACATACTCTCAGAGTACATGTGACATATAGGCAATGCTACATGGAATTTAAGGATTGTTTAGATTGTAGAAAATAGTTTCAAAACCTCTATTTTGGCTGGGGCATCACCACAAGTTTCAAAACCTCTCTTATTGTAGTAGTATTAGTTTATAATATTTTCAAATTGGAAAAATAATATTGTAGACCTTAGTTTATAAAATATTCATATACATTAGTGTATAAATTTTTTTGATTGCATATAGTGTGTATATATATATATTTAAATTACATATACATTCATCCATAAATTTAGAGTGCAAATTTCAGTTTGCCCCCATGGTTCAACTCAAGCTTCATGAACTTTAATGGACAACAATAAAACCAATACACTGAGTGCTACACTAGCATATGGTTAGCTCATAGATTGGTTGTTCAAATCTATAACTTTTTTTATGCTTATATATGTCTTTTCTCAATTATTTTGCTAGATTTTTTATCAATTGAGTGGGACATTGGTTGAAGTTTGGATTTGTGATAAATTTTGCTGGATGAAGTGCAGGCTTCTCATGATGTCTACGTTTCATATTTTGGATTTTTTCAACATACTTCTATAACAATTATTTAAACACAAAATTATATAATGAGGCGAATGGAACTTGAACCTAAGAGACCTTTGATCTAAAAAATTCAAATTGAGGGTTATATGTGGTTTGTGTATAAACTGGTGGTAATCCCCGTGTGTGTTTCGGCACGAACTAACTAGTAAGGGTTAATATATCTCTTCAAAATTCCAAAATAAAATAAGAAGGCTGCTATGGGTTGCTATGGGACTATGGTAGTGTTTGGATGCTGAAACTATCAGTAGTTTTGGTGCACAGCAAAGGTAATTACTGATAGAGATACCGGGAAGTCTAGAGGGCATGTGTTTTGTTACGTTATGTGCTATTTGCAGGGTGAAGCATGTGATGGTGACAAGTTTTCTTTTGGTGTGTGGTGCAATGACTATAACATGGATATGTGACAAAATATAAGAATCTAGATTTGGTAGTATTCTTAGCATTTGGATACAACTTTTTTGGCTTGATTTCTTATTTTCTGTGGTTTACTTATTTTTGACAGTTTTTTGTGCCTTTCTGATCATAGTATATGTTTTGTTTGGGACTAATTTAGTTGGTATGTCTGGTTTTGTCAGTTTTTCTTATGTGACACCATTGGAATTTTATCTTTATGAACTAATTGAATACATGTGTTAGAAATTCCTTCAATTGGTTTATTGTTTCTGTGAGTGCATCCCACATCACTCTGTGAGAGTACCACATTCCACCTCATAAGCTGAAAATGAAAAAGCAAAAACCTTCAGCACTTTTCTATTTGGGTTGCTTCCAGAATATCAACTCAATTTCCTGAAATGTGAATATAATTCATCAAAACTCTAAAAATACCCTTACCACTTTTTCTCTCTAAAATAAGCTTTGGACCATATCACCAATGCTTTTTCATGTTATCTGTATTTTCCTAAATTAGAGAATAGTTTTCAAAAACAATATAACTCCTTGAAGTCTCGTGCACAACCTAGAAAAGCAATATGAATGCTAGGTGTCCAGAGCACGACCTTCAGATCATGCTACAATCTAGTTGCTCTATGATTTCTATGCAATATTAGGATCAAGTGATTCTAGGAAAAATTAGAATGTAATGAGTCAAATGCAAGATTCAATTAAATTGTGATTGACATGCCTAACTTTCTCAAGGCATACAAGTCAGCCAAAAGAATTTGTACATTCATTATGCTAGTCATATAAGGTGCATCATTTTTCATGTTTTTGACTAGTAATGTGTGCTTCAGGTCAAGGATCATCTTTGATTATATCTGTGGGAATGTTGACTGGCTACACAGATACATGATACAAGATGTTATCTCAACTCACAGGTAGATAAGAAATTATTCTAGTGTCTGTATTCTATCTATCTAGGTAATTATTCTACTGTCCTTTTCTTTTCTTCTCTTTCGTCCTTCCCCAAAACCCCTCTGCAGGTGTGTGGGAAAAAAGAAATAAAATTTTACTTTTTGGAAGCTAAAATCTTGTTAAAACAGGTGTTTAATTGTGTTTTTTGCTTGTATTTCACAGGTAGTCGTATTTTGGTGAACTCAGATTCCTATTTTGGCTCAAATAGAGGGGCATCTGATTTTGGTGACTCCTTAATGTCATTCAAATGATTTGTGTGAAAGTTTTTTTTGGCACAACCATTGTGAACTATCATTTGATAAGATTTTATTATGTGAATGGAAGTTATTATTTCATGTTAGTATTATTTTCCAGTTTTATTATAGGTATTTTTTTAGTTTAATAGCATAAAATTAGTACAATTTTTTTTTAAAAAAAAAGAGGCTATCACGGCGTTTTTAAATCGTCGTTAAATAACATCAGAGATATGATGCCGTTTGAAAACGTCGCTAAATAGCATGGTGATGTCATTACCATTAGTAGAATTTTTAGCGGCGTTTTTAAAAACGCCGCCTATTGTCATATAGTGACGTTTTTGAAGTATTATATAGTAGCGTCGCAAAAGTAATTAGCGGCGTTTTTTAAACGCCATTAAAAAGCTGACTTCCAGCAGTGGTAGTAGCATGGTGGTGGTGACTAGTAAAATGATAATAGTTGTAATGATGGTGGCAGTAGAACCAAGAACAATAGTGGAGGTGGTAGAAGAGTGGTAGCAACAACAGTGATTAAAAAAGTGTATTTATTTTATCTTTTTATTTTTTTTGGTCACATTAATTAACATTTTTTTTCTATTTTTTCTACACATAACACAAGAAAAAATTAAAAAATACACTTATTTAGTCTTCCCAAACTTGACCTACCCCCAACAATGGCTTCCACAGCAGAGAGTAATGAGTACAAGTTCTTGGTCCTTTCCTGCAGCTGCAACAACAAAATATTCCACAATAAAATTCATTATCAAAAATCTTTGCTCAAAAAACAAAAAAATATATATGTTCATTATCAAAAGTTAATGGGGTTTTTGGTGGAGCTTTTTTGAGTCAATTTATAGCTTTTGGTTTTTAAAAAATTATTTTGAACTGTTTGGTTAAACTTATTTCAAACAGTTTTTTATTCTAACAACTTATTTTAAGTTAAAAAAGCTGATTCCGAGAAGCTGTTCACCCTTTACTTCTGATTATCAGCTTCTGCTGTGGACATGTTAATTCACGGTTATACTCTTAAATTTTTTTATTTTTTATTTTTTTAAAAATAGAAAAAGATCCAAATGGACTATAAAATACTATTATTATTTTTTATGAGAAATGTAGACAAATAGTGAATAATAAAAAATAAAAATTAATTAAAAAAACTATTTCACAGCTTATTTAACAAACTCTACTCAGCAACTTAAATCTATAATCTAACAGTTATACCAAACAAATTAATAACTTTTGATTAAAGTCATAATCTATAATCCGTTAAGTTATAATCTATAATCTATTTTAACAGTTACATCAAACAGCACCAATATATGCAAGTACAACTTCAACATTTTCAGCACTGCCCAACACTATCAACTATAATACAACAAAAAAATAAAATAAAATAGAAATTAATTAATTGAGGGTTGGGCCGGTGGTAATGACCTAGGATTTAGGGGTGTGTTTCCTCCAAAGTCTCAAATTGAGAAACTCTGAAGTCAATTCATACGTTGCTTTGTCTTGGCTTTAATTGGACCCTTGCATGAGATTGCCCTCCCAAATCAACAAGTCTAGTGGGCCATATAGCAAGTTAAATATATATATATATATATATCAGAACCCTTGGCTTTGGTTAGAGTTTAGTGGGCCAGATTGCTTTAATTTCTTTTTACAAAAATTAGTAAAACATTCATTTTTAACTTGTGTAGTTGGAGAGATTCAAAATATTTTTTTTTATTAGCTAAAGTCTCTCGATGAAATTTCTCCGTGATCATATTAGAGAAATTTCTCTATGAAAAATGCTCCATTTGGTAAGCCTTTCAAATTATAATTTCACCAATTGATTTGAGTGTGTTGTTTGTTTTGAGCTTTTAAATCATAATTCTATACCCATTTCTCAAAACTCAATTCAAAACATAATCATTACTTTTCAAAACTCATAACTAAATACATAATTCAAAATTCTTTTCAAAATTTAATTCAAATCAATATTTTAATTTCTTAGATATTTAAATATTTTTAAAATATTTTAATTTTGTTAAGATTTTAAATATTTTAATATTTTAATATGTTACGATTTTTTTAATTTTTTGAATATTTGTAAATATTTTAATTTTTTAAAATTTTAAAATATTTTATAAAAATAAATTCAAACTCTATTTTTTAAAAATATTTTTAAATATTTTAATTTTTTTTGTTATGTATTTGGTTACAATTTGAGTGTAGAGTTGTGAAAATAGTATGTAGTTTCGAATTATGTGTTTGGTTATAAGTTTTAAAAATAATTTCTTAATTGAGTTTTGTTTTATGTGTTTGGTTACGATTTGAGTGTAAAGTTGTTTTTAAATTTAAAATATTAACATTTTAAATTATTTAATTTTTTTGAATATTTAAATTATTTAAATATTTATGATTTAAATTTTTTGAATATTTATTTTAATTTTTTACTTATTAAATTTTTTAGATTATTTAAATTATTTAAATATTTATGATTTAAATTTTTTGAATATTTATTTTGAAAAAAAATTTATTTCCTTTGTAGTATTTTTAATTAAAAAATTGATTAATGTTATTTTCTGTTAATAATAATTTTTTTTAAATTGAATTTTAAAAAGAGTTTGGTTATGAGTGTTTATCATAATTTTCAATAGTGTGAAAGTAGTGTGTTTTGTTATGAGTTATAACAATTTGAATTAAGTTTGATAACTCTTTTCAAAACTCATAGCTAAACAAATTTTCTTACTTCACATGTCAAATCAAATTTTCAAAACTCAATTCTACATTCAATTCAACACTCTATTCAAAAACCATAACTAATCAAAAACCATAACCAAACAAATTTTCTACACTCAAATCATAATTCCACAACTCACAAACTCAAAATACAACTCATACTCTCAAATCATATTTACAAAACTCTACCAAACGCAACCGAAATTTTTCTGTCGATGCTGAAATTTCTTTGAGTCGAGTGAAATTTCTCTGAATCGAATTTTCTTTGTGAAAATATTGAAAGACCTTAACTATTATGAAAATATTATATGTCATTTATTTTATAAAATTTTAATATCATGAACCTCAAAAAAAAAAAATTCCCCTCTTTTTTTTCATTCACAATTTTGAGATGCAAATATAAGATTGTGCAACCTGCAAAGCCTTAGCATTTTCAATTATTGTTCAGATGTTCCTTCAATAGAACAAGCTTATCAACTTGGCTGTTTAAGCTAACTTCTTTTCTTTCTTTCTTTTTTTTCTTTTTTTTCTTTTTCTTAGGATTTTTTCATTATTATTATGAAAGAGATTAAAAAGAAAACTAAAAAGTGAATTACTTAAAAATCGAATAAAGAAAAATAAACTAACAAGTTTTACAAACTTTCTATATTCATCCCAAATCCTAGGCCTTCGCCATGAGACCAAAATCTTTTTTTTTTTGGAAAGCGACACTTCTTCTTAATAAATTAATCTTGTAATATTTTCTGACATGGATAGGCCCATAAAGTCCACATCCCACAGTGAACAAACCCAAGCCCACCATTTGGACCCCATTGTATAACCCGGTTGGTAATGTCCAGGACAGCTGGAGGCCAACTGGACGCGAAGGGCCAATGGTATTCGGACACGTGGTAGGTGTAGAACAGGCCACATCAGCAGACAGAGATCTGCAAAGTTATTGCCACAACACATCACCATTAATGCAGCCCATCACAGCATTTATTACGACAACACCTCCCCGTCGGAACAGCGCCCTCTTACCCTGAACAAGGTAAGCTACAGCACAGGCTTTTGGCGAGGAGGGCACGTCGGAAGGGACAGTGAAATGATTACCAAAGAATATAAACAAGCATCGAAGACCAGAAGAAGGTTAAGCTTTTCTATCTCCAATCTCTCTCTACATACTTCATCTCTTTTCTACTTGCTAACTTAACCGTCGGAGAGTTCGCTGGGGGACTACCCCGTTCCCCACTGAACTTACTTGCAGGTCATCTAGTGGGCTTCATCACTCGGACGTAGGCTCGAGGAGCTTCGATCGGTCCAAATTCATCCACCGAACGAATCAGATCATCATTGGCGCCGTCTCAGGAAGTGGTTTGTTCGTGCACCAGTTGTGTTCATTGCCGCCGGAGACCCTGTTCCACCAACCTTTTCATCTTATCCATCAAGGTGTATGGTCACGACTAGATCCATGGCTTCCCACCATAATGCTGCCGACCACCAAACCGACCCTCCCAATCCAGACACCCCACCACAGTATTTCATTGAACTTACCAATAGTATTAACCGCATGGCCGAGCAAAACCAGGCCCTAATAAATGCTCTACTCCAAAGAAACCTCCACATTCCACCACCACCACCTCCAGATATTCCACCTAATCCAGAACGAACTCCGAGCCATACTGTCTCACAACCCAATCTACCTAGCTTGGGAGGTTTGCAACCCCCTCGCCTACATATAAATCCACCACCTCCACCCCCACACCCATCGGTCACAGCACCAGTCCCCGAGGGAGAATCCAGCAGCGTCCAACACCTATCTCCCTCTAGTGGCGACAACATTCCCCTCTGGGACGCTGAACTCCGAGCCATGAAGCTCCAACTCCAAGGAGTTATGCAAAACATTCAGCATAAGCCCTCCGCTACGGCAAACTTACCATTTGTTGCCTCCATCCGAGACAAACCCCTGCCCGCCAAGTTCAAAATGCCCTCCATCGACTCCTTTGACGGGACGACAGACCCGGTCGACCATCTAGAGACCTACCGCACCCTCATGATTCTCCATGCCTTCCTTGACGAGATCATGTCTCGAGCTTTTCCCGTGACACTGAAGGGGTCAGCTCGGCTGTGGTTTAGCCAGTTACCACCAGACTCTGTCTCTACCTTTCAGCATCTCAGTGACTCTTTCCTGAGCCATTTTATCGGAGCTCAGTGCCAGCGACACCCAGCCACCCAACTCCTCAATATTCGTCGGCCGAGGGAATCATCACAGAGCTTAACCGTTACACGCTTCAACACCAAAGCCCTGCAAGTTGTGGAAAATGACGACAAGGTCATCCATCTCACAAACTTTCATGGCGCCTCATGCCGTCGATTTTCTTTTCTTCCTCTCTAAAAACCCACCAACCTCAATGGCAGTCCTACTCTCCAAAGCCCAAAAATACATGAATGCCGAGGATTCATTCACTAGCCTCGGCGAGATCCATGACTAAAACCCGACCCCCAAAGAAAAAAAAAAAGACTCAGAAACCAGAAACGATCAGTATAATAACCAAACAACCCGCTATCTGACCATCGACCTCGTGCAGATCGGTCGGCACCAAATCACCGGTCGGTTTGAGCAGTATATACCCCTCAATTCTCCCATGGAACATGTCCTCAACCAGATCCAACGGGACTACCTCCTCAAATGGCCTCCCCCTCCACGGAACCCTTCCAACCGGAAAGACCAGTCCAAATATTGCCGTTTCCACCAGGACCATGGCCATAACACTGATGACTGCATCAACTTCAAGGATTAGGTGGAGACCCTCATTCGCCAGGGGCGTCTAAGCCGGTTCACAGACACCCGTCCTCAGCAGAGGCAAAGAACCGAACCCCACAGAGACAATCGCCGGCACACCCCACCGCGGCTGCCAGCTCAACCGCATCAAGGCCATGATCGACCTCCCCAACAACCTCGGCCACAAGGTAATCCGCCTCCACCTGTTGGTGAAATTAGAGTTATTTCAGGTGGTTTTACTTGTGGGGGACCATCTCGCTCGGCTCAGAAGGCAGAATTTAGAAAAATAAGGCAGGGCTTAGAAAAGACAGTCACCACGGTAGACCGACCCCCCAAACAACCCAAGCAGTGGACAGAGCCCATCACCTTCACGGACGCCGACTGTACAAGCATCCGTTATCCTCATGAAGATCCTCTCGTCATTTCCGCCATCCTCTCCAACTATAAGGTCAGACGAGTTCTCATCGACAATGAAAGCTCTTCGGACATCATATTCCTCAACTGCTTCCGCCAGCTCAAGATCGGAGAGGAAAGTCTGTCTCCCCTCTAAACCCCTTTGGTCAGTTTCACTGGCGACCGGGTGACCTCCATCGGCTCCATTGATCTCCCCATCACCATCGGCGAATATCCACGACAGACCACGAAGTTGCTTACCTTCCTTGTTGTCGACTGCCCCTTTGCCTACAACATCATCCTTGGTCGCACTGCCCTCAACGCCTTCTAAGCGATCACCTCCACCTACCACCTGCCCATTAAGTTTCCCACTGATCTCGGGGTCGAAACAGTGAGGGGAGAACAAACCATGGCCAGAGAATGCTATGTCGCCTCACTCAAGGAAATTAAACTGAAGGAGACCATGATTATTGAAGGACTTGATGTCCGAGACGAAGATGAACTGGTCAGAGGAGAACCTGTTGAGGAGCTCATTGAGGTTCCCATTGACCCCACCAACCCAATGAAAACTGCCAAGATCGACAGTCAGCTATCCCCCTAAGCTAAAGCTGACCTTACTGCCCTCCTGACCGAGCACAAAGATGTATTCGCCTGGACCCATTCAGACATGCCTGGTATTGACCCATCCTTTATAACCCGTCGCCTCAGTATCGAACCTCATATCCGACCTTACCGCCAGAAGTAGCGTATCTTCCATCCAGAGCGCAATACTCTTATTGCAGCAAAAGTCGACAAGCTCCTTGAGGCCTAGTTTATCACAAACGTAGACTACCCTAAATGGTTGTCAAACGTGGTCCTAGTCCACAAAAACAATGGCAAATAGCGACTACTAACCGACTACTCGAAGCCCCAAGGACAGCTACCCTCTTCCCCGTATCAATCTGCTTGTCGACGCCACAGCCGGTCATCAAATGCTCAGTTTCATGGATGCTTTTTCTAGATACAACCAAATCCTGATGCACCCGTCCAACCAAGAACATACCTCATTCATTACCGATCGAGGAACTTACCACTACCGCGTGATGTCGTTCGGACTAAAGAATGCTGGGGCCACCTACCAACGAGTAGTCAATGTGGTTTTCCAACACCAGATAGGTCGGAACATGGAAGTATACGTCAACGACATGCTGGTCAAGAGCAAACTCTCCATTGATCATCTGTCTGACCTCCGAGAAACCTTCGTCACCCTCCGCAAGTACCAAATAAAACTCAACCTAGAGAAGTGCGCCTTCGGCGTAGGATCTGAAAAGTTCTTGGGTTTTATGGTCAGCCAGCGCAGCATTGAAGCCAATCCCGAGAAGATCAAGGCCTTGATTGAAATGCAGTCACCCAAAACGGTCAAAGAAGTTCAAAGACTCACCAGCCGAGTGGCGGCCCTCAGCCGCTTCATCTCCCGCGTAACAGATAAGTGCTTACCATTCTTCAAAGTTCTACGGCAGACTTTTGAATGGACAACCGAATCCGAAGAGGCTTTTCAGCAGTTAAAGCAATGCATGGCCAACCTTCCCCTCCTTTCACAGGTAGTTACGGGCGAACCCCTCTTCCTCTATCTAGCAGTATCAAGCACCGCAGTCAGTGCAGCTCTTATCAGGGAAGACGGCTCAGTCCAACGGCCGGTCTACTACATCAGTCGAGCTCTCAGGGGAGCGGAGCAGAATTATCCATTGCTAGAAAAATTGTCCCTGGCCTTGGTCACCGCTTCCAGACGACTTCATCCTTACTTCCAAGCCCATTCCATAGTGGTCCTCACTGACCAACCCTTGAAGAAGGTTATGCAGCAACCAGAACTTTCTGGCCGACTTATGCAAAGGGTCAGAGAACTCAGCTTTGATATCTCCATCGCCTCGAGCAATCAAGGGACAGGCCATAGCTGATTTCATCTTGGAGTTCACCAACCCGACCCCAACCACTGCCTCTCCACCCCCATCAACTCCTGCCGAGCCAAAAGACCCCCATTCTTGGACTCTCAACGTCGACGGGTCATCTCAAAGGGAAGGTAGTGGGGCTGGCCTCATCCTCACCTCCCCTGAGGGTGGCTATTTCAAATGTACTCTCCGCCTCTTGTTTGATGCCAGCAACAATGAGGCCGAATATGAGGCCTTGATAGCGGGACTCCGCCTTGCCAAGGACATCGGTGTTAGCCATATTCGAGTGTTCAGTGACTCCCAACTCATCGTCGGCCAGATCACGGGGGAATTCGACGCCAAGGAGGACACAATGCGGGCTTACAGGGATCTGGCACTCCCTCTTGTTTGCCCCTTCAATACCTTCCACATCAAGCACATACCCCGGGCAGAAAACTCCAAGGCAGATGAAATGGCTCAGTTGGCCTCTGCAGACCAGTCCGACCTTAGTCACGGCGTTCGCCTTGAATACCTAGCCCACCCAGCCATCTCACCTGACTTCCAAGAAGTGCAGTTCCTTCAAAATGAACCCATCCCTTGGCCATCCGACATCCTCCTATTATTGACAACAGGAGAACTCCCAGATGACCAACAGCAGGCTGCCAAGGTCAGGGCTCGATCGTCCAACTACGTCCTGGTCAGTGGTGTCTTGTACAAACGTGGTTTTTCACGGCCATATCTGCGATGCCTCAACCCGGCCCAAGCAACCTATGTGATGCAAGAAATCCATGAGGGAATTTGTGGCAATCATTCAAGCGGCAGGTCTTTAGCCCACAAATACTCCGCACTGGTTATTTCTGGCCGACCCTCAATCAAGATGCCACTGATTTTGTGCTCAAATGCGACAAGTGTCAACGCTTTGCCAACATCCCCCATGTCCCCCTTACTAAGCTGATCACACTCTGCAGCCCCTACCCGTTCGCCAAATAGGGGATCGACCTAGTTGGTCCACTTCTCACCGGCCGAGGCCAGACCAAGTTCGCGATTGTCGCCATCGATTACTTCACTAAGTGGGTAGAGGCAGAACCCCTTGCGACCATCACCGAGCGGAACACAACCAGGTTCATCTGGCAGTCGATCGTTTGCAGATTCGGCGTCCCTCAGGCCATTGTTTCTGACAACGGCAAACAATTCGACAATGCTAAATACAGGAAGTTCTGTGTCGACCTCCAGATTCAACCATGTTTCTCTTCCCCCGGTCATCCCCAAACCAATGGCCAAGTTGAGGTCACCAACCGTTCTCTCCTAAAGATCATCAAGACTAAACTTGAAGCTGCTAAGGGACTTTGGGCTGAGGAACTACCCAATGTGCTATGGGCTTACCGCACCACCGCTCGGACTCCCACTGGGGAAACCCCTTTTCGTCTAACATATGGCGCTGAGGCGGTTATTCCGGTGGAAATCAGCTTGCCTACCCCCAGGGTTTTATATCCGGATCCACCACTCACAGAGGAACTTCGTCAGGCAGACCTAGACCTAATTGAAGAACTCAAGGAGACCACTGCTGTCAGATTGGCCTCATACCAACAGAAAATGAAAACACACTACAACCGCAAATTCTGACCAAGGGAGTTTGCTGTAGAGGACCTTGTCTTGAAAGAAGCAACCCTCGCCACCAAGAATCCGACCGAGGGTAAATTGGCAGCCAAATGGGAGGGACCTTACGTGGTGACAGCCAGACCACGTCTAGGCACTTACCGACTTCAGGATCTGGAAGGTCGAGACCTCCCGCACCCCTGGAATGCCGAACACTTAAAACGTTACTTTCAATAAACTACTGCTTTTGTATTGCTCAGTTATTGTATTTTCTCTTCGGAAAAATCACACGTTTGAACATTCTTGTCATCCTGTTGTGCAAATCTAAACTTTTTGACATTTATATACCTCAGCCATCTCTTTGATGTCTCAATGACGTTTTGGTTACAGTAACAAAAAGTCTCAGCCAGACTGAGCACTCAAGGCCTCAGCCAGTCTGAGTACTCAAAGCCTCGTCCAGACCGAGCACTAAAAGCCTCAGCCAGACTGAGCACTCGAAGCCTCAGCCAGACTGAGCACTCAAAGCCTCAGCCAGTCTAAGCACTCAAAACCTCGTTCAGACCGAACACTAAAAGCCTCAGCCAGACTGAGCACTCAAAGCCTCAGCCAGTCTGAGCACTCAAAGCCTCGTCCAGACCGAGCACTCAAAGTCTCGGCCATATTAAGCATCGTAAGTTTCGACCAAACTGAGTACCACCACTGCAGGTCCAAAATGAGTTACTCGCAACATCAATTCCCGATCCAACCTGAGATAATTCCATCATCAGTGAAACTTCATGATTATGACATTTATAGGACACTCAGTTACAATTTGACACTTAGTCACAATCGTGCCAAAGTTTTACACTACTCTTTACTTAGTCAAATTCCACTAACCAGATTATCTTTTCTTCCATTAGACATGCCTCTAATAAACCACCCTAATCCACTCTGCATTGAGTTTTTATTACAAGTTTAAATCGACCCCGCATTGAGTTTTTCTTACAAACCTAACTTTACTCTGCACCAATTTTTACTACAAGTTCAAGTCCACTTTCCATTAAAGAGCTCTCCATTTTAACCCTGCATGAAATTTTTATTACAAGTACAAATTCACTCTATATCAAAGAGTTCTTGACCTTGCTCCGCCCCAAGTTTTACTAAAAGTTCAAGCTCGCCAAACATTGAGAAGTCCTTACATCTAGTTTTTCCTACAAGGAACCAGTGGTACACAAGCCATTATTCTCATTCATCTCAGTCGCACAAGAACAGACAATCAAAGGAAAACATAACTGCAGTTTTATTCATTCAGAAATTTGTACATGAGCCTCGCGTCCCTCCGCTCGGCCTTTACACGGTCAGCCCGCCTCACGGCCACGGCCGCGGCTCACAATTAAACCTTCCTTCACGCTCGGCTTGTCCATTTCACCCTCACGGTCGGCACCACCTCACGGTCGGCCTTCACGCGATCGGCTCGTCACTAACTCGACTTCACGACGGCCGAGCACATCTTCCTCATTACTATTCCCTTCGTTGGACTGAAGCTGCACTTGGGAATGGGGGACTACTGACATGGATAGGCCCATAAAGGCCACAACCCACAGTGAACAAACCCAAGTCCACCATTTGGACCCCATTGCATAACCCAGTTGGTAAAGTCCAGGACAGCTGGAGGCCAACTAGGCGCGAAGGGCCAATGGCATTCGGACACGCAGCAGGTGTAGAACAGGCCACATCAGCAGACAGAGATCTGCAAAATTATTGCCACAACACATCACCATTAATGCAACCCATCACAGCATTTATTACGACAACACCTACCCGTCGGAACAGCGCCCCCTCATCCTGAACAAGGTAAGCTACAGCATAGGCTTTCGGTGAGGAGGGCACGTCGAAAGGAACAGTGAAATGATTATCAAAGGATATAAGCAAGCATCGAAGACCAGAAGAAGGTTAAGTTTTTCTATCTCCAATCTCTCTCTACATACTTCATCTCTTTTCTACTCGCTAACTTAACCGTCGGAAGGTTCGCTGGGGGACTACCCCGTTCCCCACTGAACTTACTTGCAGGTCATCTAGTGGGCTTCGCCACTCGGACGTGGGCTCGAGGAGCTTCGATCGGTCCAGCCCATCCACCGAGAACGAACTGCATCATCATTTTCAAATATTGGTGTATTATTAAGAAGATTTAAGGGTTGTTTGGGATGACCTAAATAAGTGTATTTTTTGTCTTTTTACGAAAAGATGTGTAGAAAAATAGAGAGATGATGTGATGAAAAAAAGATAAAAAGATAAAAAGTGTGTACTTATTTAGGATAGCCAAACTTGGCCTTAATAGGTATAGAGCCATTTCTTTTTTCTTTATTTGTTTGTAATAAAATTTTGAATAAAAACAATGTCATAGTCACTTACATGGCATCTATCAAATTATTCAAGTAAGTACATTTTCAAATTTCTAAATTCCATCATTGTAAGTTACATTAGTAAAAAAAAAATGTTTAGATTTATTAGTTTATATAATATTTTTCAACTAGTAAAAAAGGAAATAAGAACATTATTCTATATTAGCACTTCACTTGGATTCAATTTTAGTAAAAAGAAGTTGTTTACTGATGTTCATCATTTTGCAAAAGTGAGATAAAATGGCAAAGTCTGAGACCTTATTGAAATTAACATTCCCCCAATCTAACCATTTTGGAGCGGATTTCAAAATGGTATCTAAACCGAAAGAGATTCAATCCCATTTTAATATTGATTCACTTACATTAAATTTCCAAAATCATGTTTTTTTTTTTTTTTTATGCTATATTTGGTTGGAAGATTTGAGAATGGATTTGAAAAGAGAAATAGAAAAGGTAGGTGAAATGTGAAAAAAACATACCTATATTTCACCTATTTT
Organism: Camellia lanceoleosa; assembly: GCA_025200525.1. Classification (NCBI taxonomy): domain Eukaryota; kingdom Viridiplantae; phylum Streptophyta; class Magnoliopsida; order Ericales; family Theaceae; genus Camellia; species Camellia lanceoleosa. Next base: position 73,893,902 of record CM045761.1, on the reverse strand, counting down.
CGCATACTTTTTCCCTTTCTCTTTCCAAATCATTTCCCAAATCCCCCAACCAAACACAATTTGGTTTGTTTTTCAAAAAAAATTTTGGAAAAAATTCTCTATAGACAAATTTTCAAGAGTAATCAAACCCAACAAATTTTTTCAAAAAAAATCTCAAAATTTTGTTTGATTACCTACTTTTCAAAATCACTCTCTCTTTCATACACATCAAATCAATCACTTTTTTTAAAACTCTCTCTCCAAAACAATTTTCCAAAACCATTTCTGAAAAAAGACAAACCAAACAAGTTTTTATATTTTTTATCTCAAAAACTATTCTACAAACACAAACCAAACACACCCAACATTAATTAATATATAAATGGTTCTCTTTGGGGAATCCATCTATAGGCATCGTGAAAAAGTTATTTGCTAGTTGTTGGGTAGGCATTTGATCCAGTGCTCATTAGGTTGAGAATTCGATTAGAGTTAAGATATCTAGGTTGAGCGTTTGATTTTTTCATTAAATAAAAAAATAAATTAAATGAAATCATACAAAATGAGAAAGAAAAGAAAAAAAAAAATCTAATTCAAACATTGAGAGATAGAAAGACAACTTTAGCGAAATTATATAAATCATCAAGGAGACAATATTTAGAAACATGTCTAAAATTGACATGATAAATCATTGGCAAATGTATTTTTTTCAAGTTAAAATTTTTATTCTAACCCATCAACATATATCACTAGATAAAATGTGAAAAGATACCTCAAGATTATTCTGGTAAATCGCTTATTCACTGATGTTAAAATTCATTTGTTTTTGGCATTCCAATCACTATCTCTACCTCTTCTTCATCTTCTTCCAACATCATCACCATCTTTTTCTTTGAAACTTGGTGTGGCACTGGTGTCAAATGAGATATTGTCAATTCTAGGGTTCACAAAATAAAGATAATCAAGGGTTCTATATATAAGGGAAATTTTGATCCTAGGGTTTTAAAGAAATAACTTAATTTTACAATTACACCCCTACGATGCTTGTATTGGTGTACCCCTCTATGCGTTAAATAAATGGTTTTATTTGAAGACAAACTCAAATGAATGGAAAATTAGAGGCCTAAAGAGAAACCTACCTGCCTTGTTACCAAAAATAAAGGTGACCCTATCATTATTTCTATTATTTTTTGAGGAATTGTAAACAACGTTTCCCTCTTACCAAAATAAAGGTGAATTTATCATTATTCCTTGCACTAGCTAAGGCTTGATTTAGTTGTAATACCTCAAAAATAAAACTTGGTCTACCTAGATTAATTCACATTCGCTATCCATTTCCCATTATTAATATAATTAGTATGCATAAGTGATAAATATACATGATGTATCAACAATCCGTATTTCATTCATAAGCATATATGATATTTACAAAAGTAAATCACATGCAATTACACATTCATATTCCCTAAGAATTGAATCTACAGCATGCGATTGTTTTCAAGACATGGAAATTAAATAGGTACAAGTTTATGCCCTATTGGCTACAAATTCCAAGGGTAGCCCGGTTACATCAAACGTGGAATTTAAATCCAAAACATAGAAGCTCAATGGCTATGCAGAAATGAAAGGAAGTAAACGAGCTCAAAAAATCCTCCCAAGTCTTCACCTTGAAGGAGACACATCGTGAACACCTGAAAAGTAGTTTCCATAGGGATAAATATAAAATCCAACAAAGATAATTTAAATAAAGTGCATGAAATTTAACAGTATTAATGCCATGCTAAAAAGAATGTTTTTCAGTACGAAAACTTCATGTCATGCCTTTGTTCAAATCATAACCATTCACTCATTCATTTTATAAACACGAAGGAACGGTAAATATGACATTGGTAATCTAGGCGGGTGTCTGCAAGTAAAAATTTAACAAAAAACCATTTTTACCTGTCAAATTTTATTTAAATTATTATAAGATAAGTTACCAATAGGTCATAATAGTCGAACTTAATTTTCATAAAATCCTATTAAAAATAAATCCTAGTAAAATCATTACTTAAAATAATTTTTTGTGACGATTTTTTGCATGTTGCTAAAAATTAACAATTAGTGACTTTTTTGTCACGATTTTATAAATAATCACTAAAATTTACAATTAGTGACGTTTTTCTATGACGAATTTTTCAAACTGTCGCTAAAAGTTGAAAAATAGTTACGTTTTTTGTGACAAAATTTTCAAATTATCGCTGAAACTTAACAATTAGTAACATTTTTTTAATAGTATTTGATGAAAAATACCATTAATTATCATTGGACCTATTAGACAATAAGTCCACTTATTAGGACATACACATAAGTCCCCCAAATTATATCCTTTAAAATTTGGTCTAAATTTCACTTATTTTGTTTAACGAATTAAAATTGAGTACTAAAATATTTTGATACAAAAATCCTAGTGTCAAAATTTAGGCCTAGTTTGAGAAGACTAAATAAGTACACTTTTTGACTTTTTATGAAATATGGATTGAGTTTGGGTTGGATTTGAAGTGATATGTTAGAGAGGTGATGTGACTTAAATAAGATGATGTGACTTAAATAAGATAGTGACTTTTTGACTTTTTGTCTTTTTTCAATCATGTCAAACTTGGCCTTAGACAAAAATTAGCTAGTGACCTGTTAGACCTATTAACTAATACATTACTACTTTGCCTTCAATTTGAATAACACTTTTTACTCTCCAAATTTTATTTAAATTTTACTGCGGTTCTTGAAACTTATTTCAACAGTAACTTCTTTTCATTTTTCTCCTAAATTTCCAATAAGATTGTAATGTAGTACTAGCTGTATATTAAGTTTCGAAAACCTTGTTAAACTTTTTTAAAATGTGTCATTCAATTAAATAGCAAGAATTAATATTTATCCACAATGTTACATTTCCATTGGGGGGGGGGGGGGGGATTTTGATGTGAGATTACTCAAATCACCGTAGTATGTATACTAATACCTTATTAAGGATTGGTTTGGGATGTTCTAAAAAAGTGTACTTTTTGATTTATTGGCTTATATGGGTTGGGTTTGAGTTGGGTTTGATGTGATGTGTTAGAGAGGTGATGTGATTTAAATAAGATGATGTGACTTAAATAGGATAGTGACTTTTTGACTTTTTGTATTATTTAATTTATGCCAAATCAACCCTAAATTTTTTTTCTAAATGTATCATTAAATTAAACAACAAAAACTAATATTTATCCACAGTGTTACATTTGGGTGATTCTGATGTGTGATGGCCCATATCACCGTAGTATTTATACCAATACCTTATTAAACTTTTTCCAAATATGTCATTCAATTAAACAACAAAAATTACGGATAAAATATGATTACCTCATATTTAAAATTTTATGGTAATTGGTGTCATTTTACATATAAAAAAAATGACTTATGAGATCACAATAATATTCATGGCAATAGTTCATAAATCATGAATATAGGATTTATTAGTGAATACTCCTTTACAAAACTAGCTCTTTGGCTACATAAGATCATTTTGAAAATTGACATAAAAAATTACTAACATCAAATTATTTTCCGTTAATGTTGACGGTTTATGATTGAATGTATTTAAATGGATAAATTGCACCATTAATCCTTATTGTTTAAGTAAAGTGTTATTTTAATCTCCGAAATTCTAATTTGAATAATTTGGTTCTTATATATTTAATTTTGTGGCATTGTGATCTTTTCATCACTTATTGTTAAAATTTGTAACTATGGATGTAATCAGTTCAATATGGTCAGTATTTAAATAAAATATTTCACTGAACCGATAATATTAATTTTATTAGTTTAAACACCATACCGTAACAATCCAAAATTTAAGTTATCAATTAATTTCGTTTCAGTATTATTTAATTACAAATGAAAAAAAAGATATAATAATCCTAAATGTGATTTTATAATTAGGATAAAATGTAATTTTACGAAATGATGTAATTATTTATTTGTTTGGGGTTAAAGTGTGAATATTTGCCAGTTGATTTGCTAAAGGACAGATGTCCAACGCATCGTGAGCCTTTATATATAAGGAAATGACCATTTAGGAGGAATTTGTAATAGTAATAAAAATTATTACAGAGAAAATGTTTATAGTTTTAATTACAATAATGCTAGGTAGCTCAAAATTTTGTGGCTCAAATAGCTCAAATCACTCAAAACGACGTTGTTTTGAGTATAAAACGATGTAAAACGACATCGTTTTGACAAATTTGAGCCATTTGAGCCACAAAATTTTGGACTACCAAACATTTTTCTTTTAATTATTAGGAGAATTTTATGGTGCACACTCTTTAAAAAAGTGTGTATCATATGTCTCACTCGTTCAAAAAAATATGTCTCACTTACGACTTTGTGGTTTTTTGTTATAATCTATTATGGTATTAGTTATACTTGGTTATGACTTGTGTGTTGTTAGTAATGACTCATTGTTATGTTGATTATAACATTATTTTAGTTGTAATTTAAAATATTTTTAATTATACTTCCTGTAGTATTTGATTATAACTCTTCTTTTTTTTTTTTCTTTTTTTTTTTAAGTTATGACTAAAAAGGATTTAGGTGGAAGCAGGGAAGTAATAAAGACACATAGTAACAGAATAAAGTAAACTTGAAATTATACTTACTTGAAATTAAACTTACAATGTTTAATGGAAGTAACTTCATAGAGTAGCTTCAAAATACATTACTTGAAAATAAATCTACAACAGTTTACTATCAGAGTAAGTGTAGGAGAGAAATATTGGTTTGCTCTCGGTCCTAACTCTGAGTTGCAATTGACTGAAGAGGCTCTTTTATAGGTGAGAAGGATAACTGTGAGCCTTGTAAAAGAATCTTGACTGGAAAGGAGCATGATGAGGCACATGGGTGTTGTCTGCTGCTTTCGATGAGTGACTAAAGCTGATAGCTGCTTTTGACTGTGTTAAATTGTTTGATTGATGAACAGTAAATTTGACTTTTTACTATTCATTGCTTTCGGTGGAGGCATGTGACTGATGGAGAATCAATATAGATACAAAACAACAGCTTTTCTCAAAACAAAGTAGCGATTGAAGCTGAGTTGTATGTATATGAAATCCAATGACTTTTTAAGCATATGGGTCCTGAGCATCCTAGAACTGGGGCCTATATGGATCGTTGTTGGTTGAAGTCTCGGAGGAATCTGATTCTTTAGAGGTTTCGTCTCCAATATGTGATTTAGCCTGGGCCACCAATAACTTGGCCATCTAGATCAATTCATCACTGGATGACTTGGGCTTAGCCTTGAGCTTTGACTGAGCTAACTTGGATTTAGATGATTTGGGTTTGGAAGAGCTAGTTGTTGGGCTTTCAAGTTTGATTGGAGGAAGTAGGCTTCCTTGTGTGACTGAAGCAGTTGGGTTCTACTGAGCTTTAACCATGGCAGGAGTTGGAGCATGAATATTGACTGGGAATTCAAGCTGGACTTGATCGATGATGCATGGGGTTTTAAAGTTATCCCACCATTTAACAAAATGTTGACAAATGATTATGTTATCAGAAATTTCATATTGCCATTTGAATACCCAAGGAACTTTGTACTTGGACATAAAAATGAGTAATTAGGGAAATTGTTTTTATTGTTGACTAGGTTTAAACATAGAAGAGAAATAAGTGACTTGTTCCATTAATATAGGTGGAATAATCTCAGGAATAGCACCATGTTGAGACCATCATCAGAGGAACCAGGTAGGGAGTACTAACTTAAATTGATGATCAAATTGGAAAAACCAGGAGTGACTGTATGACTCATTTTGATATAAAAGAATTTTAAACCAAGCATCCATATAGTCAAAATAACTATATTGGATTGAATGACCAGGTAAATCTCGAAGTTAGAAAGGAAGTCTCCATTCATCAAGAGAAACAATATTGTGAATATAAAGAGAATGATAAATAATTTTACTGAGGTAGACTCGATCATGAATTGGTTTAATAATAATTGACTGGTGGTGGCAAAGAATATCTTTATAAAAAAAATTGACTTATCAAGATGGAGAGGGACATAATGCCATCTTGAAGGAAAATATTGTTTAACTAGATCAAGAGCATTATGGATGTTCTTGTGAATAGGTTCTTTGAAGAATAAATTGGTTGATTGAAAGTTAACATAATCAGTTCAAGAAGTTCTAACTTAGGGCTGCTCACGGGTCGGTTTTGGCGGGTTGCGGGTCAAAACCGACCCGACCCGCACTTATGCGGTTGGGGAAAAATGGACCCGCAACCGCCCGCGATGCGGTTCGCGGTTTGTGCGGGCGGGTGCGGTTCGGTTTGCGGTTTAGATTATTATTATTATTATTTTTTTTTTTTTTATTTTTTAAACTTAAGCAAATTTGACATTTTTTGTTACTTTCTAAACACTTTTTTTTTTTTAGAAGAGTTATAAATTAAATTATAAGATATACAATTCATGATCATAATAAATAGTCCACATGTTAGATAAGATGATATGGAATCATACTTGAGGATAGTGGATTAATCTTCCTCCTTAGCTTGCAAAAACAAATCCTTAAAAGTCAAACTAGTAACACTAATTTAAATATGCAAAAACAAACCCTTAAAAGTCAAACTAGTAACACTAATTTTAATAGTGGATTAATCTTCACTATTTAGTTTTTAATATGCAATAATGTGATAATAGAATGACAATTCAAAATATCATATTTAACTGTGTCTACTAGACTAATGGAATATAATGATTTTATATATATATATAAATAAAAGTCAAACTAGTAACACTAATTTAAATATCATTAGATTATGATAATGTATATAAGTACCCATATAATAAATTTTACTTTTATCCAAAATGTAAAAATAAAAATAATAACTAGTTATCTCCATCTATCCAAAATGCAAAAAATAATAATAATAACTAGTTATTTTTTCTTTAAAAAAAAAATTTGCGGGCTGCGGGCGGGTCGGGTTCGACCCGAACCCGAACTTTTGTGAATTTCTTGACCCGCACCCGCCCGCCTACCTACATCGAAACCGCCCAAAGCACTGCGGGAAGGGTAGGGTCGGGCGGTTTGTGCGGGCGAGTGGGTTGGTTGCCCAGCCCTATTCTAACTGGATTTGGTGGATAAGGAGTCAAGGAGAGTGACTGAGAAAAAGAAGCAAATGAGTCTGTAGCAAGGGCAGAAGTGTAACTAGGTTTAGGGATATTACCAAGGACTTGGTAACAATTGACTAAATCAATAGGAGGAAGAGCAATAGGTTGACTAGTTGGCACAAGGGCCTTGCTGGAGGTTTCTGACCAGACATCTGTAAGATAATGAACAAAATTTAGCATCTACTGAGGATATCTAATTTATTCAAATGGTAATGAAGGCAATTAGTATAATGAGCAAGTAAAATTGCGGCAACAGGTAATTTGGTGAAATTGCTTGTATTGGGCACGACGAGTAGTTTTACGGGCTGACTTAAGGCAAGCAATACGATAAGTAGTTTGGTAAATAAGCTGTCTGTAATGGGTGACTTTTAATTTATGGTAGGAAATAAAAGGAGTTGCCATCGCTAGCCTCCTGTAAAATTTTTTGGGTAAGGAAATCAGAAATAAAATTTTGACTACCAGGTATATATTAAATATCAAAATCAAAAATATTTAAAATAGATTGTCATCGGACAAAAATATGTTTACTAGCAATATTTTGAACATCTTTTTTCAAAACATATTTAGCACTTTTGCAATCAACACGCAATAAAAATTTTTGATATAAAATATCATCTTCAAATTTGCTAATACATAAAACAATAAATAAAATCTCTTTTTTAATAGTACTATAATTTTTCTGGGTTTTATTCCAAACACCAGAGTAAAAACAAACAATTTGTTCAAATGACTAAAGAGTGACTTTTTGAAGGAGGATGCCACCGTAACCAACATCAGAGGCATCAGTTTGAATAATTTTGAAGGAATTTTCAGTAGGAATACCAATACAAGGCAAAGTCTTGACATATTTTTTGACTTGTTGAACAATAGCAGTATGAGTAGAAGACCAAGGAGGAGGATTATCTTTCAACCGATCAAAAAGAGGTTGACAAGTTTTCCTAAGAGTCTTTGTAAAATTCAGCAATATAATTTAAGGATCCTAAGAACCTTTGTAACTGGGTTTTATCTCAGATTTCATCAGGAAACTTAGAATCAAATTCAATAGAACGACTGATAGGAAGAATGGTACTTTGATAAATATTATATCCTAAAAATCTGACTTTGGTTTGGAATAACTTAATCTTAGGTGCAGAGAGGACAAGACCATTATGTTTAATAATTTGGAATAAGGAATGAAGATGTTTCCAATGTTCTTTTATTGACTTGGAGAAAAAGAGAATGTCATCAATATAGACAATGGAGAAATGACTAAAGGGAATGAATATTTCATTTATAATATTTTGAAATTTACTAAGAGCATTTTTTAAACTAAAAGGCATGACGTTCCACTCATAATGACCAAATGGAGTAATAAAAGCAGTTTTATACCTATCATTAGGATGAATTTGGATTTGCTTGTTGTTGGGCTTCCAAGTTTGACTAGAGGAAGTAGGCTTATTGTGTGACTGAAGCAGTTGGGTTCTGCTGAGCTTTAACCATGGCAGGAGTTGGAGCATAAATATTGACTGGGAATTCAAGCTGGCACAAACGTTATAACTGACATATAATCTGCACTTTTTGAGAGTTGTATACCATAACATTACCTTAATTATTAATATTTGTAATGTTTATTATTTTTTTAATTATTTTTTTCTTACAATAATATGCATACGTTATGTACGTGGATGAAACGAAATAAATGGCGGAAATAAAGAGGGAGAGAGTGAGGGTGGTTATCCTAAATTATTTTATGTTAAAACATATTTTGCAAACTCTGTTTAATTTCAAAATATTATCTAATTTTTTTACTTTGTTTATATAAAAAAGAAAAATCCATAAATATAACTGCTTGTCAAATATGACTTTGATAATGATTTGATAATTGATAATCTAAATAAATATCTCTGTAAGTATTATCACAAAGGTCTCATACCTTTGGAGGACTTTAATAATTATTGGTGCGCTGATTGTTACTTTAATGGCTATCTGTTTGTCATAAATCCATTGATCTTTTGATATGTCGTCTCTATTAGGGTGACCTTTTGATCTATTCTGCTTGTAGTATGTTATATGTTTCGTATAATATCGTATATATCTGATTTTTAAAACATATTATGTTATCTAAAGTAGATTTTGAACAATTTATTTGTTTTGATTGAAATGCTTATCTTATCTGTTTTAGCCTAAATAGTTTCCATGGATTTGGAAATGAGACTTTCAGTGTGATTATCAGAATAAGATCTCACGTCTTAAAAGGGTTTTCTTTGTGAGATGGTGGGATAAGAGTATGAACCCTACTCTTCTAGAAACTGTCCAGAAAATAAAGGCACATTCTTAAGCTTATTGGGATGCTGATCCAAAAACTATTCCTAGCCAACCAGTTACTCAAAATCCATTTTTACAAATCCAAACAAAATTACGACAAAAATATTCTAATTTGTCAAAAACAGAATTAATTGTTAAAAGTATGAATTTTATGAAGGAACAGTTTCTCCAAACTATTTCCAGGGATGATACCTCCATGAAATCTGTTACCAGTAGTCAAGACCATGAGGATCCTGACCAGGATGAAAATGAATTTGCTGTGTTAGCTAGCGAATCATAAGCACTAGAAGATGATGAACCCAACTTTGGTGATTTCTGGGATTCACTTACTAGTATGATTGCCGACAAAATCGACAAAGAAAAAGATAAAAAAGAAAAAGGCAAATCGATCATCCTTATCTTCATGACTTAGCATCTTATCTTCTTTGTATGGTGGTAGACAGCTGTTTGGACAACTGTGTGGTAGATCTGGATAGCAGACAGAGCATTTGCTTTTGTTAGAAGTTGTTGTACTGGTTTTGTTGTTTTATGCCGACAGGTTTTCTGGTGAGGGACAAAACCCATTATACTTTGCCTTTTCTTTTTTTTATCTTTTTCTTTGTCAATTTTGTCGGCAATCATACTAGCAAGTGAATACCAGAAATCACCAAAGTTGGGTTCATCATCTTCTGGTGCCTGTGATTTGCCAGCTAACACAACAAATTCATTTTCATCCTGGTCAGGATCCTCATGGTCTTGACTACTGGTAACAGATTTCATGGATGTATCATTCCCATAAATAGTTTGGAGAAGCTGTTCCTTCATAAAATCCATACTTTTAACAATTAATTCTTTTTTTGACAAATTAGGATATTTTTGTTGTAATTCTATTTGGATTTGTAAAAAAAAAATTTGAGTAACTGGTTGGCTAGGAATAGTTTTTGAAACAGCATCCCAACAAGCTTGAGAAGGTGCCTTTATATTTTATCTAATTATATTTTAAATCAATTCTTAATAATATTTTATATTTTAGATCAATTTTTAATTATATTTTATTTTATTTAAATTAAAATATTAAGAATTGATCTAAAATGTAATTAAATTAAAATTAGATTAACATGTTAGAAATTATAATAAATAATTAAAAATTTAGGATTAGTTGTGATCTAAAATATAATTAAATTAAAATTAGATTATAAAGTTAGTAATTACAATAAATAGTTAAACATTTAGAATTAATTGTGATTTAAAATATAATTAAATTAAAATTAGAATAAAAATTTAAGAATTATAATAAATAATTAAGAATTTTTAATTAATTGTGATTTAGTTGAATTAATACTATACATTATAAATTAAGGCAAATTATAAGGAAAAAAAAACTCTAAAGTTTCATATGTTTTTCAATTTAAACCCCATAATTTTAATTTTAACAATTAAAATCCTGATGTTATTTTTGTATCACAATTAATGCCTCTGTCCATCTTCGTCTGATGAAATAACAGAGACCTCCATTTTTGGCTCCATTTTCATCTTCAAGCTGATCTTCAAAGACATCATTCGAAACACAAAAATTCTCTCTTGAATCACTCTATTTATGCATACAAAACAAACACACAAAACATATATATAATACATCATTTATAGAGAGAGAAAGTAAAGAGAGATCATCTGTAGAAAGAGAAAAGAAGCCATGGCGACTTGTGGAGAAGCAACTCTCTAGTTGTATTTGCAATCATCTTCTTTGATACTCTCTCTGTAATGCCATATAAAAACTCTATACTTGTTGCTTACATCCTTCACCATCCATCTCTCATACTCTCCCTTTAACCTCTCTACTCCCTTCTATCAACTATATATATATATATATATATATCTAGGCATACATACATATCTCTCATCATCTCTATCTCTCCATATTGTTACTCTTCCTCTCTTAAAGCTCCATTCTTCCCTCTTATTCTTCATTACTAGATCAACTTTAGTACCGCTACCATGAGCACCATCATTATCATTACCATCTTTCAACACTAAACCCACATCATTCACAACCAAGTTGTAACATCACTACCATCAAGCTCCACGATTACCATCACCACGAGTTCTTTCGCCGCCATCATACCGCTACTACTACAATTTCCTAACACTGTCAAAATTGAGAACCACCCTCCATAACATGTTATAGGTAAAGAGGAAAAAGAAAAAAGAAAGATGAAAGAAAAAGAAACAAAAGATAAGTTTTTGGAATTTTTAAAGTTGGTTTTCGGGCTACTTTCGACATGTCGAAACCACCAATTTTGAGAAGGAGTGAGGATGCGAAGAAGTGTAAGATGAAGTATGAAACAAGGTGAAGAGATTGATAAAAGAATAGAGTAAAATAGTTAAGAATCAAGAAAGTTATGAAGTTCTAAAGATGGGTCGAATCAAGTCGATAAATTAGAAATTGGGACTCTATCATGCACAGGATCAATGAAGAAGATGATGCTAGGTTTCATCCTATGCATCTCGGGCTAATCGACGAAATGAGGCTTTTATATGGGGCTAGGGAAAAACGACGCTGTTTTGGGATGAAAATGGCACAAAAATGGAGGTTTCCATTACTTCATCAAACAGAGATGAACGGAGGCATTAGTTGTGACATGGAAGTAATATCATGTCTTAGATTTTTTTTTTTTGTAATTTGCCTTATAAATTATGTGTATGAGATATGAGAGAGAAATAAAATAATAAAATATATAGGGTTTGAAAGTATTATAGTCATTTTACATCTATAATTAACAGTATTAATGATTGCATTTTAGTTCAAAATCACGTATAGGACAAATGGCTATTTTTAAAAGATAAAGAGTAAAGTGCTATCAAGTCAAACTACATAGAGGTAAAATGAATTTTGCCCATATATATATATATATATTATAAATACAATATATATTGAAACGATGTGTTTTAATTTAGTTTGGTACACTTGGTCTTTGAACTGGTACCAAATCAAAAATTGAAAAAGTTTGGCATCTACTAAATAATACAAAAAGTCACTATCCTATTTAAGTCACATCATCTTATTTAAATCACATCACCTCTCTAACACATCACATCAAACCCAACCCATATAAGCCAAAAAGTCAAAAAGTGCACTTTTTTAGAACATCCCAAACCAACCTAAAAAGCTGTATACTTCACATTGTAACAACATTGAAAATGTAAGGGCCAAATTGTTCAAATTGAAACTATGAGGTGTTTTGGAAAGATGGTTAAATGCTAAATTTTGAATTTTTTTGAAAAAACGTGTAAAAAAATATAAGAGATGATGTAATTAATAGATTAAAAATTGGAAAGTGACTTTTAACTCACTTTTCAAAAGAGACCTACGAGAGCCAAAGTGAAATTTTAGTCAAACTAGAGGGACAGATAGTGTAATTTATTTTTTAAAAAATTTTAAGGATTGTCTTTAAATTTTAAGGATTGTCCTGTAAGAGCATCTCCAACCATGCTCTCTAAAATGCCTCTTTAAAGTACACAAAAAACTACCTTCTTTATTTTGCCTAACTAGTTTAGCTAGTGTACACTCCAACCATACTCTTTATTTTAGCTAACCAATCAAACTAACTTAACTAATTTTTAAAAGAAAACTATTATAAACATTAATAAATAAATAATCTTTTTATAACATGCTGCATATATTGACGTGGCATTTGTAAATATTTATTTATTTAATATATATAATTAAATTATTTATAAAAAAAATATTTTAATATCCTCCAAGTAATGAAAAACAGAAAACACTATTAAAAATCATATTGAACAGTAAAAATCTGAAACATGCAACATGATGGAGGAAGATTATTTCTTACACTTTGACTGGAGGACGTGATATGACAACTACAACTTGCAAGTCCTCATTTTCATTTGTATTCCAGATCAGAATGGACATAGTAGTAGCAAACCATTAACAAACACCAAAGGCAATCAACATGAAAAGATCAGGTTCACCAATCTGCTAGGCATGGACTCAACATAATACCTTTTTCCTTTGATAAATAAAAATATTGTATGGTAATGCCACAATTTAACTAAACCCAACCTAACCCCTTTGGGCAAATTAGCAATTTATTTATACCAAGAATGCTGAATTGCTATAAACTCCTTGAAAACTGAATTGAAATCTAACAAGAATTCAAACCAGCAAAATTCAAAGCACTGTCTCCATTTCATATTTCAAAGCACTGAGCATGGAACCTACACTTTTAAATGAATCTTGTTTAATTGATTACATTAGTTCTTCCGCAATATTCTGCATCAGACCAACAAGTCTCGTCCTTCACTTGACCCTTGGGCCATTCAGGGTTCAAGGAAACATCACCAAGTTTGATTTAAAGAGCTACATATATTTCATGTCAGTGCCTATGGAACTTGTATTAAAAGAGGTTGTGGATGCCAACAAGAAGAAAAGGGTTCAAGTTCCACAGACCAACAAAAATGACTCTGGCCTCCTTCACACAATATATATTTTACAATACCATAACTTGCAGAAACAAGAAGAAAAGGGTTCAAGTTCCTCATCAAGATTCCTAATCAAATAAACAAGTTCCATCATGCAGTGATTTCTTTATCTTAGATAAAAGACCAACATGACTTGAACATGCTTATATATGAACAAGTATTCACAGTCTAGTTCAAGAGTGACAATTAACCCCCAAAAAATCACAATATAGGGATTCCCAGAAAGGCGACTCTGTAATAAGAAATACACAATTCCTATGAATGAAATACACAATTCTTATAACATACACAATTCCTCTGGTAATGAAATCTCCAAGCATCCTTGATCCCTATGAATGAGTGCCCACCAAATTCATAGACAACCAAACAAAGTCGACAAGTACAAATGACCAACAAGGGAAAAGAAAATGAATTGAGAAGTGTATGTATAATTAACATGATTTACAAAAATTGGAAGCCCTAAAACATGTATAGATTCTTGGGTGGAATTGTGGGGTCAATTCTTTGAGGCAATTTATCGAACATGTAGAGGACATTGGAGAAAACCCTCTACACATTGAAAAACCTATCAGCAAACAATCTATAAAAGCAAATACAACAAAATATAAAAGTGAATCACTAATCTACCAGCACATTGCATAAACACCTAATATAAAACCCAAAACCCAATTTTTATCCAAAACATGTATCAAATGCAGCTTTAAATACACAAAATAGCATGAAAACACGTACCAATAAACAAAAATCATCAACGGTTTATACCTGGCTATCATCAATTTCCCAATGAACAATTTCAAGACACAAACCCAATTTTTGCAAATGGATTGCCCTAAATCATGTATTCGTTTTGAGATAGATGATGGGGAAGAAACGAGGAAGTGGAGAAAGAAAGAGAAAGAAGAGAGCCATACCTGTGATCATCAATGGGTCAGAACAAAGATAGAAAAAGCAGCGATGGAGGCCAACACAATGGCGGAAGATCGCTGCTTTTAAGAACGACGCAGCTACATGTGGAGAGCCAAAACAAGAATTGGCAAAATGCCTCCTCAGTTGCAGAGCGCGTTGGAGCTTCGAAATCCAACTTCAATAGGCAAAATGCCTAATTCTCCTCTTTTGGCTCCTGCGTTGGAGATGCTCTAAGTTATGAAATTGTTAGGGCTCTTTTTATATTTTCATCAAAGTTTAGGGTTGTTTTTGTTTTTTCTTCAAATAAATATTGAGAATCATAGAGGCCATTATGGAAAATCACCATAATATCAGGATTTTTTCTGAAATAAATCAAAAATATTATAAAGAAAATGAAGAGCCGAGAGAGAGAGAGAGAGAGAGAAGAGAAGGAAGAAAGAAGAGAAAAGAAAGAGAAAAAGGAGAGAAGCAGTCAGAAGGGCCACACCTTCCTTGATGTTCATTTCTCACATTTCTATGCTTAATCACATATATACACATATATGTATGTATATTTGGCTCTGAAATTCCCAATTTCATCTTCATCTTCTCTCTCTCTTCAAATCGTCAATCACTAGCATCATTGAATCCCTAATTGCCCTATCACAAAGGGCAATTTCTCCAGATCTGATTCAAATCCATCTTCAAGATCTGAAGAGAAATCAAAACTTTTTTGTTTTTTGGAATAAACAATGGATGAGTTTGGTATGTTGGCCAGAGACTTTGGGTTCAAGCCCCAAGGAAAATCGGCCCCTATGGCATCTTCCAAAGCCAACTTCTCCGCCGTCGGATCGGACGGCATAGATCGCCATGATCGCACATCATCATCATCATCACCGTTCGTCGACGATCACAATCGTGACGGCTTGTTGTTCAACGATGTGTTTGGTGGACCTCCGAAACATACGAATACCAACAACAGTAAGTCGGCTTCTTCCTTGTCGGATTTCGATTACGATTCGATTTTTAAGAGCTCATCGACTTCATCGGCGAAGAACGATTCGAAGAACAGGGCTTCATCGCCGGTGTACGATAAGCCTGTTTATGATGAAGACATTTTCGATGGGTTACCTGGGTTGAAGAGTAAATCGACCTCTTCGTCGATGCGGTACGATGACGATGTGTTTACGAGCGTTTCTTCGCCCCCAAATCAGAATCAGAATCAGAATCAGAAACAGAAACAGAGTTCTCCATTTGACGATCTTCTTGGGAATTTTGGCCGGACTGAGAAGTCCGAACCTAAGAACAACAAGAGTTCGAGAGGTTTAGATGATCTATTGCCTGGGTTTGGCAGTACCACTCCCTCAAAAAGCAACAGGTACTTGTCTTTGTTTACTGCAATTTCACTGCTTTATAATGCTCCAATGGCAATGTATCATTTTATGTTAAACAATTGGCATTAGATTCAATCTTTTGAGAGACAATTCTTACTTAGTTTGATTTCTAATTTTGGCTAAGTTAGTGTACTTTGAGCTGTAGGGCAGTGTCTTTCAGAGCATTTTATTAGAAATCAGTTAAGAAAACACATGCCTATATATTTATATTATGAAATTGAGGAAAAGACTAAGGAATTTTTGAACTTGAATATGCAAATGTAGTGTCATCAAGAGCACATTTTTGTACAAGCATTAACAAAATGATATAAAATTATGGGGGAATATCAGAATCTGGGGCGCAGTTCTTGCTTGCACCCCACATCAACTCCATTGATTTGCAACCCTTTTCCAGTTTCCCGTTTCCCATTTTTGTAATTTATATGCAATTAACAATCTAATAGTGATGAATAATTATTTTGGCGGCGCACATCATTAATTGCACTATCTTAAAGCATACATTTAAGTTTTTATCTTAGTAAGTACTTCTAGGTAAATTTTACCAAATAAGATAGCCCTGTTTGGTGCTTATTTTAGCTTTCAGCTTAATTTAAGCTATTTTGATGTGTTTGGTTTAGCTTATAGCTTATAGTTTATAGCTTTTTGGAAGTCAGAAATCAGCTTATTCTTCGAGTGGGACAGGAGATGCTTAATTTATAAGTCAGAAATCAGCTTATGTTCATAGTTATAAGCTATAAGCTATAAGCTGTTTAGGCATAAGCTATAAGCACTTTCCCACAGCTCTACCAAACAGGGCCAATGAAACTTCTAGGTAAATAAAATCACATTCTTAAAATTGTGCCACATGGTTTGTACAGTTTTGAGCATTGCTGAACCTAAAATGTTCTGTAAGTTTGATAGTTTCCTCCATTTTATACAAATACATATATACATGCACACATAGTCCAATGTGTGTTCATAACAGCCTTCTAGAAGTTAGAATTTGATATTAAAAAAACCAGTGTTATTTTCTTCTGTGCAAAGCAGGGTAGCTTATGTGGGGATTAAAAATTTCTTAATGGGAAATAAATAATGACTGTTTAACTTATTGAGAGTAATATTGCCAAAATTTAGGTGTGGGAGATTGGGAAAGTACGAGGGGAGGAATTATTATTATTATTTTTTTTGTTGGGAAAGATAGCATGACTATTGGACTCATTGAGAGTGATATTGCCAAAATTCTCCATGTGGGGGAGATTGGGAAAGAAGTCGTCTTGTGAGCGATCTTAGGGACATGGTTTGGAAGATTATATTTGAGAGTAAAAGATTTGTGTGGTTCTTATCAGGAATAATCATTTTGTAGGTTTATGGACCCCCAACGTGGATGAAGGAAATATTTGATAGGATTTGATCAAGGTCTCTAGTACAACTACCAAAAGATATAATGGCTAACGTGGTTTTCTCCTTCCTTAGAAACTTTTCCATACATGATGATTACATTCAATTCTTAAATTTTTTTAAAATGAAGCAATTACTTTGCATTGTTAGAAGAAGTAAAAATTGAAATGTTAAGTAAGCGATTATGTACCGGAAGAAATTGCCAGTTCATTGAGATGATATGTTGACAAAGCTTGGGTTACCAATCACTACTGGAATGAATGTATGAATAATATCTGTTGATTAATATCTCAGCTCCATATTTCTTGCACAGGCCACTTTCAGAGTCTAATCAGGCACAAAAAGCAACTGGGAATTCAACCACACCGACTTCTGATGTGATGGAGGACCCCTTCGTTGTTTTAGAATCAACTTCAACCCATACAGTTCCATCCCCCGGGCTGTTCACCAATCCACTTGACGAGATCAGTAAGCTTGGTAACTCTGGAAACACAAAAGTCAGTGGTTCATCAGTTAGTGGTGGGGTATTTGATGATATAGATCCCTTTGATGGTTTTGGAAAATCTGTTCCTGCATTTTCATCTGAGATGAATAACAGGGTGAAGGACGGGAGCCCTTCAAGGACAGGATCAAGCATGGGTAGAACACAAACTTCTGCTAGTTCTGAACCAATCGGGAGATCTTCTTTCAGGGATACTGAGAGTCAGTCACAGAAGATGTCTGCTGACATTTTCCAGGAATCGCATCAAACTGTGTTTGACATGCCAAGTGTTTCAACAGATTCTCATAAGTCTGTTGGTCAATCTGATTCCTCTTCTTATGTAAATGCTAAATCTAGAGAGACAAATTTCCAGGTAGATGTGTCTCCAGAATCAGAAGAATATATGGAATCATCTGATGATGTATGGCTCACTGTATCAGAGATTCCTCTTTCTACACAACCCACAAGTGCTCCACCACCTTCGAGATCCCCTCCTCCTATACCGGCAAGGGCTTCAAAGTCAGAAGCAGGTTTTTTTACTTCAAATGCAAGAAAGAAGAGTAATGAGTTTTCTTATTCATCGAGTTCTACTCAATACTCTCAAAGTCCTAAGCTGACCCGTCCCCCAGTGAAGGAAACTGTGGTGTCTCAAATAGATGACCTTGATGATTTTGCCATGGGTAGGACCAGAAATAATGTTGATGAGTATGCTGATATTCATTCTGTTGAAGACTTTAACACAAATTCCTCTGCTGCTGCTGCATCTGCAGCTGCCATTAAGGAAGCTATGGATAGAGCTGAGGCTAAATTCAGGCATGCAAAGGAAGTAAGGGAAAGAGAGTATGCGAAGACTGCTAGAAGTAAAGAAGCTGTGCAACTGGAGAAAGATGAACAGGCTATGCAAGATGACCAGGATAGAGAATACAAAGAAAACGAGGAGAGATTAGATCATGAACGGCAACAGAGGGAGGAGGAAGAGAGAGAGCGGAGGAGACTCCAGAGGGAGAGGGAGAGGGCAAGAGAGATTGAAAGGGAAAGGGAGAAGGCCAGACAAGCTGTTGAAAGGGCTACTAGGGAAGCACGTGAGAGAGCAGCTACAGATGCACGAGATAGAGCAGTTGCTGATGCACGACTAAAGTCTGAAAGGGCTGCTGTTGAGAGGGCACAAGCTGAAGCTCGAGAACGTGCTGGAAGGGCTGCAGTTCAGAGAGTACAAGCTGAAGTCCGTGAAAGGGCAGCAGCAGAGGCTAGAGAAAGGGCAGAAAAGGCTGCCATGGATGCTAGGGAAAGGGCAAATGAAGCAAGGGAGAAAGCTGCTGCTGCTAGAACTGAATCTGAAGCACGACGTAGAGCTGAACGGGCTGCTGTAGATAGGGCTGCTGCAGAGGCTCGAGAAAGGGCTGCTGCTGAAGCCAGGGAAAGGGCTGCTGCTGCAAGGATGAACCAACAAAAGAATGATAATGATCTTGAATCATTTTTCAACATGGGTTCTCGACCAAGCAGTGCACCAAGGCCGAGGGAAAATTCTTCTGTAAGTACCTAAAGCTGTAACATCTGCAGCGGACATTTTTGTTTCTCTCTTGTCCCAGTATTGAAGACTGTATTGTTCATTCTATGTGTTTGGTTTTCTGTTCTATCTGCAATTTCAGGACCCTGCGTTGAATCCCCAATTTAAGGGAGGATCTGAAGGGCCAAGGAGGACGTCATCTGTTAGTACCTCATCCAACATGAGGAAAACATCTTCAGCTACTAATATTGTTGATGATCTATCTTCAATTTTTGGAGGTAACTTTTTTTATTATGTGTTCTCTTCTCCCTTTTTCTCACTCATTTTGCTAACCTGTTGAAATGCTTTTGCTTGATAAAGCTGCTCAATCTTCTGGAGAATTCCCGGAATTCGAAGGAGAAACTGAAGAAAGAAGAAGAGCAAGATTGGAACGTCACCAAAGGACCCAGGAGCGTGCGGTATGTGTTCTCTGCCCCAAGATGTTTCTAATTTTAGGATGCTATCGCCAAAGCAGAATAGGCTTTGGACAAAGCAATCCGTGTTTCAATTAGTTGCCTTGGCTATAGCCATGGCCTCCTTATTTTATAATTTGAGGAATCATTGGTTACATACTCTGCCTTGCGGTTATGGTATGATTTTTGGTTGCTGTTTTTTTATGCATGTAGTTTGGATTCTTAGATTTTAATTGTTGAATCTGTACATTCAGGCTAAAGCACTGGCTGAAAAGAATCAGCGGGACTTGCAAACTCAGAGGGATCAAGAAGAAAGACATGTAAGTACCTAATGCATCTTTTGAATTAGCTTAGGTATGCTAAACTTTCAAATTGTAAAATATACCGTTTTCTCCTTGCACTTACATTTTCCAACAGGGTAATGTTTGTACATAATCGCTTCCCTTCACCTCCATTATCATCAAAACCTTTTGTCAACCACTGATTGCTTTATGCATCAGCATGCTGTCTAATTGGCTGCCATTTGATGAACCGCAAAGCAGGATCCATAATCAGTACCAATTCTTCACTACTGCAATCATCTCATTAGGCTATTGCCACCGCCAATGGTGGCATAATTGCCTCTAACCCCCTAATAATTAGACACCTCGCACCCACTCTCTTTGCTGCAGAGCTTATGGTTTCTTTCTCTACGATCACCAACTCTTGCCAACTTCACTTTTTTGAAAGTTTTCCATTCCCCTTCCGTGGCTGCACAGGGATTTTAGGGAAATTGCAGTTGTTTATTTATTTATTTTTTTAAGGACTAATGGACCAAGGGTAAAATGTTACAAACATGAAGAGGAAAAGGAAAGAAAAAGAAAAATAATTGTACCAACTCCATACGAGTGCAAGCCTTCCCAATCATTGTATGCCACTTAGAGAGTAAGTAAAATAATCAATCCTGTTCTAGCACTATACAAGAGCACTTACAGCTCTACCTCTCTGATGTAGGACAGTGTTATGAGGACATTAAACTGAATTTCTGTGGGTTTTTATGGTGGTTTAATGGTGAAAATCAGTGGGAATTTTAGGTTTTCAATTAATGAATAGAATGCACTAGGTTTAGGGATGATAAAACGGGAGGAAAGAGATCAAAACATGGGCTCTGAAAGTGCTGAAATTTAAGAAAGAAAGAAAGTAAGAAAGAAAGAAAGAAAGAAAGAGGAAGATGGTTTTAGGAATCACTCATAGAATCCCTTAGGCATCACACATAAGGTTTGATTGCATCATACAATCCATAAGAACGCTTCAAAACTCTTGAAATTCTCTAAAATATCTACTCTATTGAATTAGAAGTATTACATGACTGTATATAGATCTTAGAGACTTCCTTAACTAACTAGGATTCCAAAATATGAAACTACTAAAATTTTGACTTCCAAAACCTATCGAAGACCAAATAAGAAACTTAAATAAAAGCTAATTAAATAACTTTATTGTGGATTGCATCAATCTCTCTACCAAAGGCTCTTCCATTTTCTCCCTATTACTACCATTGCCACCTGCCGACCACCAACTTCGACCATACCCACGCCCCATGGTTCCATATCCATAATGTCCAACCAAAGCCTCATCAACACAAATCCCCCATCCTAACCTCCATGTCTCATCTTCATCAAACTTAACATTTACTTAAAACAATGCATGCAAGTGCTGTAAACCCAAAATTGATACGTTCTTTTATTTTTATCTTCAAGATTGGTAACTTTTTAAGGAAGAACTAAATAAAAAGTTTGATTAAAGAAGATCCACATGCATGCAACAAATTAGACCCAACCCACCACAGGTTTATTCGCCACATATATGTATGCATAGAATTCATGTTCCCTTCCTAACTAACTTCTACAGTTCAGACCACAACCCCCCCCCCCCCCCACACACACACACACACACTCAGTCAGTGGTGGACCCAGGAATCATTGGGGAGGGGGAACTGGGGAACTCATTGATACCTTGAGGTGCAATGGATCAGGTCGGGTCGATTCAGTGTCGAACCATAAACCTCCAATTAAGTATTTTTATGAAGTTGGGCAAAAAAATACCTCACTATTGAACGAAATTCCAGCCTATCCTTTGTAACTAAGAGCAGTTAGAAATCAAACGAAAAAATAAAAATAAAAATTAGCATTTAAAAATTTATTGAAGAAATTATTTTTCATAGTTTGATGCAAACTAGCATTGCTACCATTAGCCTGCAAGCATAGTACTCTTAAATTCACATGTTCATACACAGAATTTGAAAGGCATATGCACTGGACACAAGTAAAGAGGAACAAGGGAGATCCTTCTTGTACTCAAATACAGGATCCTTGTCTTGATATCAAGTCTAAAAAACACTCTACTTACCTTTTCGTTCTACTTGAAAGACCAACAAACTCATGGTGTGCAATACTAGTACGTACTGTACCAATAAAAAAAATGGTATAAAGAGGGTTCAGTTACATTTGGCCAATTTTTCAAGTTGTACCAGACGGCATTAGACTTATCTACTCAACCTTAAGCAGGGCATAAGTAGAGCAACCTAAGCTTCACTCTATCAATTTGGTCTGGCAGTTTGCTGGTTAAATGCCAAATCATTTGTTACATTCTAAGAAGCACGGACACGGATACGTGACACGACACGGACACGCAGGCATGCTAATTTTCAAAAAATGCAAGATACGACACATAAGGGACACGCATGAAATATATAATTTAATATATTTATTATATGTTATATATATATATGAATATATCGTTCAAAGATAATAACAAATGCAATATGATACTAATTTCTATAAGTTTATATGGTCTTTATTTTATTATTGTATCTTAGTTGTTTTGTTCAAACCTATAATTTGTTTCACTTGTGTCTAATTGATAAACACGTGTTTAAGCAAAAGACATGTATGTTCTCCAAGTGTCCAAAGAGTGTCCGGATTTTAGAAATCAATAAAAACATAGGACATGTTTTGAAGAGTGTCGGACACGGGTCGGGGAAGGGTCCAAAGAGTGTTGGTGTTTTGACACGGACACGACACGGATACGTTACCTTCTCAAAAGTGTTTGTGCTTCTTAGGTTATATTTATTCTAGATTATATTTTATTGACGAATGATGAGGGTTTCTATTCCAGAGTCGGGCAATCAATATAGGGTTCCTCATTGTACTTACAATTATGAAAAAAATTGTTGCATGCATCTTGGTTGGATCAATATATGTATTTCAGGTTGACCGTCCTCCCAAAATAAAGAAAAAAAAAAGAAAAATGCTTCTAAGCAGGACAACTTGATTTTTGAAACAGTTATGGAAACCTGTCATGCATATTATCAAATAATTATGTTTATGTTGGTTTTACCCGTTGGCTACATTAAAAATTGTTTGTCATCAGCTTATGTTGTTTCACATGTCTGATTTTGAGCTGCTCATGGTTTCAGAGGATTGCCGAATCATTAGATGTCGAGATCAAGCGTTGGTCTGCAGGGAAAGAAGGAAATATACGTGCACTGCTTTCAACGATGCAATATGTGAGTTTGATTATATTCCTCGTGGTGCATGATATTTAAAGCCTGTCTGGTTATTATTAATTTTTCCACTCTTCTGCAATCTTTCCAAACATTTTTTTGGTTTTTGGGTTTTTAAGTTAACCCTTTCCTTGGTGTTGTAGCTTTTGGTTGTGGTTTCATATAAGCTTTTCTTTCTGATTCTTCTTTTCCCCCCTCTTTGGAAGTTGTTGCTCTAGTTCTGTTCATGTTTCCCACACTGATGTTCGTATACATAAATCATTGAAACCAAATGGGCCTTTATTATACTATTCATTCTTGTAAGTCTCATTTTAGTGCCAAAGTTTAAAATTTAGAAAGTTCAATCGTCACTTCCCAAATTATCCTTCTTGTAAATACAAATAGGATAAAGGGCATTTATGTAAATCTTATTTAAAGACACTTTCCTTAAACTGTGTGGTCAAACATACCACACAAAACAGGATGGAGTAATAATATTGCTTCATTTATAGCTGCAAAATGCACTTGAAGATTGGGCTGTTCAATGGATCGAACCATCCACCACAACCGACCGAGGCTGACCGATCTGACCCCTCCACGGACGGTTTTGAACTGTTCTTCGGTCGGTAACGGTTCAAATCCATCAAAATTCTGCAGATTTCGGTTGGCTACCGGGCATCACGCAACATAACCCACTCAACCCAACCCGACTGAATTATATATATGTATATATATACTTATATGTATACTGCAGTGGGTTATGTGTCCAGTTTGGCTCAGAAGATAGTGGATGAAGACCTCCTATGGAATCCCTAAGGTTACATGTTATCTTCCCAAGATTTGTCTCATCCCCTCAGAATCTGATCTCTCCCTCTCTCTCATTAAACCCGTATGTCTTCTCCACTCATCCTGATGTCTGTCTCTATCTCTCTCATTCTCTCACTCAAGTCTAAGATGTGTACTGAAATAAAGCCCAAAAGCCATTGAACCCTTTCTCTCTCTTACAGTTTCATCTCCCTCCCTCTAATCTACCCATTGAACCCAAAAGCCATCATCTTCATGTCTCAGATCTACAAAAATTGAAACCCTTTGTGGTGGAAATCAGCGATTGAAGACTCGTACATGGCAGTGGTGTACAGTAGCAATAATGGTGATGCTGTGCTATGGCAGAAATATACGTCTCCTCTCTCTATTTTCAATTTTTACTCCACTCTTTCTGTTATATCTAGTGTGTGAGAGCGTTAGTTATTTCTCCAATTTGTATATATATTGTATATATATCTGGGAAGGGACAAAAGCCATGGAATTGAAGCAGCGATTGGAAGATCTGCCAACCGAAAACCACCTGCCAAACCGAACACTCGATGTGCATTGTTTCGAGCACTATTTGGGTCGAAAACGGATGACAACTTCTCTAAACCGATGAGGTTGGTTCGAGTGACATTTCAATGGTGAAACCGACTTGACTCAACCCGTGAACAGCCCTACTTGAAGATAAAGTTTCAGTGTACTTCACAAAATTTCATGTACAAACTTTTGTTGCTTTTAGGGGCAATTAGATAGAAAAGGTAGAAACTTGGTAAGCTTAGGAAGGGCTTTGAGACTCTACTTTCTTTCATAATATTGTGCCAAAATACTAGGTAAACTGTTAGATGAGACAGACTGTCATGATCTTGAGCAATAAAACAAGTCAATCAGGTTCTTCTAGGAAAGCGAATTGTTGGTTTAGGTTTTGGAGCATAATCTTAATTGACCTTGCTGCTTGCTCAAGTGTTTATAGTTTTTACATATGCCATTAGCCCCTTCATGTGGCACCAAAACTTCTCAGGTATGGACTTTGTTACATTCCTTGGAAAGTGGTTGTGCATCTTAGAAGGAAAAGGTGGACTATTATCCTTTTTGATGTCCTTATTTTTTAAGGGTTTATGGAAGGTCCTTTTTGGTAAGTAAATAAAATTGCATTAGGGATAGTGCCAAGGGGGCACCACCCTCATACAAGGGTGTGGAGGACTCCTATTGCAGCTCACAATAAGAAAATCAATTTAAAAAATTGTCCTGAACAAATTACATAGGGAACCTTCAACAAACCTGCTCTAACTATCACCACTTCATTACCCAAGGGCGACGCTGTGTTATTGAGAGGGTTCTCGGATGAACCCTGTGAGCTTCGTAAACATTTGATCATATATGAGATATTTTAGTTTATCAA
Organism: Camellia lanceoleosa; assembly: GCA_025200525.1. NCBI lineage: Eukaryota > Viridiplantae > Streptophyta > Magnoliopsida > Ericales > Theaceae > Camellia > Camellia lanceoleosa. Next base: position 73,868,138 of record CM045761.1, on the reverse strand, counting down.
GTTAATAATAGATAGCAATGAACCCACTCATTTTTAGCTCAAACCCCATGTGGTGCATGAGTATATGTTCTCATTTGTTGGATAAGTGGTGCAGTGTTGTAAAAGGCGCGCACTTAGGCGCGAGATGCACCTGAGGCGCCTCATACAGCTTGAGGCGACGCGAAAGGCGCATTTGAGGTGCGTGCCATAGGCTTAGGCGCGAGGCGCACACCTCATGCGCTTCATTTAAAATTTTGCTCCATTCTTATTCTTTGTGTGTGTGACCATATGGAATTACGACGTCTTTAATATAAAATGTAAACACATGCTTTGAGCCCCAATTTTCATATCAAAAAAAGCTCTAGGCATTAAGTAAAAGCTCTGGGATTGCAAGATGGATAAATAGCTTTGGGATTCCTTTCAATGTAATAAATTACAATAGTTTCAGGCCAATGATTAAAGCTATCGGGCAATTTGGTCCCGATTTAAAATTAAACCCACTAAGGTATTATATGGTGTGAGTTTCTTATCTAAAAAAAGAAATGAATCACGTTAATAAATTGGTAAAGAAAGATAAATAGTTTAGGGCAAAGTAAGATTGAATGTTATTTTTGAGAAAATTTTGAAACGTTGAATATTATTTTTCATGATTTTTGGAATATTGAATGTCGTTCTATTTTTTTTTTTTTTTTTTGAAATTCTGAGAATATTTGTTTTATGTTAAAAATTTCGCTTATATTAATATTTTGGTTATCTTCAACAACTTGCGCCTTGCTTTGGTGAGGCGTGCCCCTTGCCTTGCGCCCCACGTTTAAGCTCCAGGAGACCATAGCGCCCCAATGCACCTAGAGCTTTTTAAAACACTAAAGTGGTGAATGGATGCTTCTAACTGTTGTGTTTGAGTTGACGCATTGTTATGGCGGTGCTTATAGGTTTTGGTTTGAAAATGATTTGTAAATAGAATTTTTATATAGAAAATACATTCAGAGAATAATGTGTCAATGACATTTGTGAAACTAAGAGGATAATAGTGAGTGCTTCAATTGAAAATGAAAAAAACCACAAGAAATCACATCATTCTATATAAAAATAATATACAAATTTTTTGGTTGTATATCATTACTAGTTTTTGTTTAATGGAGATTGTCTTGATGTGGGAAAATAGGCACATATTTAATAATTTTTTTTATTTGCTCCAACTACTAGTCAGTCAATCAGTCAAATTTGTTAATTTTCAAATAGAATTATGTGGTTTCTTGTAATGTTTTTTTATTTTTATAATTATTATTATCAAAGCACCAACCGTTACCCTTATAATTTCAAAAATTTCATTGATATATCATTATGGGTGTATTTTCTGTATTAAATTTATTTTTCGTGTAGATGGCTTTGCATGGATCAAGTGAAGGGCATAATTAATACAAATATGGAGCAAACTAAATATATTTAGCATAATATAATAGAATACATTTTTTTGGGTGTGCCATAAGCACATTGATAACAAAACTTAAAAAGTAATTATATATTTTTTATGATATATATTTTTATAAAAAAATGTGTAACGATTTCAAATTTGCCAACTAGTAGCATTATGGCATTCAACTAGTAGCATTGGTAGTTTGGTATTGTAGTAATTGTATAGTTCTATTGTTGTTCCATTGCAAATGTAGAATAGCATAACAATATTTTTGTAAGTTTGACACAGGGATTGAACCCACTAAAATTATTTTCAGGATTCACCACTGCCATTGCTTTTTTCTTCACTTCTTGTGCTTATTCTGGTCCTTCCCACTGACTTTGCATCCAATCTAGGTCTCTACTTTTCATTAATAACTTGTATCACTCTCAAAGCATCATTATCAAAATCTTCTGAAGGAAAGTTGCCAAATTACTCACACCTCTAAGCACAACAATAGGTTTGTCCTTGGCCATCACCACGAAATCTTGTGAAGCACTACTTCTAAAAGGGTCATCTCCTTATCGTACTTGTATTGATTGCCGATACTTCTTGGATATTAGCGGATATGAATATGATACTTTCTAAACATATTCAATACTAGCGGATACGAATATCACCACAAAATCTTATGAAGCACGGATACTTCTAAAAGGGAGTCGTCTCCGCATCGTACCTGTATTGAATGCTGATACTTCTTGGATACTAGTGGATACGAATATGATAGTTTCTAAACATATTCAATACTTGATGTTCATTTTGAGAAGTATTAGATACTTTTCGAACACTCTTAAGTCACGTATTCCAATTATTATAAAATTGAGATCGAAACAATTTTTGGTTTGGTTATTAGAGAATAATTATTGTAATAAATATACAAGAATAGTTTTTCAATATATATATTTTAAAATATCTTACCGAAGAAGAAAATAATAAGATTAAAGTTGTACCTTACTTTTTCAAATTTTATCAAATTTTATCAAATTAACATAATCGTAATCTGCTATGCATGTGTCTTGTATCTATATCCATGCTTTGTAGAAAGTAAGAAAGGATAAAATAAAATATATATACTGATACAAAAATGAAATTTCAACAATTAAATAAGTAAACATGTGCACAATACTTTTGCATACAAAACCTTTTAGTAACCAAATCAAACCAAACTAAGCTTTATATCCCAATCAAGTAGGGTTGGCTACATGATTTTTTTTTTTTTTTTTCCCTATTTCGCTCTATCAATGGCTATATGTGTAGTTAAATTAAATAAATTCATATATTTTTTCATTACTCTTTAATAGGTCCTACACATACCACTTCATGAATATATTCATTTCCAATTCTATTTTTTCTAGTCTTACCACACATCCACTCAAGCATTCTCATCTCAACTACGTTTATTTTATGCATATGTTTCTTCGTTGCCCAATACTCATGTAAAACATCGCTGACCCCATAACTGTTCTAGAAAATTTTCCTTTTAATTTTGTTAGTATTCGTTCCTCACATAATATATGCCTGACGTATTTCTCCACTTGAGCCAACTTACTTTGATTCTATGAATCAAATTATCTCCAACCTTACCATCCTTACTGATAATGGAACCTAAGTAATGAAAATGTTCACCATTTGTTATCTTCTAGTTTTCAATCTTCACTTTTACTATTGCTAAAGTTGCATTTCATGAATTCAATTTTATTTATTTTAAACCCTTTTGACTTTAGTGCATCTCTAGATTTCTAATTTAGTGTCAATTTCTTTCTTAGTTTCATTTACTAGAACAATATGATTAACGGAAAATGTATACCATGAGACATCATTCTGAATGTGTTTAGTTAATTCAACTATGACTAAGACAAATAGTTAAGGATTTAAAGCTGACTCTTGATGCACAGCCTTACAATGATTGAAAATTAACAAGTTTCTCTTGTAGGTGATTTAATTGTAGTCACGGTTCCATTATACACGTTTTTATCGCATTCTCTAGCACTCACAATGTTATATCTCTAGGCACCCTATCATAGGCTTTTGTCTAAATCTATAAAACCTATATGTAGCTCCCTCGTTTTATCTCTGGACTTTTCTATTTATCTTAGTAATAAATTGCTTCCATAGTTGATCTACTGAGCATAAATCCAAACTGATTTTCTAACACGGTTATTGTTACCCTTAAGCAATTCACACGATTTCATTATATGATTCATTAACTTAATGCCTTTATAGTAGTTGCAATTTTGGATATCTCATTTGTTTTTATAAATAGGTACTAAAATACTTTTTCTTCGCTTGTTACACATTTTTTTAGTAGTTAACATTTTATTGGAGAATTTTATTAATCAAGACACACACACATCTTAGTTAAACATTTTCAAGTCTCAATAAGGATACAATCTGGTCGTGATGCCTTACTTGATATTGAATGAAATTTTAGTGTGAAAAGAAAAAAGAACAAAAGCAATACAATTTTACAAACAGTTTAAACTTGATATTGAAATGGAATTTTTAGAGAACCTACTGAAAAAGAAAAAGTAAACTTGGGTTCTTAAACTAATATTGATTTCCTAAATAATAGTTTTTTACTATTCTTTGAACTCATCTATAATACAATACTAAAAATTGTAATTTTTTTTTTTCAGCGTATCCTGATTGTACCCGTATTCTTCTTCTTTTTTTTTTTTTGTATATGCATTGTATTGTATTTGTATACCCTATTCGTATTCATGCTTTGTAGACCAATTTTGATAGACGACCCGTTGCTTCAACAGATGACCCCCATCTTCAGCCAAAACCTTCATTTCAAATGCACAGCCCGTCTCCTCCACCTGGCATTTATCTTTTCTGTAAGAGGGCACTAGAGCCATGCCATCACTTCTCTTCAACTCTACCGCTCTACCATTGTTGTCTCGTTCCCTAGAACTAAATGAAGACTTTGGAGTTGTCTCTGCACTGCAAGCTCTAACCCTCCTCATGCTTTGTTCGTTGGAGGATGTGCTTGCTGACCTTTGCTAGTTCTAAAGGTTAGGGTTTCAAATATTAAATTACCCTAAGCAGGATAACTAAATCCATTTTTTGTTTTACAATTTTTTGACCTTGTTTTATTTTCTTTGAACTTGGACCAACGCACTAGAGTCTAGATGTACTTCTACAAAACCCTAGTAGGTGTGTCTATGCTTGGTAGATCATGATCAAGGTATTGTCATAGATGCAGGGCAGCTTTAGATACCTAGTTTTGTGCTGCATGTGGTTGTTTTGTGCGATTAGGTCAAGGAAAGCTTGTATTTTAGGATTCTAAAAGTAAAAGGTAGAAGCAGTGTTTTTAAAGGCTCAAGGCACCAAAGGTCTCTTGGGGCTTAGGCGCAAGGCGAGGCTTTGGCTTTATTGAAGTAAGGCACACAGTCTTAGTAAAAATAGATAAATTAATATAGACTAATGATTCATAGCATGAAATACTAAGATAAAGATTTATTTTTTTTTTTTTATAAAAAAAGTAACTAAGGCAAATTGTAGAATAATTCTCAAAGCCCATAAAAGTACATATTACCTAGCATTCCAATTTTCAAAGGTAAAATAATACACATTCAACAAGAAGAAAGAAGAAGACAGCATCAAAGAGAAGCCAGAAAAAACATAGACAGCAGAAAAAAGAAGAGACAGCAGCGAAGAAGAAAAAAAAGAAGAGAGCATCGAAAAAGCAAAAAAAAAAAAAAGAAAAAATAGCGGCAGCGGCGAAAAAAAATAAAAAATCAGTTAAGGGGAAGAAGAAGAAGAAGAAAACATCGAAGAAGCCAAAAAAAAAAAGAAAAAGAGGAAAAAAAAGAAAAAGAGGAAAAAAAATAGATACTGCAGTGAAGGGGAACAGCCTTTGTTGGGGGGGGGGGGGTACAAGGTGTGTTGCATGGCCCACACTGCACCACAAGGTGTATTGCAATCTGGAGCCATTTGGATTGCACAGAAATTTATGTTTATGGGATGTGTTGTTTAATCCCAACAGCTGCAACTTATATCAACATAAATCAAACTGTCAGTTTTCAATCAAAAAACAATATTTGAAAATAAACACCCCCCCCCCCCCCCCCCCCCCCAAAAAAAAAAAAAAAAAAAAAGTTGTGTTCCTTTCGTTGTCTGGCCAAGTTGTGGCCAAGGCACGCAACTTGTTGAATGCACCTCATGCCTTGCGCCTAGGCGTGCCTTTTACAACACTGTAGAAGTAATGTATAGGGTTTGCAGAAGGTGTGGGGCTGAAATAATTGGCTTGGGTTTTGAAGTGATTGATCTATAAACAAAATCCAAAATAAGATGTTTTAAAGTGTTAAACTGAAGGCCAAGAGGTAGGGGAAGGAGTTCAAGGTTTCTTAGGATTGAAAGTCAAGCCTAAAATAGGGTGTGTTTGGAAACTGTGAATGATACCACAAGAATATTAACTTCTCTGATTTGGAGTGAGAGTAGAAAGAGGATGAGAGTAAGTATAGAAGAAGAATTGGTGGTCATCACTCTAGCACGAGTTAAGCAATATCACAAAGATACAATCGCAAGCCTCATAAACTGAACTCTACAAACAAAGGAATATTGAAGGCAAGATCCTAGAGATTTTTTGGCACACTTATTACTTGGCCTTAGCAGGAGATTTGGAGATTTGTCATTGGTCCATGTGTTGCCTAGCAAGACCGCCTCACGGTGCCAACTTATTCGTAGGAGGGTGATAACATGTCAACTATGAAGCACCAACACTCCAAAACAAATGTCATAACAGTTATGAGACATGTACAGGACATGCCAGCTGGTGTGTCCTTGTGTGTCCCTTTATTTAATTCATTTGTTTTCTAGGGACATTCCAACTAATCCCCCCCTCCCCCTCTTTTAGTACTTTTTGATGAATGTTGTTTATTGTTGTTTGCTTAGATTTAAATAATTAATAAATCATCCATGAAAAAGACATAAACGATAAGAGTTAACTTAAGAGAGTGGTTCCCCCCCTCCCAACCCCCCCCCCCCCCCCCCCCAACATTGAATTAGTGTTAATTTTTGTTAATTTTAATTGTTTGTGGATGTAATATTTATCTACATAGCAAATAAAAATATATAATTTTTTTTTATTTGTCGTCTCCCTATTCCTATTTTTTTTGAAATCACTATGTCTTGTGTCCTAAGAAGCATGAACACTTCTAAAAGGGTGGCGTGTCCGTGTCAGACACCGACACTCATCGGACACTTTCTCCACTTGTGTCCGACACTCATCCAAACATGTCCTATTTTTTAAAAAAGAATTAGACTTGGACACTCTTTGGACACATGGAGCACACGTGTCCATTGATTAGATGCGCACAAAACTAATTATAAGTTTGAACAAAATAACTTAGAATACAATGAAAAAAGAAAAATAATATCAATTTCTAGAAATTAGCGCTATATTGTATTTATTTATTGTTTTAGAATGATATATTCATATATATGACATATAATGTGCGTGTCCCCCATGTATTGTGTCTTGTTCTGTATTTTTTGAGAATTGTTGTGTTGGCATGCTTCTTAGCTTGTGCCCATATCCGTTTCTGTGCTTCTGTCAAGTAATTGTGATGGATAAATGTACCTACAATTTTCGTTGTTATTTTTGTGTTTCATTCCTAGTCTTTAAATTCTTTTAATAAACTTTATGGCATCTTTATGCATTTGAGTAGTGTAGAATTTTTGTAGCGTTCCCAAAAAAAAGTGTTGAAGTTTTGTTATTTTTTTTTTGGTTTATTGTAAATGTTAGTTTTTAACTGTTGAATAATGACCAGGTGCTATGGCCTGAATGCGGTTGGCAGCCTGTTTCTCTGACTGATTTGATTACTGGTGCCTCTGTCAAAAAAGTTTATAGAAAGGCAACTTTGTGCATCCATCCCGATAAGGTGCAACAAAAGGGTGCCACTCTTCAACAAAAATATGTTGCTGAGAAGGTGTTTGATCTTCTTAAGGTACTTGCTTCATTATCTGAGCATTTTTAGTTGTTATTTTTACAAGCACACATTTTTCATTTTGATTTGTATGGACATTAAACCTTTTTTGTTTTTTAATGCTTGCTATTATTGAATAGGCAATTTTTAAGAAGTCATCATATTCAAAATGACCTTTAGGATATCTTGTGTACCTTACTCTCATGTCCCATTTTCCTGTAGTTTATGCTATGCACTTGCTTATAATTGCTTAGTGTTGGTATTTGTTCAATTTGCTATTACTTCTACATGTATGTTTGATTTTTCAGAAAAAAGCAAGCTTCAAATCTTTGCTTATATGCATTTAGATGGAAAAAAAACCAAATATCCTCAAATCTAAATCACTTTCTGTTTGGATGAATGAAAGCATCATGTAAACCATGTCTTGTATGTCTAGATCATTGCACTCTCTCTCTCTCTCTCTCTCTCTCTCTCTCCGTGTTGAATTTATTCTCATGAGTTATGCTCTTTCATTTTTGTTCTCTATATTTTAGTTATAATGTTCCTTGTAGATAATTTTTGTTTTCTATCGATGTGTTGGAAAATGTCATACTATTGGGCTTGCTCTCATTTTAAATTGGATGTGGTAAAATAGGAGGCTTGGAACAAGTTTAATTCAGAGGAGCTCTTTTGAATTCTGTCATGATTCTTTCACTGCAATCTACTTCATGAACGTGTACACCATTCATTGAGAGACGACCTTCATGACCGTTCAAACATGCATAAGATTTGTATTATGTGGGTTGATAAAGGCGACTTCCATCAGTGCTGAGATGCCTGAATGGGGTAAGAGTACACTCCTGTCGCTGTAAATTGTTGTCGTTGTTGCAGATATACAAGTATATGGAAGTTGGGAATGACCTGTCAGTGTAGAATAGTAAATTTTAGTCACCCATCTCATCTGCATGAGATAAGTTTTTGTCTTTTTTATGATTCTTTTTTTTTGTTTTTTGTTTTTTATATCCCTCTCCCCTTCATTACTTTTGTTTGTGATGGGGCTATCTGTTGGACGAATACCCATATGTTTATTGATGCCAGAACTTTAAATGAGCTAGTCTATGTTTTGAGCTGAGAATTTTATGTGAACCTCATACACACGCACACACACATATATGTATTCTAAATTTCAGGTTTTGGTTTGAATTGCCAATCAAATCAGTTCTCTCTCTCATTTTATTTTATTTTTCTGAATTTTCTCCATGCTCTAATCAATTTTTGTAAGTTGATATTTAGGTTGGGAATGTAAATCAGCTTGAACATGTGTGTGTACTAATCTAATCCATTGACTAACATATGGACCAAGGTATCTGTCTACTATTTTATCAAGAAAGATTTGAAATTTCTGTCATCTTTTCCATTTGACGGGGGATGAACTCGTGATCTATTTCATGTCTCACCAACCATAACAGGTACACAGCAAAGTCAGCACTAAATGCCTAATTGGAAGGTGATTAGTTCTGAACTGATATTGCTACTCTCTAAATAAAATTTGATTTGGTTGTGATCTGATAATGAAAATAAATAAATGTACTACTGAAAGTTTTTGTGGTGTTGCTGTTTTCCCCAGTGTCTCATGTAAATTGAGGTAGTTGCTGCAAAAGAGGGTTGTATGTGCTAACAGGAAAATTATACGATCGTATCGAAGTAGCACATGGTTATATTTTTTCACTAATTATAATTTATTGACCTTTCATGTTTTTCAATTACCCAGCACAAGTAATCAGTACTCCATCTTTTAGTACTCCACTTTTTAATGTGATTGTGATTTGGGGAGCTGTTTCACGCGTAGATCTGCTGCTACATGCATAGATCTACGTGAATCAACGGCTCCTTAGGGTGATGGGAATTGTCCCAAGTGCATACAGCAATTTTCCAAATGTTTGCCAACAATTGATGTAGTCTGAAGGATTTGGGGGAATGAGGGTGGTCGTCAGGTTCAACCAATAGTCTCTGCATCCTTATTTTCTCCATTGATATACACAATTTATCTTATGATTTTGTTTTCTAGGCTTATGTGGCATATAATAATCATATAATTAATAACAGTAAAAGCCTTATATACATATGAAATACAAAATGTACTATAAGTAAAAACGAATATTTTTCGGGAATGCTTGTGAACATTTGGTGATCTCAGATGTGTCGATGGTGACTTAAATTTTTGATGAATTATTTTTTTCAGACAAAAAAAGATTATGTAAATACTTATTCGAAATCTCACTTATCATATTCTATTGTGGAAGATACCATTTTTTCTGAAGAATTTGTCATGATATGAGTCTTGGCCAAGGAGGAAGTAGAGGGTGGCGTTGACGGAGTGGATTGAACACTGGATGTTTGAGGAAGATGCCACTTTTACTATTTGCAACTCAAAATTTGGTGAGGATTTCTAATGAGATCAAGGTAAAATGGAGGATTTTATGATTGAAGTAGCTGCCTCGGTGTCAAAAAGGGCAATAAGGATGAAGAAAAAAACACCATAAGAATTTGAGAGCATTGAAGTGGAGGATTTTATGATTGACGTAGATACCTCGGTCTCGAAAGGGGAAATAAGGATGAAGAGAAAAACACACAGAATTTTAGAATATTGAAGCAAAAGGTCCACATTATGTACATCAATTATTTGTTGAAGTAAAAGGTGTGGAACTAATACAATTGAATCACCACATTTGGTAGGATCAAGATCATAGTGCGATTTACATGATTTTATAAATAAGATCTTAGTCATTTTAAAATTTAACATAATTTAATATTTTAGTGTGATTCACATCGTTTGACTCAATTAGAGTTGTAGTATCATAAAATCATGAAAGTGAGAATTTGGGAGGAATAGTTTTAACTCCTAATTTTTGTGATTAATAAATATATTGTTCTTAAAAGCATAGTTAGTAATTGGGTGAATTTTACTTTAACCCCTAGTGGTTTGGCCCATGTGTGGGTTGCACTCTTTTCATTTGAAAATAAACACGTAATCCTTTCTAATTTGTGGGCAGAAGTGCACGTTAAACATTTTATCCAAGTAAATACCAAGTGTGAAACATGTGTTAATATATACGTGGTTATATATTCATTTTCAAATATCATGAAGCTAAATCACACATAGATTAAAACAGATGAGATTAAGATGTTGCAAGAAAATGAAAAAAATATTTGTGGTTTGCATTTTTTTCTTTTCAAATTCTTACTCAAATTCATGAATTAAACCTTAAGAATTGTTCTAGTAACCATGGGATTATACTTTGTGTGGCTAACCCTTCGGCCACCAAATCTTTCTTCAGAGGATATGATACACATAGGAGTGGGTTAGGGGATAAGACAAGTGCTTGTTAGAAGAGAGTAAGAGTTTAAGTTCCATTAGGTGTCACATCAAAAATTCTTCACTCAATTCAAAACTGTTTCACCAAATAAAATTTTCATATTCAAATCATAATTTCAAAACTCACAAATTCAAAATACAACTCCTACTCTCAAATCATAGTTAGAAAGCTCTACCAAATGCAACCTAGGATTTTTATGTTTTTTTAATCAAAAGATGTGCACTAAGATTTTTTATTTTTAAAAGATGCGTACAGAAAAACTTTGAATTAATATTGAAGGAGTATTTTGATGTCTATTATGGTCATTTTGTTTCAGGGTACATCATATATATATATATATAATTAAAAGTAGTGTTTTTCCCATACTTAGGTGGCACATTATAAGTATTTTTTTTAAGAAAATCACGTCAGCATGTATTTTCTTAATTACATATAAAGAAATTCACCTTCTCGTATAATCCTGTTGATCAAGTCTGCGTTCCTCAATACGTCGTCGTTCCACCACCTGAAAACACAAACGTGAAATTTGGCGGTGGGGTGTCTTGGAAACCTCTCCGATGCCTAAGTCAGCAAACAAGACAAGAAGGCAAAAGCTCTGTGTTCAGAAAGCAAAATTTGTATTACCTTGGCAAAGGTGGCATTGGTGAGCTTATATAGGTTTCGCGTGGCACAGTCCTAGTAGGACTCCAACTTCTCCATGTGAAGAGTCCTTCCAGAACTCACATTCTTCCATGCGTAGAGTCCTTCTAGGATTCATACTATTGAAGATAATGCTTATCTTCAACACCCCCCTCACTGCATAAGCCAAGTGAGATGGCTTTTACTACGGCCGAACTCCCTTACAACCGAAGTACCCCCTAGTCCGGTCTTTGCTTTTACCTCTCTTACCTCGGCTTCCCATGCCGCAACCGAGCTACCCATAAGAGAGCTCAACCGGACTAGGGCGTGGCCCAACCGGACTACCGCGTCCGAACCGGAGTCAATCCAAGACGGTCATTCTCGAATGTCCTTTGACCACCTAGATTCGGCCGGACTATCTTGGCGATGGCAATGTAGAACTACGGACGCCTTGGTTTGGCAACCGAACTATCCGCACTACTCACTCTCCACTTGCAGTGTACTTACCATCTGCCGTTCTTGGACCTAGCTCGCCCAACACCTAGCTCGGCCCAATTTATGAATATAAATTACCCTCTCAATTGCCCTTAATTCCATCCAAAGCGTGATAGGGATTACTTGTTTACCAACCGATCTAAAGTTCTTAACCTCTCGGTAGAACTAAAACCTTAAAGCCTTCTGTTACCGAGTCAACCGCTTAGCTTCTTCAACCGAGCTAAGTCCGCACTGTATATACTGTCGGCTCAAAACGTCCTTTCAAATGTAGAAACTGAATCGATTGTCCTTCCTGCATACCGTGGCACACCTTGAATGGCCTTCTACAAATTGTCGCGCCCGACCTCGTGTTTCACAAAATTTGAGCAGTTCCTCCATTTTCACTCCTTACACCAAAAGAACCCTTCACTTTTGCCTTACACTCTTGCTCAACTTCTCTCTCTTTATTCTTTCATTCTGTGGGAGTTGTGCATCCTTCGCCTTTGTATCAATCCTTCAATCCTCCTCTTCTTCCTCTTGGTAAGTACATGAATCTACTTCCTTTGTTTTTGTTTTCGCTTTTATTTAAGCTCATAGTGTTCATGTTGTGCGTTTGCAAAACACATTTCCACTTGTAGTTTCAAAAAACCCTCACAAGAACACTATGATCATGGAAACAACACGTAGAACACCTTTTTGATCTTGGCACATGCCCCAACCGACTAGGATAGTGTTTGTGTTATAGGTAGGTCTTATCTGTATACAACCGAATCGAACTTGTGCAAATAATAGTAACTTCATTAGATTACGATTCTCACTAGCGAAATGAGAACCCACCGAACTAGAAGCGATTGACGCTGTCTAGGAGAACTAGAACCGAACTAGCACTTGTAGCCCACAACAGTAGTTTCAATAGGTTGCCACTTAATTCTCCTTAGCCGAAATCAAAACTGACTGGTGATAGGTATTTCGGCCCTAGACCGAGCTAGGCCTCTGACCGAGCTAAGCCTCAGGGGCCAAGCCAGCTCCCTGAGTTCCAAAACCGAACTCAGAAAAACTGCCCCTTGAGGCCTAACCGAAGTAAGGAACCCTTCAAGTGAAACCAAAACAACAAACATATCGTGCCAATCGAAATAACAAGAATAAAGTGCCAACCGAAATAACAAGAATAAAGTGCCAACCGAGATAAGGAGAACCTTTTACAAGCCGATGTAGACAACCTAGCACCCTGTAGAGCCGAAATAAGACCAACCTTTCTTGCTTTATTTTTGTAGCACGGTCTTTGATCTGTGCTTGACACTATGTTTTTCAACTTTGCAGACTTAGGCTGTCCAGGCACTCCCTCTGTGCGTCCAACCGGACTACTGAGCACGCTCCTCCAACCGAGATAAATTATTTTTTAACTTATAAAATAAATGGGGAAGTACAGACACTTGGTAGAAACCCCTGGAGGTCTAGCCGATTTCCGAAGAGACTACCACATACCAACCGATGTAAACCTTACTTTGGCCAAACAAGGTGTAGACCCCTGGGGCAAGGAGGGCTTCGTCCCTTTTACTCTTCAGTCAATAATCGAGACCGGACTCAGATTCCCGACCCAAATTTATCTGTGAATTTCTTAGAGACTAGACCTTGCCCTACCCAACTAACCACCAACACATACAGAATAATAATGGGTATAGATGCTCTGAACTAGCAACCTGGTCTGAACCTAGGGCTGGAGGAGATACTACATCAAGACTAATAGGATCCAAAACCAAAATTTGGTGCTACTATTTGAGAGTCTTGCGAGGTAGAAAAAGATTATAAAGCACACACCGGACAAAGATGTCAATGATGACGACTTCTTCCGGGTGTCTGGAAACTTTGAGGACTTCAAGCCGAATTCGGTCAAGAATAAACGGGGAAAAGGGGCCCGGTATATACACTTCGGTTTTCATTTTCGCTTCTCTTGAACTTTACTTTTGTGCAACCGGACTAACACTTGTCTTTTTTTGCTTTGCAGATAAAGCTCATCTCATCTCCAACTACAATTATCCCAACACCGCCAGTACTCACGCGCCTCCGTAAAAGAAAGAGGTGGGCTAAACTTCTTGACTTGAGCCGACCTCACATACTCGGTCGAAAAGCAAAAAGTATGATTTTCTCCTCGAGGATCCACGAGCCGGACCCAACCTTGCCGAAATTGTCCTTGTCGCCTAACCCCGTAAGAAGAGATGGCTAAGAAAAAAGCAGAATGAGGGCCATGCTCACGAAACAAACCCAACCGAGGTACCTCGGTCCGGCCACCCAATGATGTCGTGATGGCTCTGCCATCCCAATAACCTTGCCACAATAAACAAGCGTGCGGACTAGCCAAGCCGGGCCACACCTTGTTGACGAAGGGGAGAATGTTCGCCACCAAGCCCACCAAAGTACCCACCGAACTCCCGGTAGGAATCATCCAACCGGTCTCGAAAACCCTGATGGGCTCCTAGTTTTCAACAAAGACTATCGGCGGTGACTCCGTCGTCTCGAATAAGGATCACCTTCGGCCTTTAACACGGCGAGAGGGTGTGCCTTCGGAAAGACATGGAACACCATTCTAAGAAGCTCAACACCGAGATAAAATCACTCCGGTCTGCTTCAAAGTCAATGATCGTGGTAAGTAATACTGGCCTTCCTGTCTTCAAAATTTGTCTAACTTCCACTTCGGTCAATTAACTAAAAAATCTACCATACTGTGCAGGCTCTTCAGAAAACCACGCTTGCACACCCGCAGTGATGGAGCTTAAGATCACTAGGCAGGAGCCATGAAAGACGCAGCGGCCAAAGCTACCAACTAACACAAGCAAAGAACAAGGCGGGTACCGCAGGCCGAGGTGGACGATTACCGCGATCGGTTACCTCGGCTGAAAGTGACAAACAAAAGGCCGTCACCGAGGTGAAAGATCACTACTTGTGGGAGATGGCCCAGCTTCAAAATAAAAAAGACGCCGAAATGGACCTGCTGAAGGCCGAAGTAAAAAGGGCCCGAAAGCAGGGATTCAAGAAGGCTGAAGACGCATACGGCCTTCAATGCGGCGCAGCCAAAGACCTCTTCTTTAAGTGCGGCTGGCGGAGTGCGGTGGAGAAGCTCGGTTGCACTCCAGATACTGATGCTTACAACGCTCCACCATACTTCATTCCGGCTTCACTTAAGCAGTATGCGGACGATCTTCAAAAGGCATTCCTGGAAGCGTCTGGTGACGAAGAGGATGATGAAGATGATGACGATGACGATGAAGATGAGGGGGAGCCATCTCTGACTCCGGTCGCCACCGATCAACAAAACAATCAAGCAGCTCGGTTGGAGCCAACCGTGGACTTGACGACCGAGACACCCGCTAACTCTCTCCTGCCCGCGGATACCACGGTCCAAACCGGGCTCCCTCCCCAAACCGGTCTCCGGTCATTCTTGAAGCGGAGCTCGATGCGAACTAGATGCACTCCTAGGATGACTTGTATTTTTGTAATTTTGCTTTTTTTCCCTTGTACTTCGGTTTTGGAACTATGTAACGGACTATGGTCCCACAATTACACTTCCTTTTGATTTGAATGAAAAAATCTTTTAACTTGCACTCGGTTATGAACTTGCTTGGTTGTTTGCTTTTCCATGAACTTGATTACACAAGCTGTGATCTCGGTTGACCATATACCTCACTTGCCAACCACTCTTCACCGATGTAACTTACTTGGTGAAAGAGTACAAAGAGTTGGTTTAATCGATAACCACTCTTGGTAGGTATAACTTACTTGGTGAAGAGTACAAAGAGTTTAATCGACCAACCACTCTTGGTAGGTATAACTTACTTGGTGAAGAGTACAAAGAGTTGGTTTAATCGACCAACCACTCTTGGTAAGTATAACTTACTTGGTGAAGAGTACAAAGAGTTGGTTTAATCGATAACCACTCTTCAAATGTATAACTTACTTCGTGAAGAGTACAAAGTGTTGGTTTAATCCGATAACCATTCTTCATAGGTGTAACTTACTTTGAAGAGTACAAAGTGTTGGTTTAATCGATAACCACTCTTGACCGATATAACTTATTTGAAGGGTACAAAGAGTTGGTTTAATCCAGCCAACCACTCTTCGGCCATAAACTTACTTCGGCTGAAGGGTACAAAGAGTTGGTTTAATCCAGCCAACCACTCTTCGGCCATAAACTTACTTCGGCTGAAGAGTAACAAGTCTTGGTTTAATCCGACCAACTATTCTTGACCATGCCCATACTTTGGCTTGAAGAGTACAGAGTGTTGGTTTAATCCGGCCAACCTCTATGTAGCCATTCCCATACTTTGGCTAAGTGTTGATTTAGCCATTCCCATACTTTGGCTAAGTGTTGGTTTAGCCATTCCCATACTTTGGCTAAGTGTTGGTTTAATCCAGCCAACCTCTAAGTTGGTTTTTCCGGCCAACTTAGAATAAAAGTTCTCGTTATTCCAAGCCAAAACTGCGGCTGGATCCTTATCCCGGCTTAGGAAAGGTTGATAGTTGGGTGTTCGCCAACTATGTTTACAATGCTATTAACTTACTAAAGCTACTTTCCACAAAAACAAATATACTGAAAAGAATCGACTTGTTTTTATTGAGAAGGTAGAAAATTACACATACTTGAAAAGAAAAAAGCTAAAAATAAAATAACTTGAGATTGGCAGTGTTCCATGGCCTAGGAATTGCTTTAGTCCCCATCTTCCAAGTGGTATGCCCTTTGCTGCTAATCAGACCACTTTGTAAGGACCTTCCCGGTTGGCCCTAACTTGCCATCTCCAGGACCAATGTGTTTCCCATCACTTTGCGAAGTACCCAATCGCCGAGTTTGAACTGTCTTGGGTGTCTTGTTTTGTTGTATTTTCTTGACAACTCTTTGGCGATAGGAGGCAATGTGTACCGTAGCCTTTTCTCTTCTTTCTTCTGCCAAGTAGAGTTCCAATGCAATTGCGTCCGAGGTTAGGTCTGGGTCAAAGTTTTCGCTCCGAATTGTAGGAAGACCGACTTCTAAGGGGATGACTGCTTCCATGCCATATGCTAAGGAGAATGGTGTTTCTCCTGTTGATCGTCGAGGTGTGGTGCGGTAAGCCCATAAAACATGTGGGAGCTCTTCGGCCCACTTGCCTTTGGCTTTCTCCAACCTTTTCTTCAGTCCATCCAAGACTACCTTGTTCGAAGCTTCTGCTTGTCCATTTGCTTGGGGATATGCGATGTGGAGTTGTAGAACTCTATCTTATACTCTTCACAAAAGCTTCTGAAAATTCTGCCATCAAACTGGGTGCCGTTATGCAAATCGCTGCTTTTGGTATGCCAAAGCGAGTAATGATGTTACGCCAAACAAACTTCTTCACATCTTTTTTCCTTGATTGATGCTAAGGCTTCTGCTTCCACCCACTTTGTGAAGTAGTCTGTTGCCGCAAGAAAGAACTTCCTGTTGCCTGGCGCTGTTGGGAGCGGTCCTACTATGTCCAAGCCCCACATTGCGAAAGGCCATGGACTAGTGAGAGGTAGGAGTTCTCTTGCGGGTTGGTGAATTTGATGCGCAAACTTCTGACACTTTTCGCACTTTTTGACATACTTCTCTGAATCCGCTTGCATGTAGGGCCACCAATATCCTTGTGAAATAGCTCGGTATGCCAATGACCTTCCTCCTTGATGGCTGCCACAAACCCCTTCGTGTATTTCAAATAAGAATGCTTCTACCTTGCTGGGGTGGACACACTTTAAATAAGGTCCTGAGAACGACTTCTTGTATAATGCCAAGGATGGAGAGAGCCAAAATCGTTGCGACTTGGCTCTGATTCTGTTGGCTTCTTTCTTATCTTCTGGTAGAATGCCGTCTTTCAGAATGATGATGGGATCCATCCAAGAAGGACCTAACTCCGTACAACATACCTCTTCACGGGTCTTCAATACTTGGTCTGGGCAGATAGTCGATCAATAGTGGATGAGGGATGGAGGTATCTGCCATTGAGGCGAAGCCTGCAAGTTCGTCTGCTCTGCTGTTCTCCTCCCTGCCAATCTGTTCAATTCTGACGACTTCAAACTTCTTGATCTCTGTCCTGACTAAGTCTTGGTACTTAGCCATTCTATCATCCTTTGCTTCATAATCGCCAGAAATTTGATTCACCACCAACTGCGAGTCGCTGTAAACCATTAATTCAGTGGCCTTCATGTATGCTGCTGACTTGAGCCCTGCAAGAAGCGCTTCGTACTCCGCTTCGTTGTTCGACGCTGGGAAGCCAAGGTTGATCGCCTGCTCCACTACCAAGCCGTCTGGAGAGATGAGGACTATGCCAAGTCCTGCTCCATGTCGATTGGAAGCGCCATCCACAAAGAGTTTCCACATCTCCCCAACGAACAACTTCCAACAGGTGGAGGGGTCGGTCGATGCCTTGGGGTCTTCCAGGTTGCTAATGTCTTCTTCAGAATCCATAATCGCAGTCTGCCCCTTGTCTTCTGATGGGCTCAAGTCCCCGATTCTTTGGTGAGTTTTGACTTGGTGTAGTAGGGTCGGCTTCCTCGC
This sequence comes from Camellia lanceoleosa, assembly GCA_025200525.1. Taxonomy (NCBI): domain Eukaryota; kingdom Viridiplantae; phylum Streptophyta; class Magnoliopsida; order Ericales; family Theaceae; genus Camellia; species Camellia lanceoleosa. The sequence goes on along the minus strand of CM045761.1, from coordinate 73,849,784 downwards.
CGCCTTCCTTACTCGGTTTGCTTTGGGCCTGACCGAGTAGCGATTACTAGGGGTTGCGCTATTCGTCAAACTCCATCCTAGTTTGGTTGTGTCGATTAGGTCGATCGGACAGACTTGGTGGCTTCAGAGTGAACTCATGCGAAGTCTGCCAGGATTGGGCCTTTATCATGGTTCTAGGTTGGAACTTCACATCATATTGTCCCAACTCTACGGCCCACTTCAAAATTCGCCCGTAAAAGTTGGCTCTCAAACAGAGCTTTTAGTGGAAAAGTCATGAGGACGACAATTGTGTGGGCGTGAAAGTAGTCGCCAATTTCTGGATGCCATCATTAAGGCCAATGCTAGCTTCTCTAGAGGCAAGTACCTTGTTTCGCTCCTAGCAATGTCTTCTTGACATAGAAGATAGGTAAGTGTTGGATTCTTCGCCGAACCAACACCGCACTTATCGCGTCTTGAGATCGCCAAATAGAGGAAGAGTTCTTCTCCAGGTATGGGGGTAACGAGTAATGGTGGAGAAGACATGTACTCCTTCAGACTTGCCAAAGCTTGGTCGCATTCTTCGTCCCACTCAAACTTAGCTTTTAATGACTGAAAGAATGGACGCAATCTGTCTGAAGACCGACTGATGAATCGGTTAAGTGCTGCCGCCATGCCGGTGAGGTGCTGCACTTCTTTCACTGAGTTAGGCCGCTCTAACTCCTGAATTGCTTTGATTTGAGAAGGATCCGCTTCTATACCGCGGTTGGTCACCAAGAAGCCTAAGAATTTGCCTGATCCTACTCCGAAAGCACATTTCGACGCGTTGAGGCGTAACTTATGCTTTTTCAGGATCTCGAACATCTCACTTAGGTCCTTGAGATGGTCACTCTCACTCTTGCTCTTGACCACCATATCATCGATGTAAGCCTCCATTGTTTTGCCTAACAATGGTTCAAACATCTTGGTGACCATTCTCGAATGTCGCCTGCGTTCTTCAGCCAAAGGGCATGACCTTATAACAAGATAGTCCTCTTGGAGTGGTGAAGGATGTGACCTCCTGGTCTGGCTCATGCATTGCGATCTGGTGGTAGCCTCTGTATGCGTCGAGGAAGCTTAGCCTGCTGTGACCAACTGTTAGGTCGACCAATTGATCTATCCTTGGCAAGGGGAAGCTATCCTTGGGGCATGCTTTGTTGACAGTTTTATAGTCGACGCAGACGCGCCACTTCCCATTCTTTTTCGGCACCACAACCGTGTTGGAAATCCACCGTAGTGCACCTCTCGATTGCTCCTGCTTCTAACAAGTTTCCCACTTTCTCTGCCACTATCTCGGCGTGGTGAAGTCTCGATCATGCGTTGAATGACCGGGCGGATGGGTGGACATTGAGTTGATGGCAAATAAAGTTGGGATCAATGCGGCATGTCGATGGGGTCCAGTAACACTTCGTTGGAGGTCGAATTCCAAGACTTCCAATCTCTCGGTCTTTGGACAACGACGATCCAAGTAGGAAGAACTTTTCCGGTTCCTCTCATCTATTTTGACTTCTACCAAGTCCTCCATCGCTTTTGATTAGCCTCTTTGCCAACATCCGCGAATAGTTCATTACTCTACGGTTCTTCAACCGAATGAACATATCCTTTGGCGGCGGCTACCATTCGCTGTAACGGCAATCGCTTGGACATAATCTGTCCCCATATACTTCTTCTATCACTCCGGTGTCGCCGGGGAACCTCATCACTTGGTGGTAAGAGGATGCCACTGAAGCGCATGGCGTCTTGACCACGTTCTCGCCAAAATGATGTTGTAAGTGGACGGAACCTTTAACACCCGAACTCCACTTGCTTTGTCACACTCGCCTCGACCGGGAGGATGATTTTGCCGACCGCCACTCGCATGGAGTTGAACCCAATGAGGGAGATATCACGGGCCAAGTCTTTATCCTGCAGCTTGAGTTGCTTGAAAGTTTCCTAATACATAATTTCACACGAACTACCTTGGTCGATCAGAATCCGCTTGACGTCAAAATCCTTGACTCGGAGAGTGGCGACCAAGGCATCATTGTGTGGGCAATATATTCTGTCCAAGTCTTTGACCGAAAAGGACATGACATTCGTAGGTCCTCCCCCCCCCGTTTTGACGACTGGTTGGGCACTTAGCACCTCATGCAAGTGCTCGCTTTTTGATGGAACCTCCGAGCTCGAATACTCAATCTGGTTCAAAGACTCCATGGATTACGTTGATGGTGCCTTGCGGCGGGCGTCGTCGGCATTCCGCTGGGGAGGTTAGGTTCTGGGAGCTGGCCGCGCCTCCTTCTATGTATTTATCTAGGTGGCCGCCACCAATTCTTCCAGATGTTGCCTCAGTGCGTCGATTCGATTCGGTGCCCTTTTCCTTGTGGAAGGTGCATCCGGATCTGCATCGTAATCCTTCTGGCCTCGCCAACCTTGGCGCCACTTGACTAAAGGCTCGTCTCGAATCTCACCGAGTATACGGTAGATCGGCTTGAACACCGTGGTTATGGCGTTGGACTCTCAACCATCTCTTGTCCTGGTCTTCATCATTGTCGCGTCGCCTGCCTCTGCTTTGGTTTCGCGACCCACCGTATTGACCTTGTCGAGGTCTTCTTCTCGTGTAGCAGACCAGATTTTGCCTTACACGAGCGCCATCCTCTTCTACCCCGATGTCCGATGCACTCTCTCCATCGTGGCCTCCATTGTAAGTGGCGGAGTCATGGTGATAGAGTCCTCACCTCGTTTCCCCGACCGGGAGGCCTCTCTTGTATCTTGCGATGGCTGATTGGTTGGGCAATCCCCTAACTGTTGAAGGTCTCCCAATATCGACTGTTATAGGACCTTAATGTCTCCTTCTCACCCATGTCTATGGAGAGTAACTGATCGATCTCCACTGGGGTCTTTGTGTTTGTTCTGAACCGTGTTACAAACGCCGCCAATTGGCGCCTGGAGGCTATGCCGCCTCTGAAGCTTCTCAAACCAAGTTAGGCCTAGGTCGCCGAGGCTTGAAGGGAATAGGATGCACATCAGCGCCTCATTCCGTCGGTATACAGCCATAACCTGGCGAAAGTGGCTTAAGTGGGTGTAAGGGTCCGTCTTTCCTTCATACGTCGTGAACTTGGGTTGTAAGAAGCCTGACGGAAGGGGCGCGTTCTCAATCTCTGGGACGAATGGTGAGGTCTGCACCGCCAATGCCTTATCCGCCGGTTCAGATGCTGCGCGGCTTGGCATTCCAACCTCGACGCTTCCATGCGTCCGAGGAGCCAATCGCCGCAAGGCAGAACCTGTGGGGATCGCGCGTCCTGGCGCCCTCCTTCCATCGTGCCTTTTCTTCCAACATGGACCTTAGGTCGGACGACCTAGGTAATTCCGTCTGTCTGGACCTCGTATGATGCGTATGTGAGGGCCAATAAGTACTTCCCTCCGTGTATGACCTTTCAGGCTTCGTCCTCTCAGACCTGGAGTGACGAGTCCTGGAAGATACGGATCGCGTGTCGCCCGTCCTGAGGCTTCTGTCCTCTGGTTGGGAGGGTGTAGAATTCCTACCACGACTCTCGGAGTGGCGAGGGGGCGTCTTGTTGTTGCGCCCCACTCCTGTCGCCACTTCTTTTCCTTTCATCTGGCGCTTCAGAGACTCCATGTCCGCTGCCATCTTGCGGATCAGTTCGTCTTGTTCTCTGACGCGACCCTCCGTGAGGATCAACTCTGCGCCTTTGTCTTTCTGGGCTTTATGAAGCGAGAAGGATGAGGGTCGCTATTCCTCCTTCGCCCCTCGCATCCCTCCCCGAATTTCGCTTTGTGGTTCCGGGCTCGCCATGGAGGGACCAAAGGAAGGCCTTCACGCCTTGCCCTCCTTCGAGTTAGTCCGATCAGCGGTGAGGTAATTCTTCGTTGTTCGCCATTGATGTTCAAGAAAAACTTGATCAAGAGGTTGTTCTTATGCATTACTTCCCACGACGGCGCCAATTGTGCGGAAAGAAATTCACCTTCTCGTATAATCCCATTGATCAAGTCTGCGTTCCTCAATACGTCGTCGTTCCACCACCGAAAACACAAACGTGAAGTGGCCGGGGTGCCGGAAACCTCTCCGATGCCTAAGTCGACAAACAAGACAAGAAGGCAAAAGCTCAGGTTCGAAGCAAAATTTGTATTACCTTGGCAAAGGTGGCATTGGTGAGCTTATATAGGTTTCACGTGGCACGCCCCTAGTAGGACTCCAACTTCTCCATGTGAAGAGTCCTTCCAACTCACATTCTTCCATGCGTAGAGTCCTTCTAGGATTCATACTATTGAAGATAATGCTTATCTTCAACACCCCTCATGCATAAGCCAAGTGAGATGGCTTTTACTACTACCGAACTCCTTACAACCGGCACCCCCTAGTCCGGTCTTTGCTTTTACCTCTCTTACCTCGCTTCCCATGCCGCAACCGAGCTACCCATAAGAGAGCTCAACCTGACTAGGGCGTGGCCCAACCGGACTACCGCGTCGAACCGAGTCAATCCAAGACCGTCAGTTCTCGAAATGTCCTTTGACCGACCTAGATTCGGGACGGACTATCTTGACAAGAGTCAGAATCAACTACGGACCTGCTTGGCAACCGAACTATCCGCACTACTCCACTTCGGCCGGTGTACTTACCATCTGCCGTTCTTGGACCTAGCTCGGCCCAACACCTAGCTCGGCCCAATTTATGAATATAAATTACCCTCTCAGCATGTATTTTCTTAATTACATATAAAGTTCTACACAAATCCAAACCTAATTTAAATTATACTAATTTTACCTATTTTATATGGACTCTATTTGACAAATATTTCTTTTTTATATATTGTTCATCGTAAATTGAAATAATCCACAAATTCAATACCAATTTTGTATTTCACGTTTTTCTTCTTAATTCTTTCAAGGGTATTAGGATTGTTTTTAATGCTAAATTGTCTTCATTTTTTTTTTTCCTTTATTTTCTCGTGCATTATTTTAAACCCAATACCGATTATGTATTATGTCGTTTAAATTTTATAGTGATTCTATATATCAAATTATATTTTATTTCCTATATTATATTATATAATCACAACTTACAAGAGGAAAACACATACACAACAATGATACTCCCGATGAATCTCTAAAGTTTGGATTTATTACTTGAGTACTTTTTCAATTGTTGAACAGTAAGTTCTTTTACGTTTTGACATCATATTATAGATGATTAATTACTTTACACACTAAGATATATCTATCGTTGAGATGTTTTCATTATTTTTTCTTTTTGGTTTTCAATGTTGTTATGTGATTCTTTCTTAGTTAGTTGTTGTTAAATTTCTTTTATATAGTTGATATTTTAATTTAATTAAGAGTGTTTATTTTATAATCTTATAATTTAATATGTGTATATATCATATAAAATCATTATATGATAATCCAACTACAATATATTTATATTTAAATTTGTCAATAATTTTTATATAATTTCTATTTTAACATATTTTTATTTTCCAAATCAATATAAAAGAAAATTAAATAGTTAGATTTACTTTTAATTTTAGGGTCATTTTTCCAAAAAGTTTTATTCCTAAATGTTATATTCTATTTAATCCATTTTCTTTTTTAATATTCCATTAGGTCCTGTTTAAGATAACATGACCAAAACACCCCTCTAAACTTTTTGGGTGTGTTTCCTATTTGAAACCAATACACAATAAAAATAATAATAATAATAATCTCTCATTTTATAGAGAAAATTTCTCTCTCATTCTAGAGAGAGAATCTCTCCCTTATTCTAGGGAGAAAATCACTCACATTCTTCAAATCTTAAATCGTCTACCTTACTCCGACATGAAGAAGCAACGCTGTGAACATTCATATCAATCAAAATGTAGACATGGTGAACATCTACATTTCTAGTGGTTGCTTATATTTGTATACACATAACAACTAGCCTATCACCCGTATTATGCATGGAATAATTATAAATATTTATATTTGTTTTAGATTTTTTTTAATATATAAATTATGTTTTTAAAGATTTTTTATAAAAATAATTTAACAATCTTATCACTAACCATAGTGTATGGGAGAAGTTGAAAAGGGTACTGCAGTAACTATACATGGATTTTATCAATAATTATTTGTATGATGTGATTTTAAATGTTGATTAGGGGATTTTGACCAAATCAATAAATGCAGGCATGTGGAAAGACATGTGGATTGAAAAAATTTAATAAATGCTGAACAGGGGATTTTGACCAAATCAATAAATTCTGAGATTTTTTTTAAATAAAAAATAAAAAATTTAAAAAATTCAGATTGTGATATTGAAACTCTCATAGGCCTTGGGGGTTAAAAATCTCCTTTTGCTTAATATATAGTATAGATTGGTTTAATGTTAGTTGTGGTGAATAAATGTTGATGTGAACTTTCACATTACAAATGTGTGTTGGTAAAATAACATATTAATGTTGTTTGCGCTTGTATGATTATTTCTAAATGTGAATATTAATATTGATTAATAATGTAATAGTCACAACACCAATTGCAATACATTACAATATAATAATTCACAACAAACAATGACTACTTACAATATGAATATTCACATCATATAATAATCATACAAAATTCATATATACAATAATCAGTAATATGTAAATATTTACATTATACAATAAACATACAATTATTACTCTCCATTACACGTTATGCAACCTCGCATGCTTAAGAATCAATAGATAAACACCACACCTGTACACACACACCTCACATGCTTAAGAATCAATAGATAAACACCACACCTGTACACACACACACACACACACACAGTATACAAACAGGTGATGGCTACGATTCGATGGAGCCTGAGATGTGGCTGTTGGAATTCACGAAGATGGAAGCAGACACCACCATAAAGTCAGTGTGATTGATGTCGTCCCAGTCCCACATCGAAACTTCGAGGTTATAGACATGGAGTTTATAAGAAAGAAGAAAAGATAAAACATTGTCCCTTCGGGGACATCCGATAAAATTGGAACGATACAGAGAAGATTAGCATGGCCCCTGCGCAAGGATGACACGCACAAATCGAGAAATGGTCCAAATTTTTTTCTACCTTTTTGCTTCGACAAATTTGCATCAGAAGAATCGGAGAGGTAGGGTTTCGTATACTTTTTTGTCCCAATTTCTTTGAGAAATTTGTACAATCATCGAAGAGATGGCCTTTCTTTTTGCAGGAATGTATTTGTTGTATGTATTTCGCGATCTCCTCGATGCCGATGACTTCAGGGAGATTCTCTTCATCAACAGCAGCTGATTACGAACTGTTTACAATTGATTCTAAATTCATTTTTTTTTTTTTTTAAAATTTAATATCCTCTTCATCTAGACTTAAAAAGCTACTAGTTTTGTTTCAATTTCGTTTGTCCAGAATGAGTGACTTTCTGGGGTTTTAACGAGCTTGGGAAAGGACAAATCACTTCAAAATTAAACTCTTGTTTCTGACTAAAAGTGGTGAGATTTGGTCTATGGATGGAGTTAATTGTTTCTGAACTTGGCCTTATATTTGGATTCTATAAGACCAAATCTCATCATGCCCTATTGTTATCTTGGTTATTTATGTTCATTTATTCGTGTACATGTACATATGCATATGCATACCCTGCATCCGCTCAAGCATGATGTGTTCATACCACTACTTGGTCTGGTTTAATTTGGATCTATTTGAACTCTATGGAGTCTCTATGATTTCAATAGTAAGCTCTTGATCTTGAATTAATTTTCTAGTTGACATGTCAATTTGCAGTTAGTGAAATTTTACTTTTTATCATACCGCCGGGTATATCATAACATTTCAGCAACTAGTTTAATCTATTGAGCTTGCTTATAAATAATGCACTCAAATTTCAGAATGTCTAGCTTGAATCCTGAAGATGTAGTAGAATAAACTGTATACATAGCATTTCTTAAGCCCTTGTGGTATGCTTGTAGGCAATGTATCAACAACTCAGATTAGAGTTGTATGCCGTACATAACACATTTCAATTACAAGGTACTGAAGGAAATCGTCAAATGCACCCTTATTACATCTCTCTCTTTTTTCTTTTTCCTTCACTCTTTCCAACCTTTGCAGCTGGTCATTTCTTCCTCTTTCTTCTGTTTTCGCTAACCATATCAATTTGCGTTTATCTGTAACACATGTTCAGTTTAATCATTTATCTTAGTTCAAAGTGGAAATTCCCAAGATTGTTCGAAGGTGTTATTAATTTTTTTTTTCCTATTTTAATTTCTTTCATCACTTATTGATTCCTATTCTCAAAAAGTAGTTGTATTTGTATTTCTTTCTATAATAAAACTTTTTTAACATTGGTTCTGTTTTGGGTGAGTGAGAAAGCCTTATATTGCGCAAAGGCAAGGGGGAGCATGGCCTATGAAACCATCAGCCACAATTACTTTACAAGCTGGGGGAAACTCAGGCTGATCCCTGAAATATATATATATATATATATATCCTTTCTTGCTAATCCAGTACAAGGTAATCGTGTGGGTTAATTATAAAGCTTTGTGGTCTGCCTTTGTTTAGGCTAATGTTTAGGATTTGCCATATGCTTTTGTTTTGTTTCATTATTCTTGGATATTTGTATTCAAATAAAGAATTTTGCCTTACCTGTGTTTGATGTTTTTGCAAACAATCATTCTTATTTTTGTTTTCCTTTGTATTTCAGAAAGACTTGTTGCGTATTCAGGGAGTGGTGCATAGGGCAGGGGAATAATAAACACCAAAGAATTTTTTTTTGAATTTTTAAAAATTATTTCTTTTCCAAAAAAGAGAAATTCATATGAAAATAATGAGTTTTTTTTAATTTTTTAATTTTTTAATTTATTTCCAACCAAATTAGCTTTTGAAAATTTTTCAGAAAATAAATTCTGAAAACTCAACCAAACAGAAGCCTCCGGCAATCAGCGCCACACCTTCTGGCTTGCAGATCAAAGAACTCAAAGCGTTTGTCTGGCTTTGGACTTTCTGAGTACTTTAGACTTTGTGATCAAGGCGGTTTATTGTATGTGTTCATTAAACCTTGATGTATTCTACTAATTAGGCAATTTCTAGTTTATTAGGCATAAAAAAGTATGGTTTTGTGCTTGGCACATGCCTAGAAGAACACGTAGTTGTATGAATATGTTGAGTGTGTACGTCTACAATTGTATGGGTTGATTAGGTCCCATTATAGAGAATCAATTTAGATTAGCTTGGCTTATACTGAAAGATTTTGATTGTCTACTATGATTGTTTTATCCATATGTTGCTTGCTTAATATCATAAACTGGCTATTCATCTTGTATGTGAATGCAGTGTTCTTCATGTATGAAGGTGTGTACTTCATGTGGTGAGTTGGGTTGAAATTGTTGATGCGCTTATCGTGTAATGTGAGTGATGGCTGTGTTTGGTTATTAGCATCTCTTTTGATATTTTTGAAGAATAGATTAGAAGAGTTGCCAAAACAAATAGGTCTAAGATCCGACCACTTATCTGAAGATGTGCTAATACTGTGATGGAAGAAATTATAAAGATAGGATATGTTGATTCTTATAAAGTGATTTAGCTGTTGACATTGTGAACTCTGGTTTAGATGATCTTCAGTTTCCTATACTTCTTTTGATCTTTGTCTCAAGTTTTGCAGTTTGCGCTTGGTCCCCTGTTGCCTTTCAGTAGATGTAAATCAACTCATTTTACCAAATTTCACATATTTTGCTACTTGTGCTTATTGAATGAACCAAACTAGTTGTGATGACCAAAGTGTGTAGTGCATGTTTTTAGTGGCTGAACCAAAAATTATGTCTAGGGGGCCAAGGAGATTGTGTGAAAAAAATAAAAATAAATAAATTGTTGTTACATTACTAATAGAGTGTAATTTCTTATATAAGGGTTGTGAAAAAATTACTTTGCAATAATAAATAAATAACTAAATCTAACAAGTTTTTTTTTTTTCCTTTTTAATTCTTTTCTAAATTCATGAAATATTAATGAAACCATTTTATTAGTTGACAATATGCAGTAAATAAAAATAAAAAGAAGTGACATACACCTATTGTATAAATAAAATTGTGTAAACTTTATTGATGCTAAGTAGCATACCAAATAGTTAGAAATCAATTCATTACACATTGTGAATAATGAAATATAGAATTAATAAAATGATTTTCAAAAAATTAAGAGGCAATCCAATGGTACATTTTACAAATACCTATGAATATAGAGGTAATAGTGTAATTTTCAAAAACCTGGGGGTCGCCATGGCACCCCCAGTCCCACTATAGATCCGCCCCTCCATGTTTTGCATTTGTGGCCATATTGTGTACATTGCAATCAATCTGACCTTGTATTTCTACTACTCACGTTGGGGTCTCCAAAAATTCATTAATGTCAAATTTTAAGACTGTTTAAAATTTGAATGTAACTTTGTTGTTAACTTGAACAATAGTTAGCCGACTTGCTAAATATGGCAACAGAGTCGGAGAGAGAGAGAGCATAGGGATGCTGAAATATAATTTTGATCATTTTCACCATACTTTTTCAAGCATCTCCACTGCACTTTTTTATTATATATATATATATATATATATTTAATCATTTGGTTTTCTATAAATACACATTTAATTGGACCAAATTCTTATACAACACATTTTAACACACTTTTAACTATCGAGTGCGTAGCAAGCAGTGGACAATAGAGTAAATGAGAAACAATGGGGGAAGTAAAAAATAATGAAGAAATTAGGGTTTTTATTTATTTATAATCAAAAGATGGGCTCTAAGATTTTTTATTTTTAAAAGAGGTGTGCAGAAAAACTTTGAACTAATATTAAGGATGTATTTTGATGTCTATTATGGTTATTTTGTTTTAAGATACATCATATATACATATATATATATATATATAGAGTAATGTTAGGGATCATGAAAAATATATCATGAAATATATCATGAAAATTTTTCATCATTTGATTAGTCTTAATTGGTGTGTAGGGTTTTATTGCATGGGTAATCCAAAGATTGAGAATCTTTCATGATAATATTCATGATATATTTTTCATGACCCCTAGCATTACTGATATATATATATATATTATTAAAAGTAGTGTTTTTTTCATCTTTAGGTAGCACATTATAAGTATTTACTTTTTTTAAAGATAGTTATGTCTTAATTACATATAAAGTTCTACACAAATCTAAATATAATTTAAATTATACTAACTTTACCTATTTTATATGGATTCTATTTGACAAATATTTATTTTTCATATATTTTTTATTGTAAATTGAGATAATCCACAAATCCAATACCAATTTTGCGTTTCATATTTTTTTTCTTAATTCTTTCAAGGGTATTAGGATTGTTTTTAATGCTAAATTGTCTTTTTTTTTTTTTTTCTTTTTTTCTTTCTATGCATTATTCAATACCCAATACCAATTATATATTATGGATTTGTCGTTTAAATTTTATAGTGATTCTATATATTAAATAATATTTCATTTCCTACATAACTTTATATAATCACAACTTACGGGAGGAAAAACCTGCACAACAATGATACTCGCAAGGAATCTCTCATGTTTGGATTTATTATTTGAGTTACTTTTTCAATTGTTAAACAGTAAGTTCTTTTATGTTTTGACATCATATTATAGATGATTAATCACTTCACACACTGAGATATATCTATCGTTGAGATGTTTTCATTATTTTTTCTTTTTGGGTTTAGATATTGTTATGTGATTCTTTCTTAGTTAGTCGTTGTTGAATTTTTTTTATATAGTTGATATTTTAATTTAATTAAGAATGTTTATTTTATAATCTTATAATTTAATATGTATATATATTATATAAAATAATTATATGATAATCCAACTACAACATATTTATATTTAATTTTTTCAATAATTTTTATATAATTTCTATTTCTACAGATTTTTATTTTCCAAATCAATATAAAAGAAAATTAAATAGTTAGAATTACTTTTAATTTTAGGATCATTTTTCAAAAAGTCATATTCCTAAATGTTATATTCTATTTAATCCATTTTCATTTTAAATATTTCATTAGATCCTGTTTAAGGTAATATAACCAAATCACTCTTTCAAACTTTTTGAGCGTGTTTCCATTTTGAAATCAATACACAATAAAATAATAATAATAATCTTTTTTTTCATGGAAAAAATTTCTCTCATTCTAGAGAGAAAATCTCTCCCTTATTTCATAGAGAAAACCTCTCATTTATTCTATAGAAAAAATCTCTCCCTTATTCTAGGGAGAAAATCTCTCACATTTCCAAAATACTAAATCATCTACCTTACTTGTCACACCCCAAAATTTGAGACAAAAAAAGAAATATATAAAGTACAACTCAAATAAGAGAGATAACCACAATATTTTAATATACACATACAAGCAGAGTTATAACATAGATAACTGATTTGAGTTCTACTAGAGGTTTACAAACATTGTCAAACCAAAAGGTAAAAGAAGAGAGAACACAAAAACAAACTACTAGTCCAAATTTTCAAGTGAACCACGACTCTAAAACTTCATCTTGATTGTCTTCGGGATAACTTTCCCCGTCATAAGCTGCTTCTTCACCTGGCATGACACACCATGAGCTTGGAATGCCCAGTAAAAACACACACACCGTAATATCTTCTATCAATCAATCAACCATACACAAAACAATTCAGGTAACATAACATACTTACAATAAGGTTTTATGAATTAGTAGTTAGACTAGGTATCTAGAACCCCCTCCCCCAAAGAGATCCTTCTACCCAACCACAAGGATTGAACACCAGACTATTCAGAACTCCCCTTTTTGCTGCTTTGCAGACCTTACCACCTATGCCCATCTTCCGATTATTTACCTGTCAGTGGCATTGATGGACCTCAAAAGGGACGGCCAACAAGTGGGCTCGCTCACATCCAAATCGTGCCTCGGGCTCGCTTACACCCTGCACATACCATACCAAAGGTCTCGCTTACAGCCTGAAACCATCGCATAGAATCTGAATACATCCGGGTCAACCTAGGGGCTCGCTTAAACTGCTTACGCAAGACTTAACTCATTTGGTATTAATCCCATCATAATTCATGTCATGCATATGTATAAAATTGTTCTAAACACTAAGATGAACGTCACCCATTGCCAACCCCTTATCATTCCCGTTTATTAGATCTTTTGCTAGGTAAGTTAGTCACATTCGGTAATTCGGTCATATAAAAGAGTATGAGAAAAACATACGAGAGGAAATATAGTCCATGATCATCATATATAAGTATAGTAAGGCAAGAAAACAACATTAGAAATGCTTTGAAACACTTAGAGACAAATAACATAATAGAACACAATTTCCAGCACTGTTTGGTTCTGCAGGGCTAACAAGAACGCTTTGGTAAAAATACTTCTAGGCCAAATTAGGGGCTGAAATTGCACAGAAACAGTGTTCAATCTATCTAGTTTCAGTTCCAATTTTCAGAAGTTGCACAGCCCCTCCAAAAATTCATCTACAAACCATATTCGAAAACCTGTCCAGATTTGTCACCCTTTGAGAAAACTAGCTTTTCTCTCAATCTACCCAACGGTTTTCCCTCAAATAAAATCTGTTGGAAAGAGGACTCAGAGTTATAAATTTTGACCGAAGAACCAACATGAGATGATTTTTCTAGAATTTTATAAAATTGCTAAAAGTGGACTGTTTTTCAGAGATTCAGGACCAGATTTTTCAACAAATTATCCAAGCCCTAAAAACACACAATTAGGAGCTAATAAAATTGTCACAAGCTCTAAACACATAAAATATCCTACAATAAATTCAGATTTGAGAATTAGATAGATTTGATATTTCTTTTAAATTAGAGAAGTTGCAGCAGTGCTTATTTTCACAAATTTGCAAGACAATGACACTATATCATACCCATACCTTCACACACACCAAAAACCCTATGTACCATTAATTTGTAACACAAGAGGCATACTAGACAATAGAATGAGATGATGAAAGGATTGGAGGAAATAGGGAGAGGTATGTTTTTACCTTCAAGAATTCCTTCTTTTTCTCTTTTTTTTTTTTTTTTTCTTTCTTCTTCTTACTTCTCTACTTCCCTTGAGCCAACTCTCCCTCTCTCACCCTCTGCTTGGGCTGTTGAAAAACGTGGGAGTGGATTTGGACAAGCTCTTAATTTATAGAGTATAAGGGTAGCTTAATGGCTAAGGGAACTAAATATCTAGATATTTGTTTTTATTTTATTTTTGTTTGTTGTTATCCAATCAACTTTTTCACCAACATATTATATATATATATATATAAACTATGTATATATTCAAATAAACAATAGTATTCTATTCAAATAAATAATAAATGAAAGAACAACAAAAACAAAAACAAAAAATAGAAATAAAAATAAAATGTGTGAATTAATTTAGGAATTATGAGGTAAAATAAATAAAACCAAGTTTTAGGATAGTTCTAATCATAAAGTGGTGTTCTATGATTTAATTATGGTAACACACGGAGAAATTATTCTTTACTTGGGCCCTTACGCAGACTTTTACGGAACTAGGGCTAAAATGCTATTAACCTAAGGCTCAGGGTTTCAAGTATAATTACAAAAAATTAGGGTCTTTACAGTACTTCGATGTGAAGAAGCAACGCTGTGAACATTCATATCGGTCAAAGTGTAAACACTGTGAACATCCACATTATTGGTGGTTGCTTATATTTGTATACACATAACAATTGGTTTAATGTTAGTTGTGGTAAATAAATGTTGATGTAAACTTTCACATTACAAATATATGCTGATAAAATAACACATTAATGTTGTTTGCACTTGTATGATTATTTCTGACTGTGAATATTAACATTGATTAATAATGTGATGGTCACAACACCAATTGCAACACATTACAATGTAATAATTCACAACAAGCAATGACTCCTTACAATATGAATATTCACATCATCTAATAATCAGGCAAAACTCATACAATAATCAGTGATATGTAAACATTGACCTTATGCAATAACCATGCTACATTGCATGCCATGCAACCATTACATGCTTCTAATATTGAAGTTCACATCATAAAATACAAAACATTAAAATATGATAATCCACAATAATAATAACTTCAGTGAATGTGAACAGTCACATTCACATTCACATTCACTGAAATACCCACCTAATAAGCATTACATTGATAAATGAAAGTATCCACCTGTTGCAAAAACACAAAAACAAGAAACTGAACACCTATATTATAATCTCATATATGGGGATATATTTTCTGTATACCAACACGTGGCCAAGGTGACGCCAATGTGTCAGCCAAGGTGTCACGTGTCTTGGTCATAACGCCGAGGTGATCTCGGCAAGGCCGAGGTTATCTCTGAAGATATCGGAATCCAAGATAAGCGGATAAGGCACAAGAGTCCTAGAATGTGGGAAGACTTTAGTTGGGTAAGGATAAGACTCATAGGGAGTTTATCCCAATCCGACTGAGAGTCCCAGATTAGCAGTGATCTTGAGTCCATTAGAGCTAGGCTTCTAGTGGAACTAGGACTGAGTTAACTTAAAAGAAAGGCACCCCCGATGGGTCTAAGGTACGCAATTTATATTTTGAACAGTGAAATTAGCACTATTGATTATCTTTGAGAGATATACTGACTTGATCGTCGGAGTGCCCCCAGGTGGACGAACCACCGCCGGAATCTTCTCTTTCTGTTGTAGGTCAGCCAGGTGTCATCTATTTTGCCAGTTCTCTCCAGCTGATTACTGAGTTGGCAGTGTGATCAGAAAATCACTCACACAATTTGGCGCCGTCTGTGGGAAAGAAAGAAGAATAGATGGCCAGCAACGGACAGAAGGAAAAGATTGGGGACAACACTCCTGCTGGGAGTGGCAGGCCTATCGACCTTGACATCGAAGGAGACAACCGCAACACAGAAAATTGTGACCAGAATCACAGCAACAAAGACGTCTGCTAGGATGGCGACGCACCAAGGAAGCCAGATTGAAGTGGGTACTACAAAGAGGATGACCTCTAGGTATGGAAGGATAGATGCCCACAGAGGGACGAAGAGGTTAAAGAGATGGCGACCAAGTTGGCAGACCTGCAATCGGTCGTTAACTTCATGATGCAAAACAATGTCATCGACCACCATTCATTGCATGACACGCCGATTCAATGACCCAATACCCGAAGGAGGATGAAAACTATCCCAATAGCCCGTCAACACACCAGGAGCGAAAGACACTCTCACTAACCTTCCAGGGAGGTTGGACGAGGAGAGTCAAGAAGGGAAGAATCATGGAGAACGCATCGCACAAAGGAGGTAGACCCCAAAGGACATCGGCATGTTTAGGGGCGAGCGCTGTGCTTTGACACAACTCATGGAGAAGGGTCAAAAAGGGCTCACAACGAAGTTGAGAGCAGTGCACCTAAAAGATGAAATCAGGAGATAGCCGAGCTCCTGGGCGAACAAAGGAGGACTCGAGAGATTACCTCAAAAGGAAGCAACAGAATGCCTATGCCGAGATAAATTCCCCAGATAAGCCGATGACACCATTCTCGGTGGAGTTGGACAGGTTTGAGGCGCCGAAGAGATTCAGTATGCCGAGGTTCCAAATATACGATGGTAAGTCGGACCCCAACTTCCACGTTGGATTATACTTGAACTTAATGGCATTGTATAGTGGGAACGAGCCGTTACTCTGCAAAGTATTCCCCTCATCCTTCGGGGAGATTGCATCAGATTGGTTCCACAAACTACCAAAAGGAAGCGTGAAGACTTGGGAAGGCCTGGCCGAGATGTTTGTGGCTAGGTTCGTGACAAACAAGCTACAGCCATTGCGTGTGGACGCATTGATGGCTTTGAAGATCAGTAAGGATGAAGGCCTTAGGGCCTATGCAAAAAGATACTATGAGGCGTTCAACCGAATACCAGAATGTAATGAAGAGGTGGCGGTCGTATCTTTAAAAAACGGCCTAAAAGACAACTGCCCGCTACGAAAGTTTTTGGCAAAGACACTGCCAAAAAGCATGGAAGAGCTCATGGCCAGAATTGAAAAATACGCCAGAGCCGAGGAAGATACATCGGGGACTAAGGAGACCAAGCATGAAAAAGGAAACGGCTCGCCGAAGCGAGACCGAGGTAACAATGGATCCAACAAGCAAGAGACAGAACTGAGGGTTGCCCAAGCAGTGACAACTATGTTCCGAATCCCAATCTACAAAGTCCTGGATCGAATTCAAAATCAACCCTATTTCAGAACACCAGCGAGGGCACTGGAATAATTTATGGGAAGAAACCTTGGCAGGCATTGTGCCTACCACA
Source organism: Camellia lanceoleosa (assembly GCA_025200525.1). Taxonomy (NCBI): domain Eukaryota; kingdom Viridiplantae; phylum Streptophyta; class Magnoliopsida; order Ericales; family Theaceae; genus Camellia; species Camellia lanceoleosa. The sequence goes on along the minus strand of CM045761.1, from coordinate 73,832,412 downwards.
ATGAAGATGGACATATGACTCAGGGCTGTAGAGCCCTGAAAGCACACTTAGAAGACCTGGTGAGGCAGGGTCATCTGAGAGACCTTGTCGATGAAGCCAGGACAAGAGAAGAGCATGCAAGATTGCCTCAGGCACCAGCGGCCCTGCCCCCTCCCCAGCACAGCAACCTCAAGCAGGAGGACCTCGGGTAGTCAATGTGATTCACTCGAAGGTTAACGAGAACAAAATCAGGGGGGGAGACCCAGAAGGTGAAGCACTTGCAACATATCTACCAAGTCGGGGAGAAGAGACATCGGGCAAAGGAGTGCCAAGGACCAGTAGTGTCCTTTTCAGAAGCCGACCTTGAGATGGTACAGCATCCGCATAATGATACATTGGTAGTATCCCTCCAGGTTGAGGAGTGCCAAGTAAAACGCATCCTGATTGACCAAGGCAGCTCTTGTGACATCATGTACGTTCGATATTACAAGGAGCTCGGCCTTCACCCAGACGATATGGAGCAGTCCAACAGCCCAATGGTTGGGTTCAATGGAACGCCGACATGGCCATTGGGAACAACCAGCTTGGAGGTGCAGGCAGGCACCAGGAAGGTAACAACAGAGTTCATCGTAATCGACACACCCTCTCCTTACAACATCATCTTGGGAAGGCCATGGTTGTATGCAATGGGGGCTGTTCCTTCAACTTTGCATCAACTATTGCGGTTCCCAACAGAGCATGGGATTGAAGAGATCAGAGGAGACCAATTGCAGGCAAAAAATTGCTCAATGGCAGCAATGAAATCCACCTGCAGCATTCGAGAACCAGAGAAGGCAGAGATCGAAGATGAGGACGTGGAGGTCCTAGAAGATGTCGGCAAGGAACCAGCCGAGAAGAGTGAAGAGGCACTGAAGAAAATCCTCGTCCAGGAGGGGGATGAAGAACGCTTCTTTCCTCTCGGCTCGGGTTTAGCCAAAGAGGAGGAAAAAGAGTTGGAAGCTTTTTTTAGAGCAAATATTGAGGTGTTCGCGTGGACGCCTTACGAAATGCCAGGCATTGACCCCAAGGTCACTTGCCATAAGCTGAACGTTGACAGGTCGGCCAAACCTGTAATCCAACGAGCGAGAAGACCGACGTTGGCACACGTCGAAGCAGTGGAAGAGGAAGTGGACAGACTTCTCGAGGCCAGGGCCATTCGAGAGGTAAATTACCCGACGTAGCTATCGAACACAGTAGTGGTGAAGAAGAAGAACGGTAAATGGAGGGTCTGTGTAGACTTTACCAGTTTAAACAAAGCCTGTCCCAAAGACAGCTTCCCTCTATCCAAGATTGACCAGCTAGTGGATGCCACCTTGGGGCATGGAAGGATGAGCTTCCTGGATGCCTACAGGGGGTATCACCAGCTAGCTATGGACCCTGTGGATAAAGAGAAGACTGCGTTTATTACTCCCAGAGGGCTGTACTGCTACAGAGTGATGCCCTTCGGGTTGAAAAACGTAGGCGCAACTTACCAAAGGTTGGTAACCAAGATGTTCAGACACCTGATTAGCCGAACGGTGGAAGTCTACATCGACGACATGGTCGTGAAGATCAAGGAACCAGAAGGACATCTGGCTTACCTCAAAGCAGTCTTTGAAATCCTGAAATCATACCGGCTCCGACTCAATGCATCAAAGTGCGCATTTAGAGTGGGATTTGGTAAGTTTTTAGGATACCTGGTGACCAAAAGGGGCATTGAGGCTAGCCCAGATCAGATTAAGGCCATCTTGGAGTTGAAGAGTGTGACGTCGGCAAAACAGGTACAAATGTTGACTGGAAGGGCCGCAACCCTAAATAGGTTCATCAGCAGAAGCTTAGATAAGTGCAAACCTTTCTTCAACTTAGTGAAGAAAGCCACAGATTTCTTATGGACTGAGGAGTGCGAAGCCACATTGGTCAACCTGAAAAAGTACCTGACCACGACCCCAGTCCTCTCAAATCCAGAACCTAGAGAGGAGTTGTTTCTGTACTTAGCAGTTTCAGAACACGCAGTAAGCGCAGTGGTGATCCGAGAAGAAAAAGGGGAGCAAAGGGCTATTAACTATGTAAGCAAAACCTTGGCCGATGTAGAAACAAGGTATCTACCCTTAGAGAAATTGGCACTGACTTTGGTAATGGCGTCAAAGAAGCTGAACCATTATTTCTAGGCCCATAAAATTGTGGTGCTAACTGAACACCCCTTGAAGTCCTTGCTGCAACAAGGAGACTTGACAGGAAGAATAGTCAAATGGGCAGTCGCCCTAGGCCAATATGACCTGGAGTACAGACCTAGAACAGCAATCAAAGGCCAAATTCTGGCCGACTTCGTGGCGGAGTTCACACCGGAATCCATTGAACATCGGGCTCCGTTGAGCCGAGGTGAACGATGTCCAAACAGGCAAGAAGAAGCCCAGCCAAAGGCGAAAGAACAAAGGAAAGATGAAAAACTCAGACCATGCAGCATTTACATCGGCGACTCCTTTCGACTGTTCGTTGATGGGAGTTCAAACCGATAGGGAGCAGGGGCAGGAGTAGTTTTGATATCTCCAGATGGGCAGATAATAGAACAATCGATTCGTTTGGGGTTCAAGGCCTCAAACAATGAAGCAGAGTACGAAGCACTCATTGCAGGACTAAAACTGGCAGCAGCAGTATAGACAGATGAGGTAATAGTCTTTTGTGACTCACAACTCATAGTTAACCAAACAACAGGTGAGTTTGCAGCCCGAGATGAAAGGATGTCGGCCTACGCAAAAGAGGTCATCAGGTTGTCAGCCTTGTTTCAGAATTGTCGACTACTTCAAGTAAGCCGAGATGATAACAATCACGCCGATGCGTTGGCCAACCTAGCTAGTGCGATACAACCTGGAAAAGCAAGGACAATAATGGTTGACTACTTGTCGGGCCCGAGCATCAAACCACTGACCACAGAGCGTGAAGCAATGTGTGTGGACATGGGATCAAGCTGGATGGATACAATTGTTGCATTCTTGAAAGAAGGAAAGCTGCCATACGACCACAAGGAGGCACACAAGATCAGATTGAAGTCGGCAAGATTCATTCTGACAGTGGAAGGACATCTCTACAAAAGATCCTTCACTGGACCCCTTTTGAGGTGTATATATCCTTTGCAAGTTGAAGATTTTTTATATGAAATTCATGAAGGAATTTGTGGAAGCCACGCTGGGGGCAGATCACTTGCCCATAGGGCCATTACTCAGGGGTATTGGTGGCCCTACATGCAGAAAGATGCAGAAGCCTATGTGAAGAAGTGTGAAAAATGCCAAAGATTTGCACCTCTGATACACCAACCAGCAGCAGACCTGAACCCTATATCCAGTCCTTGGTCATTTGCCCAATGGGGCATGGATCTCGTTGGGCAACTACCCCAAGCAACTGGGCAAAGGAAGTACTTACTGGTAGCAACGGATTACTTCACTAAATGGATAGAAGCTGAACCCCTTGCCAAAATCCGAGATGTAGACGTGAAGAACTTCATCTGGAAAAATATCATCACAAGATTTGGGATTCCAAGAGCAATAGTTGCCGACAATGGAACACAATTTGACAGTAAGCTAATCAAAAGCTTCTGCGCAAAGTTCAAGATCAAGAACTACTTTTCAACCCCAAGTTTTCCTCAGAGCAATGGACAAGCAGAAGCATCCAACAAAGTTATCTTGGATGGAATAAAGAAGAGGCTGCAGACAGCCAAAGGAAAGTGGGTGGATGAACTACCAAGTGTGCTCTGGGCATATCGGACTACGCCAAGAAGATCAACGGGGGAATCCCCCTTTTCCATGGCCTATGGCACAGAAGCTGTCATTCCACTAGAGGTCGGCATCCCTGGGATCAGAACTCAGGGAGTAGAAAACGGGACTAATGATGTACTCTTAGTCCGAGATCTGGACCTACTAGAAGAAAGAAGAGAGAGAGCTGCAATTCAGCTGGCAGCATACTAGCAGCAGCTTGCCAAAGCTTACAATAAAAAAGTTAACCCAAGGGAATTCCAAGTTGGCGACCTAGTCTTGAGAAAAGTCGTCGGCAACAGGAAGGATCCCAGGGAGGGCAAGCTTGGCCCAAACTGGGAAGGATCCTACAGAATCACTTCGGTATTGGCCAATGGGGCATATCAGCTTGAAGATAATGAGGGCAAAGAGTTGCTAAGACCTTGGAACACTTGCAATTTGAAATTTTTCTATCATTAGAATTTTTTGTCATTTTGTCGAAGTAAATAAATAAAGTTTTAGCTTGTTTATATATATACACTTGTGACTGATAAAGATACATAACGTTGTTTCTGGAATACATGTATAATGAGAACCCAAGTGGAACTTAGGTTCACATCAGGGGGTAGAGAAAAGAGATAGGATGTTTAACACTTGTTGAAACTTGAGAAAAGTTTACAAGTTGAAGTTAAACCGATATGATGTTTAACACTTGTTGAAACTTGAGAAAAGTTTATAAGTTGAAGTTAAACCGATATGATGTTTAACACTCGTTGAAACTTGAGAAAAGTTTACAAGTTGAAGTTAAATCGATATGATGTTTAATACTCGTTGAAACTTGAGAAAAGTTTACAAGTTGAAGTTAAATCGATATGATGTTTAACACTTGTTGAAACTTGAGAAAAGTTTACAAGTTGAAGTTAAACTGAGATAATGTTTTACACTTGTTGAAACTTGCGAAAAGTTTACAAGTTAAAGTTAAACCAAGGGAGTATTAAGCTAAGTACTTATGTACTTGCCGATGTAAACTAAGGTGTTTCACCCTGAGAAGGTTGCACAAGACTACGGTGCATCTTGAAGACATGAAATTATTCTAAGTATGAAAGTCATACAAGAAACAATAAAGGGAAGACAAACATGCAAACATTCAAGAAAGAAGGAAGTTGTATTCATTAAAAGGCATGTTGGCCCTATGAAAATCTTACATTGTCTCAAAAACAAAGAAGTACTAGGTACAAAGCACAGAAAAACATGAAAATTTCAACAGCATTAGCAGGCTGGGTTTGGACCTCGGAGGACTGCTGAGAAACAATCTCGGCGGCTTTCTCAGCCGCAAGCTCAGCGTCAATTTCTTGAAGGTTTTCATTAAGCCTCTTGTCGGCAAGGATCACCTCGGATGATGCTTTCTCGGGAGTACCATCTTTAGGAACCTCCTCAACCTCCTCAACCTCCTCATCTTCAATCAAGTCTAGGACTTGCTCATTTTGAGGAGGAGACTTGGCCCCAGCAACATCTTTTGACTTCCTCACTAAAACCTCATCCTTGGAGTTAGAGTCTTCATAAGCGGATTGGCTTGGAGTTGGGGGGAATGGAAGAGGAATAGCGTCGGCGTTCCTGAGGGGCGAGTCCTAGGGGATTGCAAGCTTTTTTAGAAGAGACATCCAACCAAGGGTGAAACCCTTGTTGCATGCCTGCTTCACTTGCTTTTCATAGTCCGCCGTGACATCGGCCACCCCTTCGTTGTAGCCCTTCTCGTCGGCGGCTTTGACTTCGGCCTCTTTGGTGGCCAGGGCGTCTTGAAGCTCCTTTTGGGCCTCGGCCATCTTGTCCTCGGCCTCTTTTAGTTGGGCTTGAAGGACTTTGTTTATCGCCTCAGCAGCACCAACCTTTTCTTTAGCTGCGTCCTTTTCTTTGATGGTAGCCTCGGCCTGCTCTTCCAACTTCTTCATTTTTGATTGTAGACTTTTGTTGGTCTTTTGCAGACTGGCCACTTCCCTCTTCTTCTCGGCCAACTTCTCCCGGTTCTCGAAAGATTGAACCGAGAAAGAATGGGCATGCTGGATTGCCTGAGAAAAAATACAACAAAGCAGAAGTTATTACAAAATTTTTCTAAGTACACAAAAGAAAGAAGAACGAACGAAATAAGGACACTTACTTGAACAGAACATTGGAGCATCAGGGCATAGTTCTCATATTCGCTCAACTCGGCGTTTCGGTCAAGATCGCCGGGGAAAAGCAGAGCGGTGCTGAGAGCAACACCGACGTTAATATCATCGGAGCTATCTCCAGCCATGACTGGCTTATCCTCCAAGGTAATTTGGAGGGCCCAGGGGGAATCAGGCTTTTGAGACCCCGAGGTAGTTGCAGCTGATGACCTCGGCCTCTTGGATTTGGTGGATTCGGACGGCTGTGTTTCGGTAGACCTCTTCGCAGGAACAGAGGCGGTCTTCTCACTTTCAGCCAATTTGGATATTGGCAAAGTATCCTCAGTTTCAACCTGAGTCACCTTTGCCTTCGGACTATGTCCATATTTTGCACTACTAATCCTAAATTGAAAATTTTATTGCCATCATTACACGTCATTATAGATTAGACAAGTTCAAATTCACGCCACCAAATATAATGGCCATAAACAATACGCAAACATCTGCCCATATTGATTTAATTAACAATATGTGAACGTTCACATTGTTCACACAAAGTGAACATTCACAACATTCAAAAAACAGAGTCTTATATGAACGCAGACAAAAACTATAACCTTATTCAACAAAAATAAACTTGCATCTCCATCTATTCTAGAAAATGAAGTTGAAAGCAAAAAACAAAGTATACAATCTTTTATATAAATCCAAACATAAATGAACATGCATCCCTAAACAAAATGATACTAACCTTGAGGCGAAATTATCTACTCGTTCTCTCCCTAAATTATGTAAGAAATAGAGCATAAACAAACAATACTAATGTAGTCTTGATTCGTCATCTTCCTCCAACACACCAACGAAACCCTAGCACAACGAAACAACACCACAATGAGAGTGAAACTGATTTACAATAAAAAATGTAAATCATAGTAATTGCCAAAATAGAAGGATAGTAAAATAGAAAACATGTATATTCTTTTTGTTTGTAATATATATTAACAATAAACATAAGAGTATAATAGTCTAACAAAAATGTAAATAAGTAAAAAAAAAAGACCTTATGAAATAAAAGTATAAACATATGGGACTAATTAGGTTATAAATTTCTTTCATGGACTTCTTGGGTTAGAACACTCCTAAATGAGATTTATCAATAAAAATCCCTTAATTTTATATTACTAATTCTTCTTCTAATTTAATTATTATTTTTTAATATCACAATGAATATTTATTTTATTATTTTATAATTTAAAATATATGATACAAAATTATTATATGATAATTATACTTTTATAAAACGATATAACTAAAATTATCAAAATACATAAATAATTTAACTAAAATTAATATATATAAGTATTCATGTAACGATTTTGTAGAACGATAGCACCAATATTATCAAAATAAATAATTAAAACCATAGTTGAATTTAATTTTAATTTTAAATTAAAATTATTCTTTTATAACACACATTGTACCATCAAATATTTATATATATAAAAAATAGCACGCGCATTGCATGGGTCAACTGCTAATTTGTCATTAAAATTATGTTCCATTAAGTGTGTACACAAAAATAAATAGGTGTGTTAAAATAGAATTACTCCTATGGTGGTATTCACACTTTTTGTTTTCCTAAAAATCGTACATAGAGACAAATAAGACTTGAACCAATGACCGTGGGTTTAATGATGAAAATTCTTATCATTTGAACAACACATGCTATATGGGATGTCTTTATCATTATGTTTATAATGTTAGTTTTTTCAAGTTACACACACATTAAATGTGTGGACCGCTAGTATATATATAATCTATATCCCTATATCACATTTTATTTTTTAAGCTGTCCAACATCTTTGTTTGCTTTTCTTTCTTTTCTTATCATCCAAACAAAAAATGGAGACTCCTCTCCAATTAGGTATCCTAAGTGAAGCATGCTGTTGGGCCATCTTTGTTTGTTTTCCTTTCTTTTCTTACCATCCAAACAAAAAAAAAAGAAGCTCCTCTCCAGTCGCGTATCCTAATTGAAGGATGCTGTGGGGCCTCTGTGGCCTCACCACATAGCCCTCATTTTCGAGTTGTTCAATGTGTCAGTATTTTAACCTTACAAAAAAATCACGTTGATTAGATATATTGATAACAACTTGATTAGATCACATTTGTATAAATAATTTATTTGAAAACTCATACTTACCGTTGATAGAAATATGATCTGATCAAGTGGTTATCGATATCCGATCAATGTAATTTTTTTTAGATATGAAATACTCGGTAAACCCTACACATTAAACATTTCAAAAATTAGGCTATGGAGACCCAACAGTGCCCTCCAATGTGATTTGGATTGGAGAGAAGATTTGGCCAAAAAAAAAACCTAATAATAGAAAGAGTAATTAAGGAAGAAGATAACTACATACCCCCTCAAAGGATATGTACTATATGCATTGTATAATTATAGAAGAAAATTATATAATTTCATACTTTATGAATTAACAAAAAAAAAATTATAACCAAACATAAGAAAGTCATAACCAAATATCTTAAAATAATATCATAATTAAAAAAAAATAATCATAATTAACAAAAAAAGAATAACATAACTAAAACTACATATGACATGACGTGTCTATAACAGAATGCTCTTAATTTCTAATCTTGAGGGCAGATTCAATTCGACCAATGAAGAATCAATAGATAAACACCACACCTATACACACACACACACACAGAGTATACAAACAGGTGATGGCTACGATTCGATGGAGCCTGAGATGTGGCTGTTGGAATTCACGAAGATGGAAGCAGACACCACCATAAAGTCAGTCTGATTGATGTCGTCCCAGTCCCACATCGAAACTTCGACGTTATAGACATGGAGTTTATAAGAAAGAAGAAAAGAGAAGGCATTGTCCCTTCGGGGACATCCGATAAAATTGGAACGATACAGAGAAGATTAGCATGGCCCCTGCGCAAGGATGACACGCACAAATCGAGAAATGGTCCAAATTTTTTTCTATCTTTTTGCTTCGACAAATTTGCAGCAGAAGAATCGGTTTTTTTTCTATCTTTTTGCTTCGACAAATTTGCAGCAGAAGAATCGGAGAGCTAGGGTTTCGTATACTTTTTTGCCTCAATTTCTTTGAGAAATTGGTACAATCATCGAAGAGATGGCCTTTCTTTTTGCAGGAATGTATTTGTTGTATGTATTTGGCTATCTTCTTGATGCCGATGACTTCAGGGACATTCTCTTCATCAACGGCAGCTGATTAGTAACTGTTTACAATTGATTCGAAATTCATTTTTATTTTTATTATTGTTTTTTTAAATTTAAGTTTAATATCCTCTTCTTCTAGACTTAAAAGCTACTAGTTTTGTTTCAATTTCGTTTGTCCAGAATGAGTGACTAAAAGTGGAAAAGGACAAATCACTTCAAAGTTAAATTTTTGTTTCTGACTAAAAGTGGTGAGATTTGGTCTATGGATGGGGTTAATTGTTTCTGAACTTGGCCTCATATTTGGATTCTATAAGACCAAATCTTGGTTATTTATTTTCATTTATTTGTGTACATGTACATACCCTGCATCCTCTCAAGCATGACGTGTTCACACCACTACTTGGTCTAGTTTAATTTGGATCTATTTGAACTCTATGGAGTCACTATGATTTCAATAGTAAACTCTTGATCTTGAATTTCTAGTTGACATGTCAATTTGCAGTTAGTGAAATTTTACTTTTTATCATACCGCCGGGTATATCATAACATTTCAGCAACTAGTTTAATCTATTGAGCTTGCTTATAAATAATGCACTCAAATTTCAGAATGTCTAGCTTGAATCCTGAAGATGTAGTCGAACAAACTGTATACATAGCATTTCTTAAGCCCTTGTGGTATGCTTGTAGGCAATGTATCAACAACTCAGATTAGAGTTGTATGCCGTACACAACACATTTCAATTACAAGGTACTGAAGGAAATCGTCAAATGCACCCTTATTACATCTCTCTCTTCTCATGGTGATTCTCTGCTCCCCCTTCTTTTTTCTTTTTCCTTCACTCTTTCCAACCTTTGCAGCTGGTCATTTCTTCCTCTTTCTTCTGTTTTCGCTAACCATATCAATTTGCGTTTATCTGTAACACATGTTCAGTTCAATCATTTATCTTAGTTAAAAATGGAAATTCCCAAGATTGTTCGAAGGTGTTATTAATTTTTTTTTTCCTATTTTAATTTCTTTCATCACTTATTGATTCCTATTCTCAAAAAGTAGTTGTGTTTGTATTTCTTTCTATAATAAAACTTTTTTAACATTGGTTCTGTTTTGGGTGAGTGAGAAAGCCTTATATTGTGCAAAGGCAAGGGGGAGCATGGCCTATGAAACCATCAGCCACAATTACTTTACAAGCTGGGGGAAACTCAGGCTGATCCCTGAAATATATATATATACATATCCTTTCTTGCTAATCCAGTACAAGGTAATCGTGTGGGTTAATTATAAAGCTTTGTGGTCTGCCTTTGTTTAGGCTAATGTTTAGGTTGTTTAGGATTTGCCATATGCTTTTGTTTTGTTTTCATTATTCTTGGATGTCTGTATTCAAATAAAGAATTTTGCCTTACCTGTGTTTGATGTTTTCGCAAACAATCATTCTTATTTTTGTTTTCTTTTGTATTTCAGAAAGACTTGTTGCGTATTCAGGGGTGGTGCATAGGGCAGGGGAACAATAAACACCAAAGAATTTTTTTTTTGAATTTTTAAAAATTATTTCTTTTCCAAAAAAGAGAAATCCATATGAAAATAATGAGTTTTTTTTTTTTTCAACCAAATTAGCTTTCGAAAATTTTTCAGAAAATAAATTCTGAAAACTCAACCAAACAGAAGCCTCCCGCAATCAGAGCCACACCTTCTGGTTTGCAGATGGATTTCCATGTATGTGATGCAAATGCCAGCTCTGACACCTAAGATCGAAATCATAGGACTCGAGACGTTTGTCTGGCTTTGGACTTTCTGAGTACTTTAGAGTTTGTGATCAAGACTGTTTATTGTATGTGTTCATTAAACCTCGATGTATTCTACTAATTAGGCAATTTCTAGTTTATTAGGCATAAAAAAGTATGGTTTTGTGCTTGGCACATGCCTAGAAGAATAGAAAGTTGTGTCAATATGTTGAGTGTGTACGTTTACAATTGTATGGGTTGATTAGGTTCCATTATAGAAAATCAATTTAGATTAACTTGGCTTACACTAAAAGATTTTGATTGTCTACGATGATTGTTTTATCCATATGTTGCTTGCTTAATATCATAAACTGGCTATTCATCTTGTATGTGAATGCAGTGTTCTTCATGTATGAAGGTGTGTACTTTATGTGGTGAGTTGGGTTGAAATTGTTGATGCGCTTACGGAGTAATGTGAGTGATGGCTGTGTTTGGTTATTAGCATCTCTTTTGATATTTTTGAAGAATAGATTAGAAGAGTTGCCAAAACAAATAGGTCTAAGATCCGACCACTTATCTGAAGATTTGCTAATACTGTGATGGAAGAAATTATAAAGATAGGATATGTTGTGTGTGTGTTGTTTTCTGATCACACTGTCAAACAGGTATTCAGCTGGAGAGCACCAACAGAATAGATTGCACCTGAATGACCTGTCATAGAAAGATGATGTTTCGGTGGCGGTTCTTCCACCCGGGGTCACTTCGACGATCAAGTCAGTACTCAATTATCTCTCAAAGATAGCAAATAGTGCTTAACTCACTTAGTTAGAATACGAAAAGCATACCTTAGACCCATAAGGGAGCCTTACTTTTATAGTCAGCACTATCCTGATCCCTGCAGAAGTCTAGCTTTCCTTGGACTGTGGCCCAATGCTCATCTTGGACTCTCTAATAGATAAAGATAAACTCTTTAAGAGTTTTATCCTTATCCAGGCTGAGGTCCTCCCTCATTCTAGGACTCTCATCGTTTATCCGTTCATCTCGGATTCCGGTATCTTCGCAGATAACCTCGGCCTAGCCGAGATCACCTCGGCGTCATGACCACGATATGTGGCACCGCGGCTGGCACTTCGGTGCCAACTCGGCCACGTGTTGTTATCCAAAAAATATGTCCCCACAACTGCCCCCTAGATTCTATTACCTCGGCATCATGAGGTGATGAAACCTATATCATCTGAACTTATAGCATGTCGGCTAAGTTTGATCTATGCTTCATTACCGAGGTTATCACACATCGGCTCCATATGACCAAAACTTTAGTGTGTTTGCATTAATGTCTTAGAACCAAGAACCAAGTTTTTTAAAGTTTTTTAGCCGAGATCGTCCCCATAGCCGAGGTCTTTGCTTCATTAAATCAAGAACTCGAAGAGTTTCTACACGTGTATGAGTTGTCACGCACAGTAACTCAACCGTTTTCGCCACGCGTCTCTTCCCTATTGAACCGTACCTAACACGCGCCATCAAGTCGTGTTGTTTCTGCGTGCGCCGCCTGACAGACACGTCGTCCTAGGCTCACTAATTGCCATTTTGCCGCCTTTTCGTATTTTAATCAAAAACACTCTTCTCTCTCCGTCTTTTCACTTTTGCACCACCGTTTTCACTCAAGCTCCTCTCTCTCTAACTTTTGCTCCCAAATTCGCCATTTCTGTCTTCTCGAAGCTTTCTGCAACTGCCTCCATCCCCCCCTCCGGCGAGGCATTCACCGTTCTGCTACTCGTTCCATCATCGTTCAACTTCAGCATACATCACACCGGCGTCACTCTCTCTGGTAAGCCACTGCTTCCCCTTATTCTAATTTCTTATTTTACTTCAAACTTTGACATGCCTGTATACTGTCATTTGTGAGTCCGTTCATGTTCTTGATACACTTGCTGGTGTTTCTGAATTTTGTCACTTTTGAGTACCAGACACACCTTATTTTGGGATTTCTGGTTGTTCAATCTACTTTTGGTTCATAGCCCATATGCACACATATGCATTGTTTTTGATTTTTAATCTGTGTTCTTGAATTTTTGCTACCCTCTTGAGTCTGAATCATGACGTTTCTCTGTTTTCTTGTTGTTTTTTTTTTTTTTTTCAGATTCTTGCTCCTAATTTCTATTTTAATAGCTCTAGGTTTGGGATTTGCCTTAGAACTCACAAACTTTAGGAAAACTGTAACAATCTCCCCCTGATCTCTAAAAAACCCTTGCCCCGTTCTGTTTGAGGTTTTAGCCGAGGTCCCTCAAAACCATACAAACCACTTTCTTCTGAATTCTCTCACCTTACCCCTCTTAACCGACATCATGGGTATGTTTAGGTGAAGGGTAGACACCCCAGAGAAGCTTGAACACTTTAAGCAAGAGTTCTCCATCCCTGCCGACGTTCATCTTAGGTTGGCTGGGAAGGAGGACTCCATCATGCCCAAAGACAACTCCATGCCCTTCCCAGTAGTAGCCTTCATTGAGTACTGGCTTAGGTTCCCCCTTGACATCCTCTTCCGCCAAGTCCTTCACTACTATAAGCTTAACCCGATGCAATTAGCCATTAACTCTTACAGAGTTATCAACGGTATCATTGCCTTAGCTAGCTGAGAAAACGCTAGGATAACCCTAGCCGATATCCAATACTGCTATACAATGTGTGGCCTGAAGTTAGAAAAGGGATACGTCTACTACCTTAAGCCGAGATCCACTGAATACAAACTCATCGCCGACCTCCCGGACTCCAACAAGGGTGCTGGAGACGATTACTTCATCGTCTCGGGCAACTGGGAGTTCCCACCAGATGATGACCTTCACCTCTACTCCTTAAGCCGAACAGTTTTCAGAGAGGGAAATGGTAAGAGCCAAGTGTCGCTTTTCTTGCTTTCTAGCCTTTATTATTTTTTGATAATTTTGTATGTTCTAATATCTCTTTTTTTACTTGCAGTCCTTCCTTAACCTCCTAAGGACTTTCACAAGACATTCTTTCCCAGCAAGGACTTCAAGAAGCTGCTGGACTTGCCTATTAATCAGCGCAAGGCTTCTCTACTACTGAACTACATCCCGACCTACAAGTTCATCCTCCCTGACGTCCCTAAGAAGAGCAAGTCTCCACCTTCAGCAACAACGTCCCCAACTACCTCATCACCAAGGCCTGACCAAGCCTCCACATCCGGCCCAGCAGAACAACCATCAACTTCTGCTCCACAACTGATTCCACCTTCTCAGCTTCAACGCCAACGTCGAGCTCCACTTCTTGCCCCCGCAGGCAGAACTCATAGCCAAAGACGCCGAAGTACTGAGGCATCGGCTTACGATCCAGCCAATCCACCAACCGCACTTCCAGTGATCCGCTTTGGCACTAAAGTTACTGTTGCCGTCTCTGCCGACGAGATGTGGCGAAAAAAGGTCTTTGCTGAAGACCTTCTTGCCGACATCCCCAATGTCGTCACAGTGCAATCTTCACCTTCTTAGTCCCAGCCCAAACCGAAGCCAAAGAGGCTGAAGAAGGCCCAAGCAAAGGCACCTGGCCGATCTCAAAAATGGCTGAGGTAGAAAAAAGTTCCTCTGCTGCCGAAAAGAGGCCCGTCGAGGCTGAACCCTCAGAATCCACCAAGTCGAAGAAGCCGAGGTCGGACTCAGCAGCCACCTCGGGTTCTCTTAAATCAGATGACCCTTGGGCCCCCTCCATCACAATTGAGGATAAGCCAGTCAAAGCTGGTGACAGCGCCTCTGATATTGAGGTCGGCGTCGCCCTCTCCATTGCGCTGCTCCTTCCCAATGACCTCAACCGAATGGCCGAGGTCAGTGAATATGAAAATTTCGCTTTGATGATTCAGCATTCTGTACAGGTAAATCTCTAACACTTGGTACTCTTCATTCTTGGTCTTTAAACTTAATGTTAAACTTTCTTTATTTTGTTTTTTCTAGGCGATCCAGCACTCCCATTCCTTCGCGATGCAAGCCGAGGAAATAAAGAAAGAGTTGGTTCGCAAGACAAAGGAGGCGACTGCTTTGCTCAAGTCCCTGAACAGAGCCGAGGCCAAAATGAAATCTTTAATAGATCAGGCCAAAGCAGCCAAGCAAGCTCAGGATGAGGCCGAAGAAAGGGTGGGGGCTGCTGAGGCTGTTGCCGAGGTCCTCAAGACCGAGAAGAAAGACGCCGAAGCAAAAACAGTCGAAGCCCAAGCCGAACTCCAAGATGCCCTGGCCATAAAAGCCGCTGAGATCAAAACGGCGGACGAGAAGGTCTACGCCGAGAGGGCAGCCGACGTCCGCGAGGACTACAAAAAACAAGTCAAACAGGCATGCAAAAAGGGTTACACCCTTGGTTGGATGGCTGCTCTGAAGGAGTTGGCTGTCCCTGAGGACTTTCCTCTCAAAGATGAATGCTGACTTGTGCTGCCATTTCCTTCCATTTCAAGCCAATTTGAGGCTGAGTCTGGGGAAGAAGAAGAAGAAGAAGATGGAGACGAAGACGAGGATAAAGAGGCCGAGGTGGCGGCTGATGTTGAAATTTCTGCTTGGGCCAAGTCTCCAACTCTGAATGAGCAAGTCTTAGACTTGACTCAAGATGAGGAGGACGAGGTCTCAAAAGATGCCTCCCCCAAGACAACATCCGAGGTGCCAATCGTCGAGAAAAGCCTCGATCAGACTCTAAAAGAGATCGACGCTGAGCTCGAGGCTGAGAAGGCTGCCGAGAACATTTCCCAGTTGTCTTCTGGGGCCGAAACATAGCCTGCCACCGACGCTGAGTAGCCTGATGTAGACGTCCCCAAACGTCCCGGGAGGGAAATCCCGTTTTGTTCGATTTTGGGCTCACTACAGTTCAGGACTCAATGTCACGGTCCTGTATCTAATCTCGTCGAGTGCAATGCAAGACCGATGAATCATCAAAGAGTCCAAATCCGGCAAATCGTTTTGGAAACAGATTTTTTGAAAGAAGTGCCAAACATGGACTGCTTTGCCAGATACAGAGTTGCCACCTAAATATTTTATTTTGGGAAATTTAGGAAACCCTGACTCGTTTGCCTAAGGCCACGTGTCCGTCATCACCAAAGTTGCCTTGGCTCGGGAACTTAGGTACGATTGGGGAAGGTCACTTCGTGAGCACCCCCGCTCGCCCGATCAAAGATCGGCCTCTACTAACCATGATATCTAGTTTTGAAAACATTGTGTGCTCTTATTCCGGTTATTAGCCTAGATTTACTACGTGATGCGCACTGCATACAAGTATAGACCAGGTCACCTGAATTGAAACAAAACATTTCATGTTTGTTTTTGAAAAATGGTTTGCTACTCGCAAGTAGGCTTAAAATGGAGATTTTGCCACCCTCAGGTGGGCTTAGAAGAGATGGTTTTGCTACTATCTAGTGGGCTTAAAACTCACAGTCGATGATTTGTTCCAATCCAAATAACCCAACCTTTACCCAAAGGCACTCAGGCAGTTATATCACATAAGCATATAGCCTCATGGTAAGCATGCTATCATGGTAGTCACTCACACACATGCAAGGATGCTAAAGCATAAAAACTTACCGAGTACTCCAAGTCAAAACAGAATCTAATTAGAGATCATGCATGATCCTAACTATACAGAAATGCCTAATGCAACACATACAAAAATGCAACTATAGCAGGCTCGGCTATTCTAAACATGGCATGTGGAATGCTACAACTAACAAGTATTCAACTCGGAATTGAAATACAAATGTAGTTAGTATGATGCACCGAGCCCGGTGTATGCAAGACAGATGAATGAATGCAAACATGCTATCATACTGTATGCTAATTGAAACATGCCCTAATCTAACCATTATAAGCTGGTAAATAAAAGGGAGAAAGACGTGGGGTTGGAAGACATACATCACACGCACACACACTTATTACAATTGCATCCTCGCTCGGAGGGTCCGAAAGAATAATATATAGTCCCAAATAAATACAGTCCGAATAAATACAAAATCCTAATTAATTAACAAATTAACTAAGGAAAGCGGTAAACTAGCATGCAAGCTAGGGACTGCCTCGACTCTGCTCCGGGTGATGGATGATGCATGTTCGGGCTGCCTTTGTGCGGAAATCCACTGCGATGCCTCAATTAGCCTCTGTTTGCAATTGTTCTTAGAATGCGTGCCAAGTTTCGGAAGGCTGCTGATTCTTGATTTGCTGCAACAGAGAGCAGAAAAGGGGCATGGCAATGTATTTTCACATATGTATGCTTGACTACTCTTCAGGGAGCGTAGTCCTCGATCCTCGTACCACCAATCACGCATCTTGATGCATGATGGCCGAAGAGTTGAATTGCACTACTCAATATGAAATGAATGCACGTATAAACACAACAAGACCGAGACTCCATCATGGATAATCCGGAGTGTCGGTGACTGGGAATTGAGACACGTTCTGTCACTCAAAGTACGAAACGTCCCTCGTTTCCCGTGCTCGGGCTAACTCCTACCCAAAACACAATGCGATATGCATGACATGCATGAATGCAACTAAGATACAACCTAACATGCATAATGCTATGGAATGGCATACACGATGCATGAGGTAACATGGCATACTTGATGCGCTAACATATAACCTTGCACACACAATGCTATGAAATGGCATACACAATGCATAATGGGCTTACACCAACACGAGTGGACCTCAGCCACACTCACATAAGTGGCCATTAGATGAAAATGAGACACTCGAAATGCGTGCACGCGTGCACGCAAACCGAGGACCGAACCTAAGGCACGAATGCCACTCTACCAAAGCATGGTAAGGCATGGAACATAGTATGCAAACAAGCAAATTTCAGCACTGAAATATGATGCTAAACAGCCCCGAATCATGAAAACATGGCACCCGATGCATGGGGTGAGACTCGAAACTCAAAACTAGGCACATGGAATGACTTACAGCTATACAAAGCATGCATTATTTGAACATGAAGTATGAAGACAGAGTCAAGGCAGTCCCAAAACATGGACTTTTCCAGTTTAAAGCAAGGCCAAAAAGTGCTAGCAAGATGGCTTAAATTAGCATGCAATTTTGACTAGTAAACATGGTTTACATGGCAAGTCTATGAAGCACATGGAATCTCACTAAACCAGCAAAAATCAGTGAACTAAACATGCCAAAATACGCCCAAATACACAGGGAAAGACAACCAACACATGCACAGATGAGGGTTTTCTTTAGAGGACATACCAAGGGGTTATTAGACACATACAAGATGGACATGAAGCATGACCAAAACAACTTTGGAAATCAAATATGGTAGTCCCAAAACTCACCAAATTGACCCTGAAATGTGACTTCAAAGCATGCAAGATAGGGTCTCTTTGGAAGGCCAAAATGACCACCAAACAAGTCAAGGTGAGAGGGGGTCACCCCCCCCTCTGATTTGGGCTCTCAAAACAGTGTCTAAGCCACTGAAAATCCGCTGGATTTCAGTGGCTAATAGGCCAAAACGAAGCCAATGCAAATGCTCACATGTATAGCTCAAAACATGGAGAAATAAAGCATGCAAAGAGGGAGATGACTCCAAAAAAAAATGGAACCTTAAACAAACTCAAAGAGGAGGTCAAAAAAAGACCTTTTCCAGTTTATATCAAAGCTCAAAAGTGAACACAAATAGGGCTAATCTACCATGCAAAAATGGCCCTAAAAGGAGAGATAAAGGCAAGGGACAGCAGCTGGCCCCAAATGGCAAAGATCCCTTCAACAATGTTGAAGAGGGGCTCAAAAAAAGGTACTTTACAATTTACATCAAGCCACGAAAATGAACACAAGTGAGGCTAAACTACCATGCAAGAAAAGGCCTGAAAGAGGGGTAAAGAGACAAGTGGTAGCTTCTGTCCTCAAACAGAGGAGATCCCTTCAACAAAGTTGAAGAGGGGCTCAAAAAAAGCCTCTTTCTAGTTTATAACCAAGTCTAAAACAGCTCACAAATAAGCCTAAAATACTATGCAAAAATAGGCCTAAAAGAGGGTTTAAACACAAAGGGTAAGAAGGAAGCCTCAAACAGGGAAAGGCCCTTAATCAAACATGAAAAGGGGCTCAAAATATGATCATTTCCAGTTTGGGTCGGAGCCCAAAAATGCTTGAAAGCAAAGATTATAAATGAAGCAAGAAAAGACTAGTTTAGGGGAAAAGTGTGCTTACCCTTGAAGAACAATCTTTCCAGCAGCTTTTGGTCCAAAAATCTGAGCTTCCAACCTTTGAGAGACAGCCTCAAGGTGTTTGAATGAGTGATGGAGGTCTTGTGCTATGAGGTATAGTGCAAAAATGCAAAGAAATCCAACTTCCAAGCTCTAACCACAAGCAATATAGAGAGAGAGGAAGCTTTTTGCCCTTCAAAAACTCAGAACCCTGGCTAAGGAAGAGGACCCTTCCTTATATAGAACAAAGCAAAGCTTAAGGCTCTGTTTGGTTGTGAACTGAAATTAATTTTCAACACGTGAGCTCGCGCATCACGTTTGGATACGATATTCAAAAATTGATTCTGCGTGTTAATTCAAATTACATTTTGAAAATCTGTTTGGTAGGAAGTATCTCTCTTTCTGCCTTCTTCATCGTCTCCCAACTTTCACGTGAACCTCATCTACACCCGTCCTTCAGATTCATCACGGGTGGCTACGGGTGGCTTCTCTGTATAACATCAGTACTTCAGATTCATCACGGGTGAGTTTCAGAGTTTCAGAAGTGAGTCTGATTTTATAAATAATGAATCCACCCAACCTGCTCTGTACTAGTATCATACTTCACAAATCAACTGAATTACGATTTGTGCGTTGCGGACGATTCTTATTACGCGCAACCAAACAACGACGACTACGAGGTGAAATTACTCACAAAATTATTTACATATTTTGTTATAGGGAAATTATTTGAGAAATTCATCCTAATTTTTTTTTTCAGGTTAAATTTATCAAATTTATTATCGAATTCGACGAGCAAACAGTGGCACGTTAAATCAGTATACACATTCCATCACCGAGGATAATTATTCAACTCTCACTAATCTGGTAAATAAATCCTTCATCCTTCGTCTGTTATCTGAAAATCTATTATCTGAAAATGCTTTCAGACAAGTCGATTATTACTCTGAACTGTAAAAACTTTTTGTTCTTCAAGAATAGTCAGTAAATCATTTATCTGTTATGTATAAATGATTTCGGAGAAGTTGAAATCAATTCGTAAATGGTTTATCAGAATTTGATAGGTCGTATTTTCCATTTTAGATCGGTTCTTATTTGAAATTATTTGAAATTATGAACGGTTTGAACCATTGTTTGAACCTTTCTTTGATGAAAGCTGAAGTGGCAGTGCCGGCCGGTCGTTCCTCGGGTCATCCGGCCGGTCGACCACCCGGTCTTCCCGCATCTCTTCCACGTTGTCTACCACTTTCCATTCCTGGATGGTTTGAACCACCCGTCCTCCCTGAACTGTTTGAACCCACCGGCTTTTTTACTATTTTTTTTCCTTAATTTCAATTAACAACCAATACTAATTTGTGAAGAATTCAAATCAATATAACACAATGTTAAACACATATAATTTCAAACATTGAATGTTAACTGAATTTTTTTTGTAAAATACTGTTAACTGAATGTTAACATTGTGTTTTTTTTAATTCAGAATTTTTTTTTTTACATTGTTAACAACTAATACTAATTTTTGTTTTTATGTGATTGTTAATTCAAAAAAAAATGTAGATTTAGACATGGTTAAAATCAGGGAGAGCTACTGTTCTATTACCATTTAGACATATATATGTCTATATTTATTTATTTATATGGTAAATAAGATTTATAGAAAATATAGTAAAGTTTTCACTTTTAATAGCATTTAATTTTTTATTAATAATTTATCATTCATATGAATATGAATTAAAAAAAATAATAATGTTATCTTTTTTACATTACAATATTTTTTATGTTCATCTTATTAAAAGATAAGTCAATATACTTATGTTAAAATTAATTATATTTTTTCATAATTTTTCAACAGCTTAGAATATTTATGTATGTATTTTAATTTTTTATTATTTTCACCAATATTTTAATTTATAGAAATAAATAAATAAAATGTTCATACCATACTTTTTTTTTTTGATCGAGTTCATACCATACTTTACTCTCCTTTTCTTTCTATTGGCTGAAATTACATTTTGTAGAATAAAAAAAAAAGGTTTAGCGAAATTTGTTTTGTGCAAAGCTTTTTTTGATAAAACAAAAAAATGTTTTTTCCATGACTAGTTGCAAGGAGCCGTTTGGGACACAGGAAAAAAAGTTGGCTTTGGGTTTATAAAACTTAATAATATAATTTTTTTTTATTTGTAGTTATATTTCTTGTATCTGAATGTTTTTTTTTTTTTTGTGATCATATTTCTGCTATTTAAATTCAATTAATTTGCTACGTACTTTTTTCCTTGAAATAAAATCATCTGTTCTTTTTCCTTTATCTGTTCTCCTTCAAATCATTTTGCACTGTTATTGTTGTATATCCATCGCAGTGTACTTTAAAATACTATGTTCTGCTTGTATATTCATTCCAAACTAGTTTCAATATAATTTGTATATTTATAGATGGATGGAAATAATTCCGATGACAATGAGAACACCAAAATGTGGACGCCCAGAATTGAAACGAAATTAATAAATATGATGAGAGATGAGGTTAGAAACAATCAAACAATGGGCCGTACTACTTCGTGGACAATTAGGCATTGGAATCATTATGCAAATCAGTTGCACAACATATATGGATTTCGGTATACAGGTGTTAAGGTGCGCCAAAAATATCAGCGATTGAAAGCTGATTATCAGACATTTAAGCGACTCCTGCATAGATCAGTCAGGATGGGATCCTATTATAGGCACTGTTGTTGCACCCGATGAATTTTGGTATAAGGTTTGCCATTAATCTGTACTATTTTCTATTTTTATTTTAAACATTTCATGATATATACAATGCTTAATTCTTGTTTTGTACTTGTTGTAGGCTAGCAGAAATGTAAAGAAGTTTAGGACAAAAGGGTTTGAATATTTTCAAGAAATGGCAGAAATTGTTGAAAATTGTTACGCTACAGGGGCCCTGTCTCGTGCATCCACACAAGGACCCCTTGACTCAGAAGAAGAAGACGACATGTTAAATAAATTTTGGAACGCTGATGCTGGTGGAAGTAACGCTGGTGGGAGTAATGCTGCTGAGGCCATTCCTGTTGACTTATTCGGGGATGAGTATATAGATCCATCAAAGGGCAAAAGTCACAAGAGAGGGCCTGCAACCAGCCAGACTGACAATGGTCGTTCCAAAAAGTCCCGGTCAAGTGGATTTGATGATGTGTGCGCAACTTTCACATCCTATGTACAAGCCAAAACAGGACATTCACGTGCACGAGAAAATGAGACTGAGCCTGTGAGTGCAGGTGGTGATGATTATTCCCTTGATGCATGTCAAGATGCATTGCTTGAGCTTGGGGACATACCACCGTTGCAGTACGTTAGGGCACTGACACTGTTCAAGGATAAGGAATGGCGAAGGTTTTTCATGCGCACTCCTACCCATTTGTGCCTAGCCATGATCCTCGCTTTGTAATGAACTGAGACATTCTGTTTTGCTTGTGTTAGCAAATCTTCGTGGTTGAACTGGCTGATCATTTCATCATTCCTGATTTGGTTTTTATTCTTATTTTTTTCATTCCATCATATCCTCTTTCCTTTTCTATGTTCGTATGTTTTGTTTTTTTTTGTTTTTTTTGAACTTTTAAGTGTTTTCTGTGGTATCAAAACTATGGAAGTTTTTACAATATGACCATGTGTTAAATAAATTTTGTTATCCTCTGCATTTTACTGTTTCACCAACAACGCTAACTGTTACTGCATGAATAACATATTTTATAATTAAGCTTTTACTGTGATGTAGACAAAGGCATATGTCATCCCACAGAGAAAACAATACATTGGAGCTCTCATCAGAGGATGATGAGGTTGTTGATGATTTTATGGATTTCTTGATGATTGCTGTAATGCATGACCATATCAACGCGTCTAGTAGTCGCCGACCGCGTAACGTGTCCATTTAGAGGTGATGATTACATCTTCGGCCTATTAAATGGCCATCCAGAAACAATGATGAACGTTATGCGAATGGATGCACAAACATTCATTTTATTGAAAGACACTTTACTCCATAACGGCTTTATCGATACTGAACATATGCATATAAGTGTGGAGGAATCGCTTGGAATTTTTTTATACACTTTTGCACAAAACGATCGCCATCGAATAATGGCAGATAGATTTCAACACTCCACGGAAACAATTTGTCGGCACATAAAAATTGTTATGCGGGCATTGTGCAAGCTTTCATCATCCGTTATCAAACCACGTAACCTAGAGGATATCCCAGGAAAAATTTTAAATGACAGGCGGTTTTTTCCCTGGTTCAAGGTATGAACAGTGTGATTGTCCTGTAAATTTGTTCATATCAATAAGGATTAATAAATTTTATTATTTTTTAATTATGAAAGTAAAATCAATCAGTTTGTTTCGCTTTTAATATCAAAGTCTGATATTTGTCAATTAGGATTGTGTCGGTGCTATCGATGGCACATTGGTGGATGCATGGGTCCCTGCTTCAAGACAAAATACATTCCGCGGTTAAAAAGCAACGGTATCGCAAAATGTACTCGCAGCTTGCGACTTTGATATGTTGTTCACATTTATTAATTCTGGATGGGAAGGTAGCGCTCATGACAACTCTATTTTGGTTGACTCTATTACACGAGCTGATCTACAGTTCCCACACCCACCCAATGGTGACTGCCCCTGAATAACATACAGTATACTTTTTTTCTTGTCTGTTTTTATACATATCAATTGACAGAATTGTGTATTCATTATTTACATGTAGGCAAGTACTATTTAGTTGATGCTGGTTTCATGAACATGCCTGGCTTTCTTGCCCCATTTCGGTCTCAACGGTATCACTTGCAAGAGTTTCGTGGCCATCGTTATGCAGGACCTAAGGAATTTTTTAACCATTGACATTCGTCATTACGCAACGTCATAGAAAGAACATTTGGTGTTTTGAAGAAGCGCTTCCCAATATTGCGGTCCATGCCAAATTACAAGTCTACACGATAAGGGCCTATTGTGATTGCATGTTGTGTAGTGCACAATTGGATCCGTTTGCATGCAGCTATGGATCCATTCTTTATGGAAGCTGATAATGAAATGGCCGCAGAAGCAGAAGCAGACGGGCTTGTTGGAGACCAACCTGACTACGTTGACATGTCACAACATGGGTTAACGTCCCAATCGAACGTTAGGGATGCAATTGCTACTGCTATGTGGCAAAATCATGTTCACCATGGGCACTGAAGATAATGGTCTTCTTAGTACATGTGTACTTAAATATGTTGTTCATGCAATGTGTAATATGCAAATTTATGTATAGTCTACCAAAGACAATTAAATATGTTGTTATTAATATGCAATGTGTTTCTTAGTAACTTTCAGAAATAAAAATGTTGTCATTAAATTAAATGTGGTGGTGGGTGGTGGCAGGTGGGTGGTGATGGGTGGTTAGTGGTGGGTGGTGGTGGTAGGTGGGTGGTGGGTAATGGTGGCAGATAGGTGGTGGCAAGTGGGTGGTGGTGGTGGTGGTAGGTGGGTGGTGGGTGGTGGGTAATGGTGGCAGATGGGTGGTGGTGGCAAGTGGGTGGTGGGTGATGGTGAGTGGTGGTGGCATGTGGGTGGTGATGGCAGGTGCGTGGTGAGTGGTGGTGGTGGCATGTGGGTGGTGGTGGCAGGTGGGTGGTAGGTGGTGGGTGGTGATGGGTGGTGGTGGCAGGTGGGTGGTGGGTGGTGGTGGCAGGTGGGTGGTTGGTTGGTGCTGGTAGGTAGTGGTGGTGATAAGTTCACCATTTAAAAGTGTAACAAATAACAAATAATAATAATAATAATAATAATAATAATAATAATAATAATAATAATAATAATAATAATAAAAATAAATAAAATAACATAAAATAATTATTAAATATACGATTTTTATATCACCCGATATAGAAAAGAATTTATTATTAAATATACGAATTTTTGGTTATATGACCTTTTTTGTTTTCGTTTTCATTACAAAAAAGAATGTTTATTATTAAATTTTTGATTTTTTGGTACACATGTTTATTATTAAATTGTAACTTGTTGTATTTAATTTCAGAACATTAATTTCATTTTTTCTATTAATTGATGCTCACAAATTATTTAATAATTGTGTAATTTTTTTTTTAGTGAAATGAAGGTTTTCATAGACATCTATGACGTACGATTTATGAACATTATAGCTGTGTAATTAAATGCTTCCAAAAAAAACTCCTCGTTCTTATTCATTACGTGAATAGAAAAGTTTATAACAAAATAACAAAAGTAAAGCAATCACAACAAAACTCACCAAATAAATAAGCAAAACAAAAAAAGGGAAAAAAATATAACCACCGTCTGATTTTTTAAACAAGTTAAGCATCCTTGTCAGGTGGTGTTGGAGGTGGAGGGAAATGCTGATGGTACAGCTGAGTGACTCGATGGTCAATCAGATCAATGCGGTTCCTTGTCAGTTCATCACGTCTCTCGGAGTCTACACGGAACTCACCAAATTGATGAATTAGTGAGTTCTGAGCGGTGGCAATTTCATCGAATCGAGTACCAAATTCATCAAACCGAGTACCCAGTGTATTGAGCTGATTAGCCATTTGTTGTTCCCATTGTAGGCGCTGATTGTACCGTTCTTGTTCCAAGGCTAAATAATCAGTCCAGTAACGGGGTTGTTCATTTGGTGGCATGGCATTGTCATTGGGTTGTTCCTCATCAGGTATTGGTTCATTTTGAAGATTAAGAGAGCCCATCAACGTGTCAGAACCACCAGCTCGGGTCAGTGTATACTCAGAAATTGGTGAAGTGATTCTGATCCATACTTCATCTTCAAGGTGCACATCATGGGCTTTGAAAATTATGGTTAACAAAGCTCCAAAAGGTAGGGACCGGCCACTCAGAGTATCCAATTTTGCAACCATCATTTCTTTTAGTAATATAAAGCATAAATCTAATTTTTGTCCAATTTCAAAACAATATAACAAGTAAACTTGAAAACATAAAACAATATTATAATGTCCTTTTTTGGGAGTGACATTTTTAATTATCCATCGATGGAGAATACGAAGGTGCGGTTTTAAATGGGTGCCTTTTAAATTAGTGCCGCTAAATCGGTTGTCACAAATTGTGGTATAAATGTGACTGACATCATCAAACATTTTTTCTAAAGCAGACTCATTTTGAAAATAACATTGTAAATCTCCTGTTTCGACTCCAATAATTTGTGCAAAACGACGCAGAGAGAGTGTGATTCTTTTTCCCTTAACATAAGAGGTAAGACTCCACGGTTCATTTTGTTGGTCACCCGCTGTCACGTGAACATAAAATAATCGCATGAGACGGGGATATATCTTATTTGGTAAATTATTTAATGGTAACCATCCCATTGTATCTAATTTGCCAAGTAAAAGTGAATCATATTGAGAAGGTAGTTTTACGTTTCTCCCCGTAATAATTGGTCGAGAAATGAAATGTTGATAGGCTTGTTCATGATGATATGTTGCAAAATCATTAGTTGGATAGCCATCATCTTGTTGTTGTGGTGGTGGTACAGGGTTTGACGATTCACCAAGTTAAGATGCAGTTCGTTTTGTTCTTGGCATGATTGTTCTTGGCATGATGACCGTTGTAAAGTCAAAGAAAAAAATGTATATTAAAACATATGAGAGGTAACAAAAATGTATGAATAATATATCAAACATTAGTATCTTTTTATGCATACAAACCTATTTTTATGAAAAAAATAAATATAAAAAAATTTGGTGACAAAATTTAATTAGGCAGATGCCAAATAAACAGATTTGTATAAAAAAAAAAAAAATCATAGGGAATGATATTTGTCATACAGTTTATTAGAACTTAGAAACTAATAATCAGAAAAATAAAGGATAATGTGAAAAAATTATAACAAATGAAAATGGAACAGATTTATAAAAATGGAACAAAATGTGAAAAAATTATAACAGGAAAAGTGACTGGGCCGGGATGACCGGGTGGAAGTTCCACGGGATGACCGGCCGGTCGTACCCCCGTCCCCTCCAGTGAAGCTAATTTCTGAAGCTCATGTTTGAAGCAAATATGAAGATGAACTGGCATCAAAATCTCACCTGTAAATTATGGGAGTGGAGAAGGAGAACCTAATCAGATGGTGGATATCTTCTATTTGTCTAATTTTTGTTCTGTGATGTAAGTGGAGAAGGTGTTTCGGAGAAGATGAAGTTGGTGCGGTAAATAGAATGACATTCAGATTTATAGGAAGGGTAAGGTTCAGAAGGGTCTTGGAATTTTTTTTTTTTTACTTTTTATTTATTAAATAAAATATTATTACTTTTTCCAAATCAATATCACATGCCTCTCTACTTTTGCTTTCCGTCACTATTACAACACAGCTAGAACACAGCTATTATATAATAGGGTGTAGGTACTTTTACTGTGAAATTACGAATTTATCCTTTATATTTTGTTTCATATTCACTTCTCATTTAAGTCCAGAGGGGCATAATGGCCATTTCGTATGCCAATTCTTACAATTATATGAGCTCTTCGTGGACAATAATAGAGTGCATTTCGGTACACATCTGTATTAAATTGCAAAAAATGTAATAAATGGAAAATAAATTGATAATGTTTTGTAAGATTTATATTATGATTTGTATTTTAAAATATGAAAGTTAGTATATTTATCCCTTCTTTATTAATATGTATTTTCAAAAGTTGTTGACTTTAACAAAATGTTAAAAAAAATTAAAAACGTATTTTATAAATGAATTGATAGAAAAATTAATTGGCAGAATAAAATTGACATCGGTTTATTTTAAAATGAAAAAATTATTTTGAAATAACAATTATTCAAAAAAATTACTAAAAAAAAATAATTGACAAAAAAAATCAATTTTTAATTTCAGTATTTTAAAAATAGTTTGGTTATTATTGTTGATAAAAAATATGGATATCGATATCGATATATGAGTCGTGTGTTTGATGATAAATTATTGGTTGAATTAAGTTTTGAAAATTACTTTCAAAACACAACACCAAACAAATTTTCACCTTTCACCTGTCACATCAAACTTCCAAAACATAATTCAAAATACATCTTCAAAACACAATTCAAAACTCTATTTCAAAATCATAACCAAACAAATTTTCTACACTCAAATCATAATTCTACAACCCATAAACTCAAAATATAACTCATACTCTCAAATCACATTTACAAAACACAACCAAACGCATGCTAAGCTTCTTGAACAAGCTTTTCTTGGCTTTGATCCCTCCATACACGTGTATGGAGGGCAGATATGAGGAATCCAGCTGGTACAAAAGATCTTCCTAAACCACCGAAAGAGAGTCTTCTTGGCCATCATGATGGCGGCAAGGCTCATTGATGGCCGGCAGGGGTCATTTTTGGCCGACATTGGGCCGGCATCGGCCATTCATGGCCGGCACCCTCCCATAGAAGCCAGAAGCAAAAATCAGCCATAGTCCCTATTTTGAAGAAAGCCTAAATCCTTCATATGGATGCCTTTTTAGGTCATTCTTGTGTCCAAAATGAAGCCCCGGAAGTCTTCTTTCCAAATTTGGCAGCCTCACCTCAAAATTCCATGTGTGCTAAGAGATATCCCTCTTTTAGTGAAGACTGCTCAGTTTCGGTTCAACTGGATTGATGCCCAACTTCCAACAACCATATCTCTCCCATCCGGACTCGGCTCGAGGAGATTCTTGAATGAAAATTGAAGCCCCGGAAGTAAGCTTTCCAACGGTAGTGGCCTCATAGTTGAAATCCAAGTATTCAAAAGGATAGGTTTGATTTAGCGAGGACTGCTCGTCTCTTTCTTAACGATTCATGCCCAACTCCTTCCCCAATTGGGTTTCTTCTCTCTTCTCCTCTTTTATTCAACTCCAAACCCCTACACAAGGTGTTTTGAAAGATTTTTCAAAGATTTCACCTCTCTTTCATTTATTTCCACTCTGTCCTTGCTCGGTTTATCAAAAGGCGCGACATTTAACAAAATGTGAGCGTCGGGACATCGTAGGAACCTATTTTCAAAAAGGTTTTGAAAGAGAGGGTTTTAAGGTGTAAAAACCATTCAAAATAGCTTTGGTCCAAAAAGGGGTATGAAATTGGGATTTGACCCTCTCCTTGCCGAAGAAATTGAACCTTTACCCTGCATACCTTTCACCACCGAGTAAACCATTAGTTGTGCCCAAGTCTTAAGGGCGGTCAAAAATGGGGTGTCTACACCTGAACATAAGCTTTTTCTTTATGCTTAATACTTTTCTGTTTTTGGAGTCATTGTAACCTTTTGGACAATGTTTTGACTTTTGTTTGGCCGATGTGCCGTTTTGTATATGAACAAGTTGTCTGTTTGAATGCAAGTCCTTTTTTTTGACTAAGTGTTGAATGCTTGTCTCTTCTTTACTGTCTTGTATGATTTCATTTGCATGTCTTCAAAAGTGCACCCTATCTGTGCGATCTCCTTGGGTAAAAATACCTCAGACATAACTTTCAACTTGTTTATCTCGACCTTGTTTTAACACTTAAAAAACATTGTAAGAAAGTTTTCACAAGTGTTTATCTAAAACTTGCCACTTTACTTATTGTCTTCTCTCATGACTTTAGTCTTCCATATTTTTCAAGTTTGGTAACCTGGTAATCTCGGCAAGTAAGAAGATACTTCTTTCAATATCACCTCTTCTTGACCTCAACTTGTAAATTTTCCTAAAAATTTCAACAAATGTTGTCCCAAGCATCATTCCCCAGCACTCTGCCCCCTAATGTGAACTTAGGTTCCACTTAGGTTCTCATTAAGTATGTGGCTATGACCTTCTTGCCGAGGTTATGTTCAAACAAAGACTAGTCGAGGTTCTCAACCCTGGTTCCTTTGTTAATCTTACTCAAATGTACTTAGTTTCAATTTGTGTTTGACTCTGTCGATATGGCAAGTCTTGGTTAATTCAACGTAGTTCAACTCTATTATATGCAAGTATAATTTCACCTTTGCCATATAATGAGTCTAAGTTATGCGTCATGTTTCAATCAAAAAACATCTCCAACTTAGTTTAACTCTATTATATGCAAGTATAATTCAACTCTGTCATATAATAAGTCTGAGTTATTCGTCATGTTTCAATCAAGAACATCGCCAACTTAATTCAACTATATTATATGCAAGTATAATTCAACTCTACCATATAATAAGTCTAAGTTATTTGTCATGTTTCAATCAGAAACATCGCCAACTTAGTTCAACTCTATTATATGCAAGTGTAATTCAACTCTGCCATATAATAAGTCTAAGTTATTCATCATGTTTCAATCAGAAACATCACCAACTTAGTTCAATTCTATTATATGCAAGTGTAATTCAACTCTGCCATATAATAAGTCTAAGTTATTCGTCATGTTTCAATCAGAAACATCGCCAACTTAGTTCAATTCTATTATATGCAAGTGTAATTCAACTCCGCCATATAATAAGTCTAAGTTATTCGTCATGTTTCGCTTAAAAACATTGCCATATGACTGGTCAATTATATTACACAAATTTGAAATCAAAAATCGAACTAAAATTTTATTATTACTTCGGCTAATAACAAAAAACTTTAAAAAACAAAAAGAAATCTAATGATAGAAAAACTTCAGGTTGCAAGTATTCCAAGGTCTTGGCAACTTTTTCCCTTCACTATCTTCAAGCCGATATGCCTCATTGCCTAGGACCGAGATGATCCTATAAGGTCCCTTCCAATTTGAGCCAAGCTTGCCCTCTCTGAGATCTTTCTTGTTGCTGACGACCTTTCTCAGGACGAGGTCGCCAACTTGAAACTCTCTTGGGTTGATCTTTTCATTGTAAGCCCTGGCAAGTTGCTATTGCTAGTATGCCCTCAGCTGAATTGCTGCTTTCTCCCTTCTTTCTTCCAACAGATCCAAATCTCAGGCCAAGAATGCCTCATTGGTCCCATTTTCTACTCTCTGGGTCTTAATCCCTAGGATGCCGACCTCCGGTGGAATAACTGCTTCTGTGCCATAAGCCATTGCGAATGGGGATTCCCCAGCTGATCTTCTCGGCATAGTCCGATATGCCAGAGTACATTGGGCAACTCATCCACCCACTTTCCCTTTGCTGCTTCCAGCCTCTTCTTGATCGCATCCAAGATAACCTTATTGGATGCTTCTGCTTGACCATTACTCTGAGGGAAGCTTGGAGTAGAGTAATAATTCTTGATTTTGTCATTTGCATAGAAGCTTTTGCGTACCATTGTCTGCTATTATCTCTCTTGGGATCCTAAACTTGGTGATGATGTTCTTCCATATGAAGTTCTTTACATCAATGTCCCGAATCTTAGCAAGGGGTTCAGCTTCTACCCACTTGATAAAGTAATCTAGTTCTGTTGCCACTAGCAAGAACTTCTTTTGTCTAGTCGCTTAAGGAAGTTGTCTAACAAGATCCATTCCCCATTGGGCAAAGAGCTAAGGGTTGGACATTAGGTTCAAATCCGTTGCAGGTTGGTGTATCAAAGGTGCAAACCTTTGACACTTCTCATACTTTCTAACATAAGTTTTATCATCTTTCTGCATATAGGGCCGCCAGTACCCCTGAGTAATGGCCCTATGAGCAAGTGACCTGCCCCCAGCGTGGCTTCTACATACTCCTTCGTGTATTTCGTACAAGAAGTCTTCAACTTGTGAATGATGCACACACCTCAAAAAGGGACCAGTAAAAGATCTTCTGTAGAGATATCCTTCTGCTGTCAAACTGAATCTTGTTGACTTCAGTCTGATCTTGTGTGCTTCTTTATGATCATTTGGCAGTTTCCCATCTCTAAGGAATACTATTATCGTATCCATCTAACTTGGTCCCATCTCCACACACATTACCTTATACTCTATGTTCAGTGGTTCCACACTTGGATCTGACAAATAGTCAACCATTATTGTCCTTGCCTCTCCTGGTTTCATTGTACTAGCTAGGTTGGCCAAGGCATCAGCATGGTTGTTGTCATCTCGGCTAACTTGCTGTAGTTGGCAATTTTGGAATAATGCTATCAGTCTGCCCACTTCCTTTACATAGGCCATCATCTTTTCATCTCGGGCTGCGTATTCGCCTGTTGCCTGGTTGACGATAAGCTGGGAGTCACAGAAGACCATCACCTCGTCGGCTTCCATTGCTGCAGCCAATTTCAATCCTACGATCAGTGCTTCATATTCTGTTTCGTTGTTTGAGGCCTTGAACCCCAAATGGATGGATTGTTCCAACATCTGCCCATCTGACGATACTAGCACTACTTCTGCATTCGCTCCTTGTCGGTTTGAACTTCCATCAACAAACAGGCGGAAGGAGTCGCCGACGTAAATACTGTAGGGCCTGAGTTTCTCTTATTTCCTGTGTTCTACTGCCCCCAGCTGGGTTTGTTTACCTGGACATTGTATACCCCGGCTCAACGGAACCCGATGTATAATGGCGCCTGGTGTGAACTCGGCCATAAAATCGGCCAAAACCTGGCCTTTGATTGCTGTTCTGGGTCTGAATTCCAGGTCGTATTGGTCTAACACCACTACCCATCTGGCTATCCTGCCTGTCAAATCCCCTTGCTGCAACAGGGACTTCAAAGCATGCTCAGTTAATACCACAATCTTGTGGGCTTGAAAGTAGTGGTTCAGTTTTTTGGAAGCCATTACTAAGGCCAGTGTCAGTTTCTCCAAGGATAAGTATCTAGTCTCTGCATCTGCCAGGGTTTTATTCACATAGTAAACTGTCCTTTATTCTCCATTTTCTTCTCTGATTACCACTGCACTCACTGCATGCTCTGAAATCGCCAAATATAAGAACAGCTCCTCTCCAGGTACTGGATTTGAAAGAACTGGAGCTGTGGTCAAGTATTTCTTCAAGTCGGCCAAGGCGACTTCGCACTCTTCTGTCCATAAGAAGTCTGTGGCTTTCTTCACTAAACTAAAGAAAGGTTTGCATTTGTCAGAACTTCTGCTTATGAACCTGTTCAGGGCTGCAGCCTTTCCAGTCAACATCTGCACTTGTTTTGCTGATGTTGGGCTCTTCAACTCCAAGATAGCCTTGATCTGATCCGGGCTTGCCTCGATGCCCTTTCTGGTGACCAAGTATCCTAGGAATTTTCCTGACCCAACTCTAAATGCACACTTCGGCGCATTGAGTCGGATTCGAAATGTCCTCAGGATATCGAAGACTGCTTTTAGGTCGGCCAGATGATCTTCAGGTTCCTTGGTCTTCACGACCATGTCATCAATGTATACCTCCACTGTTTTGCCTATTAGATGTCTGAACATCTTAGTCACCAATCTCTGGTAAGTTGCTCCTACATTTTTCAATCCGAAAGGCATCACTCTGTAGCAATATAGCCATTTTGGGGTGATAAATGCAGTCTTCTCCTCATCTGAGGGGTACATAGCTATTTGATGGTACCCCCTGTAAGTGTCTAGGAAGCTCATTTTTCCATGTCCTGAGGTGGCATCCACCAGTTGGTCAATTTTGGGGAGTGAAAAACTGTCTTTGGGACAAGCCTTGTTCAGGCTGGTGAAGTCTACACAGACCTTTCACTTCCCACTCTTTTTCTTCACAATAACCATGTTTGATAGCCATGCTGGGTAGTTTACCTCTCGAATGACTCTGGCCTCCAGAAGTTTATCCACTTCCTCTTCTACTGCCTCAACATGCATCAACGTAGGCCTCCTTGCTCGCTGGATGACAGGTTTGGTCGACCTGTCGACATTCAGTCTATGGCAAGTGACCTCGGGGTCAATGACAGGCATCTCGTATGGTGTCCAGGAGAACACCTCAAGGTTTGCTCTTAAGAATGCCTCTAATTCCTTTTCCTCTTCCTCGGCCAAACCTGAGCTGAGAAGGAAGAAGCGCTCTTCATCCCCTTGCTGGACTAAGATCTTCTTCAGGGCTTCCTCACTTTTCTCGGTTGGTTCTTTGCCGACGTCCTCAAGGACTTCCATGTCCTCATCCTCAATCTCTACTGTTTCTGCTTCTTGTATGGTGCAAGTGGATTTCATTGTTGCCATGGAGCAATTTTTTGCCTGCACCTGATCTCCTCTGATCTGCTCAATTCCATGTTCTGTTGGGAACCGCAACAGCTGGTGCAATGTTGAAGGAAGAGCCCCTATTGTATGCAACCATGGCCTTCCCAGGATAGCATTGTAAGGGGAGGGGGTGTCAATTATTGTGAACTCCGTTTTACCTTCTTGGTGCCGGCCTGCACCTCCAAACTTACTGCTCCTAGGGGCCACGTTGGCATTCCGTTGAACCCAACCATTAGACCATTGGATTGTTCCAGATCATCTTGGTGAAAGCCAAACTCTTTGTAGCACCTGACATACATGATGTCACAAGAGCTTCCCTGGTCGATTAAAATCCGCTTTACCTGGCACTCTCCAATCTGGAGGGATATTACCAAGGTATCGTTGTGTGGGTGCTGCACCATCTCTAGGTTGTCCTCTGTAAAGGACACCATTGGTCCCTGGCACTTGTCTGCCCTAGGTCTCTTCCGCCGGACCTGACACACATGCTGTAAGTGTTTTACCTTTTGAGTTTCCCCACGTATCTCGTTCTCATTGACCTTCGAGTGAATCACATTGATCACTCGATGTCTGCCTGCTTGCGGTTGTGGTGCTGGAGGAGGTGGTGCAGCCGGTGCCTGAGGCAGTCTTGCTTGCTCTTTCCTCATCCTGGCCTCATCTATCAGGTCACTTAGATGGCCCTATCTTACCAGGTCTTCCAGATGTGCTTTTAGGGCTCTGCACCCTTGAGTTAGATGACCATCCTCATTGTGGTAGGCGCAACATTTCCCCAGACTTCTTCCCATAAATTCATTAGGAATCTTCTTTGGTGCTCTATAATAGGGTTGATTCTGGATTCTTTTCAAGACTTTGTAAACCGGAATTCGAAATACGGTTGTGACTGCCTGTGCAGCCCTTAGTCCTGTTTCCTGCTTACTGTATCCACTATTACCTTAGCCTCGCTTCGGCGAGCCATTTCTCTTCTCTTGTTTTGACGCCTTTGTCCTTGGCGTGTCCTCCTCGGCCCTCGCGTACTTCTCTATTCTGGCCATTAGTTTCCCCATACTTTTTGGTAGTGTCTTTGCCAGTGATTTTCGGAGTAGGCAATCATCGTTCAAGCCGTTCTTGAAAGACACAACCGCCACCTTTTAGTTGCACCCTAGTATTCGGTTGAACACCTCATAATACCTTTTGGCATAGGCTTTAAGGCTTTCATCCTCGCCAATTCTCAGAGCCATCAGGGAGTCCACCTTCAACAGTTATAGTTTGTTTGTCACAAACCTGGCCACGAACATCTTGGCCAGGCCTTCCCAGCTTTTCGCAGTTCCTTTCGGCAACTTGTAAAACCAGTCTGATGCAATTTCCCCAAAGGATGGGGGGAACACTTTGCAGAGCAACGGCTCGTTCCCGATGTACAATGCCATTGAGTTTAGGTACAAGCCGACGTGAAAGTTAAGGTCAGACTTACCATCGTATATCTGGAATCTCGGTATGTGGAACCTTTTCGGGGCCTCAAATTTGTCTAATTCTACTTAAAACGGCGTTCTAGGCTTGACCAGAGAGGTTACCTTGGCGTCTTACTGCTTTCTCTGGAGGTAATCCCTCAGATCCTCCTTGGTTCGTCCAGGGGCTCGGCTATCAACGGATTTTAGCCTCTTTGGTGCGTTACTCTCGGTGTCGTTATGAGTCCTCTTGGACCTCTCTCCATTAGTTGTGTCGAAACAGAGTTCCTTCCCTTGAACATGCCGATGTTCTTTGGGGTTAGCTTCTTTGGTACGATGTGTCCTCCGAGAATCTCCCTTCATTGACTCTCCTCGCCTGACCTCCCTTGAAGGCCAGTGAGAGTGTTCTTTGGTCCTAGTGTGCTGGGAGACTGTAGGGACTGTTTTCTGCGCTATCTTCTGGGCATCGTTTTTGGCCGCTGGAATCGGCGTGTCTCGTAACGGGAATGGTGGCTGCATGACGTTGTTCTGCATCATGAAATTGACGACCGATTGCAGGTCCGCCAATTTGTTCGCCATTCCCTTCATCTCTTCGTCCCTTCGCAAGCATCTATCTTTCCATACTTGGAGGTCGTTCTTGTTTTAATACCTGCCTCGGTCTGCCTTCTTTAGTACGTCACCCTCTTGGCCGACCTCTTTCTCTCCGGGATTCTGATCCCGAGTTTCCTCGTTGCAATTATCCTCCTCTACATTAGGGTCAATGTGTTTTTCACTTCTAGTGGGGATGTCGTCCACAATCTTCTCTTTCTGTCCATCGTTGGCCATCTATTCTCCTTTCTTTCCCATAGACGGCGCCAAATTGTGTGTGCTGTTTTCTGACCACACTGCCAAACAGATACTCAGCTGGAGAACATTGACAGAATAGATTGCGCCCAAACGACCTGTCATAGAAAGATGAGACTCTGGCGGTGGTTCTTCCACCCGGGGGCACTCCGACGATCAAGTTAGTACTCAATTATCTCTCAAAGATAGCAAATAGTGCTTAACTCACTTAGTCAGAATACAAAAAGCATACTTTAGACTCATGAGGGTGCCTTACTTTTATAGTCAACACTATCCTGATCCCTGTAGAATCCTAGCTTCGCTTGGACTCTGGCCCAATGCTCATCCTGGACTCTCTAATAGATAAAGATAAAGTCTCTAAGAGCTTTATCCTTATCCAAGCTGAGGTCCTTCCTCATTCTAGGACTCTTATCGCTTATCCGTTCATCTCGGATTCCGATATCTTCGCAGATAACCTCGGCCTAGCCGAGATCACCTTGGTGTCATGACCAGGATATGTGGCACCTCGGCTAGCACTTCGGTGCCATGTCGGCCACGTGTTGTTATCCAAAAAATATGTCCCCACATGTTGATTCTTATAAAGTTATTTAACTGTTGACCTTGTGAACTCTGGTTTAGATCTTCAATTTCCTAAACTTCTTTTGATCTTTGTCTCAAGTTTTGCAGCCTGTGCTTGGTCCCCTGTTGCCTTTCAGTAGATGTAAATCAACCCATTTTACCAAATTTCACATATTTTGCAACTTGTGTTTATTGAATGAACCAAGCTAGTTGTGATGACCAAAGTGTGCAGTACATGTTTTCAGTGGTGGAATCAAAAATTATGTCCCAAGGGGCCAAGGAGATTGTGTGAAAAAATAAATAAATAAATTGTTGTTACATTACTAATAGAGAGTAATTTCTTATATAAGGGTTGTGAAAAAATACTTCACAATAATAGATAAATAAATAAATCTAACAAGTGTTTTTTTTCTTTTTAATTCTTTTCTAAATTCATGAAATATTAATGAAACCATTTTATTAGTTGACAATATGTAGTAAATAAAAATAAAAAGAAGTGACATACACCCATTGTATAAATAAAATTGTGTAAATCTTATTGGTGCTAGTGAAGAAAACTCTGCATTCTGCAAGTTTCTGATACTATTATGTTTCAGTGTTATTAATTATGATTTGTTTGGAAATATTGGAGAATACTGCTTATAGATTGTGGAGCTGTTTTTATTTGGGAGGCTTGGTGCTTGTATTAATTGATTGGCACTAATTTTATGGGAACCTGTTATGTTCTGACGTCTTAATGGCTACGAGGATGATCGAAATATGATATGATTGTTTGTTAGTAGTGCTAATAGAAGATGGAACTTAGGCTTGTATTCAGCATTTTATAAATTGGCTAGTTGGTGAATAAATGTTTCCATGGAACTGAATTTAGCGTTAAAGTTAAAAATATTTACTTAAATAAATGTTTATTGTCTTGAATGACAAGTGCAAGTTACAGTAATTGTCAAGTCAAACTTAAGATACAATATTTCCTTATCAATGGATACACTTATGACTAATGAAATTATGAAATATGGTACAAATTTGAGATCTATAAGTTGTCTTTTATAAATACACTCTATAAGTTGTTTTTTAGTATGCAAGGGAATAGTGTCAAATTTGGACACTAAGGACAAGTTTTAGAGTGTCATCATGTTCAAGATTATTATATATCTTCTTGCATAATTCCTATAATTGCATAACTAGGCTGATTGAAGATTTAACTTTAATTTTATGTGGTCTTTGTGCAGGACCAGATAGATGAGTCCTAAACACGTAACAGTATGGGTGAACCACATAACAGTTAATGTGTTGTTGTTGAAAAGTTACCCTGTTGTGTTATTTTCCCTTTATAATTTGTCCAAGACACATCCTACTCACCTGTGCATCCTGTGTGCACATAAGTGGGCATAGATAACTAATGGCTTGTGTAGGGAAGGAGATTAATATTATATGCAAGGGAATGAAACACATTAATGTAGGTTCCTTGAATTTTTAAATAGTTCTATGGATAATGCTTTTTTGTTTGGTCTCTAAGCTCTTAAACTTTAGATATCTAATGTCTTTTATCAGTAATTAGTTTGCTGATATAAAGACGAGATACTGGAATAAGATTGTTGTGTTGATCTTGCCAGTTGGCAATAAAAACTTTGTATCTCGGCTACTAGGTAAGAGCATTGTTTCTTTGGTAGGCTTCTTCATGCATTGTGGAAGTAGTGGCCCAAATAAATTCTGACATAGTGTTTATGAAAGCTGAATAAACTTGGCCAACCATATACATCTCTCCACTACTAGTTTTGAACACCAGAGAGACACTTGTGTGATTGAACTCTTATTTCCTAGTTCATGTTTACTAGTGCACTAGTAGCAGTTTTATGGTGTTTACACAATCATCTGGTAGAATCTGTCCTTGTTTGGCTCTACATCTCACTGGTATTCAGAACCACATTTTTGGCTAAAGTGAAGCTTAGGAGTAGAATTCGAATTCCACTTGTGTTTTGTATTAAAAAATGGCGTAGATTGTGGTTTCATATTTCTTATTACTATTTTCGGCTTGACATTGCATTGTCTAACTGTCAATCGCTCTGCAGCCGTTGAAGTTCCAAAGTATGTGGACACCGTTACTCCTGAATACAAACCCAAGTTTGATGCCTGGTGAGAACTCGGAATTTTTTTTTTCCTGATTGATTATCAGTCTATTGAAGACCTCCATCCAATGGGGACTAAACTGGGCAAACTTTTTTTTTAGTAATCTATTTGTAAAGTTGTTTGTTCACTAAAAACTTCAAAAATCTTTGAAGTTATTGCCGAAAAAGGACAAATGAAATATATTTTACCTTTTGGGTAACTAAGCATTTGGGTTGGGATTTTGGTTGAATAGATATTTGTCTCTTTGCAATAAGGTGAAACATCTAACAAAGAAGTATGTTTTGAGTTATAGTTGGTGGAATTGAAAGAAGCAGAAGCAACATCTTTGAAGGAGTCTGAAAGATTAGAGAAAGAAATTGTAGAAGTCCAAGAGTTGAAGGTAATGCAAAAAAAAATATGAATTTTGTTCTTTGCCAATTTTTCACCTGTTCCCTTTATGTTGATATCTGAAGGGTTGTTTGTTGTATAATAGCAAAAGATCAGTACCATGACTGCACCGACATATATAGCTTTCTAGCACGTTTGTTGTGATGCTCTTTGGATAATAGCTCAATGGTCTCAGAAGGAACACATTGTGTTTCTTGCAGTTAGGGTTGTATTCTCTAATTCAATGAATTTTTAACTGTAAGAAATGATGACTACTTTGAAATACGTAAATTTTGATGCGTAATCTTATGTATCGAGATACAAGACACAGAATTGTGTGCCACATACGATAGTCTTGGTAGGCAGTAATATATTTCTTGTCTTGCACCGGCATGCATAGCTTTCTAGCACGGTTTTCATCCAACTGAAATGTGAATCTTATGATTTATAGTACTTTTTGGATGTTTAAAGTTGTATTTTAGAGATTAGTGAATCTTATGATTTGGATATTTTTTTTGATTTGTATGTTTGAGATTGTTATCGGCTTGATAAAAGTTGAGGATGAAAGTTAGTATGCAGGTTGTTTGGTGTATGAATATTAGATTTTTTTGCTTACTTCATAGTTATTGCTTCTGCTTGGTTTATTGACATGTTGTATTTTATAAGCTACTGTCTACATATTGTTAGGCAAGGTTATATTCATGTATATATATTATATATTAAAAATAACTTTCTACCACATATAAAATTATGTCATGAAAAGTGTACTGATTTATGACATGTAAGAAAATGCCGTAAAAGAGTATATACGACATACGAAGTATGTCATAAATATATTAAAAATGACATTTTACGGCATACAAAATTATGACGTGAAAAGTGATGATTTATGACATGCAAGAAAACGCCGTAAAAGATTATATACGGTATGCAAAATATGTCATAAATATATTAAAAATGACATTCTACGGCATACAAAATTATGTCATGAAAAGTGTGATGATTTATGACATGCAAGAAAATGTCGTAAAATATTATATACGGCATACAAAGTATGTCATAAATATATTAAAAATAACCTTCCACGGCATGCAAAATTATGCTATAAAAAGTATGATGATTTATGACATGACAAAAATGTCGTAAAAAGTTATATACGACATATAAAGTATGTCATTAATGTTTAATTTATTACTTTTTACAATTTTACCTGCACACCGTAAATGATATCCAACTTTCCACGGCATGTCATATAACGGCATTTACGTGCATGCCGTGAAAGAGTTTTTACGACGTGCATTGCAAGCCATAAAAATTCAATTTTGTTGTAGTGTAATATACATTTTTTTAATAACACTGTCTGTTTGGGAACAATTTTTCCCCCTCTAAATTATCATCATCTAATAGTTTTCATACAATTGAAATTGTTTAAATATGCTCCCAATGAGATATAAAAAATAGGGAAAATTCTATAATGTAAAAGAGGTGTATATCATATGTCTCGAGTATGATATTTGTAATATTTGATCATGATTTATTGTGGTGTTAGTTATAACTTATTATGATATTGATTATTATGTATTATTATTATTATTTTGATTATAATCGAAATAGTTTTTAGTTATACCTTGTGTGGTTGTCAGTGAAATTCTGATTTGGGGCATATCAACATGACTCAATCGATAGAAAAATAAAAAATTCACAAAAACAAAAATAAAGATCAAGCTTTATAGTTAAGTTCTAATGTCTTGACAAATTTAAAAACTTCTTTGAGACAATTGAAATGAATTAACAAACTAAAGCTTGTATTTAAGAATTGAAATTATTACTGATTATAGATTATAAGAATCAAAATCAGAACAAAAGTGACAAATTACAATATAGAAGAACTATTCCTAAATAACCACCACTCTTAGTTTCACAAGTGTTGTGAATGGGTTTGATTAGACTTCTTGTTTTGAATTCCTCGCTTTTGTTACTTTGCAGTGGCATTAACTGTTGTAGCTACATGTCCCACTTTAATGCATGTTAGCATACTCTCTCCACTATCTGAAAAGCTGCTCCACTTGTTGTAACTGCCTCCTCGTTGATTG
This sequence comes from Camellia lanceoleosa, assembly GCA_025200525.1. Taxonomy (NCBI): domain Eukaryota; kingdom Viridiplantae; phylum Streptophyta; class Magnoliopsida; order Ericales; family Theaceae; genus Camellia; species Camellia lanceoleosa. Next base: position 73,790,965 of record CM045761.1, on the reverse strand, counting down.
TCTTCTTCACTTAGTTACATGTCTTGCACATTTAATGAATCAAGACACCTTCCACTTTGCAAGCCTTTAACCTAGTCTTAGGGTTGCAAATGTGTAAAACTCTATTTGTGGTTAATAGAGTGGTGAATAGGTTTAAGCTCAGCTCGGTAAGGATTCGTTTGGAGTCGATTTATTAAATTTTTATTGAGTATAAACTCATTAAAAAATTTAATAAGTAAGTTTAAACGTATTAAAGTTTGGCTCATTAGCTTGTCTCATTTAACATTTATTTAAATAATAGAATAAATATATTATTTATATATTAAATAATGTAAAAATATATATAAAAATATGATATATATGTTATTTATATATTTAAATAATGTAAACAATAGCTAAATTTCTTTATACGTAAATAATAGTTAACTATAGATAATACATTTATATAATAGTGTTGTAGATATTATTATTTTGGTAAGATATTGACTTTTTCTTAATATGTTTATATATATTGTATATGTAATTGTATAATCAAAGTTTTAATTGTAACTTTAATCTCATATGCAAGTATGAATTTATAATTTTTTTGGCTTGTTAAGACTCGTGAACAGACTCAAACTCGAGTCAAACCTAAACCGACTCGGCACGAACTCGATTCGTTAAATTTTTATTGAGCTCAAGCTTGCTAAAATTTTAACAAATAAGTTCAAATCTAGTAAAGTTCGGCTCGACTGGATTCGTTTATAACCTTACTTGGACCTCAATCAAAAGCCTGAGTCACACCATCACCTCGATCGACAGGCCAAATTCAATATCTTAGTATCAACAATGGTGTTTGGTTTTGACTCATTATTATTTTTTATTTTTTTTTTTTATTTTTTTTTTTTGCTATGATTGAAAATGATTTAGTTATAACATTTGCGATAACCAACACTACAAATGTTATAACTTGCTTATAGTACACACATTTTTTAGGATGAATATACTAGAATAACCCCAAGAAGAAATTTTCTTTAAAAAAATAAATAGATATTATGTCACTTCTTTTTTGTTATCTTTTTGTATTACTATTACTTAAGTTGATACTCATGATGATTAATTGTGTTTAGAAATAATTATTACAAAAATAGTGCAAAATAAATAATATAATTTGTATTTTTTAATTATTCAAAATTTAGAAGATTATAGTACATAGGCTTTTTTTTTTTTTTTTTACACAATACAAGTTCTTTAAAAAAGAACAAATAAGTCTTCACTTTTATTACTCTTCATTTTAGTTTAAAAGTTAAAAAAGTCATTATAAAAATTAAAAAACTAACAAATATCTAAAACTCAAAGATTCATTTATAGTTACTCTACACTTTTTGTATATCTTTTCGTAAAAAATCGAAAATTCATCTCCAACATATTAATTTTTTTCATATCATATTTTAATTAAAAAATTAAAAGATAACCAAAAAAATCTATTCCCAGATGAGGCCTTAGTCTAACCACATGTGGCCTAACTAACTTATTTTTGGATCCAAAGAAATAACACAATTTGTATGCTTTGCAAATTTGAAGCCTGTACTAAGGGCCATTACTAAGGACCTTCACTAAATTGAATAGGGAAATGTTAGGTTTCATGAAAAAAAAATCATGAAAATTATTATGAAAAGATCTGCACCGTTAGATCAGGCATACAAAAAAATACCATACCTAATCTAACGGTGCAGATCCTTGCATTATGGTTTTCATGATTTTTTTTTCATGAAACCTAGCATAACCCAATTGAATATACTATATCATTAAGGACATTAGGAATTTGGGATCTTCACAAATATGGATTTTAAATTGCTTAATACATAGGCTAGTTTTGAAATTAAAAAGTGCCTTATCATGTAAATATACGCTTTAAAAGTATCAAATCACTTTCAATTGAGTGGGTCTATTTAGTCTAACTTTTAATAAGTTAAATGTTGATAATAAAAAAATGGAAATTCAAAACATCTCTTTTCCTGCTATTTAATATTAATTTTTCATGCTTAAGCTGTAAATAGAAATTGTACTAAACACTGAAGTACAAACTACACCAAACAATTGGGAATAATTTGAAAAAATATATATATATATATAATTCATAAATTACACCAAATTGCTACCCATTCACATTATCATTCATCTTAATTATTTTGTAGATGCAAAGACACCCTAAACAATGAGACTTTTGAGATCAAAGCAACCTACGTAATTTATAGGATAAATTTGTGTCTATTAGAAATAGGGAGACAAAATTAAACATTTTTTATATATTGAGAATTAGATTGATACAATTTAAATATTGAAAACCAAATTAAAACACTCTTATACAATGGAGAGCAAAAACATAATTAACTATATATGTACAACAACAACAACAATTACAATTGTAGTTTACCTGTTTTTATCTTCACCTTCCGTTTGAAACAAGTATCTAAGTACACTAGATTGCTAAAAGTAAAAATGGGAACTTCAACATACATGTCTGTTTTCCACAATAAGAACAATGATTCTTATTCATCATACATTCAAATCATGTTTTAGTATCCAAAAGGCATGGAAATTTTCAAATTCATCGGCCACTATGGAGTAGACTACTAGACATGGAGCCTTGAAAACCCTTGAGAACCAATGAAGGAAATGACATAACAAATTCAGGAGACGCTTCATTACAAACATCGGCAATATCAAGAAGTATATCATTTGGAAACAAGGCATCTCCATCCAAGTATTGCACCACTTGCCTCATACTAGGCCTTACCGCTGCATTAGGGTGCGAGCAAAACAGACCTAACTTCAAAACCAACTCCATTTCCTCTTTCAAATATTCGCCTCTCAATCTAGGATCACTTGTCTCAAGAATAGCTCCTTGTTTCCAATTCTCAATAACCCAATCAATTAAAACCTTCTCTGCAGGCAATCCTTGTGTCTCTATAGGCTTCCTTCCACCAGCCACTTCAAGCATGAATGCACCAAAACTATACACATCGGTGCTTGTAGTTGCCTGGCCAGTTCTACTAAACTCCGGTGCAAGATAGCCCAAAGTGCCAACCACATTGGTAGTTTCCGGATTTTTTCCGTGATCATACAATCTTGCAAGCCCAAAATCTCCTAGCCGTCCATTTAGATCGGCATCAAGTAAAACATTGCTAGCTTTCACGTCTCTATGAAGAACAACTTGCTCCCATTCTTCATGTAGATACTGAAGCGCAGACGCTATTCCTCTGATGATTTGATAACGTTGAACCCAATTCAACTCTTGTTCGCCTATGTTACACGGACGCGGGTATGAGGATCGGGTGCGGGTGCGTATCTAGGGGTCGGATACTTCAAAATTAAAAATTAAGGATACGTGGATATGTATCCAAATTTGAATACGGGTACGGGGATACGTTAAATATATATTTATATATATATATTTTAAATATAATTATTAAGATGAGTTATATTATATAAATAACAAATAATTATTTTACATATATGTTATTTATTTATTTTTATTAATATATATAAGTATATATTATCTTATAAATATATTATATGTTATACAATAATTATTATATAATATATAATAATAATTGTTTATCTATTATTATTTTATATAGATATATACGAGTATAGATGTGAATCAGAGACAGGGACGAGATAGAGAGAGGGAGAGAAGCGAAGCGAAGCGAAGGAAGCGATCGATCGATCGATCGCGATTGTGATCGCGAAGAAGAGGGAGAGAGAGAGAGAGTCATCTGGGATCTGGGGGTGTTGGACTGTTCAATCATTTTGAACCCAAGTAAATTGCGATCCAATCGATCGACTGATGGAGCAGTACAACATATTTCGATCCAGTCGATCGACTGATGGAGCTGCGATCCACTACTGTTGGAGTTGCAATCTTGAACAGTCGATCGACTGATGGAGCTGCGATCTTCGACTGGATCGAAAGGATGGAGCTCAATCGAGGTCTTCGACTGAATCGACTAGTTCGACCAGGTTCTCTCTTACTCTCACCTCTTTCATTTCTTTTGCACTGTAAAGAGCCGTGTCCGATAGAGAATAGGCGAATCCGACACAGATCCCATACCCGCACCCGTGTCGTGTCGTGTCGACACGGGTACTTCGCCCCAAAGTGGCGAGTCCATGTAACACAGTTGTTCGCTACCAAATAGGAACTTGTCAAGGCTTCCATTGGGCATACAATCATAAACCAAGAGAAGCTCTCCCTTTCGTCGACAGTAGCCAAGGAGTCTCACCAAGTTCCTATGCCTTAGTCTTCCCATGCTAACAATTTCAGCCACAAACTCTCTCATCCCTTGTTTTGAATCATGGGAAATTTTCTTGACTGCAATTAGTTCCTTGGAATGGTTCTAAATATCGGCCGATATGCTACGTATCGGCCGATACGTATCAGAAAAATGGGGTTCCGCGACGGATACAGGCCGATATACCGCTAAGATTGAAAATTCCAGGAGTATCGGCCGAGTCTCGGTACGTATCGGCCTGTATCCGTTACACAAGCCGCGATGGGTTGATACTCACCGGTTCGGACTGGTACGGGAAAGAAAAAGCTGAAAAACCTGTAAAATGATTTTTAAAATTTCACAGCCGCGACACCCGATTCCCGATACATACCGATTGATACTACCGATACCGATACTCCGCGATCGCTACCGTTACGTTATCCGATACCGCAATTTAGAACCTTGAACCTTTCCAAAACCTCCTGCTCCAAGAAGTTCTTTGCTTTGGAAACCTTTGGTAGCTTTATAGAGATCCTTATAGGAAAATCTTTGAGGACCATATTCTTGCTCCCAATCTTCTAGTATTTCTTCATATTTTTTTCTCCTCACACAACAAACAGCCCCGAATATTATGATAATCAGCATAGTTATTGTTGTTACCAATGAGACTATAATTGCTATACCTGGTTTTCCTCTTGATTTTCTTTGCTGGGGAAGGGAAGGAAGCTTTGAAATTTCTATGCTATGTGCTTTCCCACTTTTGTTGAAGCTCCATCCAAGAATATAGTGGTTACATCTACCTATTCCGGTAGCAGAAGAGAAACCAACATACATGGAATCCAAGAGAATTGAAGAAACATTGATGCGCATTGATAAGAGAGGCTGAACTGGTTTCAGACTTTCGATGGGAGCTAGTGTTACATTGAGTTTCACTCCATCATAATCTATCCAAACCTGTATTGGATTCCCACTTTTGAGTTCCAAGCTCTTGTTTATTCCTTCACTACTAGAATAATATGCAGCATGCTCCGATACATTAGATGTTAAGCTGTTAACATCAATTCCAACATGATTATCATTTATATCATTCATTCCAAAGCTCTTAACAGTATCAAGCTCAATTGCCAACAAGTGGTTTGAAGGGAAGCCGATGTTGGTGTTATTGAGGAGTCCCAAGTACTCGCTTGCCTGAGCTTTTGTGAAGTCCCTAGATGGTGAGATGGTAAAGGCAATTCCATGACCACCACTAATATTTTGTATTTCAGGAACGATAGCAAAGACAAAATTGGTGGAAAATGAAAGGGTTTCGGGTAATCCAGATGAGGATGTATTGAATCTTATAGGAAGTTGGTAGAAAGCATGGCCAGATTGCTGCTGAGAAGTGTTGGTGAGCTGCAATAGACCATTTTGAAGGATTTGTGCAAGCCCATCAAGATGAAGATTGGCTCCTTGGAAGCCATTGTAGATGAATTGGTTTTCATCTTGGGCTAAGACCAGGGTTTTCAAGCATACATAGAAAAGTAGAAGAAAATGAACTGGTTTTGGACTGGTAGTCATTTTACGAAAGTAGGAAAGCTTGATCCTTGCAAAGATGGATGAGCTAGTATTGATTTTTTATTTTGTTTTGTTTTGGTTTGGTAATGTTTTTCTTTGTTTTCCTTTATATTAGATTTTGCGGTTCAAAAATCAGGGGATTTTGGCAAGTTTAACAAGGAGTCAACAACCTTGCATGTAAGTTCAACTAAAATCAGGGCAGGCCTTACCCTTAGGCTCGCTGCCTTAGGCCTCACCCATGTGAGAGGCCCATAAATTTGTGTAAGCCTCGTAAGAACTCACCATTTTAATCTAAAATCCGAAAAGATATTAAAAATATTAAAAAAATCAACAAATTTTTAATTCATACAAACAAATTAAAAATTTCTTTTCATTCACTTTACTTTTTGTATATATTTTTTTATTGTAAAAAGTTAAAAAATCATTTCTAAATATATTAATTTTTTTAATCTCATATTTTATCCAAAAAACCATTAAAAATTATTGTTCTCAACTGAGACCTTAATTGCTTTTATGCAAAAGCCCCTTTTTAATGCATAATTATTTTTAGTCATTTACTTTTTTCTGTCTCTATTAGGGATATAAGCCGGTTCAGTTTGATTCAATTAGAGCTAAAGAAAATTTATCACTAAATCAAACCCTTGAATTTTATTGGTTAAGGAACTAAAAACAATTACATATATGGTTCAATTTTATTAATTTCTAATTTGGTGTAAATAAGGGGCTCACAAAAAACTTTAACCTTGTGTTTGGTTCAAGAATTTAAAAAGGGATTTTCAAGGGGAAAGGAAAAAATATGATTAATGTAAATAAGATATATTTATATTTTACCTAATTTCACATACATTTTCTTTATCAAATCTCTCTCCAAATCCATAAATCAAACACAACCTAAGGTTGTATTTTTATCATAGATTTGGGTAGGAATTTAGAAAAAAAAAAAAGAGAAAAAAAATGAATATATTTTTTTTAAAATCCTTATCCACCAATTTTATGTTCCGAACATAACGTAAAAGTTTAGTAAAATCTAGAGAATCACACATCAAGAAGGGAAATGCTACGGTGTGCACCCTTTTAGATATTAAAAGGCTTCAAAAGAGTTGGGCCTCCGTGACTAATAACTTGACTATTCAATATGGGTCCTGTTATGGTGTGTAACTTATGCCTTACACTTACGCCTTTTCTGTTGCAGTCCTATTTTTGTTTTCACCTTCCACTTACACTTTTTGTGTAAGTGGCACATGGTGTGCAACAGTCCATTCAATATTCCATATTCCAGTTTAGCTTGCCATTATTCTTTGATACCAGAATTGTCTGTGTTGAAAAATAACTTTTGAGGAAATATCAACATGACATCTCTATGTTGGAAAATTTAAGATTTGACCCAGCTAATCTTCAATAAAAGTAGTTTATCTTTTTTTTTTTTTTTTTGATCGGAGAAATAGTTTCTCTTTAAATTAACTCCCTATTTGTTTCACAAAGAAATTTAAAAAGCATTTCACTTTATTATGTGTAGTTTATTGACATTTTTACTTTTTTATTGCTTGAGAGTACACCATAGATCTAAATATTATGACAATTCACTACCCAAAAACAAAAAAGTTTTAGGGATCAAAATTTAGGAACAAAATTATTTTTTAGAGAGCAAATAATTTTGTTACGAAAAGTATCGTCATTATATTTTTAGCAACAAAAATTAGACATTAGTGATGAATTATTATCTTTTTAGGACCATATTTTTTGTCTCAAAAAATAAACTATTTTGAGACCAAATTATTTTGTCCCTAAAAGTTTATTTATTAGTGACATTTTCAAAATTTTGTCACTAAATGTTTTGTTTTTGACTTTTCGGAACGATCTTTTAGCGACTATTCTCATGATGATGAAAATTGGTCCCTAAATGTCTTTTGTAACAAATTTTTTACTTTTAGAGAACAAAATATTTAATTTCTAAAACTTTTATATGTTGTAGTGATTATATTATAGTAACATGTATGATATTGAAATAATTTTAAAATATTGATAATTGATATTTTTATCAAACAAAACCAAACACGATGTATATGACTTTGAAATAGTTTTGAACGTTGATAATCGATTGTTTTATCATAACTAAGCTTTCTTCCCTAAATTGATTTGACCCAATAAATTGAATTGGTATTTGCCCCTATTAGCCAAAATTTTAGTTTCGCCACTGGTAACCTCAAAATAAGGGTGAGAATTTGTAACACGACACAATAACACGATTCGAATCATACACAAAATTATCGGATTAGAATTGATTATTTCCTGACACAAATATATATATGACACTACTCGATAACATGAATATTAAACAAGTTGGATTAGTGTCAAATCTGTATAAAATAAATTGACGCGGATAACCCGTATAATAAAAAATTAATTACATATTTAACATTATTTTCACTAAAGAATATCATGACATTTCTTAATATTTTCTGTAATTACATCCAATTTATTAAATAGTATGTAATATACGATTTTGAGTTTAATATAGATTTTGTTTTTACTTTTAATTGAACTTAATGTATTTTTTGTCTATTATTTAAGTTAATCTTGTAAAAACTATAATGATAAAATATAATTTTTAGAAATTAAAAAAATTAAATTAAATTGAAATCAAATATTTTTTTACATATTTTCATTTAATAGAGATTAGTTTCATTAAATTTAACTTGTGAATTTTTTTTAAAATATTTTTTATACATTTGATATTTTTAGTTAATAGTGAAATTTTTTAACATGATACGTTAACATGACACGAACTGAACACGGACCAAAAAGGGCATGGCACAATAACACGAAATAATAAATGGGTCGGTTAGTGTTAAAGTAATTCTGACACGAACCCGAGATGGCATGACACAAATACGACACGACGCCCACCCCTACCTCAAAGTGTCTGTCTACTTTATTTTTATTGTGCTCAAAGTTTAGATGTGATGATTTTAGATGTTTACGATTTGAAAAATTAGTTGTAACTCATGCTGTGCATGGCATGTAACGCCCTCAAAATAATACATAAAACCCATCTATTAAACATGCATTGATATAAGATAAATCAACCATTTCTATCCATCAGAGTAGTTCTTACAACAGTATTACATGTTAACAACAAAAGCAAATGCCCTATGGGCTTACAGCTTTCCAAGTCAACACTTGGTTTCACATAAGAAGAGTACTAACTTTGTACAGAATAAGCCCTTGGCTTGATATACATGCTATACAAACAAAACACACAAAAAAAAGTCTTCAACCCTCATCATCATCCAAGCTATGTCCTTGGAGGTGGCATGCTACCTGTACCTGAAAATAATGTCCCATATAGGGTGAGCCAACGCCCACAGTATGGGCAATAACTAAGACATTAGCGATTGATAAATGCTCAATTCCCATAAATCAATTCATAACCACTGGGTTCGTGTTTCATTTCGTTTTCCATTTCTCATCTTACAATAGATAAACATACTAGTTGTATCAACATCTCGACAGATAAGCATACAAGTTGTAACCACATTTTAACAGATAAGCATATTAGCTATATCAACACTCCCAAGGATAAGCATATGAGCTGTATCAACACTTCTATAGATAAGCATATAAGCTATATTAACACGTTAACTGACAAGCATACGAGCTGTATCAGTGGAGTCCATCCCCTATCTCCTCCCGAGCAACACCCGGTTTAGAGGTCCATCCCCTATCTTTCCCTAAACCGCGGAGTACATCCCCTATCTCCTCCCACACACACACAACGTATATACACATAGGCCATGTACTCAATCAATCAATACATAACGTTAATGTATTCTATCAACCATACTCCATGACACGTCCAATCGATTAGTTTTAGTTTACCTAATCATCATGCATTGTCTACAACAATCAAAACTACCCTCCATCGATAGCCCAAGCAATTATTTCTAAACAGATAATAAAAGCTCCAATAGATAAAATATCAATGTTTTAAAAAATGAGCGATTAATAAATCAAGCTCCACCATTTCACAACATAATGAGTCACTTTCATTATTCCGAACTCAATTCCAAACACCAACACATTACCCAGATTAATTATACCAATCAATCTATACAACGAATTAGGGTTTTCTACCCCTTTTTCCAATATTAACCCAATGGTCAAAATATCAACAATTAACAACAATATCATCATTTTGAAACCAAAATACACGTTTTTAGAACCAAAATAACAAAACCCTCTTTTACCATTTTGAAACCCTAAGTCCCAAAATTGCCCAACTTCAACACTTTATCAAAACAACCAAAAATTCATGTCAAAGACCATAAAAGTGAGTAGGAATCCCTACCTCAAAAGGTGACACCCAACGAAGAAGACGATGAAAATGAAAATGCTCCAAATCACAAGTTTCCCGGATCAAAAGATAGCCCTCGACGATCAACAACTTTTTTGTAAAGGCCAAAGGTGAGGAAACAACTCTAACTAGATCAATACCTAGAGGGAAGGCAAGGTTCTAGAGAGAGAGAGGCTCAACAATGGAGTTTTTTAGAAAAGTAAGAGAGAGAAAAGGATGTGAAAAAGTGATTTAAAATGTCAAAGCACGGAGCTTTAAACCAGTCGCCTCGCTCGAGCGTGGAAACCCTCGCACGAGCGTCAGTCACAAACGCCCGCTCGAGCGCCCAAACTCCCGTCGCTCGAGCGGAGAATACACACTCCAAGCACTTTTGCAGAACCAGGTCCCCGCTCGAGCGTCCAACTCCCCGCTCGAGCGTCACTCACAAACTCCCGCTCGAGCGCCCAAACTCCCGCTCGAGCGGACCACCCTGCAGAGAAAATACTGGATGGGTGATTATCCCGCTCGAGTGCTAAAACCCTCGCTTGAGCGGACAAGCAACAACAAGGTCCCCGCTCGAGCGTCAAAATCCCCGCTCGAGCGGACAGGCCAAAATCTGGGCAATTAGACTTGGTTCCTAAACTCAACTAACCTGTTTTAAACCTGCCTAACACAACCCAAGATTCAAATACAAGAGTAAAGGATGTAAACAACATATACACAACAACCAACCCCACGGAACCTAAGTCCGGAAACAACAATTAAAGAAAGGGAAACCGGGATCGCTATATGGCATGTAAAAAAAATAGTAATAATATAAACAATTAAATTTTTGTATGCAAATTATGAAAACAAAAAATATTAAAATTTACAATTTAAGTCACAATTTTATCACAATTTATTTATTAAATTTTAATTTGTCACAAATTCAATCATGTAACTTTCAAACCCCCTTGCTAGAATTACAAATTTAGGTGAGCTCAACCCAACCAACTCAAGTCAAGCTTAAATTTTTTTTAAAGATTAGACAACATAGTTTTTAATTAAGTGAGAACCTATGTAGAAATTCAAAAATATGAATTAAATTTGAGTGGACTTGGGTAGAGATACCCAATAACCTGATTAACCAAAACAAAATTTTATATATAAATATATAGAATTATTTGCTAATATATTTTTTAAATAATAAATAAAATTAATTAAAAATTTAATATTAATGAACAAAAGCAAAAACAATGTACTTAAGATTTTCCAATAGAATTTTTCTTGAAAATATTTTTAAAATACACCTTTTAGAATAGGTTGATATTAAAAAAATTGCTTTTTATAATGGCATAAATAATTTTAATATGGCTTTTCAGAAATTCTTTTTAATTTAAAAATTACAATAAAATATTAAATAGAATAAAAAAATTCCTTACAAAATAAAAGTATTTGAATAAAAAAAGGGTAAGAAGAAAATTTAATATGGTATTCTCATTTAATCTAAAAATAATTATATATGAGTAACAAATTATCGCCTATAACCTTCTTCTTTTTTTGAATAAAATAAAATAAAATCATGAACTGGCACTTTTGATAGAAAAATAACATTTCTTTCTAATTTGTTTGAGCAAAAGTTACTTTTTAACATTTGAGCCAAAAATATTTTTATTTTATATTTTAATTTGTTTAATTGACAATTGAGATTAAAAACAATTAATAGGATGCACCATATTTGACAAGTGCTAAAAAAGTCTATATGAACTATAAATTATCACATGTAACTCCAATTTTTTTATTATAAAAAAAATTTACCAACCATCACTTTTAACAAAAACAAAAATAACCGTTATTTCTATTTGATTTTAGCAAGTTACTTCTTAGCTATTTAAGCCAAGAATATTTTTATTTTAAAATTTTTTTTAATTGACAATTGATATAATAATTTTTTTGTAATAGAATCCATCATGTTTGGCAAGTGCTTAAAAAAGTTATTCATTTTCTTAACATTTTTTGCCTTTTGTTAAAAAAGAAATTTATATTAAAAAATATTATTGTTTAAGTCCTTATAGTTTAGAAGGATATAATTTTTTTAAATAAAATTTAAAACCAAAAAAAAAAAAAAAATAATAGTAATTAATAATTTGAACACGTGTATTTAAAACAAATTATATTTAGACCAACAATATTATGACACGTCATTACACATGTGAATATTGATTTCATTCTAATTGTAGTAATATAATTTGAAGTACAATTTAAATTTGAAATTTTATTTTATAATTTAATAAAAGATGCATAATTTAAAGAATGAATATTAATCTCATTCCAATTATAATAACATAATTTAAGTATGAATCCAAATTTGAAATTTTATTTTAAGAATATAATACTAATTTATAGACCAATTGAAACGACCCGAAATAAACACAATATACCTATCTCATAACAACTAATAAATAGTAACATAAATGGAATGATGAGCTTTCATTAATCAGAGTTTGATATATAAAAGGGTAACACATGCGATGTACATTTATAAACAGTACATCTTAAATCTACAGCATGCGTTGCAAGATATAGTGAAAAGAAATGAAGACTAAACAAATAATCATATACCCTAATGGCTTACATCTTTCCAAGTCAATGCTTTGGTACATCAAAAGTGAGTCTCAAGCTTAATACAAATAAAGCCCTAGGCTTGTACAAAATTTAAATACAAGATAACAACAATGAGTCGTCAGCTCCATAGTCCTCCAAAGCTAAGTCATTGGTGGAGGCATATCATCAATACCTGAAAATGAGTTTCCCACATAAAGTGAATCAAAACCCAGTAGAAATACTACAACACAATGTATAAATCTTGACAATGTCATAAGGTGAATACATATGCAATGCTCATACCAAAACGTTTTACATTTCTTTCCAAAACCATACCATGTCAAGTTTATATCACAATTCTCAAAATTATGTCCGTTACCATAGAAAACAGGGGGAGATCTTAAGTACAATCTTTCATGAATATTTCGTCTGCGAAAAACCGTCAAACGACACCATGTAAACGTAGTTTATACAAGTATTACTATTGCCATTTTGCGGATATTTTGTCTGCGGGAATCGGCACCCATGTATGCGCACATTTTTCGGGATTTTCATCTTGGATACATAGGCCAACTTGATTTGGTTATACATACCTCTTTCTACGTTCATCTCTTTTTCCCAAAATCATAAACATTTTCAATGTATTAAATAAACAACCATGTTCAATGCATATGAATGAGAAATTAGTTTCAGTTCACTTAATTTTCATGTAATTTCTACAACACCCATAGTTATCCTCAGCTGATAGCCCAAAACAGATATCTCTAAACAGATAAATAAATTTCATTAAAGATATATTTTTTCAAAATCTCAAATGGGAGTGATAATACATATCTAACTCTACCCTCATCACCAATATCTATTTTATTTCACAATTTCAAATATCAATCCCATGTTCACTTTACAATCTCAACATTTACATTTTAGGGCAAAGCCTCTTTCTCTTTGAAAATACATTTCAATGCAAGAAAAATCTCATTTCAACATATATCAACCCCAAATTTATAATCACAATCTTTTTTAAGAAACCATTTGAAAACCCCTCTTTTACATTTTGATTTCACCCCCTAGGTTTTTGCCAAAAACCCCCCAAACCACCATAATCCTTCGAAATAGCAAATAGCAAAGACAAAACCCATACTAGAGTGTAGAGAATCCCTACCTCGAAACTAGAAGACTAAGGAGAGAGTGAAGAAACCTTAAAGAAGCAAAAATTCACTTTTGTTTTGATGAAAAGAGAGCCCACGGAGTGTTCTACCTTTTTAATAAAGGGAGTAGGGTGAAGAAATCACTAAATCTTGGTATTTTTGTAGAGAAAATGTAAGCTTTAGAGAGAGAGTGTGTCTAGATCTAGGGTTTTTGGAGTGTTTAGAGAGAGAGTGAAATGAAAAAGTGACCCAAAAAGGTGGTTTTCCGATCTGATATACGCACGGACCGCTTGAGCGAAAGAAGTAATGCTCGAGCGTCCAGACACAAAATAATTACCACTCGAGCGTAGGAAGTGACGCTCGAGCGTCAAGACACAAGGAAAAAGGAGTCGCTGCTCGAGCGCAATAAGTGACACTTGAGCGAAAAATACAAATTTTCAGACGTTTTGTAGACCTACGAAAGTGCTGGGAGTTGTCAAAGACTGCTTGAGCTCAAGAATCTACGCTCGAGTGTAGAAGCCAAATTCTAAGCATCAACAACTTGAAAAACAAGCTACCAGCCTATTCCAAATACAACCAATACAACCTAATAGCCAAACTCAAAGAAGTATAAGGGAAACAAGACATGAATAACTATAAAAACAACGAAACCCCGATCCAAAACTTACAATGGGTCGGGTCTAAGCTATAAACGCTATAACAATTATATTGTGACACGTATTAACAAAAATTAAACAAAATCAAAAAAATGAGAAAGAAGAATTGCAACTTTTAACCTTAATGAGATGACAAAAAAAATTCACCAACCATCACTTTTAACAAAAACAAAAATAACGTTTTATTTCTATTTGATTTTAGCAAGTCATTTCTTAGCTATTTAAGCCAAAAATATTTTAATTTTTTTAATTGACAATTGAGATAATAATTAAAAAAAAATAGAATCCATCATATTTGGCAAGTGCTTAAAAAAGTTATTCATTTTCTTAATATTTTTGTCTTTTGTTAAAAAGAAAATTTATATTAAAAAATATTATTGTTCAAGTCCTTATAGTTTAAAAGGACATAATTTTTTAAATAAAATTTAAAACCAATGTTTTTTTTTTTAATAATGATTAATAATTTGAACACATGTATTTGAAAACAAATTATATTTAGACTAACAATATTATGACACGTCATTATGGCACATGTGAATATTGATCTCATTTTAATTGTAGTAATATAATTTGAAGAACAATTTAAATTTGAAATTTTAATTTATAATTTAATAAAAGATGCATAATTTAAGGAATGAAAATTGATTTCATTCCAATTATTGTAACATAATTTAAGTATGAATCCAAGTTTGAAATTTTATTTTAAGAACATAAAATTAATTTATAGATCAATTATATTGTGACACGTATTAACAAAAATTAAACAAAATCAAAAAATAAGAAATTTTTTTTACAACTTTCAATCTTAATGAAATGATAACATTTTACAACTGTAATAGTATATAGATGCCACACAAACTAGTAAACTTGAGTAACTTTTCTTACAATTTATGTGTCTTAACTATGATATAATGAATATCACACCAATAAACACTACAACACATAAAGGATTGTAGGGACCAAATTTTTCTGTTTCCAAAAATAAAAATTTTGCTGCAAAAAATATTAGGAGGCAAATTTCATAGGAGTAATCACTAAAATGCAATTTTCAAAAGTAAAAAAATCACGTGTAGAGACAAATTTTTTTTTCAAATGTCGCTAATAAATATACATTTTGGAACAACAATTTAATACAAAATATGTTTACCTTTTTAGACAAAAATTATGGTCTCCAAAATGATAGTAATTGATCATTAAATCTTTATATAATTTCATCGCTAAAAATAAAATAATTACACTTTTAATAACCAAAATGTTTCATTCTAAAAGGTGATTTCGTCCTTAAATTTTTGTCCTTAAAATATTAATTTATTAAAATCAACTTTAAAAAAAAAAAGGCTTATAAAATCTATTAATTTGTGTAATACTAATATTTGGATGGAATTTAAAGCAGAAATTTGCATTTGCTGTTGCTTTCATTGCACCACAATTTCCAAGGTGACATTTGAACTCTAGAATCTAAAAGAAAATTAAAACAATTAATATGATAAAAGTCCATTAGGTAGACCAAGTCACCTAGACATGAGATGAATCTGACATTGGTTATGTATCTGGAATTAGGACCAAATCATGTATCTAGAATAAAAAATAAATAAAAAAAAAGTACTAGTAAGCATGAAAAATTAATCAGAAATTTATCTTAAATGTGAAGTGTTGATATAGATTTAAAGGATTTTTTTGTTTTTTTTTTTTTAATAGATAGGAGAATAATTACAATCCTCAGAAATACTTACAATCTGATTTATGGGAGCTAGTGTTACGTTGAGTAGATTCTTCACTCCATCGTAATCTATCCAAACCTGTATTGGATTCCCACTTTTGAGGTCCAAGCTCTTGTTTATTCCTTCCCTACTAGAATATAGTCTGAAAAATCTAGAAACCCTAGCTGTTAATTTGTGATTATGTACCAATTTAAAGCAAAAAATAACAATCCCAATCAAACAATCAAGAGAAAGAGACACAAAGATTTTATGTGGAAAAACCACAATTGGACACCTTCCAATTGTGATAAAAAAATCACGGGCAACAGCCACAAGAACAATCCACTAAGAAGATATAAAGGAATTACACAGGTATCACTCTCAATTATCTAGCGAATTCACAACGCCTAATTGAACCAACCTCTATGTGCCTCTTCCAACCCCATCTTCAGCACGGAATTGTCTTTCTGATGAGCCACTCCGGATTCCCTCCAAAGCTTTAGGCTCGAATTCTTCAGAATTCACAACTGAAGAACAACTCTCTCTTTTTTGTATAACAAATAAACCTTTGATGTACTCTCTTTAAACCATGAGTTGAATACTCAATAAAACATCAAAGAAAATAACAAAATATCCCCAGATATAAACCTTTAAGAACCAAAAAGAAGATCTGGAGGACTTCAATCAATCACTTAGTTTTGGGAGAAAACCAAGTATTTATAGAGAACCAAAAGTAATCCAAGATTGGGAAGAAAACAAACTCCTTGAGAAATCCGGATTCTGAGGCTCGCTCGAGCGAATCTTTCCTGGCTCGAGCGAGGAGAGTAATTTTCATGATTTCTACTAGTGCCTTGGCTCGAGCGACGGATCCTTGGCTCGAGCGAGGAATACACTTCTTCAGGTTTTTGTATGGACGCAATCCTTCGCTCGAGCGAGCATTCCTTGGATCGAGCGAGCAAACCTTCGCTCGAGCGAGATCTTCTTGGCTCGAGCGACCAATGGCAGACATGCAATTTTCAATGCAATTTTGCATTTTGCTTCGGCCGCGAGCTGACGGGGCAGCTCGACCCCCGTAATAATCAGCGAAGTGGCAATCTTGAAAGTATTAACATCACAAACTTCTCTGCATGGCTCTATTCGGGTTTTGATTTGCATCTAATAAAAGTGTGAAAATAAATACATCTAAAAGGAGTTTTGTCAAACGGGGTTGCCAAGAATAAAAACCTAACATAGTCAATGTTGGAGATTTCAAAAGTTTTACTAAAATTTCTTCCAAATGTCTAATATGAGTGTGGAACCATACCATATGGGTCTCATACCCATGTGAGATATTTAACAGAAATATTAGTAAAACTTTTGGGATTTCTAACATTTTTGCTAGAATAATATGCAGCATGCTCCGATACATTGGATATTGTTAGAGACCCCAAAAGCTCTACCAAAATTTCTACCAAATGTCTCAGATGAGTGTGAGACCCACATGAAACCCACATGGTATAAGTTCCACACTCATGTAAAACATTTAGTAAAAATTTTAGTAGAACTTTTAAGATCTCTAGCATTTTTCATACATATTAAGCTGTTAACATCAATTCCAACATGATTATCATTTATATCATTCATATCAAAGTTGTTAACAGTATCAAGCTCAATTGCCAACAAGTGGTTTGAAGGGAAGCCGATGTTCGTGTTATTGAGGACTCCCAAGTACTGGCTTGCTTGAGCTTTTGTGAAGTCTGTAGATGGTGAGATGGTAAAGGCAATTCCATGAGCACTAATATTTTGCATTTTAGGAATGATAGCAAAGACAAAATTGGTGGAAAATGAAACGGTTTGGGGTAATCCAGATGAGGATGTATTGAATCTTATAGGAAGTTGGTAAAAATACTGCAAACAGAGGTTTTTGCGTCGGCATAATACCGTCTCAAAAGTGGTTCATATCGTCGCAAAAGCTTTTAGTGTCGGCATGGCAAGGGACAAGACTAATGGGGTCACTAATAGTTTTAGAGACGACAAACATGCCGTCTCTAAATATTTGCAATGGTAATGAATACTAAATCAGACGGATATTTACCGACTCAAATAAACATGGAAAATATCTACTTCTAGCGTCCAAGACAAATGCCGTCACAAAAACTATCTTTTGCGTTGGTTTATTGCCAATTGTTAATACTCATATTTCGCAAAAAAAAAAAAAAAAAAAAAAAAAATCACCATCAGATTTGGCGACGCTTTTTTGCTGCCACAAAAAAATAATTTTAAATTTTTTTTTTTCTATTTGCAACGGTTTTTTGACAATCATAAATAGATATTTATTTTTTATAAATAAGATTTTAATTATTTAAAATTTTCCTATACATTATTCAGTCAAATTCAAATATTTTGCCAACCAAAAATAAAAAATAGAAATACATTTCAATACACATTCACTCGCATTCAAACCAAATATTAATAGAAACATGTTTAATCAATATAAATCCAATATCGGCTCAATTATATCAAAATATTAACAATAATTCATTAATACAAACCATAAGATATCAATAAGCTCTAAATATTAAGTACGTAAGTATAGATGGCAGCCAAAACAATGTCCAAAAAAATAATTAGCCCCAATGCCACACCGTCAATCTCTACCATCACTATTCTTTCTGCAAAACCTAAAACAAAAATAGAAAAATGACAACAAAAACATAAGAATACATGTTCAAAAAAAAAAAAAAAAAAAGCCCCCATGCCACCATTAATGTCTACCTCACCACTAATCTTTCTGCAAAACCTGAAAACAAAAATAGAAAAATGGCAAGCCCAAAACATAAAGATAGATGTTCAAGAAAACAATTAGCCCCATGCCACCATTAATATCTACCACCACTAATCTTTTTGCATAACCTGAAAACAACAACAAAAAAACAAACAAGCTAAGCAACCAATTAAATGAAGCATGTAATGAAGGTCAACAATACCGCCAAGGTGGTGAACAATTAATCTTATAAAATATTTCCAGCAAGAGTAGCAACTGTAGTTTTCCATAAAAAAAAAATTCTCCACAAAAAATAAACTCTATTTTTGAGTCAAATCAAAATGTAAAAGAATAAATAAATGAAACTCCTTTTCATTCTGAAATAACTAAAATGAATAGAGACTAAATTTTGGCTGTAACTGCTTATATACAATTATAACAATGACATTGAATATCTGTAACATCAATGTGCTTTAGTAAGTATTGGCAGCGTATGGAATGAATGAAATATGAATAACCAGCCCATATACAGAAGCAGTGTCATGAGTCAAACCCGTCCCTATAGGTTAAGGTCATAACCAGCTAATAATCATAAGATTACCTATGGCTTCAATCAATAACAAACGTATATTATGATAGTAATGGTGCCAAAACGGAAGCAGACCTAAAAATTTTGTCCAAAGAGCTGTGTTTACATGGCATATCAAAACATCTCTCATATATCCATTAATAACTCACACCGAAAAACAAACTTAGAATCTTGTACATACAGAATCATTCAAACTTATAGTAAGCCAAACCAAAAGTTTATATGCATAAGTGATCCAACTTGACCACCAAGGCAGTGAGGCTCAAAACAGAAGGACAAGTACAAGAAACAAAGTCTCGTGCATGAGATGTTCAGGCTGACTCTACAAAACTTGACTTCCTCTCGCACCCTTCACTCAGGCTGGGTTTAGACGTCTCTTTGCTCACCTGCATACATATAAATGAGAGTGAACGAAAGTCCAGTGAATAATATCAAAATAAAGAAGTTACATAAATGAAATTCTTAACAAACATTAGGCCCATTCATATTTCTATCCAATACATCATACGTCCTCTGGCCCATCATATCAAACAGCCTTGAGCCCAATTCATTCTTATCAAATGGCCTCAGGCCTAATTCATTGATATTGGACGGCCTCAGACCCAATTCATTCATGTCAAACGGTCTCAGGCCTAATTCATTCATGTCAAATGGCCTTGGGCCCAATTCATTCATGTTAGACGGCCTCGAGCCCAATTCATTCATGTTAGACGACTTTATTCAATCATTGGCATAACGAATACTCGTTCACAATCCAAATTAACAAATCCATGAAACTTATACAAAAGTAAGCATTTGGAAAGTATCATACTTGAAAATATTTTTACTAAGGTATTACTCACAGTGTTCTGCTGATGGATTTGCTCTTGTGCTTGACCTTACATATTTCATAACATATTGGGTTACAGGTGATTCAATCCGTTCTTAATTTGTTTATTTCTCTTAGGCCTTGTTCTTATCCTTTTAGTTCATTTACAATGTTCAATGCATGCCTGAGAGTGCTTAGAAATGAAAGAGAACGGAAAACAAAACATAAAATAACTTTTTAAAATTTCTGAAACAGGGCTCTCTGCTCGAGCACAACTTTGGTCAATCGAGTGGCCTGCAAAATTCTGTAAAAGTACTAGTTACATGAATTTTACGCTCGAACGAGATTTCTGATGCTCGAGCGAGGAGTCTTGCAAAATAGGGTTTGCTTGAGGGCGAGTTTGGCAGCTCGAGCCACCGTGCAAATCTCTGCAAAACTTCTGAGAGCTAAATTTTCACGCTTGAGTGAGACTTTCGTCGCTCAAGTGGACAGGTCGAATTCTGGAATTTCCTGAATTTTGTTTGAAGTTCAAAACACACTCCCAAAGGTCCAAAGCTTGCAAATTGACAGCAAAACATGAAAAAACATTGTCTATCATGTGAACAAAGGTAATTTGAAACCAAATGGGCTAAAATCATGGTCCATTTCCCAAATCATTTCAAGTTTTTCTTGCCAATTTCAAAATTCAAGCAATCAAGTTTCATACATTCATGACTCATGCATGCATATAAATTATTGACTTTAATTCCATTTCAACTGGTACAAATGATGCCCAAAATCATAAAGTTCAACAAAATTATGCATGCATGTGTGATTTGGTACTCAATTCTTCATGATTATTCATATTCATGGTAATCCTCTACATGCATGGGGATATTGACTTCAAATTCATCACACACCATTCAAATCTCGTTCTTGATTACCAATTCTCTTTAAATTCACATAATTGTAGGCTTAAACTCATGGATTAAGGGTTGGTTACTCACCTAGAAGCTCCAATCCTTCCAATTATAGCTAAGTCTTGAGGTAATCCACCTAATTCTTGATCTCCTTTGCAAAAGTCTTCAAGGATGAGCCCTTTCTCTCTAAATTCGGCTCTCTCTCTCTCTCTCTCTCTCTCTCTCTCTAGAGGTGTATTTCAGATTTTCAGCTCAAAGGAATAAACTCAAGTGTATAAAGGCCACTTATATATGCTTGCCTAATCAAATTTGATTAAGGCTAAGTACTTATGCTTAATTTAATCAACTCAATCTAATTATTTTGATCCAAATCAATTTTTAATTAAATTCCACCATAGGCTCTAAAAATCATGCCAATCATATACTCATATGACAATTTCACTTTCCAACGCCTCTACAAACTTCAATTTAAATTTTATAACAAAAAAATGAACAGATTTTCCTACGGTGAACAGATACAAATTAAGAAACACATATAATCATATAATTAGCACTCAAGATCATATCAATTGTATAATTATAAGCACATTTAAGATTAATTAGCATAACACAGAGTAGGGTTGTCACAAGTGTAGACCGCCCGAACTCTGCTCCGCATGCGAGGGCGCGAATTGTAGTTCTAGCTATTATAGTTCGGACTCCTGTCACGGTTCTGAATCTAATCTCACAAAGTGCGATGTAAGGCTGATAAATCACCAAAGAGTTCAAATCCAGCAAATCGTTTTGGAAAATCGATTTTAATCAAAAAGTGCCAAACATGGACTGCTTTGCCAGATTTCAGAGTCGCCACCTAAATATTTTATTTTGAGAAAATTTAGGAAACCTTGACTCGTGCCTAAGGCCACATGTCCGTCATCACCAAAGTTGCATCGGCTCGGGAACTTGGGTAAGAGAGGGGAAGGTCCTGAAATGAGCACACCTGCTCGCCCGATCAAAGATCGGCCTCTACTAACATGATATGTTGTTTTTGAAAATACATGTGTTCTTATTCTGGTTTATTAGCTAAACTTACTATGTGATGCGCACAGCATACAAGCATAGACTAAATCACTCAATTTGGAACAAAACACCTCATGTTTGTTTTTCGAAAATGGTTTGAAAGTACTACTCACAAGTAGGCTAAAACACGGATTTACCACCCTCAAGTGGGCTTAAAACATGATGATTTGCCACTTCAAGTGGGCTTAAAACTCACATTTTGATGAATTGTTCCAATTCAAGCAATGAAGCCTTCATCCACAAGCATTCATGCAGTTGATCAATTAAGCAATTAGCCTCATGGCAAGTATGCTATCATGGCAGTCACTTACATACATGCAAGGATGCTAAAGCATAAACACTCACAGTGTACACTGAGCCAAAAAAAAAACCAATTAGAAATCAATGCATGATCCTAATTATACAAGATGCCTAATGCAACACATGCAAAATGCAACTAAAATAGGCTCGCTTATTCTAAGATGTCATGTGAATGCAACTTGAT
The DNA here is from genome assembly GCA_025200525.1 of Camellia lanceoleosa. NCBI lineage: Eukaryota > Viridiplantae > Streptophyta > Magnoliopsida > Ericales > Theaceae > Camellia > Camellia lanceoleosa. The sequence goes on along the minus strand of CM045761.1, from coordinate 73,768,177 downwards.
AACATGTATTCAAATTAGTATTGAAATACAATGCAGTTTGTATGATGCGCCGAGCCTGGTGCATGCAAGACAGATGAATGGATGCACGCATGCAAGTATAAGGTATGCTAATCAAAATATGCCCTAAACTAACCATCGAAAGCTGATAAGTAAAAGGGAGAAAGAAATGGGGTTGGAAGACATGCATCACACACACACACGCTTATTACAACAATGTGCCCTCTCGACGGAGGGTCCGAATGAAAGCTAAGCTAGCTAATCTAAGCTAATTTAAACTAATTATTACAAAACGAATCTAATTAACTAACAAGTTAACTAAATATTACAACACAAATGAATTTGAACAATTAGCTAATCTAAGCTAATTAAAGCGCTAATCTAAGCACAAAACGATTTAATTAGTCAAATGCATTAACTAATTAATTACAAAACCGACGAATGCTAACTAAGATAACAACTTATTCTAAGTTAACAAAAGCACTGAAATGGCCTTGGGACGAGAAGTGTATGCATGCTCGGTCGCCTTGCTTGGAAATCCATTACTATGCCCCGAATTGCCTCTGTTTGCATTTGATTTTAGAACACTGCACAAACTTCCAAATTGCTTCTACTCTAACTAGGGGACCTCCTGGTGGGCTGCCGACCAGAAAATGGTGCTGTAGACCACCTGTGGACCACCTGTAGACTACCTAAATTTGTTGTAGACTAGAAAAAGTGGTCGGCCAGCCACTTTTGCTGGTCTGCCGACCAGAAAATCTTCCAAGTCCCAGTTTTGCTGCAACAGAGAACAAGAAGGGGCACAACAGTGTATTTGCAAAGTATGTGTGCACAACCACCCTCCCTATGATTTCTCAAGCTCAAGGGAGTGCGGCACTCGACTCTCAGGCCACCAACTGAGCATCTCAATGCACAATGGCCGAGAAGCCAAGTTTGCACAATTCAATGTCAATTAATGCACAAATAACACATAAAAGCCTTTGCCTCTATCATGCTTGATCAAGAGGGTCGGCAACCAAGAAACATAACACATTTCATTACTTCAAGTACGAAACGTGTCACATCCCTTGTGTTTGGATCAACGCTCAATCCAAACACAATGCAACACATACAACATGATCAACCTATCAATGCTAATGGCATGCACAAGACCCTATCATGTGAATAATGCATGCATGGCATGTTCGAAGGCTAAAGCATCAAAGCAAGTAAAGAGCATCATACCAGAGGCATGCAATACAATGCTCAATGGACTTAAACCACATATGGACAGACCTAAATCATGCCAAAACAGTGGCCAACACACCAAAACTTAGGCACAAAAAGGCAAGATATGCATGCTCATGTAATGGCTCATCAACTAGGCATAAAAGCATAACTCTCAAACATGATGAAGAAGTGACAAATGTGAGAGTGTAGCTACACTATATGCACTGAAATTATGAGTGAAATGATGCCAAATCACTTAAACAACACAAGTATAGCATGCAAGAGGGCCTAAGGTACAAGGCTACTAAAGGGACTACACAAGAGGTATGCAATACATGACACAAATGATTGAACCAACCATAGACAAAGCTCAATTAGGTCAAAACAAAGACCAAAACATGCTGGGATGGGAGCTCAAAAGCCTAGATAAGCATGCATACGCATTGGCCCATAAATAAGACATGAAGACACAACTCTCAAACACATTGAAGGAGTGAAAAATGTGAGAGTGTGGCCATGAAATATGCTCTAAAATCATGTGAGAAATGAGGCTATACCATGCAAACATCACAAGTAAAGCATGCTAGAGACTTCGAAACTCAAAGCTAGTGAGCAAGATTGCACTATGGCTATACAAAGTAAGCCATATATGACCAAGATGACTCAAAACAGTCCTAAAACAGCCCAAATGGAGTTCTAAAACATGCTTGAAATAAGCTAAGAATGGCTAGATTTAGAGGCCAAAACAATAGTACATGTTAGGCAATTTAGCACAATTGCACTATAAGTATACAAAGCAAAGCTTGAGTGATGAAGACCACTCAAAACAGAGTTAGAGCATGCCAAAACATGAACAAAAACATGCTGGAGTGGAGCCAACATATGCCAAAATAATGAGCCAAAACATCAAGTATGCAAGGCTAGTAAGCAAGATTTGCACTACGAGTACATGAAGCATGCAAGAGGTGGCTCCACCAACCAAAAAAAGAGTTATGGCATGTCAAAATAACACCAAAAATGGGCTGAGACTAAGCCAACACATGCTAGAATAACACGCTAACTTATTAGGCATGCAAGGCTAGCAAAGAGGATTTACACTACAAGTGTAAGAAGCATGCAACAAGTGATCGAACCAACTAAAAATAGAGTTAAATCATGTTAAATAATGGCCAAAAATGTGCTGGAGACAAAACATGCTAGAATTATGGGCTAAAATAGCAAGCATACAAAACTAGTGAGCAAGGTTTACACTACAAGTGTAAGAAGCATGCAAGGAGTGGCCAAGTCAGCCACAAGCAGAGCTAAAACATATTAAAAAAAGTCACAAAAACATGCTTAGATCAAGTCAAGAGATTGTAGAAAAACATGCTCAAGTATGAGGCCAACAACATATGCTAACAAGACAAGAAGAGGGGGTATATGCTAACAAGACAAGAGGAAGGGGGACTACCCCCTCCTATTTGAGACCTCAAAACCACCTTTTCACCACTAAAATTCCTCTAGAATTCAGTGGTTTAAAAGCCAAAAAATTTGGTTTGAAAGGTGGTAAAAGATGGCTCAAAAGGCCTCACAAGCCAAGGAACAAAAAGGGAGAACAACCCCTTAGCCAAACAAGGCACAAACCAACACTTTTAGGACTAAAAAATAGAGGAAAAACAGAGGTTTTTGTAGTTCAACACCACCCCAAAAACAGCCCCAAAGTAGTGTGAAAAGATGGCCAAGCAAGCATGCAAAATAAGCTAAAAGGGAGAGAGTTCTTACCCTTGATGCACAGCTACAAAACAGGTCCAAATTCTGAGCTAAAACCACCTTAGGAGCTCCAAATTATCCTCAAAGAACCTCAGCCCAATGGTGGTTAAGTTTGATCAAGGATGCCTAGGCAAATGAGAGGTATATCTCCAAGTATATCTCTTGCATGCACACAAGGTCAAGAGGGAGAGCCAATTAGAGAGAAAAGCTAAAATTTAGCTCTAAAATTTCTAGAGAGAGAGGAATTTTTTAGAGAGAGAGGTTCCCAAAATTGCTTCAATGTTCTCCTCTTGCAAAATGAGTGAAATGCCTCATATATAACAATATACAAGAGTTGGTTCGAAATATCTGATTATAGGACAGCTGGAAGTTGTGGAAGACAGTTGGAGGGAAAATATCTTCAAAAAATTTGAGTTTGGGACCTGTCAGCCACTTTTCTGGTCGACCGACCACTTTTTTGGGTTGACTGGATACTTTTCTGGTCGACAGCCTATTTTTCTGGTCGACAGGCAAAATTCTGCTTTCCAGGTCCAACTGCAAATGGCCATAACTCCTTCATCTAGACTTCTTTTCAGGTCATTCTTGTGTCTAAATTGAGGCCCTGGAAGTAAGATTTCCAATGGTGGCAGCCTTGTATCAAAATTCTAACTGTGCAAAAAGTTATGTCTGTTTTGGTGAAGCCGTTTAGTTTCGATCCTACTCGGATTTATGCCGAACTTCTTCTCAACTAGTTTTCTTCTCTCCTCTTTCATTTTCTTCAACTCCAAATCCCTAAACAAGGTGTTTTGAAAGATTTTTCAAAAATTTCATCTCTCTTTCATTCATTTCCATTTTGTCCTCGCTCAGTTGACTGAAAAGCGCAACATTTAACAAAATGCGAGCCTCGGAACATCGTAGGAACTTTATTTCAAAAATATTTTAAAAGAGAGAGTTTTAAGATGTAAAAACCATTCAAAATAGATTTGGTCCAAAATGAGGTGTAAGGTTGGGATTTGACTCTCCTTTTGCCGAAGGAATCGAACCTTTGCATAGCATAGCCTGCATCACTAAGTAAGCAATCAGTAGTGCCCAAGTTTTAAGGGCGGTCAAAAATGGGTTATCTACAACAAGCAGCATCTAGTAAAATGTATCCAGAGTGCTTTTGATTTGAAAACTACAAATTTGTTTTAAACACTATACTTTCAGTAACAAAATTGCATGGATTACAGTTAATTTGGGTTTCTAGAACCATTTATGGTGTGAAATAGAAATATTTTTATTATTTCCTCATTGACTAGCTCTTTATCAGAGCCACTTCTACATCCAAGCTCAACAAGATCCACATAAAAAAATAAAAAAATAGTTATCTCTTTATACAACTCATTTAACACGTGGATCATTTAGTACGAGCATCACATTATTACCTAGAGTTAGAATCAGTCATATTAAATGATGTTTGAATGCATAAATTTTCAGGTATCATCATGTTCTTGGAAATGTGGTAAATAAAATCTATGCACAAATGGATATGTTGCATGCCTAACAAGAACTAAATATCAAAGTTGAATTCAATTCCAATTATGTCCTATTTTTACTCCAAATTGAGTGTTCAAACTCAACATTGTGGTAACCAATTTTCCAACCTAATATATATTAAAGATAGGACTGATTGTGTAGACCATATATGGTGGTTATTGAAAACATTAATTGTTTCATCAAACTATGTCAATTAACTCAAGGCAATTGCACTAATATTATAAGCCAAGAGTGACTTTTAGCAAACATTAACAATGATGATTATTGTTATATGAGAGCTTTCATTTGAGAGAAAAAGTTCAAACTAAAATAGTTCTATAATTGGGTTTTCAGTAGGCTCACCCTCAAACTTCCTAACACCACTAATACTATATTATGCAATCAATACAACATATCTGGGTTTTCATTAGGCTCACACTCAACCTCCTAAAATCACTAAGGATTTTCAGTAGGATAACCCTTAACCTCAATTGTATGTGTGTTTGTGAATATTGCATTAAGTAGAAAAGAGATACCTGCTCATGAGAATCCAACAATTCATCATCTTCAGTGTCATCTCCCACGGACTCCCTAACTCGTCGATGTCCACTAGAGGCATTCGGAATCTATATAAACAAAATTTGATATTTGTTATTAAATATAATACATAGGAAAAAATATTTCTTAAAAATATTCAATTGGTTAACTATACTTTACCTACATAGAACCTGTGCCCCCATATGATCTTATGAAGTTCATCCATGCTCTCACTTGTTCAAAATAAAAAAGAGAAACACTATAAAACCACAATTCACCCACAATGAAATGAGTTAGCTTTAGAGAATCTCCATCAAATTAGTTAATTTTTTTGGTCATATTTTAGCTTAAATGTTACTCCCTTTTTTTATTTTATTTTATTATTTTGTATTTTGATTATGTAATTTTTAACACACCATCCAACAAACTCTATATTCATGCCATTATGGGTACATTAGGAGATTTTTTAGAGTTCTCATTCTTTTTTTTTTTTTTTTTTTTCCAATTAAAAATTAGAAATAAATAGGTAACTACACATTCAACGAGTACTATATTAGTTTAAGACAACTAAAATTTCCTCCTAACATATGAAAGCTCAACAGTTGGCCACTACATAGCCCATCTACAAGAAAGGGGAGAAAAAAAAAAAAAAAAAAATCCTAACAGCATAATTTACACATAAAAAGAACACATGTTTTTATCTTTATTAAATAAAGAATTGTAATTCTATGGTCTTTTTTGGGTAAACAAGGTTCATCAATATACACTGGAATATTTACTATGCACATATTTATTAGTGGCATTGTAAATAATAATCTGAATTTTTTATTGAAATTTAGTTGATATGTTTGATGATCACGATTTTCTAATTTATTTTGTAGTGACAAAACATGGGTAAGCTTTTTTAAACTACATTCTAGATGGCTAGAGTCTCATTTTTTCAATGACCGAGCATTGATGCTTGTGTCATTTCTTTCTTCAATAAGAAATTTTTAGCCAGATGTGTACTGCACACTTTTTTTGTGAGATTTTTTCAGAATAGGAAAAACATGCTAAGAACTTTCAAGAAAAATACAATGTCACCTTTCACAGTAAAGTCAATCAATTATAGATTATATATATACACCATATATCCCTAATATATAGAAACAAAGCATTTCACATACAATATTGTGTGTTTTTTTTTTTTTTTTTTTTAATCCTTTCATAGAGGTCAATTTTACCATTCCCAAGTTTGGTTTACAGAGAAAGCTATAAAAAAAAAAAAAAAAACTAGGGCGAAATAAAACAAATTGAACACTAAAATCATCTACTATTTCAGTTCAACATTTCAAAATCAATGTGGGATCTCTGGTTTCATATTTGATAGAGGAAAACGATGGAGGAGAAGAAAGAAATTAAGAGCGAGAGAGAGAGAGAGAGAGAGAGAGAGAGAGTGTTGAGTTCAAGGAGAAATCGAAGAGAAACAGAAAGTGAGGGAGACTGAAATTTACGTTTTATATATACCCTAAGACTGTTTGATGACCGAGAAAGAGAGAGAAAGAGAAATTCCTTAGCAGAGAAGGATCCGCATGAGGAAACTTTGAAGAATCTTTCAATGTTTTGGACTAATTCATATATATATATATATAGAGAGAGTACTTACCCTTAGGAGGAGGACAGTCGGTGGGTCGGTGGAGGAGGACAGTCGGTGGGTCGGTGGAGGAGGAGAGTCGGTGGTGCTAGTGCTGATGAAGAGTTACTTGTTCGTTGATGAACCAAGATGGAATTTAGGGCAAACAGAGAAACAAAACAAAAGGAAGGAACGAAAAAAGATGAAGAGTTACTTGTTGTTTTAAATTTTTTTCATTACTTTTTTCACTTTTTGTGACGGCAAACAATGTGGACGCTAAACAATTTGAAATAGGCGCAAGGGAAATTTTGGAGCAAAAAAAAAAAAAAAAGAATAAAAAATTAGATAATTCTTTTTCAGACGAAAAAAATCTTATTAACGAAACTAATATATTTTTGAGATGGTATAATCTACTGACTTAAATAATAAATAGCTAGTAGATTTTTTTGGAGACAGTCCTATTTTGCTTACGCTAATAATCCATTTTTGAGTTGGCAAGTGTTCCCGTCACAAATAATTCGACTCAAATAGTCTCTTTGCTTGTAGTGAAAGCATGGCCAAATTTTTTCTGAGAAGTGTTGGTGAGCTACAATAGACCATTGGTATGGATTTGTGCAAGCCCATCAAGATGAAGATTGGCTCCTTGGAAGCCATTGTAGATAAATTGGTCTTTATCTTCTGCTAAAGCCAGGATTTTCAAGTATATGTAGAAAAGTATCAGAAAATAGAGTGATAATGGAGTGGTAGTCATTTGCAAATGTGGGAAAGTTTTGTTAAGTTTTTATTATTGGCAATCTCGGTTAACAAAACTCCTTTCAATTGTAATTTTATTCGTTCTTTTATTTCAGTGAGGCTATGAGTATTTAAATGTGAATCCAACTTGAATTGTGCCTTGCAGAGGAGTTTGTGATCTTAATTCTTTCATGTTTGCCACTTCATTGGCTATGCCGGGGATCGAGCTGCAAAAGTACTGGGAGTTAAGATTTTACGCTCAAGTGAACTTTCCATCGCTCGAGCGAAGGCACTTGTTCAGAAACACGCGTTTAAGTCACACCACTTGAGCGGCCATTCCTGCAATTGAGCGGTGATCGTGATTCTGCCTGCTATAAAGCTGCGATTAAATCAATTTCTAGGGTACGGCTTCTAGATCTTCTTCTTGGATATTAGGGTTTTAGCTTGTTTGCTTATTTCCTTTGATATTTGTGAGAGTTTACATTATGAATTGAGTGGATTATATCAAAGGTTTTTTTTTGTTTTGTTTTGTTTTTTTTTCAATCAATACAAAAGAGAGAGTTGTTCTTCGGTGGGTTTCGGAGAATTTGGCCTGAAGCTTTGGTAGATTTCGAAGTGGCTCATTGTCGTGGATTCAACATCGACGTTGTGGATTCAACGTTGGGCAAGACAATTCTGAGGTAAAGACGGTGGTGGAAGAGGCACATAGGGGTCGGTGTAATTCGGGTGTGGATTCGCTAGGTGATTGAGGGTATACTTGTATAATTTTTTTTCTATCTTCTTAGTAGATTGTTTTGTAGCTTTTGCTCGTGGTTTTTTTTTTTATCACAATTGGAGATGCTCCAATTGTGATTTTTTCACGTTAAATTGTTGTGTCGATTTGTCTTTGATTGGTTGATTGTGATTGTTATTTACTATTTAAAATTGATATATAATCACAAATCAATATCTCAGAGATTTTAAGATTTTTCAAGTTTGATCCATGCAAAGATGGATGGGCTAGTTTTGATTTTTGATTTTGTTTTTTGGTTATGCTTTTCTTTGTTATCCTTTATATTTAGATTTTGTTGTTGAAAAGGCATTTTGGCAAGTTTAACAAGAAGTCAACAACCTTGCATATAAGGCAACAAAAGTAAAAGATAGGGCCGGATTTGAAATCTTTTGAGTCCAAAGCGAAATCTTAAAATTAGGATTCTTTGTGTTAAAGAAATATATATTTATTCAAAATTTTACTTTGAAGATGTACAACATAAATTCAAAATTGCTAGAATGTGAGTTATATTTACAATAAACGTGATTCATAAATATATTTTTTTGAGTTAATTTTTAAAAATTATATATATAATCATAAAAAAGATATAAATATTTGTGAATAAAATGACAAGTACTTATAATTTCTTTTACTAGTACCCACACATAATTATTTTTTTTTTCCTTATCAAATTTGATGGAAAAAAAGTTGGGATAAGGGGGAAAATTTTAAAAAGATTTTAATAAGAATTTGATGAAAAGTTAGATTAGTTTATATCAAATCCAGTGTTTTTACTGAAATCAAATTAAATGAAAAAAATAATAAAATGTTGGAGATGTTGTAGAGAATTTTTAGATTAGTTAAATTGATTGGTTTGATTTTTTTTTTTTTTTAAACCTACAAACACAGTAAAAATCAAAATTATTTAGGGGTTTAAAAAATTTGACATAATTTAGAGGTTCCAGGCGTCGCCTTGCTCACCTTGAACCAGGGCGGCGCTGATCAAAGAGTTGCCTATGGTGGAAAATATTTTTGAGGAAAGGTTAACATGACATTTCTATGTTGGAACATTCAAGATTTGACTAGATGAGTCTTTAAATACATGTAATCTATTTATCTCATATGTAATTACTTGATATTGTCTCTATTGTCAATGATGGAGTTAGGATTAGGAGAGACGTGCCCCTTCTCAATTTTTAAAATTTTACTTTTTGGCTTAAAATTTTGAAAATACTTTTAATTTTTCTCTAAAATTATATAAATGCCCCATAAATTTCTCATTTTGCTTCCAAAAAACTCAACACACTATTAACTAGAATGTAGACATAAATTGACTCCTTATTTACTTTACAAATAAATTTAAAAAAAATTTCATTTTATTATGTGTAGTTTATAGTATTTTTCATTTTTTTATTGCTTGAGAGTACCGTAGATTTACATGTTGCAATTGTTTTATAATAGTAATATGTATGATATTATAAAAAATCAATTACCAATATTTCAAAACTATTTCAAAGTCATATGTATCAAGTTTGGTTTTGTTTGATATATCAAAGAAAATAAGCTTTGCATTCTAAACTGATCTAACCGAATAAGTTGCGCATCTTGTTTGGTTCTAATTTTTTAAATTTAATTTTTTGAAAATTGAGATTTTTTTTTGTAGTGAATTTTTTCTAAATATTTTAAGCAAATTTAAAAAAAAAAAAAAAACTTTTTAGATATACTTAACATAAATACAATTAAAACGTATAATATTTATGAAAAAATCTTTAAAAAAAACCACTAAATACCAAAAATAAAAAAAATAAAAAAATTAGTACATTTTCGTATTCTTGTGTATTTATTAATTTTTTAAAATATTTTTTATAAGTATTTTACTTTTTAAATATATCTAAGTTAAGTGTATTTAAAAAGTTAAAAAAAATTCTTCAAATACTAAAAAAATTCACCAAAAGTAAAAAAATAAGGAAAATAAAAAATTTTAATTTTAAAAAAATTAAATTCAAAAATTTAGAACCGTATTTGCCCCTCTCACTTAAAATTTTGACCATACCACCGCCTGGGAGCGACGACACTATGACACTGATGGCTTCCTTCCCCCATTAGCTTGCCAAAACCTTTGAATTTTTCTTTTGCTTTATCCATCACTTTTTCACTTTGATATTTTATGTTTTAAGTATTTTTTTTTTAATTTACTCTTAAAATTAATTTTTGTTAAAAAATAGGCATAAAATAACATATTAATAATTACGAACTATAAAAATAGTTTATTATATATAACTTATATGTCTGACATAAACTTAAACTCCAATATAGTAGCATATTTTTTATATTTTGTGACAATTATTATGATATTTTTTGTCTAATTTTGAATAAAAGTTAATTTTAAGAATAAACTGAAAAAAACTTGAAACATAAAGGGTCAAAGTAGAAAAAAAATAAAAAAATTTAAGAGCCAAAACAAAAAAATAATCAAACATAGAAGGGCAAAGTATGATTTATTTATTTATTTTATGATAAAAATTTTACTTGATAACCAAATGACGCTAATAAAGTAATAATAACAACTCACCACGCTAAAAATGTCAAAAATTAAACTATACAAAAAGTCAAAAGTGTTGGACAATCTTCACTGTATTTAAAAGATTTAATTCTATTGTGTACAAAACAACAATTAGAATTTAAAGAAATAACTTGAGTTGATATCAGTACATGCATATCAAACGCATCAACTAAAAATAATGAATTTAGCAAAATAAATTAATCATGCATGATCTCATCACTTGTATCATGAAATTAAAGGATTTTCAACTCATAAATAAAATCAAACGCATTTAAACTTTAAACTTCAAAATGACAAAACATACATTTATTTAATCAGTTTGATTTATACATAAATAAACTAATTAAATATGCATTCAAACGTTCTTGTTAATATATATATTTTCCGACTCATGTGCAGAAACCATTTACAACTACGGATCCACACACAAAAAATAAAGAATGATTCAGAAAACCAATAAAGAAAATAATCTTGCCACAAAAGTTTCTACGTAATAAAAATGAAATAAGTTTGTAAAACTAATATTTTACTCTAGAAACAAATTCTACCAAGTATACTCATAACTATGATAAAGTCAAAAGAATTAAAACCTTTTCACAAAGGGTTCAAAATTAAGTGATCTTACAAACGAAATCGTAAGTCATGTACAAAATTTACAAATTGTGACCGATTCACAAAGTTACATGATTTATTAATAAAATTAATTTTCTAGTTACTAAAACCATAAAATAAATTATAATACAAAATAATTGTATTTTTCTTGTTAATAATATAATTTTATTTTCCTTGTTACTAAAACTAGAAAAATAAAATACCGAAATAATATCTGATTACAAAAATCAGAAAACCAAACCACAAATTAATTTTCTAGTTACTAAAACTAGAAAATAATATAATTTTATTTTCCTTATTACTAAAACTAGAAAATAAAATACCACAAAAATATCTGATTATAAAAATCAGAATAACACACAATAATTTTCTAGTTACCAAAACTAGAAAATAAATTCTAGTTACTAAAACTAGAAAATAAATTATAATAACAAAATAATTTTATTTTCCTTGTTACTAAAACTAGAAAATAAATTATAACAACAAAATAATTTTATTTTCCTTGTTACTAAAACAGGAAAAATAAAATACCAAAATAATTTTCTGTAATACCAAATAATATTCTGAAATTGTTAATGACACCAGTATCGTACTACTAGTTGTCAAAGAAAAGAGACAGTATATTACTACTATCTGTCAAATAGCATAAATTACTATTTGTTTTTCCAACCAGAATATTACTTTGAAAAACAGAAAATTAAATACAATGAAGATACCAAAAAGGAATCTGTCTTAAGATTGTTGGACAATCTTCACTGTATTTAAAAGATTTAATTCTATTGTGTACAAAACAACAATTAGAATTTAAAGAAATAAAGAAAAGGAGAGTTTATGTTTGATTACAAAAATCAAACTTGAAATAATAAATAAATAAATAAAAACAGATTTTATTTTGTTACAAAAACAAAATTAAAATCTGATTTAAATAAATAATAAAAACAGAATAATAAATATAGAACTTACTTGATTTAATTTCTTCAAAATAAAATCGATCAAGTCCGATGTTTGACATTGTGTCCTTAAGATGATTCGTCCCTTCCACGGTGCTTTCTGAATTTGGACGCCTATCTCCCGATAAAATGATCTACTACAAACAATAGCGACTACAAATTGTTTGCCTTACGAACACACTAAGTGTTTACACTCTTTCTTTCTTTCAGAAATAAAATGCAGCAAAATGAAGAGGATGTTTCAGAATCATGAAGAACGAAAATTAGAGTTACCAAATCCAAATGAGGGTTGTCCTATTTATAGATTTAAAGGTGGCTCTTGGTTTTGAATTGAACAGGTATGATACCTGTTGGCTTTGAATTCAAACAGAATTGAATCTGTTGGGTTACAAATTAAACAGATAATAAAAACAGGAAGGGCCCTGTTTGGGTTTGGCCCAAAAAGATTAGTATCGAGTTGAACAAGCCCAACCCAACCACACACCACGCACCCGCGCCCAAGCCCAGCCCGACCGGACGGACGGCGCGCGTGTGGTGATTTTTGAGTCTAATGGGTGTAGCCCATTTTGCCCATAACCTCTCCCTCTAAAACACTTGGGTACCCCTTGGGGCACACCCCAAGTACCAAGCCCAAGCTTTATAAACCCTTTCAAAACTTTCCACCAAATCAATGTGGGACAAGCCTTATTCAAACCATAAGGTATTTCCACCAAAACTCCATTTCCATGGAGCATACTTTGGCTTCAATTTCCCATTCACTCGGTAATGGTTTTGAGCAACCAAATATACCACGTGAATCACAACGCGGCATAGAACGCGTTACCACTTTGACCCGCGTAAATCGACGCACGGGGCCCACCTAAAAATTAGACCAAACTTAGGATAAAATTCTGATTTTTTCCAGAATTTATAACCATTTCCAACAAAAAGTTCCACTAACTCTCTACTTTTGCATGATTTTTCATAAAAAATTAAAAAAGCATTCCAAGTGGAGCAGGGGAAATTTTTTCCAAATCAATAAAAAAGTATAGCATCTTAATTATTGAAGTGTATAAACTTTAACACTGGTTTATAATTTTATTTTTTCTGCCACCACTGTCCTGTTATTTTTTAAAAAATTAAAAAATTACAAAAAAAAAAAAACAATCTATTCCTAAACCAATAGTCTCCAACTTATGCGTTGCTTTGAGGATCACCAAATATTCTACCGTTTCTGCTGCTCCCCTTTTCTCTCTCTCTCTCTCTCTCTCTCTCTCTCTCTCTCTCTCACACACGTTTGAGGTAGTATTAAATTATTTATTTTTTTATTTTTTTCAGAAGATTCCTACTATTATATAATGGAAAGGTTCAGGAGTTAAAAAATGAAAACTATATGAATTTTAATAATTCTAAAAGATGGCAATTCGTCGAATGCAATTGTAGAAATTTATGTAATTTTATTTTTATTTTTATTAAGATAATAGTACTTTATTAAAAATTTATTTTACTTAAAATTGGAGAAGTTCAAATTTTTATTAATTTAATTTTTTTTTCTTATAAAATTTGTGAAACTTAAGGTTTAAAAGTGACCCATCCTTATAAATTCCTGAAGTCAGTCACTGCCTCGAGCGGCTTCAAAGTGTCCGCCTATTTTACTTTTATCATATTCAAGGTTTAAATACATTATAGTGTGAAAAAAATGACATGTAAATTAATAAATTGGACAAACATTTCTTACAAATTAATGTGTCACAACAACAATGTAATAATTGTCACATCAGTAACTAAGAAAAAGTCCATAAAATTTGTTAATTTGTGTAATACTAATATTTGGATGGGATTTAAAGCAGAATTTTGCACTTCATGTTGCTTTCATTGCACCTCAATTTCCAAAGTGACATTGAGCCCTAGAACTAAAAGAAAATGAAAGCCCTTAATATGATAAAAAGTCCACTAGATCGGCCCAGCAGTAGGGACCGTTAATAACTAGTGGTTATTGAGTGTTCATAGAATACGATTATACAATATTTTAAGGTGTTGTGATTGGTGGAGAATATATAATTCATAATTTTGTGTCGGGTGATTGACAAATATGATAAGACATGATATATGATGATTAATCTTAAAGTATGAGACATATAATCCTCCAAGAATATTGAATAGTTTTTTGTTAATAACCTTGGCACGAGATGAATCTGATGATGTTGGTTCATGTATCTAGAACGACCAACCAAATCATGCATCTAGAATAAAAAAGACTAGTAATTATGAAAAAATATCTCAAATTTTACTCTGAAAGTAGAGTATATGGTGTAGTTTTAAAGTTAATAAGATGTAATTTGTTGAGTTACTTTTTGGGTAATTTTTTTAGATATGTATTGTTATTGCTCTAGAATTTGGACCAATCAAATTAAGTCAACCAGTCAAGAACTTATTCACAACCTTGGAGTAATTCTAGTGTGTGCTCCAAATTAATACTTATTGGTCATATTTGTTTGGCTCCATAGAATGGAGAAAATTAGGAGTACATTAAGATTGAGTAAGGAGATTATTAGTGTAGTGCACTACAGCAAAGAGGGGCTATTGCAATGGTTCTTTTATGGCGTTTATGAAAACGCCATTATAAATTAATGAAACACAACGTCTTGAAAAACATATTGTCTCTGATCTCAATTAAACGGCATCGTATTGGGTCAAGTTATTGACTGTCCAACCTCCGTCTCTTTAAACTCAGTCCCTCTCTCTCTCTCTCTCTCTCTTTCTTAGTCTCTTTCACAACTCAGTCTCTCTCTCTCTTCCAAAACCCACGATTTGAAGCTCTCACTGTCACTTTCACTCTTATTCTCAGACAAACTTGCTCGCTCGATTGCAGATTTTGCATTTGATTAGTTTCTCACTTTCACACACCATGGTTTGCGCTTCATCGATCTCTGTCGCTCGCAATCGAACTCTTTAGCTGTTCGTCATCGATCTCTGTTGCTCGAGGGCTTTGCTCTAGTTGTTCTTCATCGAACTCAAACTTGAACTCAATCTATTCTTCATCAAATCGCAGATCCAAAATCCATATCATTCTTGAACCAAATTGATCTCTCTTGCTTTTATCTCAGGTACATTTTTCATTCTCTACTTTCTCATTGTCAAATCTGCTAATTAACTCTGTAATTTTTTCATTCTTTAGTTAAAAAAAAAAAAAAAACTAATTTATATAATTTGTAATGAACTTCCTGTTCTAGTTCTTTAGATTATTTATGATTTTAGCATTGCAATCTATTTGGGGAGGAGGGAGGAGGGAACTAGTTAATATTCACTTCATCCCTGTCTTGAATTGGATGCTGTGTTTCATTGCGTACTCGATGACTTCTCTTTTGAATATTCTGCCAAGATGAATAAATTACTTGGTTTACCTGAAAACAATGATGATTCTCCAAGGAATCCACCATGGATACAATGGTGTATACGCTGGTACTTCTTCTTGGAGTGGGCGCCACTATATATGTTGTACTGAACTTGTTCTAAAGTAGGCAATGTTATTGAGTTGTTTAGGCTTTTGTTAGTGTCACAACCCAAACCCGGCCCTATGGGTTTAGCACCGTAACTGGCCAGTAATCCGAGATTACCGAAGGCCTCTGAGCGATGGTCTGATAAAGGCAGTCAGGGCACAGTGGAAGAAGCCAAAGATATATAACTAGTGTCCATTGAGCTGTGAAAATCTGTATGCCAAAAACATTTTTATGCATTCATACAGTTCCAAAACAGTACAGTCTATACATTAATTTACAAACATTCAGTACAGGGATCGCATCCCTAGGCAACAATCTGATATAACATGAAGCAGTCTATCACAATGGTCCCAAAACAAGACATAGATGACAGACAGGGGAAAACAAAACCCCAAAGCCAAAGCATGGAAAATCGGAACCTCTCGTTGAGGCACACAGGCTGGCTGGACAAAACTGGGGACTGACCCACGCTCCTAGCTCCGGTCTGGCTGTTGAGAACCTACATAAATATATAAACAGTGAGCTAAAGCCCAGTGAATAACATAATGCGTAAAGAGGTTATGAATGAATGTCCTTACAGTAATGAAATCAATTCATTATACAGTAATTCAATCTTTCAGTATTTCAGTCAATCAGTATTTCAATCGATCAGTCATATGTGGTACATCCATTAGCCTATAAACAGTAGGTCCAAAAGGACCGGGCCTTGATAGACCTGACAATAATGATGGCCATCAATCGATAAACAATATGGTTTCACAAGGAAACCGACAGAGCTCTGTAACAGTCAATAACAGTGGGTGCTAAGGATGCCACAATACAGTTCGAAATACAGGACATACATTCATTCAATAAACAATATCAGTTCAATAAACAGTTCAGTTCAGTATTCGAAATATAACCATTTTGAACATATCTTTACACAATCTGTTACTCACAGTGATTGGGCTATCAGTAGCTAGAGCGCGTCCCCGTGAGCCAACCCTAAACAGTTAGCAAATAGAACACACACTAAGTTTACAGTTGGAAAGGATGATAATTAAATCCCTAAATTCCCTCGGTGTGGTTCTATGTCTAAATCCTCATTAAGATGCATTAAACTAGGCCTAAGAATGCCTAGGATGGGATGAGGATGCAAAATTACGCTTGAAGGCATTTTTCAAAAAGTTGTTCTTTGGCGGGGTCTCGCCGGCGAGCCTTCCTTCGCCGAGCTTCCAAAATCAAAGGCTTCGCTCGGCGAACAATCCTTCGCCGGCGATGCGATGAAACAAGAAAAGTCTTGGTTGCTTTCGATTTTACGGCGATACCACGCTTGATGCTCGCTCGAGCGGAGCCCTGAATAAAGGTTCTCGCTCGAGCGAGGAATCCTTCGCTCGAGCGAGGAAGCAAAATCTGGAATTTCCAGATTTGTCTCCCAAGTTCGAACCAAGCATTCAACCATCCAAAACTCAACCTCTTGGCCCCAAATTCTGGAAAATACACTTAAATTCAATGTATAACAAGTTTCAAAAGCTAATTTGCACATGCAAGGGCCAAGAGTTGGTCAATTAAAGCCATTATCAAACCCATTTTCAAGAACAATCTTTAAACATGCAATGCATGAGCTTTAAACCAACATCAAGCTTCAATTCTTGCTCTATTGAGCTCCATTCTTTGCAAACAACTTGAAAACATGGACTATGATAAAAACATGGACATGCATGTACAATTTTCCAAGAATTCAACTTCAAAATGCATCAATTCAAGCATGCATGTAACATTTGAGCTCCAATTCACCATTTATGAGCAAATTCATGACTTAATTTTACAATGATGCAAGAATCATGCAAAACTTAGCTCAAGACAACAATAAGGAGGTGAATGTCCTACCTTAATCTTGTATTCAAGGTGTGGAAGCTAAATTTGCCAATTTCCTACAAATTCTTCAAGTCTACAAGATGAATTAAATTTTCCCCTTAAATTCTCTCCCTCTCTTACCAAATTCGGCTGTAGCTCTCAAACAAGGCTGAGGGAATGATTGATTAAGTGTATAAGGCTCTACAAAGAATAATATTAAGCAAAGCCCACCCAATGGCATAATTGTAAATAAGGCGACTCTTTAATTAACTCAATTTAATCTAATTTAATCATTCCTAATCAATTTCCAGATAAATATACCGCTAAATCGCAAATATTCTACCGATCCCAAAACATCAAACGGTTTCTAAATCGGCCGCCGATAAGGCCTTCAATTAGCAGTTTAAACATATGAATTTAAACAGATAGTCATTCAATCAAACAGATGCATTATGTGATTCAATAAATAAACTCATTCAATTTCAGTTTCGATTTCAATCAGGTAGTTCGGTATCTCATTCAGTTCACTTATCAGTCATAATCAGTTCAGTTTATCAGTGATCAGTGGCTAATTCAGTCGTTAATCGGTAATTAAAACGAGGGTTGTTACAGTTAGTATAGTCAATTTGTATGTATGTTGTGGTCTCTAACTGGGGTTTTGAAGGGGTTTCGGCACAGAACAGGTTAGTGTATATTTTGTATCTATGATGATTATAGTTGGGTTTTGAATGGACCTAGAATAGTACTACAGCTCAGTGGACATATGTTTTTGAAAGGTGCTTATGAAGTTCCATTTAGTTTCTGGAACTAGTTGTAATTAAATTTTCAGTTATCCCTTGGATCCACTTAAATGGATACTCCACTTTAAGATGGTTTCTTGGTTATGCATAGCCTTATTTGTTTCATTCTCTTTTTGAGGGCATACCTTTTTCGGCCCAAGTAACTTTACTCAACCCTAGAGATGCATCTTTCCTTGCAATTATAAGAATATCAATAGCTTTTCCTTGGGAAATCTAGAGAATCCAAAAAATTTGAATCAATAAACTTGTGAGGCCTATGGGAAATTTGAAATGGTGGCTAAGGTAGCTATTTTGAAGAAGATCACATGTTTTTACTTCTGGAATCTTTATCTCCAATTTGTTTTTGTCTTTCTATTCTAAAACCTTGCCAATTATATGATTATATAAAAATCTCAAAACATTAAAGGTTGGGACCATCTGAGCTTGTTAGTGGATAGTCTAAGAAGTTGGATAGATCAATTTTGATAGTCTCATAGATTGTATCTTTGGTGGGAGTGGACCCTTTAATGATTGGCCCATTAGTTCAGATGCTTACAACTAGATTTGGACACATGTCAAAATCTAGACAACTAAATCACCACGAATCCACCTGATTTTTCGTTATATGTAATATTTCACAATTTTTCGTGTTGGTTAAACTTAATCATTTTATGATGAGGATTTGGGTTGCAAGTACTTCCAATTTGTGTTATGTACTTATGATTGGTATTGCAACTACATATATATGGGTAGTAATGAATTTTTATTTTTATTTTTATTTTTTTTTAATTGAGTGTCCTAACTAGTTCATGTGCATGTCGATTATTCTTAGAGTTCTACAATTAACAATTAGATAAATCTCTAATGACTCTTGAGGTGACTTGAATTCAAGATTTTAAATCTATCCTCAAGTCTTTATCACTCGATAATAAAAATAGTAATATATGATAAAAATTACAATGACAGATCCATATATATATATATATATATATATTTGTAAGTTGTTAAATCAAGATCATCATCTAGTTATGGAGTTGCTTTTAGAAACACTCCATATTCCTCTATGTGTTAGCCATTATAACTCCATTAAAAAAAAAAAAAATGGAGTACTAAAAAATTCATTTTAAGTAAAAAAATGATATTTGTATAAATATTGATATATATATATATACAGGCCTCTTTTGAGAAGGTATAAAAAAGTCAATTTATTAGTTTATTGATTAAAAAATCAAAAAGAAAAAAAAAACTTTTAGTTTGTTGAAGACAATTGTAGTAAAAAAATAGGACACCTCTACAGTCATGTTGTGATAATCCTGTTTCGTATTATGCTAATTGATCTTAATTATGATTGTGATTATGTGTTTAATATGTTTTGAGTGCTATTTATATGATTATATGTGGTTTTGAATTTCTATCTGTTCACTGTAAGAAAATCTGTTTGATTTTCTGCTTTAGGATTTAAATTGAAGGCCTTAGAGGCGTTAGAAACCAAAATTGACTACGCCATTGTGATTGGCATAATTTTTAGAGTCTATAGTGAAATTTAATTGGAAATTGGTTTGGAACGAAATAATTAGATTCAGAACGATTAATTGAGCTTACTTACTTAGCCTTAATCAAATTTGATTAGGAAAACATATAAAAAGGGCCATATTACACTTAACTTCACTCCTCTTAGACTCAAAATCTGAAAATCACTCTAGAGAGAGAGAGAGAGAGGGCCAATTTTAGAGAGAGGAAGAGGGAAGATTGTGCATTTTGGCTCAAAGTTTGTGAATTTGGAAGACTATCTCAATAATCAACTATAATTTGCAAGATTGGAGCTTATATGTGAGTAATTGAGCATAAATTCATAAGTTTGAGTTTATAATTTTGTGGATTCAAAGTTAGATGGCAATTGAGAATATAATTCGAAATGTAATTGATGAATATGGAGCTTATATGTACATGCATGTGCATAATTGCCATGAATTTGTATAATTGAGCAAGATACATATGATCCATGAAGAATTTGATGTCAATTCATGCCTTTGATTATCATCTACATCATTTAAGTTAGAAATAGGAGTTGTATCCTATATGCAAATACAATTCGTAGAGGTATGAGTTTTGAATACATGAATTTGTTATGTTGGAAATAAGTTTGGTGTAATTTGGGGCATGCATGTAATTAATTCATGAGATTTGAGCTTCATAATGTGATGAATTGGTGTTTGTATCATGTTAGTAGATGTATGTGAGAACTATGGGTCATAAAATGCAAGATATATCAGTTTGAATGCAAGTTTGCGCCTCAAATAGAATTCTGGAAAACCCAAAATTTGGCATGTCCGCTCGAGTGGGGTAATGGCTGCTCGAGCGTGAAATGCTAGCTCCCAGCAGTTTTGCAGACATTGTCGTCCGTTCGAGCGTGAAGAATCATGCTCGAGCGTCCAAGGCACATGTTTGACATTCAGCTCGAGCGTCCGAAGTCGCGCTCGAGCATGAATGTAAGGCAACCAGTACTTTTACAGACCATGGGGGTCCGTTCGAGCGGCGAAATCCACGCTCGAGCGGGGAGCCCTGTTTCAGAAACTTTGTAAAGATGTTTTGTGTTTCATTTTCCGTTCTCTTTCATTTCTATGTACTCTTAGGCATATATTAAGCATTATAAATGAGTTAAAAGAATAAGAAAGAAGCCTAAGAGGGATGTATGAATTAAGAACGGATTGAATCGTTTGTGACCCATTATGTTCATGAAATGTGTAGGGTCAAGCACAAGGGCAAACCATCTGGCAGATCACTGTGAGTAATATCTTAGTGAAGATATTTTAAAGTATGTTATTTGTCCAATTACTTACGCCTATTTGAGTTCATAAGTTTGTTTGAATTGTGGACAAATAGTTGTTATACCATACGATTGGGCCAAAGGCCGTTTGTCATAATTGGTTGGGCTGAAGGCCGTCGGATATGAATGATTGGGCCAAAGGCCATCTGACATGAATGATTGGGCCAAAGGACGTTTGACATGAATGAATGGGCTGAAGGTCGTCGGACATAAATAATTGGGCCAAAGGCCATCGGACATGAGTAATTGGGCCAAAGGTCGTCAGACATGAACGATTGGGCCAAAGGCCGTTTGACATGAATGAATTGGACATGAGGCCGTTTGATATATTTGGATCGCTAGTCATTTGATATATTAGATAGAAATATGAATTGGGCCCAAGGCCGTCTGATGTATTTTGTTCTAAATACCGTTCATGTACCTTCTCTGCTTGATATTATTCACTGGGCTTTCGCTCACTCTCATTCATGTGATTGTAGATGAGCCAAGCAATATCCAAACCCAGCCCCAGTGAAGCAGGTGTGAAATAGTCAAGTTCTGAGGAGTCAGCCCATACGTCTCACGCACGAGACTTGTTTTCGCCCTTTTGTTCTTTTGTTATATTCTGTTATGTTGGCGAAAACTTTGGTTCACGGGTGTATATAAGCTTTTGATTAGCTGACCATGACTTGAATGATCTTGTTGTGTAAAGCTATGTGTTAACTTTCTTTGGTGTGGGTTATTAATGAATATATGTGAAATGTCATGATGTGCCATGTAAGCACAGCTCTTTAGACAAAAGTTTTAAGTTGCTTCCATTTTGGCCCCTTAACTCTGTTGAAGTGTATCTAATTTGGTCTGAGGTCGTAGGTAATCTCTTGGTTACTAGCCGGTTATGACCTTAACCCGTGGGGGCGGGTTCGGGTCATGATAGAGTGGTATCAGAGCACGAGTTAATAACTCACACACTTGTCCAAATGAGCAATAAGCATCTAGAAAAGATCTAGGATGCATTCATGTGATAAGTATGAATCTGAGAGCATTAAGAATGTGCTTAAATGCTTTGAGAAAAATGATTATTTGCTATATTCTTGTGATTTACTTGCATTGTGAATTATGTGGATATGTATTCTCCTTAGTATATGTATGCTTGTAAAACTTTTATGTAAAGAATAATGCAAGTCTAATCAGATGGTGAGAACAAGAGGTGATGAGATAGAGGAGTCTTCCACTGCCAGAATGGATATGATGGAAAGATTGATTCAGGAAATGGTAGAAACATTAAGGCAACAACAACAATGGCGCAAAGAATAAAGGCAAGTACACATCCTCCACCTCCACCTGCACTGTGCGGACTTACGAACGATGATAATAATAGCCTTCACCAAAGAGTTTAAGAAAATGAAACCGCCACAGTTCCATGGGGGATTAGATCCGTTAAAGGCCGAAGCATGGGTTTTCAGCATCAAAAAACTATTTGAAGTGTTTCCTTGTTCAGAGACACAGAAAGTATTGCTAGCCACTTTCACTCTTGAAGAGGAGGCAAGAAGACGGTGGGTGCTAATGCGTAAAAATAATAAAGATATTGGTTGGGCAGGGTTCTTAGAAATTTTCTATGATAAATACTTTCTACATTGTGTTTGTGACAGAAAGGTGTCGGAATTCATGGAACTTAAGCAGAACAGCATGACAGTAGCTGAGTATGAGGCCAAATTTACTGAATTGGCTAGGTTTGCACCACATGTATTTGACACCGACTACAAGAAGGAGGGCTTCGAGATGATATCCTAGAGAGGGTAAATGTTCTCAAGCTGGAAACCTATATTAAGGTGTTGGATCGGGCCATAATATCAGAGGCTAACATAGCCAGACAAACTAAATCAATAACAGACTGGAAGGGTAGTAAAAGGCAAGGCTTCTTTTCGAAGAAGCAGAATACGGGCTCCTCAAGTACTTCGAATTCTTCCCAAGATACATCTCCAATGTGCAATATTTGTAGTAAAAGGCATCGTGGGGTTTGTTACCGTGTGTCAGGAGCTTGTTTTAAGTATGAAAAAATGGGGCATATGGCCAGAGAATGTAATCAGAACAGTGGAAAGTTAGCTGCTAGCTCCTATGTATCGATCCCAAAACCGGGAAATATTATGAGATCTACTACCCCCGGAGATACCGTGAGGCAAGAAAGAGTTTTTGCGCTTGTTCCAGGTGATACACAGAATGTTGCAGCCATTGTCTCAAGTACTATCTCTATATGCAATCAGGATGCTTTTGTATTAATTGACTCCGGATCAACACACTCTTTCGTAACTTGTGCATTTGCATCTAGACTGAGTAGACCTCTAGAATCATTGCCGTACTTATTATGTGTATCTGTTCTATCCGGAGAATCTGTATTGTGTGAATCTGTATATCGTTTTTGTGACATGCGTATTGGGAATGTTGCTCTGTATGTAGATTTGTTGTCTTTGAACTTTAGACACTTTGATATAATTCTGGGCATGGATTGGTTAACTAAATATTGTGCCACCATTGATTGTGTAACAAAATGGGTTGTATTTAAACCATCAGAACAGGAAGAAATTGTGTTTGTGGGTAACGGGGTAGTGCCTCCGTCTTACTTAATATCTGCAATGAAAGCATGTAAATTGATCAGGAAAGGGTGCTAGGGTTATTTGTGTTGTGTGCTAACTGAACAATCTGAGAATGATGAATTGAACAGTATCCCTATTGTTAGAGAATTTCCAGATGTCTTCCCAGATGAATTGTCAAGGGAATTGGTTAACAGGGAAATAGAGTTTACTATTGAAATTCTGCCAGGCACTCAGCCTATCTCTAAAAATCCCTACAGAATGACTACTGCCGAAATGAAAGAACTGAAAGAACAGTTGCAATATTTGCTTGATAAAGGGTTTATCCGACCTAGTACTTCACCATGGGGTGCACCAGTGTTATTTGTGAAAAAGAAAGATGGAACCTTGCGCCTGTGTATCGACTATCGAGAGTTGAACAAGGTAACAATAATGAATAAATATCCCTTACCCCGTATTGATGACTTGCTTGACCAGTTGCAAGGATCACAAGTGTTTTCCAAAATTGATTTGAGATCCGGGTATCACCAATTGAAAGTGAAAGCAGAAGATGTTGAGAAAACTGCGTTTCGAACAAGGTATGGCCATTATGAATTTCTTATTATGCCATTTGGGGTGACTAATGCCCCTGCAGCATTTATGGACCTAATGAACCGAATATTTAATACTTACCTTGATGATTTTGTCATAGCTTTTATTGATGATATTTTGATATACTCAAGGAATAGACTTGGACATGAACAACACCTGAGGACTATTTTGCAAACACATAGAGAAAAGAAATTATTTTCCAAACTAAAGAAATGTTAATTTTGGTTGGATGATGTTATTTTCTTAGGGCATGTTATCAACAAGGAGGGAATTTCAGTAGACCCGCAAAAGATAGAGGCAATTATAAATTGGCCTACACCGACTAATGTAACAGAAGTCCGCAATTTTATAGGCTTAGCTGGGTACTACAGGAGATTTGTGAAGGACTTTTTGAAAATAGCTGTGCCTCTTACCCAACTGACACACAAAGGGCAACCGTTTGAATGGAATGACGAAATGGAAACTGCCTTTCATGAACTGAAAATGAGACTGACCACTGCACCAGTTTTGACACTACCATCAGGTACGGAAAACTTTGTGATTTTCAATGATGCATCTTATAAAGGTTTGGATTGTGTACTAATGCAGAATGGAAGAGTAATTGCCTACGTCTCTCGGCAGCTGAGACCACATGAGAAAAACCACCCAACACATGATTTAGAATTGGTCGCAGTTGTATTTTCTTTGAAAATTTGGCGGCATTACTTATATGGGGCAAAATGTGAAGTCTACACGGATCACAAAAGTCTGAAGTACTTCTTTACACAGAAAGAGCTAAATATGCAACATAGGAGATGGTTTGAATTGATAAAAGATTACGATCTTGAGATTCAATATCACCCCGGGAAAGCCAATACAGTTGCTGATGCCTTTAGCAGAAAATCGATGGGGAATATGGCTTGTTTGCTTATTGAATAGAAAGAGATCTTGCAAGATTTCGAGAAGTCCGAGATTGAAGTGGTATTGTGTGAACAGGGCAGATTGATAGCTGCCATTTCAGCCGAACCAGCCATCATTGATGAGATTAAACAGAGACAAAAAGAGGATGAATTCCTCAAGAAAGTGATCGATGGATTTGAGACAAGTCCAAAAGCAGAGTTCAGCATTGAAAGTGAAGTGTTGAGGTTTCGAAACCGAATGTGTGTCCCAGATGTTCCAGAACTAAAGAAGAGAATTCTAGATAAAGCCCATAAATCAGTGTTTGCTATGCATCTGGGTAATAACAAAATGTATCGGGATTTGAAACAAAGCTATTGGTGGCCCAAAATGAAGAAAGAGATTGTAGAGTATGTGCCAAGTGCCTTCAATGTCAGCAAGTTAAGGCTGAACACCAAAAACCAGGCAGTCTACTTCAACTTCTCCCTATTCCTGAATGGAAGTGGGAACATGTGACTATGGACTTTGTCGTTGGTCTACCTCGAACTCCTTGAGGTATGGATGCTATATGGGTTGTAGTTGATAGACTGACTAAATTTGCACATTTTCTGCCTGTTAAAACTACATTTGATGCTTATAGACTAGCTACTATATATGTTGATGAGATTGTCTGTTTACACGGAGTTCTGGTATCTATTGTGTCGGATAGAGATCCGAAATTTGTATCCAAATTGTGGACAAGCCTACAAAGAGCAATGGGGACAGAATTGAGATTCAGTACTGCATTCTATCCACAGACAGATGGGCAATCGGAACGAACCATACAAACTTTAGAAGACATGCTCAAAATGTGTGCTTTAGATTTTCAAGGGAGTTGCGAAGATTATTTGCCACTAGTAGAGTTTGCATATAATAACAGCTTTCACTCTAGCATCGGTATGGCACCATACGAGGCTTTGTATGATAGACAGTGTAGATCACCAATTTGTTGGACAGAAGCCAGGGATAGGGCTCTACTGGGGCCTGAAATTGTACAAGATACTTCTGAGAAGATCAAAACTATTCAGCAAAGACTCAAGACAGCTTAGAGTCAGCAAAAAAACTATGCAGATGTTCGAAGAGGACCTCTTGAGTATGAGGTTGGTGACCACGTGTTTATTTGCGTTACCCCAATGAAAGGCCAAGTAAGATTTGGTAAGAAAGGAAAATCGTCGCCTCGTTACATTGGGCCGTTTCAGATTCTGGAAAAACTTGGTCTAGTTGCTTATAGAGTTGCTTTGCCACCGGTATTCGAGCAAATCCATAATGTGTTTCATGTGTAGATGTTGAGGGGTTATCTTCGGGATCCGTTTCATGTAATTGATTATCACCGGATAGCTCTTGATGAAAATATGGAGTACGCAGAATGGCTGGAACGAATCATTGATCGGCAAGTGAAATAGTTGAGAAGCAAGTCCATCCCGATGGTGAAAGTGGAATGGAAAGAACACTATGGGACGAACGCTACATGGAAAAAAGAAGATGAAATGCGACCATGCTATCCATATTTGTTTTCCGACAAAGGTAAAATAAGTTTGGAGGACCAAACTTCCTAAAAGAGGGAAGACTGTGATAATCATGTTCCGTATTATGCTAATTGATCTTAATTATGATTGTGATTATATGTTTAATATGATTTTGAGTGCTATTTATATGATTATATGTGGTTTTGAATTTCTATCTATTTACCGTAGGAAAATCTGTTTGATTTTCTGCTTTAGGATTTAAATTGAAGGCCTTAGAGGCGTCAGAAACCGAAATTGACTATGCCATTGTGATTGGCGCAATTTTTAGAGCCTATGGTGAAATTTAATTGGAAATTGATTTGGAACGAAATAATTAGATTTAGAACGATTAATTGAGCTCAATTACTTAGCCTTAATCAAATTTGATTAGGCAAACATATAAAAAGGGCCATATTACACTTAACTTCGCTCCTCTTAGACTCAAAATTTGAAAATCACTCTAGAGAGAGAGAGAAGGCCGGTTTTAGAGAGAGGAAGAGGGAAGATTGTGCATTTTGGCTCAAAGTTTGTGAATTTGGAAGACTATCTCAAGAATCAACTATAACTTGCAAGATTAGAGCTCATAGGTGAGTAATTGAGCATAATTCAAAAGTTTGAGTTTGTAATTTTGTGGATTCAAAGTTAGATAACAATTGAGAATATAATTCAAAATGTAATTGATGAATATGGAGCTTGTGTGTACATGTATGTGCATAATTGCCATGAATTTGTATAATTGAGCATGATACATATGATCCATGAAGAATTTGATGTCAATTCATGCCTTTGATCATCATTTACATCATTTAAGTTGGAAATAGGAGTTGTATCCCACATGCAAATACAATTCGTAGAGGTATGAGTTTTGAATACATGAATTTGTTATGTTGGAAATAAGTTTGGTGTAATTTGGGGCATGCATGTAATTAATTCATGAGATTTGAGCTACATAATGTGATGAATTGGTGTTTGTATCATGTTAGTAGATGTTTATGAGAACTATGGGTCATAAAATGCAAGATATATCAGTTTGAATGCAAGTTTGAGCCTCAAATAGAATTCTGAAAAACCCAGAATTCGGCATGTCCGCTCGAGCGGGATAATGGCCACTTGAGCGTGAAATGCTAGCTCCCAGCAGTTTTGTAGACATTGTCGTCCACTCAAGCGCGAAGAATCACGCTCAAGCGTCCAAGGCACATGTTTGACATTCAGCTCGAGCATCCGAAGTTGCGCTCGAGCGTGAATGTAAGGCAACCAGTACTTTTGCAGATCATGGGGGTCTCGGCTGAGCGAAAATCCACGCCGAGCGGGAGCCTGCTTTAAACTTTGTAAAGATGTTTTGTGTTTCATTTTCCATTCTCTTTTATTTCTAAGTACTCTTAGGCATATATTAAGAATTATAAATTAGTTAAAAGAATAAGAAAGAAGCCTAAGAGGGATGTATGAATTAAGAACGGATTGAATCGTTTATGACCCATTATGTTCATGAAATATGTTGGGTCAAGCCCAAGGGCAAACCATCCGGCAGATCATTGTGAGTAATATCTTAGTAAAGATATTTTAAAGTATGTTATTTGTCCAATTACTTACTCCTATTTGAGTTCATAAGTTTGTTTGAATTGTAGACAAATATTTGTTATACTATACGATTGGGCCAAAGGCCATTTGTCATAATTGGTTGGGCCAAAGGCCGTTGGATATGAATGATCAGGCCAAAGACCATCGGATATGAATGATTGGGCTAAAGGTCGTCAGATATGAATGATTGGGCCAAAGGCCGTCAGACATGAATGATTGGGCCAAAGGCCGTTTGTAGACGACCTCGAACGTCCCAGGAGGGAATCCCCCGTTTTGTTCATTAGGCTCACTACAATTCAGGACTCAATGTCACGGTCCTGTATTGTAATGACCCCAAAGTGCGTATAGAAAGTTATTCTTATTTAATTAGGGATTAATGTGTTTGCTATTGGAATTGAAGAACTATCCGTCGAGTTATGCTTTTGAAACTGGAGTTGATGACCTTTACCAACAATCTGAAAAATTTTCCCTCCGCTCGAGCGGAGTAGTTGGCGCTCGAGCATACTTTCGGGGTTTCCAGCAAATTTTGCAGACGGCCTGAGATTCTGGGAGTTGTGATTTCCCGCTCGAGCGGAGTAGTTGACGCTCGACCGGACGTTTTTGTTGGTCTTCGCACTCGAGCAGAAGGTTGGGCGCTCGAGGGGGTCTCCAAGTTGAATTGTATTTCTGAGGCACATGGGTTCGTTTTTGACATTTTTATTAGTGTATTTGGAACTTTCTTATTTTATTTTGGAGTATTGGTTGAGGTGGTAATATGATGGTAAAGTAAGATTGGGCCAAAAGCTTTAATTAGAATAATTTGTCTGGGACCAGCCGTCACTCTTTTGTCCTTTTTCTTTTTCTACACTTTGAATTTGGATGTGAGGTTAGAACCATTGGAAAGCTTATTTCCGGGGCATCAATTTGGACACAAGAACGACCTAAAACGGAGTCCGGATGGGAGAGTTACACTTGTTTGAAGTTTTAGAATCTGTGCTGAGAGCAGGTCCGCTCGAGCGGAAATAGGAGCGCTCGAGCGGGGTTTTCGGGACAGCAGCTTTAAAAACGGGGTTTTGAGATCATTTTCCATATTTTCTTCTTCCCTCTTCCTTCCTCTTTGCCTAAGTCCGAAACCCTAGCCCCAAATCCTTGAATTCCTTTACTTTGATCACAATCTACCATGATTTTTGACGTCAAGGAAGGAGAACAAGGGAGGATCAATGTTTTTACCCGATTAGAACTTGGATTTGTGGTGGCTTCTTCTCAAACTCACCCCTTTGCTTGATTATTGAGGTAAAGGTTTGAATACTCTTCAATATTTGCATCCATAGATAGATTTGTGACATTTTATTATCTAAATACAAAAATTTAAGTGTTCGGTTAATAAGTTTGATTATTTCATGAAATTTCTATATTTTCTTGGAACTCTAGGTTGATTAAGGATGATAACCAAAGATTTGGCCCAAATTGAAAGTAGAATAATGAAATTGAGGTATTGAATTATGTATATACAAGTTTAATTGGAAATTGGTGATAGTTGGAAATTATGTTTAAAATTTACGAATGAACTTCAATTGTGGACATGGTGAATCATGCTATTATGTGAGATGAAAATTAAGGAACAAGATTATTAATGTTATGGATGATAAGAGTCTTAGGATGAAATGATGAAATGGGATTTAAGACTTCACTTTGAAGGATGTTGAATTATATTTAGGGGTGATAGGTTGAATTGCCAAATAGTATAACTTATATTGGATTGTATTGAGATATGAATGAAGAAGTGTGTTGAGTTAATGATGTGAATTACAACTTGATATGTATTTTGGTATAAAGAGAATAACAAGTTAAGAACGGAATAAACTATATGTGACCCGATTTTTATGTGTATTCTGAATTGTGTAGGGTCAACTACAAAGGCGGACCTAGCATCTAAACACTGTGAGTAATAGTATTATAGATGCACATCATTTATTGTTAACGCTTATTGTTATTAACATTCTGTTTCCTATGAGGAATTATGTTGGTATGAATAGAGATTGCAAGTTGGTGTGAACCTATGTAAGCATTGAAAGAAGTGGCATACATCGGTAAGCCTTGAAACGATTCTACATTCCGATTACGATTAATCTATAAATTACTTATGAATCGCATATAATCTAGTGATATTATGGAATTGGTTAACAAAAGGGAATTATGAATGTAAACTCCGCTATTTTGAGTAGGAATGTGATACCTTGAATGTCCTATCAGGAATTCCTACCATCTGTTTAAATCGGCATATGTTTTGTGACATAGATATTGGTCTAACATGGATCAGCGAAAGGAATAATCAGATAAGACTACAGGTTGTTTTATATGATAATGACCACTGTGATCGTTATGAAACTACAGGAACATCAAAAGAGTTTGAGAAGTTATGTGTGCCATGTAAGAAACAATGTAAAATTATGAAAGTCTTAAAAGAAATTGCAAAGTTACGAACCTATGTGGCCCTTGCCCGGGGGTAATAATACCGTGGTTTGTGGCCCTTGCCCGGGGGTAATAATACCGTGGTTTGTGGCCCTTGCCCGGGGGTAATAATACCGTGGTTTGTGGCCCTTGCCCGGGGGTAATAATACCGTGGTTCAAGAATATGTTTTATATGAAATTGTGAAGTATGAATCTCAACTTGTGAATTTGTGAACTATGAAACTACGTGGTCAAGGACCATTTGTGAACTATGAAACTATGTGGTCAAGGACCATTTGTGAATTTATGAAGTTATAGGGCCAGGGGCCATTTGTGAAGTATGGAATTCCAATTTGTGACTTATGAAATGATGTGGCCGAAGGCCATTTGTGAAATGTGAACCTCTTAGGCCAAGGGCCGACTTGTGAAATTTTATGAAATGTGAATCTATGAAATCTAAGGAACTTATGAAATGTGAATCTATGAGGCTGAAAGCCAACTTGTGAACTACGAAGTTAAAAGGGAGAGGGCCAACTTGTGAAACTAAGAACCTAATTTATGCATCCAAGAAGCACAAGAAGCACGAGAATGAATGATATGATATGATGCGATATGATATAAGCGTGTGATAATGATATGATACTACAAGAAGCACTTTAGTTATAAGGTGTTCCGATTGAATTAATGAATGATGTTCAAGAATGTTTCAGGTATGTTTCCGGTATGTTACAAGTCCGAGTATGTTCCGGTATGTTTCAGGTATATGCTATAAGTTCAAAAAAATGTTTCAAGGGCTTTCATGCCATATGTTTTAAGGGCTCTATGCCAACACGTTTGAAAGTTTCACGCTATGATATTCAAGGGCTTAAAGTCATTATGCTCCAATATATTATGTGTCAAGTTAAGCATTGTTTTGTTTATATACTATTATTCACTGAGCCTGGCTTACTTTGTGTTATGTCTGTTCTGTAGGTGACCACCTTGGAGGTCAGCCTCACCCGTAGCATCCGCTCTTCGTGGTGTCAACCCCGGAGGGTCCAGGCACTTAAGTAAAAGCAACTATTTTAGGATTCTATTAAGCTTTGAGCTTTATACCCTGTTTATCTGTCTAAGGTTAAATTGTTTATAACTCTTTTATTACTTGTTGTGTTTGTTATGCCCAATTATAGGAGCTGGGTGTATATATGTATATGTCCATAACTAAATTATATGTTTTTTGCTTTATGTTCAGTTTGTGATCCTGGCATGATAGTGGTCGCTCAATGGATATTGTTCTTTTATTTATTTTAATTTATATTGTTAACGCTTCCGTTTAGGCCCCGTATGATATGTATAACAGGTTTAGTGTGTAGTTTCGAATGGGTCATGCCCAAACTTTTAGGGGCGGGTTTGGGGCGTGACATGTATCTAATCTCGCAGAGTGCAATGCAAGACCGATGAATCATCAAAGAGTCCAAATCCGGCAAATCGTTCTGAAAAACAGATTTTTAGAAAGAAGTGCCAAACATGGACTGCTTTGCCAGATACAGAGTCGCCACCTAAATGTTTATTTTGGGGGAATTTAGAAAACCCTGACTCGTGCCTAAGGCCACGTGTCCGTCATCACCAAAGTTGCCTCGGCTTGGGAACTTGGGTACGATTGGGGAAGGTCACTTCATGAGCACCCTCGCTCGCTCAATCAAAGATCGGCCTCTACTAACCATGATATCAGATTTTGAAAACATTATGTGTTCTTATTCCGGTTAATTAGCTAATCTTACTATGTGATGCGCACAACACAAAAGTATAGGCTAGATCGCCTAATTTGGAACAAAGCATTGCATATCCGCTCGTTTGAAAGACAGTTTGAAATTTGCTACTCGCAAGTAGGCTAAAACACGGATTTCAACGAGTTGTTCCAACTCAAGCAATCCAACCTCCACCCATAGGCATTCAGGTAGTAAATCAACTAAGTAGTTAGCCTCATGGCAAGCATGCTTTCATGTTAACATTCACACTCACGCGGGATGCTAAAGCATAAACACTCACCTAGTACTCCAAGCCAAAACAAAGAACATGTTAGTAATCAAATGTATGATCCAAGTTCATGTTAAGGTGGCTAATGCATCGCAGGCAAAAATGCAGCTAGAATAGGCTCGGCTAATCTATGGATGGCATGTGAAATGCAGTAGATGACATGTATTCAAGTTAGATTTGAAATACTATGGAATTAGTATGATGCGCCGAGCCCGGTGCGTGCAATACGAATGAATGTATGCAAACATGC
Organism: Camellia lanceoleosa; assembly: GCA_025200525.1. Classification (NCBI taxonomy): domain Eukaryota; kingdom Viridiplantae; phylum Streptophyta; class Magnoliopsida; order Ericales; family Theaceae; genus Camellia; species Camellia lanceoleosa. The sequence continues at coordinate 73,735,198 of CM045761.1, read as the reverse complement.
TATCATAAGTATGCTAATTGAAACGTGCCCTAAGACTAACCATTGAAAGCAGGTAAGTAAAAGGGAGAAAGAAGTGGGGGTTGGAAGACATGCATCACACACACGCACGCTTATTACACAATTCGCCCTCTCTCGGAGGGACCAAAAGAATAATACAAATTTAACTAACTAACAAGCCAATTAAATAGTTACAGACCATTTAACTAGTTAAGCAAATTAACTAAGCTAATAAAGCGGTAAAACAGCCTCGGGAAGAGGGTCCAATGCATGCGTGCCCGGCTCCGATCGGAAATCCACCACCATGCACAAGCTGCCTCTGTTTACACTGTTTTATGCTTTTGAAGACTGCACAAGTCCCAAAGTTGCTTCTGGAATACTCCCTGAAGGTTGTGGGAGACCACCGGCCAAGAGGAAACACCACTGGTCATGATAAATTGGTCATCGACCATCTATGTAGCTCTCGGCCAGAGATTTGTGGTCGGCCGGCACTCAATGTGGTCGGTCGGCCATCTATGTCTGCAGAACCCTGTTTTGACAGCAGCAGAGGGCAGACAAGACATGGCAATGCATTTCAAAGCAAATGTTTGCACAACCACCCTCCCTATCATGTTTAAGACTCAGGGGAGTATGGTACTCGACCCTCGGGCCACCAATTACGTATTTCGATGCATGATGGCCCAAGAAGTCAAGTTGTGCATCTCGATATCAAATGAGATGCACACCAAACAAACAAAAGGCCTCCAACCTCTATCATAATCAATTCAAGAGGCAAGAGATGCATGCTTAATGCTATGCAACCTAGGCATCGAAGCTAGGCATGCACCATGAGCATGTGAACAAGTATGCAAGCTAACAGGCATGCAAAGTGTAATTTAACCATGCAAGCATGCAAGATGCAAGATGGACAACATGTTAAGTAACTAAAAGAGAGAATGCATGCCAAATGCATTACAACCTAAGCATGCAACAACATGTCATGGATTAATCACACAACGAGGCACAACTGAACTAGCATGCTACAACATGTAATTCACCAAATATGCAACAAGTATATGACAACATACAAGGCAAGCATGCAACAACATGCGGGGATGGACTTAAACCAATTTGGGCGGCTCTCAAATAGGCCCAAAACAGTGGCCAAAATGCTAAGAACATGAAGGCAAATGTACATACAAACATGCATAGATACATGGTTCAAAACTTAAGCACAAAGAAGCAACTTTTAAGCACACTTAAAAGGAGCAAACATGGACAAATGGCATACATTGTAAGCTCTTAAATCATATTAGAAAAGGTGCCAAACCAATTAAACAAATGAAGCAAAGCATGCAACCAAGCCCAAAACTCAAGGCTAGCCAAGGGGCTCAAGCCATGACCATGCCAACCAAGCCTCAAAGGGCCAAAGGGACTCAAAACAGTCCCAAGGCAGACCAAAACAAGGTCAAAGACACACTTAGATGGCATCTAAATGTCCTACACATGATGGCATACACAAGGGTCCAAACATGGAGCATAAGACATCAATCTTTTAAGGCACTAAAGGAGCATCAAATGCAAGCATACAAGCATGCCATATGGACTAAAATGACATAACTAATGGTGCCAAACCACTGAAATGATGCAAATAGAGCATGCTAGAGAATCCAATACTCAAAGCTTATAAGGGAGATTGCATGGTAGCTATACAAAGCAAGTCATGGGTGACCCAAATAACCAAAATCAGACCTTAAGCACACCAAAACATGCATAAAAGCTTTACAAAGCTGAGCCAAAATCATGCTAGAAAGTCGTGGTACATCATGATGCATGTTAAGGCAATTTCATGGCATTACAAGACAAGTATGCAAAGCATACATGATGTGTCTAAACCAACTTAAAACAGTGCTATAACATGGCAAAATAACCACAAATACCAACTAAGACATGGCCAACATGGACTTAATCAAGGTGCTCACACATGAGGCTAAAATGACAAGTTTTGAAGACAACAAGGAGAGGGGATGACCCTCTCCTTCTTAGGACCTCAAAACACCATCCCCACCACTAAAATCCCTCTGGATTTCAGTGGTGAGGAGGCCAATACAAGGTGGTCCCGGAGCTCACCAAAAATAGCACAAAAAGGGGGCCAAACAAGGCCTAAGAGGGGGCAAACAACCCCAAACCTCAAAACAACCTTAAGCAAAGTTCAAAAGAAAGTAAAGTCAAAACTTTTACTAGTTATACACTAAGCTTAAAAACAGATGCAAGATAGGTCAAAACCTTGTGCAAAAATGGGAAATAAAGGGGTAAGGTTCTTACCCTTGAAGACCTTCTTCAGGAAGAGAGCTCCAGCACCTTCCTTAGGTCAAAACCTGCCCAAGAACTCCAAGAACAACTCTTTGGCACCTCAGCAACCAAGGTATGGTGTAACACTAGGTGTCTTAGTGCAAAACTAAGAACAAACACACCTTATACACACACAAATCAAAAAGAGAGATATAGAGATAGGATAGATACAAGACTCCTAACCCTAAAAGCAGACCTTTGGAACTTCTTGGAACCCCTGAGGAGGGAGGAGAAGCCCTCCCTTTATAGGAATTCCAATCTTGTAAAGCTTACAAAACAAGCTAAGCAAGAGTGAAATCCCTCCATACACGTATATGGAGGGGGTGCATTGTGGATGCCAGCTATCACAGCTGGCATAAAATATCTGCCAAAAGCAGATGCACATTGGTCGGCCAGCCCAAAATGACAAATTGACCAAAACAATGGTCGACCGACCAGAAAGAGTATAAAACAGGGCCGGTGGACTCAAGCCATGGCCAGTGAGGTATAGGGATGGCTAACAAGTCTTCCTCTACCCTCAGAAGCAAAACAACAAGTGTTTGGTGCAAAACAAAACACAAAACAAGCAAGTTGAGAGATCCTAAGGCAAGGCGCGTAGCCAAGACCTCCGAGAACTCAAAACGAACACGAACATGGATGATCACCGAGTGTTCAAACGGTGACGTCCAAGTCTTGAGGGTGGTCAAAAATGGGTGTCTACAGTTGCCCCTCTTTGACAGAACTCGAAAGTCATAACAATGACGGGAGTGAGTGTCAAAGCCTAGAGACGACCCATTTTTGACAAGGCCGAACACTTAGACAAAGCATACAAGCCACAGACAAAGATATGCGCCCGAAGGCAGGGGCAAAATGCAAAACAATGCACAAAGCCGAGCATAACTCATGATCATGCAAAGAAAGCTGTAACGAAGAAAATCATGCAACAGTTTTAAGAAATCAAACACAAGTTCAACTACATTACAATGCAGAAAGGATGTAAGAGAATTATGCAATTCTCGCTACATCTCACACGGAGAATACAATATCTGTCCGGTTCGTCTTGTCGCGCCAGCTTCAAATGAACCGTACATACAATATCGTGCCTGAAAAAGAAAGAAACTTAACAGGTACAATATCGTTAGCAACATGCATAACAATGCAATCTAAAACTGCGTGACAACGCGAGTGAAGGGGTGCATGACAATGCAACCTATGCGCGGCGCATAACAATGCGAAATGGATGCATGATAATGCAATATTTACAAAACTATGTATAAACAATGCAAATGATATACAATGCATTTGAGATGATCAAACCATAAGCAGTACAAAACCGCACAAATATCATAAAGATGATAGAGATGCAAAATCCGTCTACCATAGAAAAGGCGCCGACACCCTCAAACCACAATCCCATCAGTGGAATAGGCGCGTACACATGCAGAACTATGTGTGTATAGACGGAAGACAAAATACAAGTAATTGGGTGGCATGATACAAGTGAGGAATGACCCGCTGAGGAAAGATCGTGATCCTAAATGCTGGATGCAACAAACTACACTACACTGCCATGAATGTAGTGGATAAGGCGCGTGGCCAAGCCGTATCTTGCCTAGGAAAGGCATGGACACATACAAACCGCGTTTAACACAGAAATGGTGCCGTCACCCACAACACTAGGTGCGTACACATAATATCATAACCGTGCTTCAACGTGAAAAGTATGGGCACATACCAGACCAAGCTCAACATAGAAAGGCGCAAGCCATAGATGGATAATGCAGCAAATGCATGCAAACTACAATGCAATATATATTCTATATGCAATGGAATGGAAACTATGCACAATGCAAGTGGAGGCGAAACATGCGTGTCGACGCAAGTGAAGAATGCATGACAATGCAGGTGGAAGTGAAACATACGTGTCGACGCAAGTGAAGGGTGCATGACAATGCAATTTGAAACATAAACACATATAAGTGAAGCATAACGCGACAATGCATGCAATGTGTATAGGAACTTGAACACATATAAGTAAAGTATAATGCGACAACGCATGCAATGTGTATAGGAACTTGAATGGAAGGGTGCAAGACAATGCAACCTAAGAATGCGAAACAACGCAGGTGGACGGGAGGATGCAAGACAATGCAACCTAAGAATGCGAAACAACGCGGGTGGACAGGAGGATGCAAGACAGTGCAACCTAAGAATGCGAAACAACGCAGGTGGACGGGAGGGTGCAAGACACTGCAACCTAAGAATGCAAAACAACGCGGGTGGACGGGAGGATGCAAGACAATGCAACCTAAGAATGGGAAACAACGCGGGTGGACGGGAGGATGCAAGACAATGCACCTAAGAATGCGAAACAACGCGGGTGGACAGGAGGATGCAAGACAATGCAACCTGAGAATGCGAAACAACGCGGGTGGACGGGAGGATGCAAGACAATGCAACCTAAGAACGGGAAACAACGCGGGTGAACGGGAGGATGCGAGACAATGCAACCTAAGAACGTGAAACAACGCGGGTGAACGGGAGGATGCGAGACAATGCGACCTAAGAACGCAAAACAACGCGGGTGGACGGGAGGATGCAAGATAATACGACCTAAGAACGCGAAACAACGTGGGTGGACGGGAGGATGCGAGACAATGCAACCTAAGAATGCAAAACAACGCGGCTGGACGGGAGGATGCAAGACAATGCAACCTAAGAATGCAAAACAACGCGGGTAGACGGGAGGGTGCAAGACAATGCAACGGGAGGGGCAAGACAATGCAACCTAAGAATGCGAAACAACGCGGGTGGACGGGAGGGGGCAAGACAATGCAACCTAAGAATGTGAAACAATGCAGGTGGACGGGAGGATACAAGACAATGCAACCTAAGAATGCGAAACAACGCGGGTGGACGGGAGGATGCAAGACAATGCAACCTAAGAATGCGAAACAACGCGCGTTTCTTGAGATGCATGACAATGCAAATGAACTTGAACGCGCAACAACGCACGTTTCTTGAGATGCATGACAATGCAAATGAACTCGAATATTCAACAACGCATGTTTCTTGAGATGCATGACAATGCAAATGAACTCAAATGCGCAACAACGCACGTTTCTTGAGATGCATGACAATGCAATTTGTGTATGTTTATCGTAAACAAGACAACACACGTAATGCAATGTATTCAAAGCAGTTATTGAATCTCCCAAGATACTAAAGGGTACGAAAAAGGATACACCATGTGCGTATCGAGTGCTACGCACAGAAGACACGGTCTGAGGTCAAAACGGAGACTGGTTAAGCTTCAAAAATGCAGTTTCTTGCATTGTCTTGAGCAAATAAGGCCCCAAACCATATATCTGACCCAAACAAGGGTGTAGGAGGTTCACCGACCACCAGGGGAGTCCACCGACCATCCACTGGCCACAAAATAAGGCCATCGGCCAACTTTTTGGCTGACCGGCCAACAATGTGGCCGACCGGCTAAAAATGCCTGTTCGGGGCAGTTTTGTCCTTTTGGCCATGGGTCTTTAAATATAGGGCTTTTAGCCCTATTTCTTCACTTGCCCTAGGTTGAAAACTTCTCCCCTCTCTCTCTAGGTTATTTCCCAACCTTCATTCTTCGTTTTTCCTTGGTTTTCGAGCCCGTTTCAACGTTTGATTCATGAAACCCTCACCGTTTCGCACGTTTTGAACCGAGCAAATCTTAGTTTCGGTGTCTCTTTCTCGATTTCCACCACTCGGGGTTTGTTTCCCTCGAGTTTACCTCGATCTTTGTGCCCTTTCCAGACCTCGACCTTTCCGGCCATTTTTCACCCTCTCGGGGTTGACTTTTTAGTTGACTTTTCACATTCTCACCCGGTTTTCACACTTCCGACCATTTTCACACCATTCTCGGCATGGCAGATGATCTCCCACAAGGCGAGACTCCTCCGGAGCAGGATATGGATCCCAAGGCCAAGCTCTTGCCTTTGAGCGTTCGACCGTTTGACCCGGCGACCTACAGGCCGACGATTCACGTGTTGCCTCCTGACGGACTTTGCCAGTTCAGAAGTTTTGCCAGGGGCGTGCCACTAGAGCTACTACTGCGCGAGCCAGAGTCACGTCTGTCCTACGGCGCTTTTGAGGTATACTCTTCCCGTTTCATTTTCTGCAATGTAGAACATAACTGCAATAGTCGATCCTGTTCTTTAACTGCTTGGCCCGGATACACCGATACACCACATGCTGTAGTTTATTGCGTGCACATCCGCACCCGATATCTGTTTGAATCTGAACACGTGCACACACGCTGCATTGATATATCATATGTCAGTAGTTCATCAGGAGCACACCGCACCCAGACCGCTTGAATCTGAACATGTGCACACACGCTGCATTTTTACTAAAATGATCCAAACAAACTGTTGCATCACATGCTGGAGTTCACTGCGAGCACACCCGCACTCGATATCTGTTTAACTGGAAACGTGCACACATGCACTGCATTTTTGCTGATCCTAAGTGCATTCAACACTATATTTGTAACACTGCTTCGCAATTGTTTGTTTTGACCACAGGGAGATTCTCATGCCTTCCGGGGGTATGAGAACGTCGTGGCCCGGGGGTGGTACATGGAGCTTCCTGAGGCGGTTCGCCGTATTGTTGACCAGGCTGGCTTTGGGCATTTCTGCATGGAGCTCTTGCGCCACACTGCGAGTAGACCTCTTTTTGCCGCCTTGGTGGAGAGGTGGTGGGACACCACTGACTCTTTCCACTTTTCGGCCACGGGAGACATGACGATGACTCCCTTCGACTTCTCGATGCTTCCTGACATCGGGGTAGGGGGTGATCCGATCCCCTTCAATACGGATATGGATGAGTGGAAGGCCGCTCAGATGTACCTGCTTGGCGACCTACCACCTTTTGCTCGCCCAGGATTTGTACGATACTCGTGGTTCGAGGACCACTTTAGGATCCAGGCGCCTACCACTCAGGAGGAGGAGGAGCAGTACACACGCGGCTTTCTGATGTTCCTGCTGGGGACCACTTTCTTCGCCGACCGGGCGAACACTGTGCCCCTTTGCCTGTTGAGTGCACTGGTTGACGTGACCAGGATTCGCGACTATGACTGGGGTAGCGCAGGGTTAGCCACACTTTACGGCTATATGAGTTCATCCTTCCGCCTCAGCGGACAGCTGCTCGGAGGCTACTGGCAGGCTTGGGAGGTACATCTTCTTCTTCTGTTTTACATTTCTACTTTACATTCTCTCAGATCAGATACGTATACATCGCGGTCTTCTTCACCGGTCATATATCGCACCCACGCCACACATATAATCGCTTACACATCGCACATTGCATAACACACTTCATATATCGCATAATTGGCCGCCAACCGATCAGACATCGCACACACCGCAAACATGCACCGCTTACATTGATCAGATATCGCGCTGCATCAGACACTGACTATGCAATCGCACAATACACGGTTCTGCGATTTCTGCTTTATTCTGCATTCTGCTTTATCTGATAAGTATATTGATATCTGTTCTGTCACACTGTAGTTGTGGGTATACGCCTACTTCCCGAGGCTTGCCCCAGTACTAGAGGAGGAGATGCTTCCTATGATCCCATTCTCCCACCGCTTCGACGTGAGGTGCGAGCGGAGGCCTCGGGAGTCTTTTATATTCTTTCGCCGCTATTTCGATACCATCACCGCAGCAGAGGTATGTCAAACATTACAATTCATTTAAGCTTCGCTTTACAATTCATTTTCAATAGCAGTAGATAACAAACTGTATTTTGTTTGCAGATCACCTGGCAGCCATGGGCCTCATTGCCCATCGCAGTACGGGAGCGGTATGAGGGCGCTCAGGAGACCTTCAGGTTTAGGATTTTGTTAGAGGGCCCGGTCTATCGGGCTTGGTACCTGGGCGAGCGCTTCTTGCTTCAGACCTTAGGCATGCCAGAGCAGACAGTTCCGCAGCCACCTCCTACTCATATGAGGCATACCGAGAGGTACACTTTCGAGGAGATGACAGATTATACGATCGGTTGGGACTCGGAGGGCTTTAGAGGTGAGGGCGACTACGCAGAGTACGTCCAGACCTATATCATGCGGCCTCTGAGTAGTGGCAGTCGAGCTGAGAGGGAGATGCCAGCGGCGCCGGCAGCTAGAATAGGAGCAGGAGCAGGAGCAGGGGTAGGAACGCCGAGGATGGCTCGGGCCCGTGGTAGGAGTGGGTCCCGGAGAGGGCGAGGAGCTGGGTGGCCAGCGCTGCCTACGATGATGACATGCAGAGGGCAGGGTGGGGAGACTTATCAGATCCCCATCGCTCCCCCTCCGGCTGATCATGAGTTAGTCAGGTTCTACGACTTGCCCCCGGTATGTACTACTGCATTTTGTATTCTGTACCATCATTTCATTTCATTTCGTTTGATATTCCGCAGAATACTGATACTTCTAACACTTTTACAGGCTTCCTCCGAGTATACTTGCCAGTCCCTGGAGTTGACCGCCTCCGTGATGGGGATGCTTCAGCGGGGTCGCGACCTACTGGCCATTTACAGTATCCCGATAGGCTTTTCTGACCACAGTCTCAAATTCTACATAAACTGTTTCACATAATCTGATGCATCGCACTATCAACACAACACTTGATACACGGCTCTCACGGCATTTGATACACTGTAACCCGCAGACTGTTCACAACATTACTCACGACATTCATACATTGCACTTAGTCACTACGTTCTGTATTTATATATTGCTCATAACATTCATACTCTGTACTCATACACTGCATTCTGTATTCGTATACTGCTCACAGTATTCATAATCTACTTTGCGTAGCATACTGATGCATTTGCCATTTGTCCTTTTCAGGCCCCATTCCAGATTGCGACTGTAGGAGGTGCTCCAGCTGGACCTTCTGTTCTTGCTCGAGGGGGAGGGCGAGGAGGCACAGTATATCCCCGTACCAAAGTGGGGCGCACTCATGTTGGGAGCAGCTCTCGGGCATCGATCCCAGACGATGATGAGTCCGAGGCAGAGGTAGAGGCAGAGTCGTTCGAGGAGGAGACCGGAGATGACTCGGGCTCAGACTATGGAGCCGGCGATGATGCTCCTGGACCTTCGTCCGGGAAGAGGACGAGGATAGACCCTTAGGCCTGAGACCGCTTGGCGTTGATATAGACTTTTGCTGCTTTTCTTCTTTTTGTTTTACTTTTTTCCTTTTTGCTGGTAGCTTGAGCACACTGTACTGCCGCAGGCAGGTTTTATTTTCTTCAAAGCTATGTACTTGAAAAGATGATGAAATGAAACAAGCTTTTTGTTTGAAAAAGAAAGTGTTACATTTGTACATCACATCGCATCGCATTGCATCACATTACATAACAATGTAAGTAAGATTGATCTTTTGTTTGAGAATTGGAACATTTGCATCGTAATAACCAGGTGATGAACCGGCCAACAACAAAACAACTCATACAACAATACTGCTCATTCTGAACATACAGCCCATAACATAGCGCTTGGTTCATTCTGCACACGGCGAATCCTGAACAAACAGTCCAATTTGAAAAGGCGGAATACAAAGGTGGAATCGGCAGAAATTGAAACACACTCAGATGCCCCAAATTTTCCCTTTCTTTTTTTGCTTTGCAGCCCGGAACCCAAAAAAAAGCTTCAGATGGGTCCAGGTTTTACTATTCTGACATGACCTGGGTCAAACCCTACGGTCGTTGAAAGAACTAGTCTTGCTTTGCACAAATGTGGAGAATGGCACAGCACTCTGAGCACAAAACGATTTTTTTGAAAATGAGAAAAGGGTTCTCAACCGGGCATTGAGTCTACAACTGAACACGGCATACTACGACTCAACAAAAGGTACACGACCTAAACACATTGAGTAACACTCGAAAAAGACTCAAAACAAAAGTTGAGGTAAACAAAACAAAAGACACGACACATAGACGTGTTACAAAGACAAGAGACCTCTCAGTTCGCGAGGAGCCAGTTTCTCCGGGTATTATTCCCACCCTTTCTTATTTGTGATTCTCACATCACTCGGCCCTCAGGCTCTGTTTTTCTGAAAAGGCCCTTTTCTCACTTTTCTCTCATCACACATCTCTGTATTCTTCACTCTCTCATTTTTCATCCCTCCCCAGGGTGTTTGATAGATAAACAAGAGGTTGTGGGTTAATGCCCTAACGTTATCAGCTCGCGGCTATTTCCTTCAGTGACATTTAGTCAATGCCCCAGACGAAGGAGTGGAGTATCTTGATCCATTCCAATTCGTGCTTCACACTTGGCTTGATACCTCGTTGCTTGGAGGATGTTGAGAGCTTTCAGCCCTTTTCTGTTAGCTTCCGCTATGCCCTTCCTGGCGAATAGGGTGCCCTTTCCGGCAAGTATGGTGCCCTTTCTGGCAAATGCATTGACAACGGGAGAAAGACAGGAAGCCTGACTCAACTGTGCCCCTAGTTCATTATTTTGACCATTTTTTGTTTTTTGGCTTTTGCTAAAAACAATTTTAACCAAAATGAGAGTTACATTAACGCGCTTGTTCGATTTTTTGATTTGAAATCATGCAAGTCAGGCTGTGAGCATTGAAAATTTTCCTTTTTTGGCTCCAAGAAAATGGTCCAGTTTTGGAAAATGAAATAATTTTCGAGAAATTTGTTAACCTTAGTAAAAACCATTTTGGCAAACAGCCAGTGCTCAACGAGCACGGAACCTACTCTCGAGATGCGCAACCTCGGATTCGAAGGAAAATTGCCCCTTGCTTGAAGAGAGCTGCATGGCAACGGAAAGTTGCCCTTTGTTTGAATGGCAACTCATGGCAACGAAAAGTTGCCCCTTGTCTGGATAACGCTGCAGCATACTGTGAACAGTTCTCATTAGTGATGATCGCAACCGAACTCTCGAATACAGAGAAGACGACAATGGTCAAAACCAATATATGGACACAATCACTTTGAAAGTGTTGGTGGCTGGACTTCAAGATGAAGTTGCCTACGTATCCCAAACATGGGAATCAAGCCTTACGTAGTTCAGGTTAAGGTACACTCGGATATTCACCTCACCTTCTACGCTCTAACTTTTGCCAAGGCTGCCCTTCCGGGTTTTCAACTTTGCGAGCATTGTTCTTCTTTTCTTTTCAATTATTTTCATTTCTTTTCTTCTTTTTTTCTTTTTCATCTTTTCTTTTTCATTTTTTGCACTTTTCTTTTTTTTGTTCTTTTTTTTTTTTTCTTACTCTAACTTTTGCCTGGGTTGCCCTTTCCGGGTTTTCGGCCCAGCGAGCCTCTCAAGGGTAAAAGTGTAGCTTGGTCCATGCCAAATGGTTTTTGAGATCCTGAAGTCATCTAAATCCAAGAGAATGGCTGCTGTTCGCTGACGATGCAGGAGTCCATCCAATGGGGGGCTGAATTTGCCCCTAGTGTTGTGGATCGGAACTCAGTTGTCCTTCAGCGATACCTTCTTCTTTCTTCCCTTTTGGGATTTGGCATTCTTGCCGATCTTCATCGTGGACTCTTCGAGTACATTCTCTGACGTCTTTTGCCCCTTATTCAAGGGGTGCTTCTGATCTGGCCATACAAGCCTCACATTGCGGTTGGCCGTTGAATCATTCTGAATTCACGTTCAAGGTTTTGAGAGGAAGGGGTTGAATCTTGAGGCTGAGAGCAATCCTAGGGTGCACAATCTCAAGAGCGATTCCACACAGGTCTTTGTAGGGCAACGCAAAACATTTTTTGAAATTTTTTTAAGAAGGAGATAAATTGCTCGTGCTGAGGACAATACAAAACCAATCTGGATCTAGCCGGGATCCTTCTCAGGACTCACGCTAACAAGCATGATTTCATTCATTAAGGGCTTAGCACGCCTCTCTTTCTCTCAATTAGTCAAATTTTGCAAAACCCGAGGAATTCCTTCCTCTTCGTTTTCATCACCACAGTGTTTAAAAAAAGTTTTGAAAACTTAGGTCAATGCAATGAGTTTGAGGTGCAGAAGAGTAAGTGAGATGCTCCGCCGTTTCATTCAAATCTGGCACAACTAGCTCAAAGTAGCAATAAGCATGGAAACATGATAGCCGCAGTTGTTTCATTCAGATTTCCTGGTTGCAACTGGCTCCACAGCAGAGACTGACTCAAAAGAAAGCAAAAGGATAAACCCAAAATAAAACAACAAGTGTCTGGTGCACTCAAGCCATAGCCGGTGAGGTGTGGGGATGGCTAACAAGTCTTCCTCTACCCTCAGAAGCAAAACAACAAGTGTTTGGTGCAAAACCAAACACAAAACAAGCAAGTCGAGAGATCCTAAGGCAAGGCGCGTAGCCGAGACCTCCGAGAACTCAAAACGAAAACGAACACGAACATGGATGATCACCGAGTGTTCAAACGGTGACGTCCAAGTCTTGAGGATGGTCAAAAATGGGGTGTCTACACCGTTTGACATGAATGAATGGGCCGAAGGCCGTCGGACATGAGTAATTGGGCCAAAGGCCGTCAGACATGAACGATTGAGCCAAAGGCCGTTTGACATGAATGAATTGGGCATAAGGCCGTTTGATATGTTTGGATCGCTAGTCATTTGATATATTAGATAGAAATATGAATTGGGCCCAAGGCCGTCTGATGTATTTTGTTCTAAACACCGTTTATGTACCTTCTCCGCTTGATATTATTCACTGGGCTTTCGCTCACTCTTATTCATGTTATTGTAGGTGAGCCAAGCAATATCCAAACCCAGACCCAGTCAAGCAGGTGTGAAATAGTCAAGTTTTGAGGAGTCAGCCCATACATCTCACATACGAGACTTGTTTTCGCCCTTTTGTTCTTTTGTTATATTATGTTATGTTGGCGAGAACTTTGGTTTACGGTTATCTATAAGCTTTTGATTGACTGACCATGACTTGAATGATCCTGTTGTGTAAAGCTATGTGTTAACTTTCTTTGGTGTGGGTTATTAATGAATATATGTGAAATGTCATGATGTGCCATGTAAGTACAACTCTATGGACAAAAGTTTTAAGTTGCTTCTGTTTTGGCCGCTTAACTCTGTTGAAGTATATCTAATTTAGTCTGAGGCTGTAGGTAATCTCTTGGTTACTGGCCGGTTATGACCTTAACCCATGGGGGCGGGGGCGGGTTCGGGTCATGACACATGTAATGTGCTATCAACTACAATCATGGAATTTTTTAGTTTGTGATCAATTAGGATAATCTGGTTATTCTTGTAGAATCTTCATTAGAGATACCTAGTCATCTTGATGAAGCTTGATATCATAATCTATCAAGAGCATTGTAAAAACTTTTAGTTTCTTTATTAATATGCTTCATGCTAGAAATGCTTCTAGTATGCTTGATAGTTCTGATTCAAGTTGCACCACCGGGATGCAAAAATCATGACAGTTGTTAATTTAGCAAGTAATTATTCATGCATCCATAAATAGCTGTAGACCTGTCCAAGAATCTTCATTAGAGATACCTAGTCATCTTTGATGAAGCTCTTCTTGGATTGTCCAGGTTAGACAGTTCAGGAGCATAAGTCTATGTTGTAATTAGTAGTTCTACTGCTTAAATGCAGTCCATCTCATAGAGATTTCGTGTAGTAGCTCATCATGTTCTCTGGTGCATACTAGTATCATGACCCAAACCCACCCTTATAGGTTTAGTGTCGTAACTGGCCAGAAATCATAGGATTACCGAAGGCCTCTGAACAGAATAACAAAATATAAGTGGCTAGCGGAAGCAAATATATATATATATATATAATACAATGCCCATAGAGCTGTGCCGACATACGTGAGACAAAAATTTCAAACTTATATACATGTACCCACATATGACGTCATATACATATCCAACTTACATCGTCAACCAAATACCACAAAAGGACATTTCTTAAAACAAACAAAAGAAAATAATTAAACTTGCATCATGTGCACAAAATTTGGCCACTTGACTTTCTCCAGAACCTCCTCGAGAGGTACAAAGGTTGGCCAACGAAAAACCGAATTCCAAGTGATCATCAGTGAGCTTGGCCACCCGTTTGGTCACCTACATACATAAATAATATAGTGAGCTGGAGCCTAGTGAATAATAAAAAAGTAAACGGTTTAATGAATGATGTCCCATATCAGATTCGGAAACCAAAGTTTGGATTAGAAGATTCATATTCTTATTCAGAGTTTAGAAACATGTACTTATTCAATTTCATAGATGATCATATGTGGTACACCTATTAGCGCTAACAGATCAGATACAAAGTATTAAGGGTCATACTTGACTAGTTCCATAAAGGAACCTCCGGTACCGGGAATAGATAACATACTTAAGCAACTGTATTGTTACCCCCAAGCGAGGGCCATGAGACCATGGTATTATTACCCTCGGGCAAGGGCCTTGTGCTTATAGACCATGATATTGTTACCCTCGGGCAAGGGTCATGTGCTAAGGACGTCACGAATACTTTTCAATATATGGACAATCATTTATTGATACAAAACATAGTATTTCAGAAAACATATCATTTCTTGTCATATCATATAGGAAAATACTTAAACGTGAACATAGCTTTACAGAGGTTTGGGGAGAAAGGAAAAAAGGAGTAAAATTAAGAGGATGTTGAAAGATAGAGGTATTGATATTGTTCTTCTTCAAGAGACAAAGCAGGCCTCCATGTCCGAAAAGGAGATCAAAGAGCTTTGGGCTAGGGATAGTATGGAATATATGACTGTTGATACTGAGGGCTCTGCTGGTGGCCTATTATGCATATGGGATCAAGGAGTTTTTCAAGTGTCAAGTTGCTGCTATAATAGAAGGTTTGTACTTCTCTCTAGGTCCTTATTCTTTTCTTTTGATTGTGTCTTGATTAATGTGTATGCACCAAATGAAGTGGGCCGAAGAGGTAAACTGTGGGAGGGCCTTCTCAAGTTAAGGGAGGAGTATGCTAAGCCTTGGTATGTAGGGGGGGATTTTAATGAAGTTGAAAATATTGGAGAGAGGAAAGGCTGCTCTAGGAGGGATAAGGGGATGAAGGAGTTGAATGACTTTGTTGATAAAAGTGAGCTGAATGATTTGCCCTTATTAGGAAGAAGGTTCACATGGTGTATTGTCACACCCCAAACTTGCCCCTAAAAGTTTGGGCATGACCTATTTAGAAATGGACACTTAACCTATTATACATAACATATGGGGCCTGAACGGAAGCATCAAATATTATAAAATAACATGAAATAAAAAGAAGCTACATCCATTGAGCGATTGCTATCATGCCAGGATCACAAATAGTACATCAGATAGTAAATATTTACATACACATATACAAACCCCGCCCCTTATTTGGGCGTATAACAAAAACATTGAAAACTTCAACATATTATAGACAATTAGAGTACAAGCCAAAAACTTAGCAAAACTCCACAAAAATGGGCAGGCTTCATCCAATGCTTGGACACACAGGGGTTGACAAAAGAGAGAGGAGCATCGGGGTTAAGACTAACCTCTAGATTTATTACCTATAGAATCAGACAAAATACAGAGTGAGACAATCTCAGCGAATAATAGTACTTTAATAAGTCAATGATCAACTTGAATTATAATGCACATCAATGCGTGTATAAATGCAAAAGACATGTAATTAATCTGATGCTGTAATTATTTCCAGAACGACCTTGGGCCCAGTCTTTAAACAGAGTGGCATTAAGCCCAGATGAAACAGAGTGGCATTATGCCCAGATTAAACAGAGTGGCATTAAGCCCAGATATACAGAACGACATTAAGCCCTGACAGATTTCACATACTGGCCATAGGCCTGACAGATGTCACAGATTGGCCATAGGCCCAGATATCATCAGATCAGACTAGTTTCAGAGTCATACATAATTTTAGAATCATACAAAAGTACACATATTCGTTTAATCGTTCGGATAAGTAACACGGTTAATTTGCAATTAACAAAATGCTAAGGGTAAACATTAGCTGTAAATAAAGTGTACTACAATAGTACTACTACTCACTGTGTTGTGGCGGAGCTGTAATCCCTCCTGGTGTGTGTCCTGCACACATACACACCTTGCCAATTTGTTCATTTTTCTTTGTTAAATCATTTCCGGACTCGCTTTGCTTTAATGAATTTATAAATATCAAAAATACATCAAATACAGATTTCAACAACATTAGAGGGTCAAGCACGTAAAACGGAGCTGGCGAGATTTTCCAGCATGGGCGCACGTGCGGCGGTTGGTCCCGTACGTACGGCAGTGATGCCCCGCACGTGCTTTTTAAGCAGTAGCCAAGCCCTAAATTTCACCATTTCCCGCATGTACGGCAGTGCTCCCGCACGTGTGGCCATGACCCCCGCACGTGCGGCGATTCTGCATAATTTCTGTCCGAAATTCCACAAAACCCTCACTTGGTACACTTATAGTAAGGCTCAAACTAAGCAAATTTAGTGTACTATAATGATTCAATATCACCACAACATGCATAAAAAATGTAATCAAGATCACCACTTCCAATTACACATGCACAACCCACCCTCTCCATAATTAAATCATATTTGATCTCAACTACCTACATAGATATATAGATCATCATCTAGGTGTGTAAATAACCTCCACACAACAAGTAAAATCAAGAGGGCAAACAATATAAGATTTCCTATCACAAGCTTGGGATTACCAATACAACCACAAACACAATTAGATAAGAACATACACACACTCTTGATTTCCATTATAACCTCAACTCTAATATTGTAGAGAATTTCTCAATCAATTGTCAAGAGCTTAGCAAAATAAAGAATACATACCTTGAGATTAAAATCTCAATAGATCCACTTAATTTACCCAATCTTCCACTCTTGCTAGATTTCCCTTCTACCTCTCTAACTTTCCTCTGATCTAATCTTTTCTCTCAAGAGGTATTTTTAAATTGAGGCTTCTAAGTCAAAGTTGGAACATAATATTATATATATAGGTGAGTAAAGACAAAATTTAATCACTTTAAGCATTCCAAATTGAAATTTCACAGAAAATCATATTATAGCTTAGAAATTATGCAGATCTCAAATGTCACATCAATTTCAGATTATCAAGCCTCTAAGGCTCTCAATTCCTGATCCAAACATTTTAATCATGACAGATGCTTTCCTTACCAAACAGATATAGGTTTCAAATCATAAGATCCATGGGCTTAAACTTAATTTCTCTTGACATTTTACAATAAGCATTTGAAAGTGCAGAATAAGGAACTAACAATATACCAAAACATATGCGAGGGTCGGGTTATTACATGTAATGCCAGGGAAGGGGAGAAATGGAGTAGAATTGATAGGGTTTTGGTGGATCCAAAATGGGTGAAAACATTTAATTTGGAGTTGTGGGGGCTTCCTAGAGTAATGTCTGATCATAGTCCTTTACTGTTAATGTAAGATGAGAGAGATTGGGGCCCTAGGCCCTTTAGGTTTGTTAATGCTTGGATTTTACATCCAAAATTCTTACCTTTTGTGGAAAAGTGGTGGAGGGATGGGTTGGGTTTAGGTTATTCCAGAAACTAAAAGAGTTGAAATTAGCACTTAAACAGTGGAATAGTAAAGTGTTCGACAATGTAATTACTAAGTTGAAAAAGGTAGAGGATGAGCTTCATATGATTGATTTGTTAGCATAGAATAGAGAGCTTGAAGAGGTAGAAAAAATAAGAAGAAGAGAGGGATGGGTTGAAGTTGGGTGTTTAACAAGAATGGTGGAATGGTTGTGGCTCCAAAAATCAAGGCTTAACTGGAATTTTAAGGGTGATAAGAGCACAAGATATTTTCATGTGTTAGTTATGTGTAGGCAGGGGAGAAATGAAATTAATTCTCTAATTGTTGGAGATGTGGTGGTTGATGATCCATGTAGAGTTAAGCTAGAGGTCCTAGCTTATTTTCGAAAGCAGTATTCTGAGGATTGGCAGCTTAGGCCTGTATTGGAAGGTCCATTTAAGTCAGTGAGGGATAGTCCTTGTTTTGATCTGTTGGAGGCAGAGTTTTCTCGAGGCAGGTATGGGTCATTATTAAAATTATGTGATGGGAATAGGGCTCCAGGTCCAGATGGTTTTAACTTGGCTTGCATACAGAAAGTGTGGAAGGTAATGAAGTCTGATGTGCTGAATTATTTATTCGATTTTCATAAGAATGGTGAGTTGGTTAAAGGAATCAACAGCTCTTTCATCACTTTGGTACCTAAAAAGGAGAATCCAGTGGGGTTGGCTGACTGTAGACCTATCAGTTTGGTTGGGTCGATGTATAAAATTCTTTCTAAGGTTCTGTCCTCAAGGCCGAAGGCAGTGATTCCCTAGATCGTAAGTGAAAACCAATAAGCTTTTATTGGAGGGAGGAACATTCTGGATGGTGTTTTGGTGGCCAATGAGGTTGTTGACAGTTGAAAGAAGACTAGAAAGAAAGGCTTGATTATTAAGTTAGATTTTGAGAAAGCTTATGACTCACTGAACTGGGAATTCTTGCTATCCATGTTGGTAAATTTTGGGTTTGGGGGAAAATAGGTAGAGTGGATTAAGGTATGTATTACCTCAGCTAGGATATCTGTGCTTGTTAATGGCAGTCCACAGAGAGGGCTAAGACAAGGGGATTCTTTGTCCCCATTTCTATTCATAATAGTTGCAGAGTGTTTAAGCATTTTAATGAATAAAGCTTTGGATCTGGGGCTGATAAACGGGGTGAAGATTGGCTCTGATGGGTTAGTTCTTTCTTACCTTCAGTTTGCAGATGATTCTTTGTTATTGTGTGAAGCTGATGCAATGGAGATAAGGAATGTTAAGAAGATTCCGAGGTGCTTTGAGATGATATCAGGTCTGAAGATAAATTACCATAGAAGTGTAATTAGTGGTGTGGTTATTCCGGATGAGGAAATGTCTGGTTATGCATCAGTGCTGAACTGTGAAGTTAAATGTTTGCCTTTTCAGTACCTCGATTTACCACTGGGGGCTAACCCGAGCAGGAAAGCAACTTGGCGACCTATATTAGACAAATTCAGAAGTAAACTGGCTGGTTGGAAAAGGAAACTTCTGTCATTTGTTGGGAGACTTGTTTTAATCAAATCTGTTCTTTCCTTATTCCCTCTTTATTACCTGTCATTGTTTAAGTTGCCTCAGGGGATTGCCAGAGAGTTGGACAAGCTTCAAGCTTCTTTTTCTATGGGGTGGATCTGAATTGAAGAGGAGGGTTCACTTAGTAAAATGGAAGGAAGTGGCGAAACTTGTAGACCAAGGGGGCTTGGGGGTTAGGAGAGTTAAGGAAGTTAACAAATGCTTTCTGTTGAAATGGTAGTGGAGGTTTGGTGTGGAAAATAAAGCCTTGTGGAGGAGAGTATTGAGCAGTAAATATAGGATTGAGGAGGGGAATTAGAGCCCGCAAGTAAGCTCTAATGTCAGATGTTCTATAATGTGGAAGGATATACTACTACAGTTTGAACAGAGTAGCAATCTGGTGGGTATTTTTTTGGACAATTGTAAGGTGAAAGTGGGTAATGGCCATATAATTAAGTTTTGGATGGATAAGTGGTGTGGAAACTTGTGCCTTAAAGATGCATTCCCACTATTGTACAGGGTGGTAGTTGATAAGAGAGTTACTCTATCTGCTATGATGGTCAGGAAGGAGGAAGTTGGTAAATGGGTATTTCAGTTTCGAAGGGCTCTGTTTGACTGGGAAAGAGTGGAAGTAATCAGATTGGTAAGTTAGATTGAGGCAGGTCCTGTTATTAGGTGTTACTCAAAAGATGCACTTGTTTGGAAAGCTTTGGAATCTGGAAGGTATTCAGTTCAATCTATGTATAAATTCTTGGTTGATGGTTTTAGTAATTGCAGCCCAATAAGCAAGAGGATTTGGGTTAAACATGTCCCACCTAGAGTTCAATTTTTTGGATGGCTCACTTGGAAAGGAAAACTACGGACGGCTGAGTTTCTTCACATGATTGGTGTTCTGCCTGCTGGTACATCTGTAGTATGCTATCTATGCAAATCTGGGGATGAGTCTCTTATCCATGTGCTTCTCTTATGCCCAGTGGCTTGGAGAGTGTGGTATGAAATGCTTAGATGGTGGAAGGTTCAAGGTGCACTGCCAGCTTCAGTGGAGGACATTCTTGAATGGTGGTTAGGGGTGGGTCTTACCAAAAAGGAAAGGATGATGTGAAATGCCATCCCTTTAGTTGTGATGTGGTCCCTATGGAAACATCGTAATGAATGCTTATTTCAGGAGGTTGTCCCAAGTGTGGATGGGATAACGGATCTGATTAAGTTAAAAATGGCTGTGTGGTTTAAGGAAGTATTTAAGGAACATATGTTTTCAGTTCATGATTTCATATTTAATCTAGAGCGCATCAGATTCAGTTTGGGAGGTGGCAAGAGTGAGTGAAGTTATGAGGAGGCCTATTCTTCGTAGCAGTCATTCTGCTTCTGCTGGTTGTAATTTGGGGTGTTTTGGTGGTGTGGTGCTAGGCTGCTCTTGTGTGGTTTGATGTTGATGCTAGGTTGCAGTGCTTTGTCTAAATGCATCTGTTCTGCAGTTAGATTGTGTTTGTTATTTGTTCTGTAGTTTAGTTCTTAGATCTAGTGTAGGTTGGGTGGTAGTCTGTTGCTTTGAACTCCAATTAGTTTAAAGGAACTTTAGATGTTGACTTCAGCTATAGCAACCAACTGTTATACATAGATCTGTAGAACAATTCCTTTGTTGTTTGGGTGACTACTGATTCATCTCAGTGAAGTTCTGCGGTGCTAAGGTTTGGTGATGTAGGGTTGATGCTCTCAGTAAGGTGAAGTTCAGTTGCATCTTTGATGGTCTGTTGAAAGCCTTCTGTTGCTTCTTATCTGCTTCTGGGGTTCTTTCTGGTTGAGCTCAATTTCAGTTTTTGGCTGCTTCATTGGCTAATTCTTTGTTTTGGCTGCTTTATTTGGCTGCTTCTATGTGTGTTGCTGATATGTTGTGCTGTAATGAATTTCTGCAGTTTTGCTCTCAATTTTAGTGCTGGTTTGGATTGGTTTTGTTCAGTGTTTGGTGCTGAGTAGTGTGCAACCTGCAGAAAATATTTGTTGCGGAGGGCAGAGGTGTAGTTATATGGAACTAGGGTGTAGTCTGGGTGTAGTCTGGGTTTCTAGTCATGGTCTGAATTTTGTGGCTGCCTAATCTTTGAGACTTCCTTCAAGTTGGCAATTTCATTCAGGTGGGGGATTTGCAGTCTGCTATGGCTCTCTTGGTTGTGTTGATCTGTTGCTTTTCTTGTTCTTGTTTTGTTTGTTGGTTTCTCACCAACTCCAAGCTCCTCTTTATTGATTTTTTGTATCTTATTTGCATGCTTTCATAAATAAAGATTTTCTTTGTCGATAAAAAAAAAGAGTTATTACTCATAGATGGCTCCAATAGCAAAATAGATATAGCAGATGGATCAGGCGATTTATGGCTCGTGACCTACACAAACATAGAATGGATACATATTGAAACACACACCCGGAAGTTCTTTAACTTAGTTCTTTCTTATGTTGGTGTGTTTCTAATCCTTATCCTCATTGTTATGTCTTAATCATGGCCTAAGAATGCCTAAAGATGTAATGAGGATGCCAAAATATAACTTAAAATACTTAGTCAAATTTTCAAAAACAGGGCAGTCCGCTCGAGCGCAACTTTAGTCACTCAAGTGGTCTGCAAAGTCTGTAAAAGTACTAGTTGCTTGAATTCTCCACTCGATGGACGCTCGACTATCGCTTGAGCGTAAGACTGAGCAAAAAGGATCTCTGCTCAAGCGTAACTTCAGTTGCTCAAGCAGTATGCAAAAGTCTGTAAAACTTATGGGAGCTCTCATTTTACACTCAAGCGCAATTTTGGTCGCTCGAGCGGAAGGTCAAAAATAAGGGTGGCTGCTCAAGCACAAATTTTGCCGCTCAAGCAAACCCCCCAAACTCTGCAAAAGTACTGGGAGCTCACATTCTCCGCTCGAGCACAGACTTCATCTCTCGAGCGGAGGGTGCAAATTCTGGAATTTTCAGATTGCTGATACAAGTTCAAAACTCGATTTTAAAACTGCAAAATATGTTCTTATAGGCCAAAAACTCATAAAACACTTGGAAACTTGTAATATACCATGAAGTGAAAATCATTTTGCTAAATCAAAGCCCAAAAGCAATTTAATTGTCTAAAACCCAAACTTAAAACATGAGGTATAACACATGCAAGAATTAACATGATTTCCTTTCGTTCAAAACTTGATCAAATGACATAAAATAGCATGAAACTTGATGAATTTCCAAAACTAAGTCAAAACAATGGCATGCATGAGAGAATTCTTTTGGACTAACTTCAAAACATGGTGAATTGTACATGCATGAGCTTAATTCACTCTATTCTATTCTAATTCATGTATTTCTCTACGTAATCATGCAAATGATCTTACATAATTAATATGATCTACTCTTACATAGAGTAATTGCAAGAGTTATGGACAATAATCTTACTTAAGACTTGAATGTAGTGAATTTTAGCTCAATCTTCTAAATCATCTTCAAATTCCTTTTCTCTTCTAAGTTGATTCAAGCCTCTCTCTCTCTCTCTCTCTCTCTCTCTCTCTACGTGTATATGCTAAACAAGATGATGGAATAGGTGTATAGGAGAAGCCTCTTGAGTTATTGAGGCCTTATATAGGCGCATTAAGGAAGCTTAATCAAAAGTGGTTTAAGACTAACATTATTTTATTCTAATTACTTCGTTCTGAATTGAATTTCAATTGAACCTACCGTAAATTCCCAAAAATTCTAGATAGCACATAAACCGAATCAATTTCGTGATTAAATGTCGATAAGGCCTTCAATTTGCAGAATGAAACAAAAACACAGACAAATATTTCTACGACTGACAGATATAAATGCAAATAACATATAATACATGCAATTAACATAGGATTTCCTCTTAATTACTTATTAGGTATCCTTAATCATGGTTTAACAGTTAATCACAGGTCGGGGTTGTTACAGTCTTTCCCCTTTTAAGAGTTTGGTCCTCCAAACTCGAATTACCTTCATTTTGGTAGAATATCGGATCGAAAGGGAAAAAGTCAGAGTATCTCTTTATCATATCCTCTTCTATTTCCCATGTTGCATACGTCCCTCCATGATTTTTCCAATCCACTTTTACCAATGGAATTTCTTTGTTTCTTATTCTTTTGATTCGATGATTCATAATTTGAATTGGCTTTTCTTCATATGTATAGTCATCCTTCAAAAGAACATGTGTTGGATCAATAACATGTAACGGATCTCGTAGTTAGTCCCGAAGCATGGATATGTGGAAAACATTATGCATATGTTCCATGGCTGGCAGTAAGGCTACCCGATACGTCACCGAATTGATTTTTATAAGTATTTCATATGGCCCAACATATGTCGGTGCCAATTTGCCTTTCACTCCAAACCGTATTTGCCCTTTCATTGGAGTTACTTTAATAAACACATGATCCCTGACTTCATATTCTCGATCTCTTTTTTGGACATCCGCAGAACTTTTTTGGTGGCTTTGTGCAGTTTTCAATCTCTGTTAAATCAATTTCACGTTTTCAGTTGTCTCTTGCACAATTTCCGGCCCAACAATGATTTATCTCTAACTTCAACCCAACAAATTGGAGACCTGCATTTCTTACCATATAGAGCTTCATAAGGAGTCATCTCGATACTCGAATGGTAACTATTGTTATACACAAATTCGGCCAATGGCAACTGGGCTTCCTAAGCTCTTTGGAAATCTAGCATACACATTATGAGCATATCTTCCAAGGTTTGAATAGTTCGTTTGGATTGGCCATCTATCTGTAGGTGATAAGCATTACTCAATCTTAGTTCAGTCCCCAAAGCTTGTTCCAAACTCTGCCAGAATCTTGAGGTGAACTTAGGATCTTTGTCAGACACGATAGATACTGGCACACCATGCAATCTCACAATCTCATTTACATAGATGTTAGCTAACTTATCTGCATTATAAAAAGCTTTCATAGGTAAGAAATGAGCAGATTTAGTCAAACGATCAACTATGACCCAGATAGAATCCATACCTCGAGGAGAGCGAGGCAATCCCACAATGAAGGCTATGGTAATATAATCACATTTCCATTCTGGTGCTGGAAGCGGCTGAAGCAATCCAGCAGGTCGTTGATGTTTGGCTTTAACTTGTTGGCAATGAAAACATCTAGCCACATAGTCAGCAATACTTTTCTTCATTCTAGGCCACCAGAAGTTTTTCTCTAAGTCTTTGTACATTTTCGTATTACCTGGGTGCATAGCAAATTTGGAATTATGGGCTTCGGTCATAACACGCTTCCTCAGTTCATAACAATCTAGTACACAAAGCCTACCCTGAAAGTTTAGCACATTATTCTCAAATAAAAACCCCAGCCTTGGTTTTGATTCAAGTTCATCAACAATCTTCTTCAAAAACTCATCGTCAAGTTGTTTCTTTTTAATTTCTTCAATTATTGCAAGTTGGGCAGAAATGGCAGCTAGGATCCCACCCCATTTACACATCATAATTTCAATCTCATTTCTTTCCAAATCATGTAACAATTCTCTTTGACCGGTAAGTAAACATGACAAATTGCCAATGGATTTTTGACTCAAAGCATCTGCAACGGTATTGTCTTTCCCTGGATGGTACAAGATCTGCAAGTCATAATCCTTGATCAACTCAAGCCATCATCTCCGTCTCATGTTCAGTTCTTTTTGGGTGAAGAATTATTTGAGGCTTTTATGGTCAGTGTACACTTCGCAAGTCACACCATACAGGTAGTGTCGCAAAATTTTCAAGGCAAACACCACAACTGCTAGTTCAAGGTTGTGGGTCAGATAGTTCTTCTCATGTGGGCGGAGTTGTCGAGAAGCATAAGCAATCACCTTCTTATTTTGCATTAACACACACCCTAAACCTTTGTACGAAGCGATACTATAAATTTGAAACCCATCAGTACCATTAAGCAAAGTCAAAATTGGTGTAGTTACTAACCTAGTCTTTAACTCTTGGAAAGAAAACTCCCTTTGATCTTTCCAATCAAATGGTGTAGCTTTCTATGTTAGTTGAGTAAGTGGCAAAGCAAGTTTAGAGAAATCTTTCACGAATATGCGATAATAGCCTGCAAGCCCCAAAAAACTTTAAACTTCTGACACATTGGTTGGTCTTGGCCAGTCCACAATAGCTTCAATTTTCTATGGGTCTACAAAGATGCCATTTATGTTGATTACATGCCCCAGAAAGCTTACACTGTCAAGCCAAAATTCACATTTAGAGAGTTTTGCATACAATTTCTTTTCTCTCAGAATCTGTAAGGAAGTTCTCAGATGATATTCACATCCTTCTCTACTGTAGCCCGACTTTTTCGGACCCCCTTTCGGAAGTTCGAATATAAGCCCTACAGTTCGAACTCCCGTAGTTCTGAATCTAATCTCACAAGTGCAATGTGAAATTGATAAACACCAAAGAGTCTAAATCCAGCAAATCTTTTGAAAAATTGATTTTGAATCAAACATGCCAAAATTGGATTGCTTTTCCAGATACAGAGTTGCCATCTAAATATTTTATTTTGGGGAAATTTAAGAAACCCATGACTCGTGCCAAAGGCCATGTGTCTGTCATTACCAAGATTGTCTAGGCTTAGGAACTTAGGTATGAGAGGAGAAGGTCATAAATTGAGCAACCCCGTTCACCCGATCAAAGATAGGTCTCTACTAATCATGATATGCTTTTTATCAACATTATATGCTCTTGTTCCGATTTATTAGGCTAGCATTACTATGTGATGCGCGCACACAAGATATAGACTAGTTTGCTCAAATTGGAACAATTCAATTTCAGGTTTGTTTTTTGAAAAAGGGTTTGAATTTGCCACTTTAAAAAGTGGGCTTAAAGTTTGTGAATTTGCCACTTGACAAAGTGGGCTTAAACATACATTCATTGAATCATTCCAATTCAAGAAACAAGCCTTCATCCACAGGCACTCAAATAGTTATAGCAATTAAGTACTTAGCCTCATGGCAAGCATGCCAAACATGGCAACATCAACATTCATGCAAGTATGCTGAAGCACTAAAAAGTCACCTAGTCCTCCAAGCTAAGATAAAACAAAAGAGTTAGAAAAATATGCATGATTTCTAACTATACAAGATGGCTAATGCAACGAATGCAATAATGCAACTAAAATAGGCTTGGCTACTTAACATGTTATTTGCAACAATTTCATAGCGTGCGTTTATACACATAGTCAATGAGGTATTGAAATGACAATGCAATTAGAATGATGAACCGAGCCCCGGTGCATGCAAGACAATGAATGGATGCAAACATGCAATATGCTAATTGAAACGTAATGCCCCTAATCTAACCATCAAAGCGGATAAATAAAAGGGAGAAAGACGTGAGGTTGGAAGACATACACATTATTACATCATTTTGCTCTCACGAAGGAGAGTCCGAATGAATAAACTAGCTAACTAACTAACTAATTAAGGAAAAGCTAAAGCTAATTATTACAAAACAAAATGAATAACTAGCTAAACTACTTAACTAATTATTATAACAACAAATGAACTAATTAGTTAACTATCTAGCTAACTAAAATAATTACATCATAATTAGTTAACTGCTTAACTAATTAAAGAATTACAACACAATTGTAATTAATAATTAAACTAAGCAATTAAATACTCCGCCTTAGGAAATGAGAGATGTTCATGCGCATGAACGGTTTCCACCTGAAAACGCCACTGTTTTGCTTCAGAATGCCTCTATTTGCACAGTTGAACACCAACATTGTTGCTCACTCTGCTCTGCCTTACAAACCCACTGTTGAATTTTACATCAGTGGTTGGCCGGCCACTGGTAAAGGTTGCCAGCCATCAGCCGGCCATGGTTGAAGGTTGCCGGCCATGGAAAGTGGCCTGCCGGGCACTGATGCACAAGTTCATCTTGCTACAACAGAGGACAAACAGAGCATATACAGGGTATTTCAAGGGTTTGTTTGCACAACCTACCCCTACTTTTCATGGAAAAATCAAAGGAGTAGCAAGCTTTGGTTCACAAACCATCAATGGATGCAATTTCATTGTATGATGGCTTGTGAAACCAAGTGTGGAAGTTCAATAAATGCAAAATAAGACACAAGCCTCCTCCCTTTCATGAATGATCAAGGGAAGAAGTTGACCTTTGAGACTTGAATCATTTCATCACTAGCAAGTATGAAATGGTTCAAGCTTCCACGTGTTCAATTAATGTCCGATTGAACACAACCAAATATTATCTTACTCACTTTTAGTCCCAAGTTTTAGTTACTCATTTTAATTTACCAACCATTCTTTAATCCAATTAAGTGCAAAAGGTGAATTAAAGTTCTCTAATTGAAAGAGGGCTCAAAACACAAGTTGCTTTGTGTATGAAAGAAGCATTATACCATTGGTAATGAACTAGCTAAGGGATTAAACCACAAAGTATGAAATCTCAATTTCATACTTGGGCAAGCAAATGACTTGAAACCACTTTCAAAGCAAAATTAAAAGCTAAGAAAGGAAGGAGGTTGCAGAGATTATTAATGCTAAAATAAAGTATGAAAATCCAAAAATAAGTGTTATCAACTCAAATAAGTGATGTCTAAGATCTAAAACATCAAGCTTATGAGGACTATTACACTAGAAGCGTGCAAAACAAAGCTCAAATGCAAACTACAGCCCAAAACAATGCTAAAGTAGGCTAACATATGTCCTAAAATATGCTGGAATTAAGCTAAAACAAGCTAGATTATAATATTAAAACATAGCACAACCTAGGCTAGTAAGCAAGACATAAGGAGGGGAGACTAACCCCTCCAAATTTGGACTTCAAAACATGATTTCGGCTACTGAAATAGCTTTGAAAATCAATGTTTAAAAGCTTGGAAAAAGATAGTTTGAAAGTGGGAAACAAAGGTGAAAAGGCCTTACAAACAAGGAATAAAGAAGAGTGAGACACCCCCTAACCTTAAATGGCCTAAAACCACCAATTTCAGCCCACAAAGACAGAGTTTTTTATAGCCTAAAAACAGCCCAAAATTAGTGGGAAAAGATAGAAAAACAAGTATGCAAAGCAAGGTAAAAAAAAAGTAAGTATTATACCTTTTGAAGCAAAGAGTAATTCCAAGCAACAAAACCAAGTAAGTACACCCTCTAGAGCTCAAACGAAGCTCGAGAACACCTCGGCTCAAAGATGAGAAGAGTTGGTTAAGGGTATATAGGCAAAGGTTAAGGAATTGAAGGCTAAAATGTAAAGATTTACTAGAGAGAGGAAAATTTTTGAGTTCAAAATTTTCTAACCTTGCTACAAGAGAGAGGGGTTCCCTATATATAGAAAACATGAAATTCCCTCAAGGAGATCCAGTCCTACACATGGGTGAAGATGCAAAATACACTAGTGGCCGGCCAGCCATCACTGGTGGCTGGCAAGCCACATCAGTGGCCGACAGCCTAAAAATGATGGTCGGCAGCCTCTAGAGATGGCTGGCAGGCCACCAAAAGTTGCAGGTTGGAAAGACCAAGGCATGGTCCAAAACTGGGTTTGAAAAGCTATCAGGGTTTATGAGGCTCAAAGTTATGGCATTCTGTTGACGACTTTGAGTACTTGGCGAGCAAACAAACTCATCATCGGGTGTGCATGCAAGGATGTCCAAGTCGTAAGTGCCATAAAAAATGGAGTGTCTATAATTGCCCCTCTTTGATAGAGCTCAGAATCATGAAATGACGTAAGTGAATGTCAAAGCCAGAAGACGACCCACTTTGACAAGGCCATGAGACTTGGACAAATAATCAAGACAGAAACAAATGATTGTGCTCGCAGGCTGCCTACGTATCCCTTCGCAAGGAATCAAACCAGCGTAGTTGTAGGGCAAGATGCAAATGAAATGCACAATACAACTTTGAAAGCTGGACTCACACACTATGCGAAGCCAGTGACTTTGAAATCTTATGATCATGCGAGATTATGCAATAAGCAAATAACAAGTATAATAAGCAAAAATATGATAATGACATATGAATGAGCAAGTTCAAGCTTAAAAGGCGAAAGGATCTAAAACACACTCCAACCATGCCAAGACACGAGACGAGGAAAGAAAACACCCCTCAAGGTTGCGTTTCACGCATCCTGAGAAAATGAGAACAAAAACCCTCAGGCTCGTGTTTCACACGTTTTGAGACACAACTACTCGGGCGCTGTAGACACCCCATTTTTGACCACCCATAAGACTTGGGCACTACTGATGGTTTACTTGGTGGAGAAAGGTGTGCAGGGCGCAGGTTCAGTTTCTTCGGCAAAGAGAAAGGCGAATCTCAACTTCACACCCCATTTTGAACCAAAATTATTTTGGATGGTTTTGAGACCTTAAAA
This sequence comes from Camellia lanceoleosa, assembly GCA_025200525.1. Taxonomy (NCBI): domain Eukaryota; kingdom Viridiplantae; phylum Streptophyta; class Magnoliopsida; order Ericales; family Theaceae; genus Camellia; species Camellia lanceoleosa. Next base: position 73,705,460 of record CM045761.1, on the reverse strand, counting down.
CCCTCTCTTTCAAAACATTTTTGAAATAAAATTCCCACGATGTTCCGACGCTTGCATTTCGGTAAATGGTGCGCTTTTCGGTAAACCGAGCAAGGACAAAGTGGAGATGAATGAAAGAGAGATGAAATCCTTGAAAAATATTTCAAAACACCTTACTTCGGGGTTTGAAGTTGAAGAGAAGAGGAGAAGAGGGGAGAAAAACAAGTTGGGGAAGAGGTTCGGCATGAATCCGGGTAGAAGAGAGTCGAGCAGTCCTCGCTAAATCAAGCTCATCTATCTATACACTTGGATTCAAGCTATGAGGCCATAACCATTGGAAAGAAGACTTCCGGGGCTTCATTTTGCACTAAAGAATCTCTCAAAACCAAGTCTGGGAGGGGGAGGTATGATTGGTTGAAGTTGGGCATCATCCCGGTTGGATCGAGTCTGCGCGGCTTCACCAAAAAGGGCATAACTTTTTCCACAGAAGGAATTTTAATGCAAGGTTTATGCCATTGGAAAGCTAACTTCCGGGGCTTCAATCTGGCCATCCACCGGCACTTTTTGAACTCATTGGCCACCCGTCGGCACTCTATTTAGCCGACCGGCCAGTACAAAGTGCAGGTCGGAAATGTATTGTGCCGACCGGCAATTTATTTGGCCGATGACCCTTTTTCTTGGCCGATCTGACCCTTTTGACTCTCCCAAGCATAGTGCATGCCACCTGTACACCGGGATGCATGCACTGTTCCCCATACACATATGTGCCTATTTTGAGCCTTGGACCCCTCTTTTGTGCACCCTTTGCTCAAGGCTTCTTGAGGAAGCCTTGACCCCTCGTCTTGGCTTCCTCAAGAAGCCTACCAGCTATCCAAGCTTCCTTGATAAGCCTTGACCTCCCCTTGCCCCCGTTGACCCTTTGTAGCTTGTCTTAGAAGCTTGGTCTTTGCCTATATAAGGAGCCTTCCTCTTCCTTTGTGTTGGTTAGAGGTTTTGAGCAAAAAAAACCAGAAGATATACATATATATCTGATATACATACATACAACCCTCCATCTCTCTCTATATCTCACTCCTTTGCCTCCAAAACTCCATAGTTCTTGGCCTATTACACATCAACCCATAGCACAAGGCATCCTTACTCCATTCCAGTAGCTTGGAGGCCATTTCCAGAGCTTAGGAGCAACATTTCTTGGATCAAAAGGTGCTGGTTTGCTGGTCTTCAAGGGTGAGTCCCATTTTCCCTTTTTCTTGCATTTTTTTGATCTATATCTAAGCCCCTCTTGCTCGTACATTTGAGCTCTGACCAAAACTGAAAGTAGTGTTTTTTTGAGCTCTATTTCATCTTTCATTAGGGGTCTTACCCTGTTTGGGACCCCCATCTTGCACTTCCTTCATTACCCCTTTGTATGCTATAATCTTGCATAGTATCTTTGGCCTATGTGTAATCTGTTTTGGAGCATGATGTAAACTGAGAATAGGCTTATTTTGAGCCCTTCTTCAACATTGAAGAAGGGCTCACCACTGTTTGAGACCTCCATGTATCAGTTCCTTCTTTGACCCTCTTGTGGCCCATTTCTTGCATAGTATTTTGGCCATACTTGTATCTGTTTTTGGGGCTTGTGATAAACTGTAAAACATCATATTTTTAGTCCCTCTCCAACATTTTAAAAGGGGCCTCATGTTAGCTCTACTTAGTTAACATGCCTAGGTTGCATTGCATTGTCATGCATGCCTTGCCTCTTGATCAAGTGATAGAGGTTGGGCTTTATGTGTTTGTTTGGTTTGCATGACATTTGAAATCAAAGTGCATACTTGGTTTCTTGGGCCATCACGCATCGAAATGCGCAATTGGTGGTTCGAGGATCAAGGAACATACCCCTTTGAGTCAAAATCATGATAAGGGATGTGTTGGTGCACACATTTGCTTGAAATTTCATGCCATACACTGTCTGTCCTTTGTTGCTGTCAAAACTGTCTTCTGCAGGAAGTTTCTGCCGACCGGCAACATACAGTGCCGACCGGCCATTTGTGAATGGCCGATAGCTTCATCAGCAGCCGATGGACATTCCTCATGGCCGGTGGGCATTTCCTCCAGCCGATGGCATTCTACAGTGTGCAAGGAACATGTCCCGGGACTTTGGCAGTCTTTGGGGAGGCAGGGCAGTGTAAACAGAGGCAGCAGTGGCATGGTGCGAGTTTCCGGGCAAGACGGATCATAGCATGCATTATTCACGCATCCCGAGGCGGGGGCTGCGACCATCTTCTCTTTGCATCTATTTTGATTAGATTAGAAGTTTTGTAATAATCAATTTAGTGATTTGTTATTTGGACTATATATACTTTTGGTCCCTCCGAGTGAGGGCATATTTGTAATACGTGTGCGTGAGTGTGTGTATGTCTTCCAACCCCACGTCTTTCTTCCCTTTTATTTACCTGCTTATGATGGTAGATTAGGGCATATTTAAATTAGCATACCTTATGCTGTGCATGCGTGCATCCATACATTTGTCTTACATGCATCGGGCTCGGCGCATCATACAAACTGCATTGTTTTTCAATTCCAAATTGAATACGTGTTATTTGTAGCATTCCATATGCCATGTTTAGGATAGCCGAGCCTGTCTAGATTGCATCTTTGCATGTGTTGCATTAGCCATTTTTAACATGAACTAGGATCATACATATGATTACTAACTAGTTTCTGTTTTGGCTTGGAGTACTAGGTGAGCTTTTTATGCTTTAGCATATCGCATGCGTGTGAATGTTGCCATGATAGCACGATTACCATGAGGCTAGCTGCTTATGTGATATAACTGCTTGAATGCCTGTGGATGGAGGTCAAATTACTTAAATTGGAAAAATACATTAAAACTGTGAGTTTTAAGCCCACTAAATAGTGGCAAAACCATTTTTTCTAAAGCCCACTTGAAGGTGGCAAAATCTGCATTTTAGCCTACTTGCAAGTAGCAAATCATTTTCAAAACAAACATGCAATGTTTTGTTCCAATTTAGGCGATTTGGTCTATACTTGTTTGCTGTGCGCATAATGTAGTAATTCTAGGCTAATAACCGGAATAAGAACACATAATGATTTCAAAATCGGATATCATGGTTAGTAGAGGCCGGTCTTCGGACCGGGCGAGCGGGGGTGCTCATAGCTGACCTTCCCCAATCGTACCCAAGTTGCCGAGCCGAGGCAACTTTGGTGATGACGGACACGTGGCCTTTGGCACCGAGTCAGGGTTTCCTAAATTTCCCAAAATAAAATATTTAGGTGGCGACTCTGTATCTGGCAAAGTAGTCCATGTTTGGCACTTCTTTCAAAAAATCTGTTTTCCCAAAACGATTTGCCAGAGTTGGACTCTTTGGTTCAGATTACGAACCGCAACAAACAAAAAAGGGGAGTCCGAATCAGAGCCGAGGTCCCCATGACGGACGTTACGCTTCTGACTGCTGGGGAGTTTAGAGAGCTTGACTCGAACTCTTGATATCCTGTTTTGACTACACTTATGTGTTTCTTTGCATTGCATGTGCATTGGTGCGCCTAGGACACCGTGTTGGCCATCTGCTATTCCTGAGCGGTTTGCTGGAGGCTTGTCTTGTCAAGGCATGACCATAAGGTCGACCAGTTATGCTCTGCCGATGTAGAACACAAACCCCGGTTTTACCGAGGCACCCTTTTCGACCATTCGACCTAGTGCATATTCGGAATCCATAGTGACCATTCCAAACTAGGACATGTTGCTTACCCGATTTTAGGTTGTTTGAAACCGCTGCGTGCGTAGTGAAACCTTAGCTCCTGACAAAATAGGACAGGGCAACCCTACCCCAGCATAGGGGTGTTTTGGCTCTCTCTTACTTGCTATGTGTTTTTAGAGTGTATCTCTACAGGAACGCATATACCAGTTTTTGAAGCAGGCATCAGAACTGCGGGCACCAATATTAGTATTTTGAGAATCGCTTATATCTGCGGTATCGATTTAGATTTGGCGATGATTTGGGAACAAGGATCGATAATAGAATACTGATCGTTCACCGCCAGATTCTGCTTTTGGTGAAGTTGAGCTGAGATGCTGTCTGTTTTCCCTTTTGCTAGGTAGTCCCGGAATCATAGGTTCAGAAGGCTCCGATATCCCCCGGGTACATTGGACTAGTGCTGATAGACTTTGTTAGGTCAGAGATTCAGCTCAAGGGCAATCAGTGTTCCTTTGCTAGAGGCGAGTAAAAAGGGCGATCGAGCCGCGGATCACCGGTTCGGCGATTACGGATCGGTGACCCTTATCTACCCTATCAGTGGACAATCAGGCCGAGGTCTCAGTTTTTATCACAAGGATAGATATACCAGTCATTCAGCCGGGTCAGCAGAATATGGCAGGGATGGAGGAGATGATACGTCAACTCCAAGAAAGTATGAAACTTATGCAGCAAGACGCTATCCGCCAAGCGGAATTTTCCAAGCAAAGAAGTTACAATCATGGCTCAAAGAAGCCGAGCTCATCACTGTTTACAGCACAAAGCGGCGCGTCTGCTTCACAACAAGTTCCTCCCCCAGCAGGAGCTCCAGCACCCGGGGAGACGCCAAATGTCCAGGAAGGTACGGACATTCCGACAGGGCCGGCTCTGCCTCCAATCTTACCCCAGCTGTCTAAAGCACCAATCAACCTGCCGGACTCCTCCTTTGAGTTCTAGGTAGACCATACAGCGTTGAAGTTGAGCAAGCTTGAAAAGTTGTTCAAGAAATCCCAAGGGGTAAAGTCCATCCCGGACATTGAGGATGGGTACACCGACGCAGCTGTGACACTACCAGATAGGTTCAAGATGCCACAAATTGACCGCTTTGACGGATCCAGGGATCGCATGATGCATCTCCGTTTGTTTTCGGACATACTAAGGCCGATGGGCCTCACCAGACTGCAGAAGCTTTCATTGTTCGGTCGGACCCTATCGGGTGTGGCGGCCATCTGGCACGCAAAACTGGAGGACGATGTCAAGAGGAATTGGGATGAGATGGCCGAGGCTTTTGTCGCTCAGTATTCCTATAATACGCAAATCGAGATTACGACCCGTGATCTCGAGACAACAAGGCAGGAGCCTAAGGAAAGTTTCTTTGAATTCGTAACCCGCTGGAGGGCCAAGGCCTCAATGATGACCATTAGGCCAACGGATAAGGATCAAATACGGATGGTTGTGTGCAACCTCCAGCCCAAACTAATGCAGGAAATGATCATGCTCCCCTTCCCTACGTTCTCAGATTTACATGAGATGGGAGTACAGATCGAGGATGCCATGAAGCAGGGCCTTATTGACCCGAAGAAGGAGCAGCCTAGGCGGGCGTTTTCCTTGATTCAATGTGACCACCGGTGATGCAAACCACAAGATCTTCCAAGTGGGCATGGTTACCACCACCACATCAAAAAAGGCTACCCCATTCACCGGTGCGTCCGGAAGTAGCTCACAGAAAACCAAATATCCGCCTCGAGTCAAGAGGGTTTTTACCCCGCTTTATATGCCTTTGTCAAAGGCTCTAGAGGTCTTAATCCGGAAAGGACATCTGAAACCATTGGAACAACGGCCTTTACCTGATCCTCTCCCTCCAAAGCATGACCAGACTAAGTACTGTGCGTACCATCAACAAACTGGTCATGAGACCGAGAGCTGCTTTCGTCTATGCCATGATGTACAAGATTTGTTTGACAACAACGTCATCGCCGCACCAGTCTCACAAGGTCTATCGGCACTGGATCGATGAATGTGGGGGATAATGCGATATGATCGAGGGGAATGAACCACCTGCGGGCGGCACTCAGTTTACTTCAGACGTGGGAATGGCACACACTGTTTTGAGCATTTGCGAATGCTAATTTTGTAGTTTCTGACTTGGGTGTTGAGTCAATTCTGTAGTTTTGTTTTGAGTCTGTCTCTTTGTCTTGAGTCAGTCTTTTTGATTAAGGGTCTGTCTTGTTGTATCGAGTCAGTCCTGTTGTACAAAGGTCGGGTGATTCCGGGGGTGTTACCTTGGGCATCACCATTTTGTTTTATATTTGTCTTTTTGCTTTCTTTTGAGTCTGTTTGCTGTGGAGCCAGCTTGTTACAGATTTGAATGAAACAAGAAGGATTTTCACGCTCTCGCGTTTATACGCCTTGTGCGCTTATGCCTAAGTTCTGAATGAAATGATAGTATTTGACTAAGAACTCTGTCTTTTTTGTGCCTTGAAGTCATTGTAATGACTTGAGTTTTTCAAAACTTTTCGAACACTGCGGTGAAAACAAAGAGGAAGGAATTCCTCGGGATTTGCAAAATTTGATCAATTTGAGAGAAAGAGAGGCGTGCTAAGCCCTTAATGATTGAGATCATGCTTGTTAGTGTGAGTACTGAGAAGGACCCTAGCTTTGATCCAGATTGGTTCTACACTGTCTTCAGCACGAGCGATTTGTCGCTTTCTTAAAAAACTTTCAAAAAAATGTTTTGCGCGGTCCTGCGAAGACATGTGTGGAATTGCTCTTGAGATTTTGCAGCTTAGGATCGCTCTCGGCCTCGAGACTCAACCCCTTTGCTTTCAAACCTTGAACTTTCAAAGGACAATCATGATGTGAGGCCTGTGTGGCCAGATTTGAAGTAGCCCTCGAACAAGAGGCACCGAAGTCAGATCGAGAGGATCAGATGTTGTCAAAAGAAGCTTGCAAAGCTAGATCAGAAGCACCCCTCGAACTAGGGGCAAAAAAATATCCGATGTGCTCGAAGAGCCAAAGGTGGATCTTTCTGCAAATCAATACAACAACCACTCTCCTGGATACAGAGGGCTTCAATCTCAAAACCATTTGGCATAGACTTGTTACACTTTTACCCTTTGAGAGGCTCGCTGGGCCGGAAACCCGGAAGGGCAACCCAGGCAAAAGTTAAAGCAAAGAAAAAAATACAAAATACAAAAAAGAAATACAAAAATACAAAAAAATGCAAAAAGAAAAGAAAAGAAAAATGCAAAAAATAAGAAGAAAAAGGAATGAAAAGAATAGAAAAAAAAGAAAAGAAAAGAAAGAACAACACAGCTCGCAAGGTCGAAAACCTGCAATAGGCGCCTTGGCAAAAGTTAGAGCCTAAAAAGGAGAGGTTAATTACCCGAGTGTACCTTAACCGGAACTACGTAAGGCTTGATTCCCATGTTTGGGATACGTAGGGAACTTCACTCTGAAGTCCAGCCGTAAAACAATTCAAATTCGACTATGTCCATCTGATGGTTTTGATCATCTTTGCCTTCTCTGTATCCGAGAGTTCGGTTGTAATCATCGTTCTGAGGACTGATCACAATGCGCCGCGGTGCCATTCACACAAGGGGCAACTTTCCGTTGCCATTCAATGCGCTGCGGTGCCATTCAAACAAGGGGCAACTTTCCGTTGCCATGTAGCTCCCCTAGAGCAACGGGCAATTTTCCTTCGAATCTGAGGTTTGAGAGTGGATTCTACGCTCGTTGAGCAGTGACCGTTTGCAAAAACAGTTTTTGGGAATTTTTACTGAGGTTGACTGATTTTCTCTTGAAAATTATTCCATTTTTCCAAAACTGGACCGTTTTCTTGGACCCAAAAAAGGAAAATTTTCAATGCTCATAGCCTAACTTGCATGATTTTAAATCAGAAAATCGAACAAGCATGTTAATCTAACTCTCATGTTGGTCAAAATTGTTTTAGTAGAAAGCAAAATAAAAAATGGTCAAAATGATGAACTAGGGGCACAGTTGAGTCAGGCTTCCTGTCTTTTCCCGTCACAAAGATACTTGCGGAAAGGGCACAACTGAAGTCAACAACAAAATGCAGAAAGCTCTCTCATCCTCCGAGCAACGAGGTATCAAGCCAAGTGCGAAGCACGAACTGGAATGGATCAGGATGTTCCACTTCCTCATCTGGACAGATCTAACCACATCCAAACTCCCTAGCAGAGCATCGTCAACCAATGTCAACTACAGATTTGCTACACACCCAGTTGTGGCGCAACCCCTCTGTGGGAAAGTTCACTGCTGTGTGCAGAAGAAAAAGAATCTAGCAGAATGCTAGGGGCAAGAGCTCGCAACTTCTTGTCTATCCACCAACCACTCTGGGGAGGGATGAAAAATGAGAGATTGAAGAATAGAAAGATGTGCGCTGAGAGAAAAAGTGAGGAAAAGGGCTTTTTCAAAAAAACAGAGCTTGAGGGCCGAGTGATGTGAGAATCACAAATGAGAAAGGGTGGGAAATAATACCCGGTGAAACAGGCTCCCTGTGCACATTTGAGTCTTGTGTTTTGTTTTGTCTGTCTTGATTCTTGTTTTGAGTCGTTTCGAGTGTCAATAGATGTGTTTAGGTTGTTTACCTTTTTGTTTTCCGTTGATGAGTCATGGTGTGCTGTGTTCAGTCGTAGGCTCAATACCCAGTCGAGAACTTATTCTCACCGTCAATTTCAAAAAAATCATCTTGTGCTCAGAGTGTTGTGCCATTCTCCACATTTGTGCAAAACAATATTTGTTCTTTCATAAAACCGCAGGGTTCAACCCAGGTCATGTGAGAACAGTAGAACCGGGACCTATCTGAAGCTATAATGGTTCCGGACTGCAAAGCAAAAGCAAAAGAGGAAAATGTCGAGTATCTGAGTTCGTTCCAACTTCAGTAAGTTCCAAGACTACATCCCGTGTGTACCTCTTCAGGCCTTGCCAATGCTCCGAAGTATGAGTGTACCTCTACCTCAAGCTCAAGATCAAGTCTGCTTCAAGCCAGAATAGTGTATCAATCACACCTCATTCCCTTAGTGTATCAATCACACTTCATTCACTTAGTGTATCAATCACACTTCATTCACTCAGTGTATCTGACACACTTTATTTGTCTTAGTGTATCAATCATACTTCATTCACTTTGTGTATCTATCACACCATTCTTCTCTTCATATCACATGTTTACTTTAGTGTATCTATCACACTTCATTCACTCTGTTTGCCTCATGTATCTGTCACATGTTTATTTAGTGTATCAATCACACTTCATTCATCTTGTGTATCCATCACACTTTGCTTCATACAGTGTATCCATCACACACTTTTACTTTGTGTATCAATCACACACGCTCGCTTTGTATATCAATCACACACTTTCGCTTTGTGTATCAATCACACACTTTCGCTTTGTGTATCAATCACACTCTCTTCACTTAGTGTATCTACCACCCACATTTTCATTTTTTGTATCTATCACGCACATATTCACTTTTGTGTATCTATTACACTCTCACTCAGTGTATCAATCACACTTCACTCATTTTGTGCATCTATCACACACATTCTCGTTTTCTGTATCACACTTCATTGATTTAGTATATCCATCATACTCTGTTCACTGAGTGCATCTATCACACTTCGTGTTCACCTTTAGTATATCAATCATACTCTGTTCACTAAGTGCATCTATCACACTTCGTGTTTACCTTTAGTATATCAATCATACTTTGTTCACTAAGTGCATCTATCACACTTCGTGTTCACCTTTAGTATATCAATCATACTGTGTTCACTAAGTGCATCTATCACACTTCGTGTTCACCTTTAGTATATCTATCATACTCTGTTCACTAAGTGCATCTATCACACTTCGTGTTCACATTTAGTATATCCATCATACTTTGTTCGCATAGTGCATCTATCACACTTTGTGTTCACTTTCAGTATATCTATCATACTCTGTTCACATAGTGCATCTATCACACTTTGTGTTCACTTTTAGTATATCCATCATACTTGTTCACTAAGTGCATCTATCACACTTCGTGTTCACATTTAGTATATCCATCATACTTTGTTCACTAAGTGCATCTATCACACTTCGTGTTCACCTTTAGTATATCAATCATATTTTGTTCACTAAGTGCATCTATCACACTTTGTGTTCACATTTAGTGTATCCATCACACTTGTTCACTTAGTGCATCTATCACATTTTGTGTTTGCCTTTTGTGTATCCATCACACTTTTCTCACTTCATTCATTTAGTGTATCAATCACACACTTTCTCTTTGTGCATCCATCATACTATGCTCATCTTGTGTGTCCATCACACTTTGCATCGTACAGTGTATCCATCACACTACGCTTACCTAGTGTATCCAACACACTCTCTTCACTTTTGTGTATCTATCACGCATGTTTGTCCACTTAGTGTGTCTATCACACTTCGTTCACTTTTGTGTATCTAACGCACATGTTCGTGAGAATTGCATAATTCTCTTACATCCTTCCTGCATGAGATGTAGTTTGGTTCATGTCTACTTGCTGACATAGCATTCGCTTAAAACGTTGCATTTATTTTGCATAATTGCTTCATCACAGCATCCTTTGCGTGATCATAAGTTATGCACTAGCATTGTGCATCACTTCGCATCCTACCCCTGAACTACGCTGGTTTGATTCCTTGCAAAGGGATACGTAGGCAGCTTGCGGGTACAACCATTTACTTATCTATATTTTGTTTGTTTTGTCCAAGTCTTCGGCCTTGTCAAAAATGGGCCGTCTCTGGGCTTTGACATTCACTCCCGTCATTGTTATGACTTCCGAGTTCTGTCAAAGAGGGGCAACTGTAGACACCCCATTTTTGACCACCCATAAGACTTGGGCACTACTGATGGTTTACTTGGTGGAGAAAGGTGTGCAGGGCGCAGGTTCAGTTTCTTCGGCAAGAAGAGAGGCGAATCTCAATTTCACGCCCCATTTTGAACCAAAATTATTTTGGATGGTTTTGAGACCTTAAAACCCTCTCTTTCAAAACATTTTTGAAATAAAATTCCCACGATGTTCCGACGCTCGCATTTCGGTAAATGGTGCGCTTTTTGGTAAACCGAGCAAGGACAAAGTGGAGATGAATGAAAGAGAGATGAAATCTTTGAAAAATCTTTCAAAACACCTTACTTCGGGGTTTGAAGTTGAAGAGAAGAGGAGAAGAGGGGAGAAAAACAAGTTGGAGAAGAGGTTTGACATGAATCCGGGTAGAAGAGAGTCGAGCAGTCCTCGCTAAATCAAGCTCATCTATCTATACACTTGGATTCAAGCTATGAGGCCATAACCATTGGAAATAAGACTTCCGGGGCTTCATTTTGCACTCAAGAATCTCTCAAAACCAAGTCCGGGTGGGGGAGGTATGATTGGTTGAAGTTGGGCATCATCCCGGTTGGATCGAGTCTGCGCGGCTTCACCAAAAAGGGCATAACTTTTTCCACAGAAGGAATTTTAATGCAAGGTTTACGACATTGGAAAGTTAACTTCCGGGGCTTCAATATGGCCATCCACCAGCACTTTTTGACCTAATTGGCCACCATCGGCACTCTATTTAGCCGACCGGCCAGTACAAAGTGCAGGTCGGAAATGTATTGTGCCGACCGGCAATTTATTTGGCCGATGACCCTTTTTCTTGGCCGATCTGACCCTTTTGACTCTCCCAAGCATAGTGCATGCTAGGCATGCCATTTGGGATGCATGCACCGATCCCCATACATTTATGTGCCTATTTTGAGCCTTGGCCCCCTTTTTTGTGCACCCTTTGCTCAAGGCTTTTTGAGGAAGCCTTCACCCCTTTTCTTGCCTCCCTCAAGAATCCTACCCGCTATCCAAGCTTCCTTGATAAGCCTTGACCTCCCCTTGCCCCCCTTGACCCTTTGTAGCTTGTCTTAGAAGCTTGGTCTTTGCCTATATAAGGAGCCTTCCTCTTCCTTTGTGTTGGTTAGAGGTTTTGAGCAAAAAAAAACCAGAAGATATACATATATATCTGATATACATACATACAACCCTCCATCTCTCTCTATATCTCACTCCTTTGCCTCCAAAACTCCATAGTTCTTGGCCTATTACACATCAACCCATAGCACAAGGCATCCTTACTCCATTCCAGTAGCTTGGAGGCCATTTCCAGAGCTTAGGAGCAACATTTCTTGGATCAAAAGGTCTTTGGTTTCTTTGGTCTTCAAGGGTGAGTCCCATTTTCCCTTTTTCTTGCATTTTTTTGATCTATATCTAAGCCCCTCTTGCTCGTACATTTGAGCTCTGACCAAAACTGAAAGTAGTGTTTTTTTGAGCTCTACTTAGTTAACATGCCTAGGTTGCATTGCATTGTCATGCATGCCTTGCCTCTTGATCAAGTGATAGAGGTTGGGCTTTATGTGTTTGTTTGGTTTGCATGACATTTGAAATCAAAGTGCATACTTGGTTTCTTGGGCCATCACGCATCGAAATGCGCAATTGGTGGTCCGAGGATCAAGGAACATACCCCTTTGAGTCAAAATCATGATAAGGGATGTGTTGGTGCACACATTTGCTTGAAATTTCATGCCATACCATCGTCATTCTTTGTTGTTGTCAAAAACTGTCTTCTGCAGAAGTTTACGCCGACCGCAACATATGATCCGACCGGCCATTTGTGAATGGCCGATAGCTTCATCAGCAGCCGATGGACATTCCTTATGGCCGGTGGGCATTTCCTCCAGCCGATGGCATTCTACAGTGTGCAAGGAACATGTCCCGGGACTTTGGCAGTCTTTGGGGAGGCGTGTAAATGAGGCGCGATGGCATGGTGCGAGTTTCCGGGCAAGACGAATCATAGCATGCATTATTCACGCATCCCGAGGCAGGGGCTGCGGCCATCTTCTCTTTGCATCTATTTTGATTAGATTAGAAGTTTTGTAATTATCAATTTAGTGATTTGTTATTTGGACTGTATATTCTTTTGGTCCCTCCGAGTGAGGACATATTTGTAATAAGTGTGGGTGAGTGTGTGTATGTTTTCCAACCCCACGTCTTTCTTCCCTTTTATTTACCTGATTATGATGGTAGATTAGGGCATATTTAAATTAGCATACCTTATGCTGTGCATGCGTGCATCCATACATTTGTCTTACATGCATCGGGCTCGGCGCATCATACAAACTGCATTGTTTTTCAATTCCAAATTGAATACGTGTTATTTTTAGCATTCCACATGCCATGTTTAGGATAGCCGAGCCTGTCTAGATTGCATCTTTGCATGTGTTGCATTAGCCATTTTTAACATGAACTAGGATCATACATATCATTACTAACTAGTTTCTGTTTTGGCTTGGAGTACTAGGTGAGCTTTTTATGCTTTAGCATATCGCATGCGTGTGAATGTTGCCATGATAGCACGATTACCATGAGGCTAGCTGCTTATGTGATATAACTGCTTGAATGCCTGTGGATGGAGGTCAAATGGTCCCGAGGTAAAACCCACCCGGGGTTGCGTTTCACACGTCCTGAGAAACAACCACTCGGGCACGTGCTTCACACATCCTGAGTTATAGGAGAGTGGTATGTGATAGATGCACGAAGGTAAACAAGTGCGATAGATGCACAAATTGTACAAGTGCAATAGATGCACAAAGTGAACATGTGTGATAGATGCACAAAGACTTCAACTGGAACTCATCTGAATGAACCGTATATATAATATCGTTTGCCTGTGTAAGAAAGAAACTTAACAAGTGCGATACAGTAAGAATGCATGTTCTATGCAAGACAAATAGCCGAGATACAATGTTAATTGAAGGCATGTTCCATGTGAGAAACAAAAGCATATTCTACGCGTTATTCATAATGGATGCAAGATACGCATGCAATATGCATGAAATGCATATCTTATGCAACAACGTATGTGAAATGCATATTCTATGCAACAAAGTGACATGCATGTTTTATGCAACAAAGTGAAATGCATATTCAACGCAAGGTACAAGAGCATAATTTGACAAAAACAAATTCAGTAGCAACTTCCGATTTACCTCTCGAAAGACTTGCAATATGTTTAAAGGATACACCTCGTTCATGTTGACAAGTGATGAACATTGTGCACCGAAAACACAATTTTGAGCTTTCGTAGAGACAATCTGAACCCAACAGTGAACCATCCCTACACTTCATGGAAACTAAGGAGACAAAACAGCATCAGGACTCCAAGGGAGGCCACCGGCCACCGGGCGCCCATAGGAGGAGGGTGTCGGCCATGGATGAGCCTTGCCAGCCACAGATAGGCTTTGCCGGCCCTATGCCGGCCACCAATGGCAGTTCGAGGCCTTTTTTTCCTTTTCACCTCGGGTCTTTAAATATATAACTCAACACTTCATTTCCTCACAACCCTAAAGTTGAAACTGCTTCCCCTCTCTCTCTCGGTGCTCCTTCTTGTGGACTCGCCCTTTTCTCACGCCCCGCCTTTTGAAAAGGTTGGAAAAGAAAGGCCTCACAGTTCAGACTCCCGCAGTTCTGAATCTAGTCTCACAAGTGCAATGTGAAATTGATAAACACCAAAGAGTCCAAATCTGGTAAATCGTTTTGAAAAATTGATTTTGAATAAAAAAATGTCAAAATTGGACTGCTTTGCCAGATATAGAGTCGCCACCTAAATATTTTATTTTGAGAAAATTTAGGAAACCCTGACTCGTACCGAAGGCCACGTCTCCGTCATCACCAAAGTTGCCTCGGCTCGGGAACTTGGGTACGAGGGGGGAAGGTCATGGATTGAACACCCCCGCTCGCCTGATCAAAGATCGGCCTCTAATAATCATGATATGAGTTTTTATAAACATTATGTGTTCTTATTCTGATTATTTAAACTAGCTTTACTATGTAATGCTCACAAAGCAAGTTATAGACTAGTTTGCAAGACTTAGAACAATTCAACTCATGTTTGTTTGCAAAAAATGGTTCGAATTTGCCACCTCAAGTGGGCTTAAAGATGCGGATTTGCCACCAAACATAGTGGGCTTAAAACATGATTTGCTACTTCGCAAAGTGGGCTTAAAACACACATTTATTGAATCATTCCAATTCAAACAACAAACCTTCATCCACTGGCATTCATGCAATTTAGCATTTAAGCACATAGCCTCATGGCAAGCATGATAATCATGGCAACATTCACACTTATGCGAGTATGCTAAAGCATAAAAACTTACCTAGTACTCCAAGCTAGAATAGAAACTAGTTAGAAAGATGCATGATCCTAACTATGTTAAGTGTCTAATGCAACACATGCAATAATGCAATTAATAGGCTCGGCTACTAATATGGCATATGATTCATTTTGAACAACATGTGATTTAAACACGTATTCAAAGAAGTATTGAAATGGCAATGCAGTTTGAATGATACGCCGAGCCTCAGTGCATGCAAATCAAGATGAATGGATGCAGGCATGCGATAGGCTAATCAAAACATGACCCTAATCTGACCATCAAAAGTGATAAAGTAAAAGGGAGAAAGACGTGGCGTTGGCAGACATACACACACGCACGCACATTTATTACAACATCATGCCCTCGCGAAGAAGGGTCCAAATGAATAAGCTAACTAACTAGCTACGCTAATTAAGGTAACTATTACAACACTCGAAATGAATTAACTAAGCTATTCTAAGCTAATTAAATATTGCAAATCAAATTAATTAGCTAAACACTTAACTAACTAATTACAAAGCAATTAAGCTAAGTAATTACAACATGAAGTAATTAACTAACTACTCTACTTAAATAGTTACAACATGTATTTCATCTATTGCTAATTAATCCAATTAGCTAATGTCGAGAAGCGAGGGAGGCCCATGCATGCTTGGTTTCCACCCCAAAAAGCCACCACCTTGCCACTGAACGCCTCTGTTTGCACATTTGAACACTGACAATGCCGCCAACTTCCAGAACACCTTTGCTCCACCTTATCAACAAACTGTGCAAATTTTATTGACGGCCGGCCGGTTACCAATGGTGGCCGTCGGCTACCATTGGTGGCTGGTCGGCTAATATTGACATGAACTTCCTTTTGCTGCAACAGAGAGCAAACAGAGGCAAAGCAATGTATTCTCAAGGGTTGTTTGCACTATTTACCCTCCTTATCATCACACAAGCTCAAAGGAGAGAAACTCTTGGCCCTCAAACCATCAATCAAGCAATTTTCATGCATGATGGCTAAGGGACCAAGTTTGTACAAGTTCAATTGATGCAAAACAAGACTCAAACGTCCATCACCTTATCATGCATGATCAAGGGCAATGGAGACCAAGGAAAGTGGCACATTTCATCACTTTTAAGTATGAAATGTCCCATTTTTCTTGTGGTCAAATTAACGTCCGATTCGAACACATGCAATGCAACATGAAATATGCTTATCTTGCCTCTTTTACTTATCCAATTTTTGTTTACTCATTTTAATTACCAAACTATTCCTTAATCCATTTGTCCATTGGTGAGTGTCCTCTAATGGAAAGAGGGCTTAAACCAAAGGTTTCTTTGGGCATGAAAGAGGTATTACACTATTGGTAATGAACCCCCTATGGGATAAAACCATTAGGTGTAGCACCTTCATTTCATACTTAGGCAAACAAGGGGTTTAAAACCACTTTCAAAGGAAACAAAAGAGTGAAGAATTGAGGGAGATTGCAGAGATTAAAGTGATGAAATTAAGTCCAAAACAACACTAAAATATGCTATCAACTCAAAACTATGGTGTTTAAAGCCCTAAAACACCAAGCTAGTGAATGAAATTACACTACAACCATGCCATACAAGGCTTAAATGAATTAATCAGTTAAAAATAGAGGCAAAACAACCCTAAATACAGTCTAAAACAAGCTGGACTTAAGCCACAAAAAGCTAAAACAATAAGCTAATACATGAGGCTAACTAGGCATGCAAGCAAGACACAAGGAGGGGAGGCTAATCCCTCCAATTTTGGACTTCAAAATGAGGTTTTTGCCACTAAAAATCCTCTGAAATTTAGTGGTTAAAAGGCCCTAAAAAGTTGGTTTGAAAGTCATGAATAATGGCACAAAAGCTTAACAAGCAAATGAGCATGGAGGGTGGACCACCCCCAAACCCAAAATAGCCTCAAACTAACACTTTTAAATCATAAAAACAGAGTTTTTGACAGTTCAAAATTAGCCCCAAAACAGTTGAAATAGATGGCGAAACAAACATACAAAACAAGCTTAAACAAGGTAAGTGCTATACCTTTGAAGCAAAACACAAATTAGGCACAAATTCAAGCTCAAACCTCCTTCTAGAGCCCAAAGAAGGTCCTAAGGAATCTCAGCTCAAAGTCGAGAGTATTTGGTTAAGGGTTGGTATGCAAAAGTATAGAGAAATTAGGCAACCAAGCAAAAAATATCAAGAGAGAAAGAAAGCTAGAGAGAGAGATATCTTTTTTTTGGTCTAAAATTGTTCACCCTCAAAAATGGGGGAGGAACCACCCTATATATAGAAAAACAAGTCTTAAGCTTAGGAACATCTTACTATACATGTGTATGGAGATCTTGACTGATGAGCAACAACCTGGCTATCTATCTCGAAATCTGGGATGGTCGACCACCATTGGTAGCTGACAAGAACAAGCCAAGGCCGACAGCCCAATGGGCTGGCCGACAGGTTACCCACTCTTCCAGACTTGAAATAACAAGCTTTTGGTCCAAAACAGTGCACAAAATAGATAAGGTTTCAAGGCTCAAAGGCAAGGTACTCCACCAAGGACTTCGAGCACTCAAAACGAACACAAACAAGCACAATCATCGAGTGCACAAGTGATGATGTCCGAGTCTTGAGGACGATCAAAAATGAGGTGTCTACAATTGCCCCTCTTTGACAGAATTTGGAAGTCATAAAGTGACGGGAGTGAATGTGAAAGCCCAGAGACGACCCATTTTTGACAAGGCCGAAGACACTGACAAACAGACAAACAAGACAAAACAAATGGTTGCACCTATAGGCTGCCTACATATCGCTTTGCAAGGAATCAAACTAGCGTAGTTCTGGGGCAAGATGCAAATGATATGCACAATGCAGGAACATAACTTATGATCATGCAATGAGGCTGTAACGAAATATTTGAATACAAATGCAATGCAAGCAAACCAAAACAAGGTACAGCAACCTCAAACACAAGTAAGTAAGCAAACACACCACGCGTGGGAATTACGGACCGAACCATATTTCATGCAGAAAGGATGTAAGAAAATTATGCAAGCTTAACTACGCGATGCGCAGAAAAGCGAAGAACGACCGTCGGGTGCACCTAAGGTCTCAAACAAGATCCTAACGTGTTGCACGCGGAAGATACAAGGATGGAGGGAACACCAGGACACACCCGAGCGTGTTAAACCAAAAGGAGTGGTGTAAACACCGGGGCACACCTGAATGCCTTTAACCAAAAGGACTGGTGTAAACACCGGGACACACTTGAATGCTTTTAACCAAAAGGAGTGGTGTAAACACCGAAACACACCTGAATGCTTTTAATCGAAAGGAGTAGTGTAAACACCGGGGCATGCCCGAATGCTTTTAACCAAAAGGAGTGGTGTAAACACCGGGACACACCCGAATGCTTTTAACCAAAAGGAGTGGTGTAAACACCAGGGTACACCCAAATGCTTTTAACCAAAAGGAGTGGTGTAAACACCAGAACACACCTGAATGCTTTTAACCAAAAGGAGTGGTGTAAACACCAGAACACACCTGAATGCTTTTAACCAAAAGGAGCGGTGTAAACACCTGGGCACACCCGAATGCTTTTAACCAAAAGGAGTGGTGTAAACACTAGGGCACACTCGAATTCTTTTAACCACAAAGAGTGGTGTAAACACCAGGACACACCTGAATGATTTTAAGCAAAAGGAGTGGTGTAAACACCGAGACACACCCGAATGATTTTAACCAAAAGGAGTGGTGTAAACACCGTGGCACACCCGAATGCTTTTAACCAAAAGAAGTGGTGTAAACACCGAGACACACCCGAATGCTTTTAACCCAAAGGAGTGGTGTAAACACCGGGGCACACCCGAATGCTTTTAAACAAAAAGAGTGATCCCAACGCATCTCATGCGCGTGAGAAAAAAGATGAATACGTCAAAATGCGCCTCACGCGAGAGAAGAAAGTGAATAAATGCAAAGCGCACAAACGATGAAGTGTGATTGATGCACAAGTTAGGGAGAGTGCAATAGACGTACAAAGTGAACAAGTGTGATAGGTGCACGAGTTAGGAAAAACGTTCTCTTACCGAGACATGAATGATCCTATCCAGAATTTCTCTAAATGAACCGTACATACAATATCGTTCTGTGTGTTGGCTCCACTGAATGAACCATGCATACAATATCGTGCCTGCATAAGAAAGAGACTTAACATGTACAACATAGTAAGAGTGCATGTTCAATGCACAATAATGTTAAGGCATGTTTTATGCATATGTATTGACAGCATGCTCTGTGCGAGATAAATTGGAAGCATGTTCTATGCAATAATGGCAAAATGCATGTTCTATACAGCAATGGAGAAATACGATCAATAGTACGAAATGACTGTTCAATGCGAGATTAACAGCATGTTCTATGCATGATGAGTTGAAAGCATATTCTATGCAAATGGGAGAAATGCACATTGTTTGCAAGATCACATGTGAAATGTACCTTCTATACATGCACATGATGTATATTCTATACAAGGATGAAAGAGTATTCTTAACAAAATGGATGAAATAACAATGTCCAATTTACCTTTCGAAAAAGTTACAACATGTTTTCAAAGGATACACCTCGTTCATGTTGACTGACAATGGACATTACGCACTAAAGGCACGGTTTAAAGCTTCTGCAAAGGCAATTTGAACTTAAAGGTGAACTTTTCATGCATTTCTTGAGAAACATGGACACAAAACAGCATCATAACTCAATGTAGGAGCCCTGGGCACTGAACGACCACCAGGGGAGGGCGTCAGCCACCCCCAAGCATTGTCGGCCACCAATGTGACCTGTCGGCCACCGATTGTAGATTGGGGCCATTTTGGTCTTTTCTCCTCGGGCCTTTAAGTAAACACACCCAAACTTCATTTCCCCACTTCCCCATTGCCGAAAATCCATTATCTCCCTCTCTAGACACTTTTTCCCTCTAGATCCGCACTTTATACACGTTTTCCAATGCCCCACGTGAAGTTGATTTGCTAAAACCTCGTGATTTCCTTCGTTTTGAACTGCTTGAAATTTGATTTCGGTGTTTTTTTTCTTCATTTTCACCAATTGAGGCATGTTTCCCTCGAGTGTCTCTTAGGTACTGTGCCTTTTTTTGGGCTTTGACTTCTTCTTCCCTTTTTCTCTCTCTAGGGTTGACTTTTGTTGACTTTTGGCATTTTCCACGCATTTTCCTCATTTTCGCACACTTTCTCACCTCCTTTCTAGATGGCAGATGACATTCCAGATGACGGATCTTCTCCAGGGATGGAGCCGAATCCCGAGCCTATACTACTACCACCTAGGGTTTGACCTTTTGACTCGGAGACATATCATCCTGAGACGCATGTGTTACCACCCGATAGTATTCGTCATTTCAGAGGGTTTGCGCAGGGTGTGCTAGAAACGAGAGCTGGAGTCCTATTTATCCTACGGTGCCACCAAGGTATACACTATATTCTTACATTTTCCTCAATGTACCTTGCATTTCTTGCTTAAATCACACTCTTGCACTGTATTTCTTACACTGCCTTTCATCTGCTTGTCTTAAACACACTCTTTCACTGTATTTCTTACATTGCCTTTCATCTGCCCATTTTGATTATAGGAGGACTCACACTCTATCAGAGAGTACAGAGCCACATCTGCGAGGGAGTGGTACATGGAGCTCCCCGTCAGCGTCCACCAGATTATTGACGAGGCCGGCTTTGGCTTGTTTTGCATGGGGATGTCGCGCCCCATAGCGAGTAGGCCCTTACTTGGAGCACTAGTAGAGAGGTAGTGTGATACCACCGACTCTTTCCACTTCTCTACTGTAGGAGAGATGACGATGACTCCCTATGACTTCTCTATGCTCACTGGCATAGAGGTAGGGGGTCATCTGATCCCTTATGATACAGACGTGGGCAAGTGGAATGCCGTATAGATCTACCTGCTAGGGGCACGCCCGCATCTCTTTCGGTCGGGGATGGTACGATACACTTGGTTTTCATAGCATTTCAGAGGGACAGAGCTAGAGACCCTAGAGGAAATTGAATAGTACGGCCAAGGCTTCTTGACGTTCCCCTTTGACACCACATTGTTCACCGACCGGGCGAACACTGTAGGGCTATATCTCTTGAGTGCCTTGGTGGACTTGTCTCAAGTCCGGCTTTACGATTGGGGTGGCGCTGGTCTTGCTACCTTATATGGCTACATGAGCTCGATATCTCGCAGGAGCGGGAGCAAAGTCGGCGGCTACTGGAGAGCTTGGGAGGTATGCTTTACTTTTCTGCTTTACATTTCCCGTTATGCTTTCTGCTTTGCACTTTTTGTACACTATACACACACAATCTGCTCTCCGCTTTACACTCATACTTTTCGTATGTTGTACTACACATTATGCTTTCTGCATTCTCTGTATTCTACATACACATTCTGCTTTCTGCATTGCTTGTGTTTATATGTTGTACACTCACTGTTACCTTTTTGCTTCTTGCAGTTGTGGGTATATGCATACTTCCCGACCCTTGCCCCAGAGCCGGAGGTGGAGATGCCTCCTAGTGTGCCATACTCTCATCAGTACGACGATAGGTGCTTAAGGAGGACTAGGGAGACCTTTCCATTCTTTCGCCGATACTTCGACAAGGTAACTCAAACTCATAGTCATTGCTACTTTACTTCAGCCCTGATTCATATTGCATATTTAATGGCAACTAACAACGTGTATATTCTCTGTTTGCAGATCTCTTGGTAGCCCTAGGCAACGATGCCTGAGGGACTTAGGGACCAGTTTACCAGCGCGTGAAGGGTTTCCCACTTCCGACTTGTGCTCAAGGGTCCAGTATGTCGAGCCTGGTTGTTAGGCGAGCGCTTCATATGCCAGACC
The DNA here is from genome assembly GCA_025200525.1 of Camellia lanceoleosa. NCBI lineage: Eukaryota > Viridiplantae > Streptophyta > Magnoliopsida > Ericales > Theaceae > Camellia > Camellia lanceoleosa. The sequence continues at coordinate 73,683,615 of CM045761.1, read as the reverse complement.
TTGGGTTTGTTGCAGCAGGTAGTTTCCATGGCGCCTCTGCCATCTGTGCGAGCTACAGAGATCCTCTCCTCCCAGGAGGTGATTGACTTTACTCGGGGCGTGGATGCCGACTACTTTCTCAGAGAGAGGGAGTATGCGATATTTATCCAGATGCATCTCATGCCTTCCTTAACGGGTACTCGTGCTCATATGGGGAGAGCAGTAGACCACCCTTCGATGAGAAGGGCTTGAGCATCGAGGAGTAGGGCCAGAGGGGTGCCCTCCGCTAGACAGGGCTTCGGTTGACGAGAGCTTCCGACTGAGTTGACATGCTGGTTGTACACTGAAGTGGCTTACCAGATTTCGATTGAGCCTCTAGTGGCTGGTCATAGATATGTTAGAGCTTCTGACTCATCTCCGGTATGTACCACTGTAGACACCCCATTTTTGACCATCCTCAAGACTTGGACGTCACCGCTTGAACACTCGGTGATCACCCATGTTCGTGTTCATTTTGAGTTCCCGAAGGTCTCGGCTACGCATCTTGCCTTAGGATCTCTCAACTCGACTGTTTTGTGTTTGATTTTGCACCAAACACTTGTGTTTTTGCTTCTGAGGGTAGAGAGTAGCTTGTTAGCTACCCCTGACACCCACCGGCCCTGGCTTGAGGCCACCGGCCGTGTCTTCTTGCTACCGGCCATTGGTGAAATATACCATTGGCCGGTCGGCATTTGCTGTGGTCGGCCGACCATCTATTTGGCCGATGGCCTCCTTTTCTGGCCGATACCACCTTTTTGTCTTTTTTAGGCATAATGCATGCCAGTTGTGCCAGCTGGAATGCACGGACCCTACCCCCCATGCACGGGTGTGGCTGTTTTGAACCTTTGCACCCTTTTGGTCCAAGCTTCCTAGAGAAGATTGCACCCTTTGCTCAAGCTTCTTGAGGAAGCTTGACCCTTTGTCATAGCTTCCTCAAGAAGCTTGCACCCTTAGCTTAGCTTCCCTTGGAAGCCTTGACCCTTTTTGAATAGCTTCCCTTGGAAGCTTAGTCTTTGCATTGTCTATATAAGAGACCCCTCTTCTCCTTTGATTGGGTTGAGCAAAACCAGAGCAAAATACATATATATTATGATATATACACCTTCTCTCTCTATATCTCCCTCTCTCTCTTCATTTGTGTGTGTTTAAGAGCCTAAAAGTGTGTTTTATTCTTAGTTTTGCACTAAGACACACCATTACACCATACTTATACTTGGGAGGTCTTAAGGGTTTGTTCTTGAAGTTTTGGGTCAGTTTTGATCAGAAGAAGGTGGCTGACCTTGCTGTTCTTCAAGGGATCTTCAAGGGTAACACTATTGCTTTATATTCCCCAATCTTGCACTAGTCTTTGACCTATCTTGCATGCTATTTTAGACTTTGTGTATAACTGAAAAAAGTCTTGTATTTGCATGCTTAAGATGTTTCATTGAGGTCATTTTGGTGTTGGGGGTCGACCTCCCTTTCTTAGGCCTTGTTTGGCCCTTTTTGTGCTCTCTTTGTTAAGCTTTGGAGACTTTTGTTTGTTGGCCTTCTCACCACTGAAATCTAGTGGATTTTCAGTGGTGAAGAAGGGGTTTTGAAGTCTTGAATAGGGGAGGGACACCCCTCTCCCTTTGTCCCTCTTTTGTTTGTATTTTTGGCTCACAAAGGTAGCATGCTTGCTTAGGTGTTTTTGGCTCCATTTCAGAGGTTTTTGAGTGTCATTTGGTCATATTAAATCTCTGCTTTTGATCGGATTAATGGTCCTTTGCATGCATAATACACTTGCTTTGTACTCCTCTATTTTGCTTAGAAATGCATCTTGCCATTAGGTCATCACGCTTGCATTTTTTTTCCTAGCTTTGTGAAGCTTTTGGTCATGTTTCATCATGCTTGAGGTCTGTTAGGCATTGTTTTGATCATATTTGCCATGTTTGGTATAGCCCCTTTGTATTTTGGCTTGTGAGCCTTGAGGGTGTGAGTCATGAGCTTGTTTTAGTTGGGTTGTTTCAATGATTTGGAGTCATTTCACATGCCATTTCAATCCCTAATCCATGTTCCTATGCTTGCATCCATCACCCTTTTCATGCCTTGAAGAGGTGTCCTTTTGTGCGTTGAAATGAGCATTGTGCATGCTTATGTATTTAAGTCTTTGGGGCTGCCATATTAGTGGGTTTTGGGGCATATTTTGATGCATAAAAACTCTATTTTGGCTTGCTTAGTTCAAGCCATGTTTGCTTGGGGTAGGTGTTGAGCAATGCTCTCTTTTGTGGCCTTGAATACCTTCTATTTTGCATCCATTCCCTAGCATGTCTTGGTGTAATCTTTTGCATGCTTTTCAGAGTTTAACATGAGTGTTTAATGTCCAAGCATATTGCTTTAAGTATGCTTAGAGTTGTCCCCTTCCATGCTTAGATGATAGGCCTTGGTGTGTGCATGCTTGCATGCATAAGTTATGCCATTTTTGACCCTTTTGGCCACTGTTTTAGGGTGTGGCTGAGGCCTCCCATTTCAGTCTAAGTCCATTCTTGTACATAGTTGTATGTTTGACTTGTCGCCTCTCGTTGCATGCTTGCATTGTACCATGTTTACATCACATGTTAAATTGTATTGTATTGCCTCTTGCATGATTAGCACATTGCATGCTTGCATAATAGATTGCATTGCATTTGGCATGTTTTGCATCTTAGCCTCATGTTTCATTCTTCAGCCATGTTTGTATACATGCATTGCATTGCTTGGTTTGGGGTGTCAAACCAAGCATGAGGATTGAGAGTGTTCGTACTCCAAGTGACATAACACGTCTCAATCCTCGGTCGCCGACACCCTTGATCTCAATATGATAGGGTGTTGGCATTCATCTCTTTTATTGCATGCATTTTACATTGAATGGCAAACTTGGTCTCTTAGGCCATCATGCATCAAAATGCATAATTGATGGACCGAGGGTCGAGGGTCTTGCTCCCTTGAGTCCATTGCATGATAGGGAGTGTGGCCATGCTCACATTTGCTTGAAAATTCCATGCCATACACTGCTTGCCCTTTCTTTGTCCAATCAGATTCTCGCAGAAGAAATAGCCGGCCGGCTACTTGGAGTGCCGACTGACCAAATACAATTAACCGGTGGCTCAACCAATGGTCGAAGACCATTCCCTTCGGCCGGTGGTGTTCCCACTTCGTCGGTGATGCTCCCTAGTGTTCAGAGAAGCATCCTTGGGACTTGTGCAAATTTTTAGAGGAGCAGGGCAGTGTAAATAGTGGCAACAGTGCTATGGCAGCAAGTTTCCGAGCGGGACGAGTCAAGCATGCATCATTCGCGCATTCCGAGGCAGAGCTGCGGTAGTCTCTTTAGCTTCACATTTAAATTATTTTTGTGATTAATTTGTTAATTAATTAGAGGGTCTGTAATAATTAATTAGCTAGGATAGTTGATTCATTATTCGGACTGTATTATTTTTTCAGTCCCTCCGAGTGAGGGCGTATTTGTAATAAGTGTGGGTGCATGTGTGCATGCCTTCCAACCCCCACTTCTTTCTCCCTTTTACTTACCCGCTTTGATGGTTAGTATTAGGACATATTTAAATTAGCATACCTTATGCTATGCATGCATGCATCATTCATCAGTATTGCATGCATCGGGCTCGGCGCATCATGCTAACTGCATTGTATTTCAATTCCAAGTTGAATACGTGTTAGTTGTTGCATTTCACATGCCATCCATAGATTAGCCGAGCCTATTCTAGCTACATCCTGCGTGTGTTACATAAGCCATCTTAACATGAACTAGGATCATGCATATGATTACTTACTAGTTTCTGTTTTGGCTTGGAGTACTAGGTAAGCTTTTATGCTTTAGCATACCGCATGCGTGTGAGTGTTGCCATAATAGCATGATTAGCATGAGGCTAGCTGCTTATGTGATATAACTGCTTGAATGCCAGTGGGTGGAGGTTGAATTACCTGAATTGGAATAAGGCATTAAACTGTGCGTTTTAAACCCACTAGATAGTGGCAAAACCATCTTTTTCTAAAGCCCACTTGGGGGTGGCAAAATCTGCATTTTCAGCCTACTTGCGAGTAGCAAACTACTTTAAAAAAAAAAAAACATGAAATGTTTTGTTCCAATTCAGGCGATTCAATCTATACTTGTTTGCTGTGCGCATCACGTAGTAAATCTAGGCTAATAACCGGAATAAGAACGCATAATGCTTTCAAAAACAAGATATCATGATTAGTAGAGGCCAATCTTTGATCGGGCGAGCGGGGGTGCTCATAGCTGGCCTTCTCCAATTGTATCCAAGTTCCTGAGCCGAGGCAACTTTGGTGATGACAGATACGTGGCCTTTGGCAAACGAGGCAGGGTTTCCTAAATTGCCCCATAATAAATATTTAGGTGGCGACTCTATATCTGGCAAAGCAGTCCATGTTTGGCAATTCTTTCCAAAAAATCTGTTTTCAAAAAACGATTTGCTGGATTTGGACTCTTTGGTTCAGATTAAGGACCATGACAAATTGAGTCTGAATTGTAGCACTGAGGCCCTCACACGGGGCGCTTCTATAGTTTCTGGCGACTCTGGTGGGGAAATTAGAGAACTTGACTTGAACTCGTGATATCTTGTTTTGACTACACTTATGTGTTTCTTTGCATTGCATGTGCATTGGTGCGCCTAGGACACCGTGTTGGCCATCTGCTATTCTTGAGCAGTTTGTCGGAGGCTTGACTTTGTCAAAGCATGCCATAAGGCTGACCGGTTGTGGGCTCTGCCAGCATGGGAACACAAACCCTGGTTTTACCGGGGCACCCTTTTCGACCATTCGACCTAGTGCATATTCGGAATCCATAGTGACCATTCCAAACTAGGACAGGTTGCTTACCCGATATAGGTTGTTTGAAACCACTGCGTGCGTACTGAAACCCTAGCTCCTGACAAAATAGGATAAGGAAACCCTACCCCAACATAGGGGTGTTTTGGCTCTCACTTATCTGCTATGTGCTTTAGAGTGCGTCTCTATAGGAAGGCGTGTATCAGTTTGCAAGTTTGGGCATCAGGCCTGTAGGAATCAATGTTTTTCGGGAATCAGTTATCTGCGGGTATCAGATTCAGACTTGGGGGCAATGATTTGGAGACAGTGATCAGTGATTGAGGAACAGTGTATTCAGCTTATCAACAATGTTTTATGATACCCAACTGTGTGTTGTGTGTTTATTTTACGCCGTTATGTTGTTCGTTTATCTGGTTGTTTTATTTCCTTATGATTGCTTTATTTATCTTTTTACTAGGTAGTTTAGCACAATTGCTTTAGACCAAGCAGATATTCCCCTAGCACTCTGGACAAGAGGTCATCGACTCCATCGATCTGAGGATCTGGTAGACGGACAACCAGTGTATCATTCTCTACCCTCGGTTACTAGACGGAGGGTAGTTAGGCAGAGGATATCAGCTCAACAGACAGGTCAGAGGGCTTCGTCCACCTCGCCTAGGTATAGTCAGAATTAGAGTCCTGTTTCTCCCGCAGAGAGGGAACATATACCTGAAACAATCTGACTAGATCGAGGCGATGGCAAGTTTAGAGGAGATGGTGCGCCCGACTACAAGAGAACATGAAAACTATGACAAGGCAATGTCCAAGTGGCGGAGTTCGCCAAACAATAGGCCACAGTTATGACTGAACAAGCAGAGTTAATCATAAGGCTACAGCAGCAAGCCAGGGTATCTACTTCACATCAAGCTCCTCCCCCACCAAGGGTTTCGATACCCGAGGAAATACCAAATGTCCAGAATATCCAAGAGGATACAGATGTTCCAACGGGGTCGGCTCCACCCCCGATTCTACTGCAACTAACCAAGGCGCCCACGCCTGTCAATGTACCGGATTCTCCCTTCGAGTTTGAAGTGGACCCCACCATGTTAAAGCTGAGCAAGTTGGAAAAGATGTTTAAGAAATCCCAAGGGGTAAAGACCATTCCCGACATTGAGGATGGGTATACCGACGCAGCTGTGACGCTGCCAGATCGGTTCAAGATGCCACAAATTGATCAATTTGATGGATTCGGGGACCCCATGGTGCACCTGAGGTTGTTTTCAGATATTTTAAGGCCAATGGGCCTCACTCGACTGCAGAAGCTGTCTCTGTTCGGTCGGACCCTGTCGGGTGTGGCGGCCATCTAGTACGCCAAATTAGAAGATAATGTCAAGAGAAACTGGGATGAGATGGCTGAGGCCTTCATTGCACAATACTCGTATAACACACAAATCGAGATTACAACCCGTGATCTTGAGATGACGAGACAGGAGGCTAAGGAGAGCTTCTTAGAATTTGTGACCCGCTGGAGGGCCAAGGCTTCAATAATGACCATTAGGCCAACCGATAAGGATCAAATACGGATGGTTGTGCGCAACCTCCAACCCAAACTGATGCAGAAAATGATCATGCTCCCCTTCCCTACCTTTTCAGATTTGCATAAGATGGGAGTACAGATTGAGGTTGCCTTGAAACAAGGCCTGATCGATAATGACAGAGAACAACCCAGGAGAACCTTTAACCGCAACACCAATGCAGGCCCGAGCGGCGTTACAACTACAAGAGCCTCGGAAGTGAGTATGGTCACTACCATTCCCCCTCCAAGAACCATGGCAGCCACGCCATTCTCTGGTGTGTTCGAAAGTAATACACAAATAGCCAAATACCCGCCTAAAAACCAAAGAGCCTTCGCTCCACTATATATGCCCCTGTCCAAAGCTCTGGGGGTTTTAATTAGAAAAGGGCACTTGAAGCCCCTAGAGCCGCGGCCATTGCCGGAGAAACTTCCTCCTACCCACAACCCAGCCAAATATTACGCATTCCACCAACAGCATGGTCATGACACCGACCAATGCTACCGATTACGTCATGAGATTCAAGATCTCATTGATAACGGGGTGATTGTGCCTCTCGAAAAACCTAATGTCACAACAAACCCTCTCCCACCGCACCACCAAGCTCCACCTCCCAAAAGAATCAACTTTATCCAGACTGGGGTCGTGCCTTACGATCCTAGTATATATATCACCCCATCCCACCTACCCAAGCCGGAGGTGCTCCTTCCTGACTGCACTGACTTGTGCATGTTGGACATCTCCAGAACCCAACCTGAGCCAATGGTGGTGACTATCGAAGACAGAAGAGGGGAGATTTCAGAGGAGAATGGGATTGTTGAGCCAGAGTTCGAGGAATCTGGGAGTTTTATTGAGAAGGTATACAGTCTGGGTGACTACATTTCGTCAGTAGGTCAGGATAGGCCAAATGTGGAATTGCCGACAGGGGCAGAGCTATGTGTGATCCAAGGGGATGGATTTGGACAGAGGGCAGACGATTTGACGGCTGTGGAAGAGGACCTTGCCAACCTCCAGTTTTTCAGGGACCAAGATCCAGAGGACGCAGCAGTCAACTGGTTTGATTATGAGGAATCAGCGGAGGCTACCGGGTGGTTGGATGATCAACCGGATGTTGTGGAAGAGTTCTAACCAGAACAAGGTCCGGCAAGGGCAAGAATGTCAGTGACGATCGGGCAGAGTACATCGCCGGAGAGTGCCGGTGTCAAGAATTTTGCTCAGGATTGGAGCATTTTGAATACAAAAATTATTGAACAGTCAGCTGTACTGACACAGTTGGAACAAGAAAGGTTTGAGGATTCTGAGAGAATCAGGAAAGCTAAAGCCCATGAGGGGAAAAACCGCTATGTACCACGAAGCAGAGAATCTTTGCGAGCATATAGATGGAGGGTGCTTCTTGAGTCACGAGAGCGATTATCTGGGGCCGGTGTCTCGGAATGTAATGTGGTAGGAGGACGATGATTTATGTCTTGCCCACACGGATGAGGATTGGGGAAGCAACCAACCAGACGATACCTGGTACATCGGCGAGGTCGACCATATGACAAAGAGTGGGCGCTATTTCAAGCCTTCATACCTAGATCAGCCAGAGGCATCTAGGAAAAATAGGGAGGCTGAGAAACAGAAAGAGAAGTAACTTGAAGATGAGGCCGTGCTCAAACAGCTAAAAAAGATACAAGCAGACATCTCCATCTGTGGACTGCTTATGCCATCGCGGGTGCATCGACAAGCTGTCTTATCGGCCATGGACAAGGCCAAGCTCTCAATAGAAACCACGCTAGAGCAGCTGGTGGGATTAGTTTTTCCGGGAGGAGCTACCCCGACGCTGACTTTTTTCGACAAGGAATTGCCACCTGAGGGGGCGAACCACAACAAGCCACTCTACATTTCGGTGGAATGTAGAAACAAATGGATCTCGGTGGTTCTTGTTGATACCGGATCCGCCATCAACGTCTGCCCGGCAAGGACAACGTATGCAATCGGTTTAAAAACCGCAGACTTTGTGCTGACAACCCAGGTGATTCGGGCATATGACAACACGAGCAGAGAAGTCATAGGGACAGTGAAAATTCAGACCAAGGTTGGGCTGGGACAGCATGAGATAGATTTCCATGTCTTAGAGGTTCCTGCACTTTTGGGGCGGCCGTAGCTGCATCAGGTGAAGGCAGTGTCATCCACCTTGCATCAGATGGTGAAATACCCCCATGGGAAGGGAGTAGCCATTGTTTTTGAGAATTCGTCGATCCATTCACCACCAGAAGTATCCACGCCAGTTTTGGAAATTGAGCATGGTATGGAGGATGTGTTCATGTCAGGTTTTACCTTAGCTGAGGCTCGGGTTGTACGGAACATCATGGCGGCTAATGAGGGGGTGTATGTCAGTGCTCAAGCAGTATACCTCATGAACAAGCTCCAACACATCCCCGGGATGGGATTGGGAAAGAGCGGCCAGAAGGGCGTTGCAGTATTGGCCGAAGTGCCACACAACCCACATACCTTTGGCTTGGGTTATCTGCCCACCAAAGAGGATTGGGTAAGGAAAGGTAAGGAGATGGCTGGGAGAGCCAGAGCAAAACAGATGGGGAAGCCTTTTGAGTTGATGCACCGGCGCATCCAGGGTACCCTAAATGGACGCTTCGTTCGAGAGGGGGAGGACTTTCCATTTTGTGGCTTCCCAGACCCGTGGCTAAATGCGGAGAGAAAGCACGTGCCGGGTTCGAGATCTTCTTTGACCTACAGTTATCCGGGGATGACGATGTCGAAGAGGAGACAAACTCGACAGTTGAGGTTGAGCATAGCAAGGAGATGGAGTCTGAGGATGCCGAAAGTGAAATGGGGGTAGCACTGGCATGTCTACTTTCAGATCCTCTGATCGAACAGAAGTGCTTGGGGGATAACCTCTCGGTGACCATGATCGGGAATGAAACGGCTGCGGGCTTACCATCAACTATTTTGGATGCATCCATCGTACCCTCTTTCGTTTGGCAGTATGAAGAGGGATTTTTGTCAAGCAGCACCAGGTCAGGTAGTGAGCCGGAATCTGATTCCACCGAGTCTTTGGAGTCAGAATCAGGTTCCAGCTCGACTGAGTCTGAGTTCGATATTCCTGGGGGTGATAACCCAGATGGCACAGTCCTGTCTAGGTCGTCTTTTTCTTTCTCTTTTGAGTCTGTTGTAACAGAAGAACCAGACTGTTTGGATGTGCTTAATGAGAATGATGTGGATGTGGTTTCTGAGTACTTTTCTGTGCCTTTGATTTATTACTTGAATCAGGACTTTTAAAATTTTTACAAAAACGATGAGGAAGAAATTCCTCTAGTTTTGCAACGATTAATTGATCAAGAGCAGGAAAGATTTGTTAAACCTTTAGTTGATGAAATCACTACTGTGAATATTGGTACTGAGGAGGACCCACGGTTGGTCCAGATCGGGTCCACGTTGTCTTCGGAGGAACGCGAGCACTTAGTCGCTTTATTAAAAGATTTCAAAGATGTTTTCGTGTGGTCCTACGAAGACATGCCTGGGATCGATCCTGAGATTGTACAGCACCGGATCCCTCTTGACCCCGAGGCCTGACCTGTCAAACAGAAACTCAGAAGGATTCGCCTTGACTGGGCCATCAAGATTAAGGAAGAGGTCACCAAGCAAATCGATGCAGGCTTCCTGCTTGTATCTGAATACCCGACTTGGTTGGCCAACATTGTTTCGGTACCAAAGAAAGATGGCAGGATCCGGGTGTGCGTGGATTTCAGGGATTTGAATAGAGCTAGTCCGAAGGACAACTTTCCCTTGTCGCATATTGATGAGTTGGTGGATTTTACAGCGGGGCATGCTTTGCTTTCGTTTATGGATAGCTTCTCAGGCTATAATCAGATAGTGATGGCACCTGAAGACCGGGAAAAGACTGCCTTCACCACCCCGTGGGGGACCTACTGCTACAGAGTGATGCCATTTGGGCTGAAGAACGTTGGAGCTACATATCAACAGGCCGCGACCACGATATTGCATGACATGATCCATAAAGAGGTTGAAGTGTACGTGGACGACAAGATTGTCAAGTCCAAAGAAAGAGACAACCACTACACCACCTTGCAAAAGTTCTTCCAAAGGATCAGAGAATTCCGGTTGCGGCTGAATCCTCAGAAGTGTATGTTCAATGTTACAACAGGGAAAATGCTAGGGTTTCTAATTACATAGAGAGGTATCGAAGTCGACCATTCCAAAATGAAGGCCATCTTAGAAATGCCACCACCAATGACTGAAAAGGAGGTGCGAGGCTTTCTGGGTAAAGTGCAATTCATAAGAAGGTTTATCTCAAAATTAACCTTGACTTGTGAACCACTTTTTGGTCTCCTGAAGAAAGGAAAGAAATTCCAATGGGACGGCCGATGCCAAGCTGCTTTTGAACAGATCAAGGAATATTTATAGAACCCACCCGTGTTGTCACCACCAGAGCCAGGAAAACCGTTGATATTGTACCTTTCAGTAACTGAGACTACAATGGGCTGTATGCTCGCGCAAGAATTAGAGGACAAGGTGGAGAGGGCCATCTACTATCTGAGCAAGAAGATGTTGGAGTATGAGACTCGCTACACACCGCTGGAGAAGGCTTGCTTAGCCTTGGTATGGGCTACTAGGAAGCTGCGGCACTACCTGTTAGCTCACTCCGTAATGTTGGTTTCACGACTGGATCCCATCAAATATCTTTTCGAGAAACTGGCACTTACGGGTAGGCTAGCTCGTTGGTTGTTATTGCTTTCCGAATTCGATCTGAAATATGTGACACGCAAGTCAGTCAAGGGAAGAGCAGTAGCAGAATTCTTAGCCGATCATCCAGTGGAAGGGGGTGAAGCAGTTGAGTACTTATTCCCAGATGAGGCCATTTTGCACATCGAAGATGAAACTTGGACGATGTACTTTGATGGTGCGTCAAACCAGTACGGATATGGGATAGGAGTGTTGTTGGTAGCACCCGACAATTCCCGTATCCCTCTAGCATTCAAACTCCGGTTCAAAGTCTCAAACAATGAAGCAGAATATGAGGCATGCATTACCGGTCTAGAAGCAGCCCTGGAACTAGGGGCAAAACGGTTGGACGTCATCGGGGACTCGAACCTTGTTGTGTCTCAAGCAAAAGGAGACTGAAAAGTCAAAGAAGAAAAGATGATAATGTATCACCAAACCCTGGACTTGTTAATTCCTCGGTTTGAGAAGCTAAACTTTGCTCATCTACTAAGAGAGAACAACAGGTTCGCAGATTCACTAGCAACTCTATCTTCCATGATAGACATCCCATTTGGAGTCCGGATGCGTCCAGTCATCATTGACCAGAAGTTTACGCCAGCATATGAATCAATTGCTGCTATAAATGAGGTTCAAGATGAGAACCCCTGGTATTACGACATTTGGAACTTCTTGGAGAAAGAGGCATATCCACCAGGGGCAAATGCCAAGGATAAAAGGGCAATCAGAAGAATGGCCATTCAGTTCATCATCTGCGGGGGTAAACTGTATAAGAGAGGTCATCTGGGAATGCATAAGCTGTGTGTAGAAGCCGAAGAATCGAAGCACCTAATGGAGGCCATCCATGGAGGATAATGTGGTGCACATATGAACGGGGTAATGTTAGCTCGGAAGATCCTCAGACAGGGTTACTATTGGTCCACCATGGAGGAGGATTGTATCGGCTTTGTTTGGCGATGCCACAAATGTCAGATCCATGCAAACCGCATGAACATCCCGCCGTCGAAACTATACAACATGACTTCGCCATGGCCATTTTCAGTTTGGGGAATCGATGTGATCGGGGCTATCACTCCGAAGGGGTCGAATGGGCATGAGTTCATCTTGGTCACGATAGATTATTTTACAAAGTGGGTCAAGGCTGTAGACACCCCATTTTTGACCGCCCTTGAGACTTGGGCGTTACTGATGGTTTACTTGGTGGTAAAAGGTGTGCAGGGCAAAGGTTCAATTTCTTCAGCAAGGAGAGAGACAAATCTCAACTTCACACCCCATTTTGGACCAAAGCTATTTTGAATGGCTTTTAGACCTTAAAACCCTCTCTTTTAAAACTTTTTTGAAATAAAGTTTCTGCGATGTTCTGAAACTCGCATTTTGTCAAACGTTGTGCTTTTCGGTAAACCGAGCAAGGACAAAGTGGAAATGAATGAAAGAGATATGAAATCTTTGAAAAATCTTTCAAAACACCTTGCTTAGGGGTTTGAAGTTGAAGAAAAGGGGAAAGGAGAGAAGAAACCAAGTTGGAGAAGAAGATAGGCAAGAATTGCTAAGAGAGGGACGAGCAGTCCTCGCTAAATCAAGCCCATCTGTCTATATACTTGGAGTTAAGCTATGAGGCCACCACCGTTGGAAAGAAGACTTCCGGGGCTTCATTTTGCACTCAAGAATCTCCTAAAGCTAAGTCCGGGTGGGGGAGATATGATTGGTTGAAGTTGGGCATCATCCCGGTTGGATCGAATCTGCGCGGCTTCACCAAAAAGGGTATAACTTTTTGCGCAGGAGGAATTTTAATGCAAGGTTTGTGCCATTAAAAAGATAACTTCCGAGGCTTCAATCTGGGCATCCACTGGCCAATGTTTGACCTTGGCAACCACCTATCGGCCATACATTTAGCCGACCGGCCAGCAATAATAGCAGGCCGGCCATTTATTGTGCCGACCGGCCATTTATTTGGCCGATGACCTTTTTTCTTGGCCGGTTTGCCCCTTTTGCACCCTTCAGGCATGGTGCATGCCAGTTGTGCCAGCTGGAATGCACCAACACTCTCCCCCGTGCATAAGTGTGGTTATTTTGCACCTTTGACCACCTTTGACCCCTTTTTTTGCACCCTTTGCTCAAGGCATCTTGAGGAAGTCTTGACCCTTTGTCTTGGCTTCCTCAAGAAGCTTGAACCCTTAGCTTAGCTTCTCTTGGAAGCCTTGACCTCCTTGACCCTTCCTTTAGCTTCTCTTGTAAGCTTTAAGCCCTTTCATTGTCTATATAAGGAACCCTCCTTCTCCTTTGATGGGTTTAACAAAAAAACCAGACCTAGGGCATATATATTTGATATATATACACCCTCTCTCTACTTTTGTGTGGGTTTGAGGGCCTAAAGGTGTGTTTTCTTCTTAGTTTTGCACTAAGTCACCTACCATTACACCATACTTCAACTTGGGAGGTCTTGGGGGTTTGTTCTTGGAGCTTTGGGTCAATTTTGATCAAAAGAAGAGGGCTGAGGTTGCTGTTCTTCAAGTGTTCTTCAAGGGTAACACTATTTACTTTATTTTCCCCATTCTTGCACTAGCTTTTACCCTATCTTGTATACTGATTCAAGCTTTGTGTATAACTGAAAAAAGTCTTGTTCTAAGCCCCTCTTGAAGTTTGATTAAGGGCACATTTCTGTTTGGGGTCATCTCCCCCCTTTGCATGATGGTTTTAGCCTTGTTTTGTGCTATTCTTTGAGACCTTCGAGCAAGCCCTTGCTTGGCCTCCTAGCCACTGAAATCCAGTGGATTTTCAGTGGTAGGTTTGCTGTTTTGAGGGTCGAAATTAGAGGGGGGTGACCCCCTCTCTCCTTGTCTTGTTTGATGCCCTTTTTGGCCTTACAAAGGGGTCTATATTTGTACACTTCTTGAGCTCAGTTCAGGCATTTTTCATTGGGTTTTAGGACCCATATAGGCCATTTCCAGAGTTGGTTTGGCTTTGTTGAGTGTCCATCTTGTATGTGCTTAATAACCCCTTGTATAGCCCTCTAAAGGAGCTCATCATTTTTGCATGTGTTGGCTTCATTTCAGTGGTTATTTGGGCATACTTTGGCATGTTTTGTTCACTGATTTTGTCTGGTTTGGTGAGATTTCATTTGCTTCATATACTTGCCACACAACTCATGTTTGCTAGTCAAAGTTGCATGCTATTTTAGTCCATCATGCTAGCACCTTTTGGCCATGCTTTGAACTAGAAATGTCCTTGTTTTGGGACTGCCTTAGTTCTGTCTTTGTGCTTCATAGTCAAATAATGCATGCTTTGTATAGCTATAAGTCATTACATATGCCTAGTTTTGAGTTTCGGGGCTCATTCCATGCATCGGGTGCCATATCTCCATGTTTTGGGACCATTTAGCACCATATTTCAGTGCTGAAATTCACATGCTTTTATGCCATCTTGCATCTCTTGCCATGCTTTGGTAGAGTGGCATTTTATGCCTTAGGTTTGGTCCTCGGTTGGCGTGCATGCATGCACGCGTTTCGATTGTCTCATTTTAATCATATGGCCACTGGTTTTGGCATGCTTGTGAGCTATCCATGTTAGTTTAAGTCCATCATCGCATGTTGTTGCATGCCATGTTTGCTTACATGTTTAGGTTGCGTGCCTAGTATACATTGTTCATTTGAATGTTCATGTTGCATACTTAGCCTCCATTCCTAGGTTGCATTTCATTGAGCATGCATCCCTTGCCTCTTGATCAATCATGATTGGGGTTGGGGCCCTTTGATGTGTTTTGTGCTTGCATTTCATTTGATATCGAAGTTGCACACTTGGCTTTTGGGCCATCATGCATTGAAATGCGTGATTGATGGCCCGAGGGTCGGGGGCCACACTCCCTTGAGTCCATTACATGATCGGGAGTGTGTCCGTGCATACATTTGCCTGAAAATTCCATGCCATACACTGCTTGCCCTCTGCTGCTATCAATTGCAGGTTCTGCAGGAAGCTTTGGCGATCGGCTAAATCTGATGCCGACCGCCGATGTCTGTGATGATTAAAAGGTGGCCGGTGATCATCCCATTTGGCCGGTGGTATTTTTACTTGGTCGGTGGTACTCCTCAACATCCAGAGAGCATACCCTTGGACTTTGGCAGTCCTCAGAGGAGCAGGGCAGTGTAAACAGAGGTAACAGTGCTATGGCAGCGAGTTTCCGGGCGAGACGAGGCAAGCATGCATCATTCGCACATTCCGAGGCGGGGCTGTGGCCACCTTATTTCTGCATTTAATTTGTTAATTAATTAGAAATTCTGTAATAGTTAATTTAGTATTATTTATTCGGACTGTAATATTTATTTGGACCCTTTGAGCAAGGGCAATTGTGTAATAAGTGTGTGTGAGTGTGTGTATGTCTTCCAACCCCACGTCTTTCTTCCCTTTTATTTACTAGCTTTCGATGGTTAGTTCAGGGCATATTCAAATTAGCATATAGTATGATAGCATGTTTGCATTCATTCATCTGTTTTGCATGCACCAGGCTCGGCGCATCATTCTAACTGCATCTGTATTTCAATTCCAAATTGAATACGTGTTAGTTGTAGCATTTCATATGTCATTGTAGATTAGCCGAGCCCATCTTAGTTGCATTTTTCATGTGTTGCATTAGCCATCTTAAACATGAACTCGGATCATGCATATGATTACTAACTAGTTTCTGTTTTGGCTTGGAGTACTCTGTAAGTTCTTTTGCTTTAGCATACCGCATGCGTGCGAATGTTGTCATAATTGCATGATTACCATGAGGCTAGTTGCTTATGTGATATAACTACTTGAATGCCTGTGGATGGAGGTCAAATTACCTAAATTGGAATAATGCATTAAAACTGTGAGTTTTAAGCCCACTAGCTAGTGGCAAAACCATCTTTTTTAAAGCCCACTAGAGGGTGGCAAAACCTGCATTTTAGTCTACTTGCGAGTAGCAAACCATTTTCGAAACAAACATGAAATGTTTTGTTCCAATTTAGGCGATTTTGTCTATACTTGTTTGCTGTGCGCATAACATAGTAATTCTAGGCTAATAACCAGGATAAGAACGCATAATGTTTTCAAAACAAGATATCATGGTTAGTAGAGGCCGATCTTCGGATTGGGCGAGAGGGGGTGCTCATAGCTGACCTTCCCCAATCGTACCCAAGTTCCCGAGCCGAGGCAACTTTGGTGATGACGGACACGTGGCCTTTGGCACCGAGTCAGGGTTTCCTAAATTCCCCCATTAAAAAATATTTAGGTGGCGACTCTTAATCTGGCAAAGCAGTCCATGTTTGGCACTTCTTTCAAAAAATCTGTTTTCTCAAAACGATTTGCCGGATTTGGACTCTTTGGTTCAGATTAAGAACTGTGACAATTTGAGTCCGCACTGTAGTAGACCCACAAACGAACCGAATGGGAGTCATCCTCCCGGGGCGTTCGGGAACGTCTACAGAGGCCCAATCTTGTGCGGTGTTGAAGGCTTCACAAGTCGCAAAGTTCATTAGAAACAACATCATCTGTTGTTATGGAGTCCCAAATGAGATCATTTCAGATAACAGTTCCCATTTCAAGAAGGAAGTGATTGACTTATTGGAGAAATACAATGTGGCTTTTCATAAGTCATCCACATACCGGCCGCAAGCCAATGGAGCGGTTGAGGCCGCCAACAAGAACATCAAACACATACTGCAGAAGATGGTGGAAACCTACCGGGACTGGCCAAATAAGTTGCCGTTTGCTCTATGGGGCTACCGGACTTCGATCAGAACTTTTACTGGGGCGACTCCATATTCATTAGTTTATGGGATGGAGGCCGTTCTACCTATTGAAATTGAGGTTCCGTCTTTGCGAGTATTGGCCGAGTGTCAGATAGCCGAAGTAGATTGGCAGCAGAGCAGATTTGAAGAACTCATGCTCTTTAATGAGCGCAGACTAAAAGCATTGTACCTTGTTCAAGGTTATCAGCACAGAATTTCCAGGGCTTTTAACAAGAAAGTTAAGTCCAGGAATCTGAAAGAAGGAGATTTGGTGCTCAAGGACAACCGAGCTCCTATCCACGACCCAAGGGGCAAGTTTAGACCCAATTGGACTGGTCCCTACATCATCAAGTCTATTTAGTCAGGTGGAGCTGTCGTTTTGATGGACCTAGATGGCCTAGAGTTCTCACAACCGATCAACATGGACAAGTTGAAGAAATATTATCCCTGAGAGGCTCGCTAGGCCGAAAACCCGAAAGGGCGACCTAGGCAAAAGTTAGAGCACGAAAAATTTGAAATTATAAAAACTGAGCTTGCAAGGTTGAAAACCAGCAAAGGGCGGCCTTGGAAAAAGTTAGAGCGCAAAAGGAGAGTGAAAGTACTCGAGTGAACCCAAGCCTGAACTACGTAAGGCTTGATTCCCATCTTTGGGATACGTAGGCAACTTCATCCTGAAGTCCAGCCATAAGCTTTTTCCCTGATCAACTTTGTCCATTTGATCAGCTCGGTCATCTTTGTCTATTCAGCATTTAAGAGCTTCGGTTGTAATCTCTGGTACAGTGCTACTCAAACTAGGGGCAACTTTCCAGTTACGGGAATCCGATGTTGTGTATCTTAGTGACAGGTCTCAGGCATGTCCAGTTCTGATCCATATCGAAAATAGTTTTGAAAAGTTTTGATAAAAGTTGACTTTGTTCAAATTAATCTTTTTACAACTAAGGCCATTTTTGGACCAATGCAGAAAATTTTCAGCACCCACAACCTTCAATTTCATTGATTTCAATACAGAGTTCTCCTGCTCTTGCATACAAATTGAAGTTGCTTTTTATTACATTCATAAAGAAAACTTGAAAGTACTCATAAAGCAATAAATCCGGGCATAGTTAAGTCAGGTGTTCCTGCGCCCCCTCCCAGAGCTGGTCGAAGCCTCTGATGCCAAGCTAGGCCCAATTTGTGCCTCCTCATTAAGCTAATCTATGCACTCATCAGACAAAGTGCAACTAAAAGTGGGAGCGGAGGCCAGGAGCTCTCTAGTCCTGCATGCTGTCGTATACCGGGCAAGCTGTGCGCCTCGGATCGGGAATGTAGCTGGGTACTCTATCCCCTTTGGTGGACAAGTCTGATCATGACCAAACTGGCGCTGGAACCAGAATGGGAAGTAGAAAACACAGTGAATCAAGCCAATCAGCTGAATCCCAGGTTGGCGGGTCCTGCTATAGCCCATTGCCGGTAGATTGAGCCAAGGGCACCGCCAAGTAATGCGGTCTGCGGACAAGCTGCACATCTAGTCAAACCACCAACCCTCATCAAGGGCATCGACTAGGCGTTGCCTGAAGAAGTAACCGCGAGCTGAGTAAGTTGGGAAATAGTCCATAACCTGCAACTTGTCCATCAACCACACCTGGGAAGGGATGAAAAATGAGAGAATAAAGAATAGAGAGATGTACGATGAGAGAAAAAGTAAGAAGAGGGTTTTGTGAGAAAAATCGAGCCTGAGGGCCGAGTGATGTGAGCAATACATATGTGAGATTGGGTGGGAAACATTACCTGCAGCAGTAGTGGACTTCCCGTAAATTTGGTCGTTTCGCTGCGATGGAAAGCGTCCAAGCCCATCAACGTCTCAGCCAGAGTCATGGCGATGCAACTCTTACCCTCCTTTAAACCTTGGGCAACCTCGATCAACCGGACATTAGATCCTCCGGAACCTGAGGCAAGTAAGAAATGAGATAGCATGCACAAACAAAGTGCGTGTTGCCGAAAACCTTGCCAATGATGGTCACCGCGGTCACCGGCACCAGAAAAATGGCAAATCAAACTCGGAATATCTAGCATTCCGTCATAAATCAAAGATCGAGCGTCGGGTATTGAGAGCCCACACATTTGTCCTAAGGCTTGGGCATAGCCAAAACGAAGTTGGGGCAAGATCTTTTCGTTGCGCTCGGACTCCATTAAAGCTTGGAAATCTTCGAAGGTAGGACATACCTCTTGCCCGCCAAAGCTAAAAACATGTGTCACCGGATTCCAAAACCTTGCCGCGGCATGGATAAACGGAAGGTGCAGTAGAGTACGACCCAGAGTGAATAGTGCGTTTATGCTGAAGCCCCGAAAACTTAGCTTTTTCGAGCCGTCCAAGTTGGCAATCCAAGCTGAGAGATTCTGGGCAAGAAACTCTTCCATTTGGAGCAAATTAGTGTTGAATTGAGAAAAACCACGAAGCTAAGGCCTTTTGTAGAAGATAAGGTTGAGTGGAGAACAGATGTCAGCATTCTGCTGGTTCTTGCAATTCATGGCCGGCCGGCCAAATATAGTGCCGACCGACCACCACTTTTGGCCGATGGACATTTCTCATGGCCGATGGCCTTCCCCCCTGTTCCATGTGCTGTTTATGAGTTGAACATGCTGAGGGATTGTGGTTGGAACCTCTACCAATGCCCTCCGGTGATCGATTCTTGCGGGGTCACACCCTTTTGCTTATCAAGTTGTTGTACATTTGCTTATCGAGTTGTATTTCACTCTCTTTAAGTCTTTGATTTTCTTATCGAGTTGTACTCGCACTTGGTTGACTTATCGAGTTTCTTTGTTTTGCTTATCGAGTTGTAAGTCGGTTCACTGCCTGATTATTACGATGCGAGTGCTTAATTTTCAAACAAAGTTCGATTTCATTCGCATTGTTATGTGATGCCACGCGATGCGATGCATAGAAAGTACAAACCTAACACCGTTTTCGAAATAGCTGTTTCATTTCCATCTTGTCTTTTACAAAAACACACAATCTGGAAAAAGTAAAACTTGCCTAAGGCAGTGCAATGTGCTTAAAACTAACGGTAAAAAAGGAAAGTAAAGCAAAAGGAGGGCAGGGTAGCAGAGTATCGGGATTGATACCGGTAACCTCCCCTTGCGGTCGATGCATCCCGCACCCTTGTTCAAGTTAACGATGTGGTTTGGCACCTTCATTACCCAAGACAGTGCGAAGAAGCGCACTTTTGGAACGTTAGTAAACATTCGAGTTGACCTCAAGTTATGTCTTCTATAGGCGATGCTCGGTACGTGTGAGGAACACCCCTTCCCGTATCCTTCTTGTATATTGTAAATTTTGTAAATTCCACAAATCGCTTTAAACATGTTGTATTACATTGTTTCAATATGACTATGATTGTCACGTTTGTTACACGCCTTGCGTTGAGCAATGCCTGGTTTTGTTCTGAATTTGCATTTCAAACATCATGAATAACATGCCTTTACCATACTCCAGTTGGTTATACATATATTCAAATTTCATTCCTACTATACACATTGTATGCATTATTGCATGCTTTACTTACATGTGTCTATGTATCTTTCAGGTGGTTACACATTGTCCACGTTTCTGCGTGTACTTTACTTACATGTGTTCATACCTTGCTTGCTTTACACATTGCATATGTTTCCACGTGTGCTTTACTTACATGTGTTTATGCATCTCACAAGAGGTTACACATTGCATGCGTTACCGCTTGCTTTACTTACATGTGTTCATTCCTGCTATACACATTGTATGCATTATTGCATGCTTTACTTACATGTGTATATGTATTCTCAGGTAGTTACACATTGTACACGTCTCTGCGTATACTTTACTTACATGTGTTCATGCCTTACTTGCTTTACACATTGCCTGCGTTGTCGCGTTATGCTTTACTCACATGTGTTCAAGTTCCTTTTTATACACATTGCATGCGTTGTCGCGTTATGCTTTACTTACATGTGTTCAAGTTCCTTTTTATACACATTGCATGTGTTGTCGCGTATTGCTTTACTCACATGTGTTCAAGTTCCTTTTTATACACATTGCATGCGTTGTCGCGTTATGCTTTACTTATATGTGTTCAAGTTCTTATGCACATTGCATGCGTTGTCGTGTTATGCTTTACTTACATGTGTTCAAGTTCCTTTTTATACACATTGCATGTGTTGTCGCGTATTGCTTTACTCACATGTGTTCAAGTTCCTTTTTATACACATTGCATGCGTTGTCATGTATTGCTTTACTCACATGTGTTCAAGTTCCTTTTTATACACATTGCATGCGTTGTCGCGTTATGCTTTACTTACATGTGTTCAAGTTCATTTTATACACATTGTATACGTTGTCACGTATACTTTACTTACATGTGTCTATATCTTCACACATTGCGCACGTTGTCCCGTGTTCTTTACTTACGTGTGTTTGTGCCTTCATAGCATTTTTATGTTTGTTTCAAATCTCATTGTTATGCGTTCTAATCGGCTTGCGTCGTCACGCACTTGCAATTGCATTGATATGCATGTTGCTAACAATATTGTACCTGTTAAGTTTTCTTTCTTTTTCAGGCACGATATTGTATGTACGGTTCATTTGAAGCTGGCACGACTAGACGAACCGCACAGGTATTGTATTCTCCACGTGAAACGTAGCGAGAATTACATGATTCTCTTACACTCTCTCTGCATTGTAGTGTAGTTTGGTGTGTGCTAGCTTAAAACTGTTGCATTGTTATGCTTCGTTACAGCTTTCTTTGCATGATCATAAGTTATGCTTGGCTTCCTGCATTGTCAGTTGCATTTTGCCCCTCCCTTCGGGCGCATATCTTTATCTGCAGCTTGTATGTTTTGTCTAAGTCTTCGGCCTTGTCAAAAATGGGCCGTCTCTGGGCTTTGACAATCACTCCCGTCATTGTTATGACTTTCGAGTTCTGTCAAAGAGAGGCAACTGTAAACACCCCATTTTTGACCATCCTCAAGACTTGGACGTCACCGTTTGAACACTCGGTGATCACTCATGTTCGTGTTCGTTTTGAGTTCCCGGAGGTCTCGGCTACGCGCCTTGCCTCAGGATTTCTCAACTCGACTGTTTTGTGTTTGATTTTGCACCAAACACTTGTGTTTTTGCTTCTGAGGATAGAGAGTAGCTTGTTAGCTACCCCTGACACCCACCGGCCCTGGCTTGAGGCCACCGGCCGTGTCTTCTTGCTACCGGCCATTGGTGAAATATACCATTGGCCGGTCGGCATTTGGTGTGGTCGGCCGACCATCTGTTTGGCCGACGGCCTCCTTTCGCCGATACCACTGTTTGCCTTTTTAGGCATAATGCATGCGGTTGTGCCATTTGGAATGCACGGACCACCCCATGCACGGGTGTGGCTGTTTTGAACCTTTGCACCCTTTTGGTCCAAGCTTCCTAGAGAAAATTGCACCCTTTGCTCAAGCTTCTTGAGGAAGCTTGACCCTTTGTCATAGCTTCCTCAAGAAGCTTGCACCCTTAGCTTAGCTTCCCTTGGAAGCCTTGACCCTTTTTGAATAGCTTCCCTTGGAAGCTTAGTCTTTGCATTGTCTATATAAGAGACCCCTCTTCTCCTTTGATTGGGTTGAGCAAAACCAGAGCAAAATACATATATATTATGATATATACACCTTCTCTCTCTATATCTCCCTCTCTCTCTTTATTTGCGTGTGTTTAAGAGCCTAAAAGTGTGTTTTATTCTTAGTTTTGCACTAAGACACACACCATTACATCATACTTCGACTTGGGAGGTCTTGAGGGTTTGTTCTTGAAGTTTTGGGTCAGTTTTGATCAGAAGAAGGTGGCTGACCTTGCTGTTCTTCAAGGGATCTTCAAGGGTAACACTATTGCTTTATATTCCCCAATCTTGCACTAGTCTTTAACCTATCTTGCATGCTATTTTAGACTTTGTGTATAACTGAAAAAAGTCTTGTATTTGCATGCTTAAGATGTTTCATTGAGGTCATTTTGGTGTTGGGGGTTGACCTCCCCTTCTTAGGCCTTGTTTGGCCCTTTTTATGCTCTCTTTGTTAAGCTTTGGAGACTTTTGTGTGTTGGCCTACTCACCACTGAAATCTAGTGGATTTTTAGTGGTGAAGAAGAGGTTTTGAAGTCTTGCATAGGGGAGGGACACCCCTCTCCCTTTGTCCCTCTTTTGTTTGTATTTTTGGCTCATAAAGGTAGTATGCATGCTTAGGTGTTTTTGGCTCCATTTCAGAGGTTTTTGGGTGTCATTTGGTCATATTACATCTCAGCTTTTGGTCGGATTAATGGTCCTTTGCATGCATAATACACTTGCTTTGTACTCGTCTATTTTGCCTAGAAATGCATCTTGCCATTTGGTCATCACGCTTGCATTTTTTTTCCTAGCTTTGTGAAGCTTTTGGTCATGTTTCATCATGCTTGAGGTCTATTAGGCATTGTTTTGATCATATTTTCCATGTTTGGTATAGCCCCTTTGTATTTTGGCTTGTGAGCCTTGAGGGTGTGAGTCATGAGCATGTTTTAGTTGGGTTGTTTCAATGATTTGGAGTTATTTCACATGCCATTTTAGTCCCTAATCCATGTTCCTATGCTTGCATCCATCACCTTTTTCATGCCTTGAAGAGGTGTCCTTTTGTGCCTTGAAATGAGCATTGTGCATGCTTATGTATTTAAGTCTTTGGGGCTTCCATATTAGTGGGTTTTGGGGCATATTTTGATGCATAAAAACTCTGTTTTGGGTTGTTTAGTTCTTGCCATGTTTGCTTGGGGTAGGTGTTGAGCAATGCTCTCTTTTGTGGCCTTGAATACCTTCTATTTTGCATCCATTCCCTAGCATGTCTTGGTGTCATCTTTTGCATGCTTTTCAGAGTTTAACATGAGTGTTTAATGTCCAAGCATATTGCCTTTAAGTATGCTTAGAGTTGTCCCCTTCCATGCTTAGATGATAGGCCTTGGTTTGTGCATGCTTGCATGCATAAGTTGTGCCATTTTTGACCCTTTTGGCCACTGTTTTAGGGTGTGGCTGAGGCCTCCCATTTCAGTCTAAGTCCATTCTTGTACATAGTTGTATGTTTGACTTGTTGCCTCTCGTTGCATGCTTGCATTGTACCATATTTGCATCACATGTTAAATTGTATTGTATTGCCTCTTGCATGATTAGCACATTGCATGCTTGCATAATAGATTGCATTGCATTTGGCATGTTTTGCATCTTACTCCAAGTGACATGCTTGCATAATAAATTGTATTGTATTGCCTCATGTTGCATTCTTGAGCCATGTTTGTATACATGCATTGCATTGCTTGGTTTGGGGTGTCAAACCAAGCATGAGGATTGAGAGTGTTCGTACTCCAAGTGACATAACACGTCTCAATCTTCGGTCGCCGGCACCCTTGATCTCAATATGATAGGGTGTTGGCATTCATCTCTTTTGTTGCATGCATTTTACATTGAATGGCAAACTTGGCCTCTTAGGCCATCATGCATCAAAATGCATAATTGATGGTCTAAGGGTCGAGGGTCTTGCTCCCTTGAGTCCATTGCATGATAGGGAGTGTGGCCATGCTCACATTTGCTTGAAAATTCCATGCCATACACTGCTTGCCCTCTGCTGCTGTCAACTGCAGGATTCTGCAGGAAGAAATAGCCGGCCGGCTACTTGGAGTGCCGGCCAACCAAATACATATAGCTGGTGGCTCAACCAATGGTCGATGACCATTCCCTTCGGCCGGTGGTGTTCCCACTTGGTCGGTGATGCTCCCCAGTGTTCAGAGAAGCATCCTTGGGACTTGTGCAAATTTTCAGAGGAGAAGGCGTAAACAAGTGGCATGATGCTATGGCGACAAGTTTTGAGCAGGCGAGTCAAGCATGCATCATTCGCATTCCGAAAGGCTGCGGCGATCTCTTTAGCTTCACATTTAAATTATTTTTGTGATTAATTTGTTAATTAGTTAGAGGGTCTGTAATAATTAATTAGCTAGGATAGTTGATTCATTATTCGGACTGTATTATTTTTTCGGTCCCTCCGAGTGAGGGCGTATTTGTAATAAGTGTAGGTGCGTGTGTGCATGCCTTCTAACCCCCACTTCTTTCTCCCTTTTACTTACCCGCTTTGATGGTTAGTATTAGGACATATTTAAATTAGCATACCTTATGCTATGCATGCGTGCATCATTCATCAGTATTGCATGCACCAGGCTCGGCGCATCATGCTAACTGTTTTTTTTTTTTTTTTCCAAGTTGAATACGTGTTAGTTGTTGCATTTCATATGCCATCCATAGATTAGCCGAGCCTATTCTAGCTGCATCCTGCTTGTGTTACATTAGCCATCTTAACATGAACTAGGATCATGCATATGATTACTTACTAGTTTCTGTTTTGGCTTGGAGTACTAGGTAAGCTTTTATGCTTTAGCATACCGCATGCGTGTGAGTGTTGCCATAATAGCATGATTACCATGAGGCTAACTGTTTATGTGATATAACTGCTTGAATGCCAGTGGGTGGAGGTTGAATTACCTGAATTGGAATAAGGCATTAAACTGTGAGTTTTAAACCCACTAGATAGTAGCAAAACCATCTTTTCCTAAAGCCCACTTGGGGGTGACAAAATCTGCATTTTCAGCCTACTTGCGAGTAGCAAACCACTTTGAAAAAAAAAGCACATGAAATGTTTTCTTCCAATTCAGGCGATTCAGTCTATACTTGTTTCCTGTGCGCATCACGTAGTAAATCTAGGCTAATAACCGGAATAAGAACGCATAATGTTTTCAAAACAAGATATCATGATTAGTAGAGGCCAATCTTTGATCGGGCGAGCGGGGGTGCTTATAGCTGACCTTCCCCTATCGTACCCAAGTTCCCGAGCCGAGGCGACTTTGGTAATGACGGACACGTGGCCTTAGGCAAACGAGTCAGGGTTTCCTAAATTCCCCCATAATAAATATTTAGGTGGCGACTCTGTATCTGGCAAAGCAGTCTATGTTTGGGACTTCTTTACAAAAAATCTATTTTCAAAGAACGATTTGCCGGATTTGGACTCTTTGGTTCAGATTAAAGTCCATGACAAATTGAGTCCGAACTGTCGCACTAAGGCCCGCACACGGGGCGCGTCTACAACCACAGTTTTTCATTTATTTTTGCCATTCTCTCTCAGATATTCATTCCTTCAGGACACTGATCATTCCCAAATGCATTTGCAGGCACCTCCAGGATACACCAAGGATCTACTGGAGCTATTAGCCTCTTTCGAGGGCATGATTTTGAGGAGGGAGGCATTGCTCGGCTTCCACGACATTCAAGTAATTTCTTCAGTTTTCTTACATTCCAGTCATCGCATTTCCATCGACACACTGAAACTGACATTTCAACTGAAAATGTTCCCACGCTGCACTGATACATTGTATCTGAAATACTACATTTTCATACTGTATTCATACTCTGTACCTGACTTCTACATGTACTCATTCTGCACACCATACTTGCATCTAATACACAGACTATGGTTGACATATATCAACTGCCTTTTCAAGTCCCATCTATACTGACAAAGACCATGGCAAAGACCAGACCATCGATTCTCCTCCAGCAAGAAGAGAGAGACATGCTCCGATGCCGGCCCAAATGAGGCCGAGCTAGAAGCGCCCGAGCTAAGAGTGGCCCTTGAGATCCTATTCTGAGCAAGGATGATATTGAGACCAGTGGAGATGATGATGCTGGCTCGGATTCTACTAATGGAGATGCTGGCGCTGGCGCTGAGGAGAGCTTCGAGGTTGAGAGTGAAGACAGCTCTAGTTCCAATTTGACATCAGGTTCAGACAGCTGCACCGATGGAGACAGTACATCAGAGTCCATTCCCCCGAGGAAGAGGACGAAGAGGGCCTCTAGATCCTGAGATGGATGGCGCTGATTTTTGTATTTTTTTGCTTAATTTCTTTTGATTTATTGTGCTAGCACATTGTACAGCTTCAGACGAGTTTTATTTTCTTTAAAAAGTTGTACTACATTTTTTGAACAAAATAACCATGATCGAAATGAAAACCAGGCTTTTTGAAAAGTGTTGTATTTTGAACCATGAGCATCGCATAGCGTGGAAATGAGATCGAACTCAATTGATGGAAATTACACATTGTGTTGGCATAACGTTCTTGATCAGGTAGTGAACCGACTAACAACAAAGCAAGGAAAACAATGTACAACTCGATAAATAATCAAGTAATATACAACTTGATAAACATTATACAATATACAACAACTCAATAAGCAAAACAAATACAACTCGATAAGCAAAACAAGACAAATACAACTCGATAAACAAATTAAAAAAAGGGCTCAACAAAACTAACTAAAACAAGACAACACAATGCATAAAGAGTAGAACAAAACACAGGTTCTAAACACTCTCAACACACAGGTAGACCATAGAACAGACCAGGAGGTCGTCGACCATAAATAGAGGGTGGCCAGTCGGTCGGCCATCAATGTGAGAGACCTCCAGATTGTTGCCACCTGTCTTCCACTCAATGCCTTATCTTCTACAAAAGCTCTAGCTTCGTGATTTATTCATTTTAGCTGCTATTTTTCCACAAATGCAGCCATTTCTTACCCAAAAGCTCTCAGATTGCATTACAACTTTGGATGGCTCGGAAAAGTTAAATTTTTAGGGTTTTGGGATAAATGCACTTTTCCCGCTATGTCATTCTCCACTATGTTTTTCGTTCCTACATGCCGCAGCTAGATGCTGGAACCTGGTTACGCATGTGTTTAACTTCAGGGGGCAAGAGATGTTCCCTACAATTGAAGAATTCCAAGTTTTGATGGAATCCCGACGTGACGAGGAAATCTTACCCAAGTCCCATTTTGGTCCTGCCCAAGCTTCGGGAAGGATGTGCGGACTCACCATGCATGAGGCCCGATCTTTGGCCCACAACGGAGAACTGGACATTCCCAGTCTAATTCATCAATTTTCTGACGCCAGTGATCGCGGTGACTGTCTTTGGCAGGATTTTCGACAACACGCCCTTTGTTTGTGCATGTTAGCTTATTTTCTCCTTGCCTATAATTTCGACAGGTCTAGCATTCAGCTAGTTGAAGTGGCACAGGGCTTGAAAGAGGGCAAGAGTTGTATTGGCTTGGTACTGGCCGAGACTTTGATGGGCTTAGATGCCTTTCATCAGCGAGAGACAAATAGATTTACAAGAAGTCCCCTACTTCCCCAGGTAATGTTTCCTACCTTCTCATATGTGTTTCTCACATCGCTCGGCACTCATGCTTTGCTTTTCTCTCAAAGCCCTTTTCTTACTTTTTCTCTCAACATACACCTCTCTATTCTTTAATATCTCTTTTCTTTTATCCCTCCTAGGTATGGCTCATGGACAAGCTGAAGGTAGTGGATTCTTGCTCTGTATATTCAGCATGAGGCTATTTCTTTCACCAATAGCTAGTTAACTTCCCAAACGAAGGGTGGTGGTGCCATTGGACGTGTAACTGGTCTGTGGCTGATATTGCTTGGTGTTGCCCCTGTTTTGATCTGCCCAAGATGAGCTATAGCATGACTCGGCAACCCGGCATTCGGCTGATTGGCTTGACACACTGTGTGTTCTACTTTCCATTCCGGTTCAGGCGTCAGTTCAGACATGACTAGACTTGCCCAGAAGAGGGGGTAGAGTATTCGACTTCATTCCCAACTCGAGGTTCACAATTAGCTCGATATCCCACTGCTTGGAGGATGAGAGAACTTCTGCCTCCTGCCCCTAGTTTCAGCTGCGCACTTTTTGGCAAATGCCTAATTTGGCTTGGAGATGAGGCGCAAGCTGGGCCTACTTTAGCATCTGAAGCTTCTACGAGCTCAGAGAGGGGACACAGGAACACCTGACTCATCTATGTCCCAAGTTTATTGCCTTGATCTAACTTTTCAAGTTTTCTTTTTGAATGTAATAAAACAACTTTGATTTATATCGAGAGTTGGATAACTCTATATTTAAATCAATGAAATTGAAGTCGTGGGCACTTAAAATTTTCCTTTTGGTCCAAAAATGGTCTAAGTTGTAAAAAGATTAATTTGAACAAAATCAACTTTTATCAAAACTTTTCAAAACCATTTTCGATAAGGATCACAACTTGACACACATGGAATCTATCCTCAAGATGTACAACCCCGAATCCAGAAATGAAAAATTGCCCCTTGACTAATGCTCAGCACTGTAGTCAGCTCTTCTCTCAGGGCAAGTATCACAACCGATCTTTCAAATAATGAACAGACAAGGATACCTTGATCAAACACATGGACACAGTTGATTTGGAGGTGTTTACGGCCGAACTTCAAAATGAAGTTGCCTACGTATCCCGAAGATGGGAATCAGGCCTTACGTAGTTCGGTTCAGGTTCACTTGAGTATTAATGCTCTCTTTTTGCGCTCTAACTTTTGCCAAGGCTGCCCTTTTTGGGTTTTTAACCTTGCGAGCTCAGATTTTCTTTATTTCCAATTTTTTGTGCTCTAACTTTTGGTTAGGTTGCCCTGCGGGTTTTCTGCCTAGCGAGCCTCTTAGGGATAATATTTCTTCAACTTGACCATGTTGATCGGCTGGGAAAATTCTAGGCCATCCAGGTCCATAAGAATAACAGCTCCACCCGACCAAATGGTTTTGATGATATAAGGACCAGTCCAATTAGGTCTGAACTTGCCCCTAGGCTCATGGATGGGAGCTTGGTTGTCTTCTAGCACCAAATCCCCTTTCTTAAGATTCCGAGACTTAACTTTCTTGTTAAAAGCCCTGGCAATCCTGCGTTGATATCCTTGGACATGCTACAGTGCTTTCAGCCTTCTCTCATCGAATAGCATCAGTTCTACGAACCTGCTCTGCTGCCAATCTGCCTCTGCTATCTGGCACTCAGCCATAACCTGCAGTGACGGAACCTCTATTTCGATCGGCAGAACAGCCTCCATCCCATAAACCAAAGAGTACGGAGTTGCCCCAGTAGATGTCCGAATCGAAGTTCTGTAGCCCCAGAGAGCAAATGACAATTTGTTTGGCCAGTCTCTATAAGTCTTAACCATTTTCTGCAAAATGTGCTTAATATTCTTGTTGGCGGCTTCAACAGCTTCGTTGGTTTGCGGCTGATATATAGATGACTTATGAAAAGCCACGTTGTATTTCTTCAACAAGTTGATCACTTCTTTCTTGAAATGGGAGCCATTGTTTGAAATGATCTCATTCGGGACTCCATAACGACAAATGATGTTGTTGCGGATGACCTTAGCCACATGCGCTACTTTCAACACTATATAATACTGAGTTTCCACCTGTAGATCGCCCCGAACTCTCTCGGCGCGCCCCCCTTTTGGAGAGGGTGCGGATTGGGTTCTAGCTACTACAGTTCGGACTCCTGTCATGGTTCTGAATCTAATCTCACAAAGTGCAATGTGAGATTGATAAATCACCAAAGAGTCCAAATCTGGCAATTGGTTTTGGAAAACCAATTTTTAAACAAAAAGCGCCAAACATAGACTGTTTTGCCAGATTTCAAAGTCGCCAATTAAATATTTTGTTTTTGGGAAATTTAGGAAACCCTGACTCGTGCCTAAGGCCACGTGTTCGTCATAACCAAAGTTACCTCGACTCGGGAAAACACCCTCACTCGCCCGATCAAAGATCGGCCTTTACTAACATGATATGTTGTTTTTGAAAACACATGTGTTCTTATTCCAGTTTATTAATCTAGAATTACTATGTGATGCGCACAACATACAAGTATAGACCAAATCACTCAATTTGGAACAAAGCATCTCATGTTTATTTTTCGAAAATGGTTTGAAGTTGTTACCCTCAACGAGACTAAAGTGCGGATTTGCCACCCTCAAGTGGGCTTAAAACATGATTTGCCACAAACTAGTGGGCCTGAAACGCACATTTTGATGAATTGTTCCAATTCAAGCAATGAAGCCTTCATCCATAGGCATTCATGCAGTTAATCACTTAAGCACATAGTCTCATAGCAAGCATGCTGTCATGGCAGTCACTTACACGCATGCAAGGATGCTAAAGCATAAACACTCACAGTGTTCTCCGAGCCAAAACAGAAGCTGGTTAGTAATCAATGCATGATCCTAGTTATGTTAAGTGCCTAATGTAACACATGCAAAATGCAAATAAATGGGCTCGACTATCTAAGATGGCATATGAATGCGACATTTGATATATGTATTCAAAGAAGTGTATTGAAATACAATGCGATTTGAATGATGCGCCGAGCCAGGTGCATGCAAGACAAATGAAAGATGCAAACATGCAAAGCATAAGGTATGCTAATTGAAATATGCCCTAAACTAACCACCAAAAATGGATAAGTAAAAGGGAGAAAGATGTGGGGTTGGAAAACATTCACACACACACACACGCACGCTTATTACAACATTTGCCCTCTCGACGGAGGGTCCGAATAAAATGAAAGCTAACTAGCTACGCTAATTATGCTAACTATTACAAACCAACTAATTAACTAACTATTCTAGCTAATTAATTATTACAAACCAAATTGAATAACTAGCTAATCTAAGCTAATTACAATATTACAAAGCACTAAGCTAAATTAATTACAGCATAGGTAATTAACTACAACTAGCTAACAGAAGCGATAAATGGCCTCTTGGGCGAGGGAGATATGCATGCTTGGTTGCGTTTTCTCGAAAATCCACCACCTTGCCTCAAGATGCCTCTGTTTGCACTCTTTTGAATCTTTGAAAATTACACTGATTTCCATATTGCTTCTTTCTGATCTCAAGAACACCTCGAGGGTTGAAATTTCTCCTGTTGCTGCAATAGAGCACAGACAGAGGCAAGACAGTGTATTTGCAAGGAAATGTATGCACTTCCACACTCCTTATCATACCTCAAGCTCAAAGGAGTATGGTACTTGACTCTCGAGCCAACAACCAAGCATTTTCAATGCATGGTGGCAAAAGGATCTAGCTTGCACAAAACTCAATGAATGCACACATAAGACTCGAAAGGCCTCCCATCCTATCATGCACAATCAAGGGGGACGGTGACCAAGAAATGAGGCACGTTTCATCACTTCAAGTATGAAATGTCTCTCATTTCTCGTGTTTGGATTAACGTCTGATCCAAACACAAGGCAATGCAACACACATGAAAACAACATGCTTATCTATCAATGTTAGAGTGGCATGCACAAGGCTTTATCATGTAAGCAATGCATGTATGGCATGTTTAGAAGCTAAGGCATTAAAGCAAGTGAGGTACTCAACACTAGGACTATGCAATACTATGGACAAACAACCAAACTAGCCCAAAACAGAGCTATGTCATGGCAAATCAGTGGCAAAAACATGCTCAAACTAAGGCTCAAAGGAGTAGAAAATCATGCTCTTTTGGTAGCTCACAAATAAGGCACAAAGGCACAACTCTCAAAAGCTCTCAAGGACTGAAAGAAGTGGGAACATGACACATGTACATGCTCTAAAATTACATGCTAAATGCTGCCAAAACATGCAACCATCACAAATATAGCATGCTAAGGTGCACAAAACTCAAGACTAGCTAAGGCACTTGCACCATAGCTATACAAAGCTAAGCATGCATGACCAAAACCACTCAAATTAGACCTAAAGCATGTTAAATCAAAGCCAAAAATGTTCTAGAGTAAAGCATACACATGCTACATCAATAGGCTAAAACACCCAAACATGCTAGGCTAGTAAACCAAAATTGCACTGCAAGTGCAAGGGGCATGCAAGAGGTAACCAAACCAACCCAAATCAAAGCTATGATATGGCAAATAATGGCTAAAAACATGCTGAAATGGAGCCAATTCAAAGCATAAAGACATGCTACTTTGCAAGGCTACAAGTAGGATTACACTATAAGTATAAGAAGCATGCAAGAGGTGACCAAGACAGCCCAAAACAGAGTTATGGTAGGTCTGAAAAGTCACAAAAATGAGCCCAAACAAAGCCACTAAGAAGTAAAAACACATGCTTTTTTTGATGGGCCATCAACACATACAAACAAGAGAAGAGTAGGGGGGACCACCTCCACCCATTTGGGACCTCAAAACCACTTTTCCACCACTGAAATTCTTCTGAGTTTCAGTGGTGAGAAGGCCAAAAAGAGATGGTCCCAAAAGCTTTAAAAGATGGCACAAAGCAAGGCAAAACAAGCCACCAAAGGGGGGAAACCACCCCTAACTCAAACAAAGCCTCAAACAACCTTTTTAAACACTTTAAAAAAAAGGTTTTTGTAGTTGAAAACAAAGCCTAGAATAGCATGCAAAGGTGGCCAAACTTGTGTGCAAAAATAAGCTTAAAAGAGGAAATTACTCACCCTTGAAGCACAACTACAAAACCAGCAACTTCTGAGGCAAAATCATCCCTTAAGAGCTCAAATAAAACTTCAAAGCACCTTAGGCTCAAGCTAGAGGTGTTTGATCAAGAGTCCCTTTGCAAATACACCAAGAATTCCCACTTTCAAGCACAAAAAAATATATATAGAGAGAGTTCTAGAGAGAGAGAGTGAATTTTTTTTAGAGAGAGAGGCTTCCAAACTTCCAAAAACTCCTTTCAAAATGAAAGAAAGCTTCCATATATAGCAATTCAAGAGCTTTGGGTCGGAAATATCTAAGTTTGGAAATATCTGGAGCAATGCACAACAGCTGGAGCAAAATATTTGCAAAATCTGGGATTTCTGGGCATAAGTGGTCGACCGACCACCTCTGGTGGTTGATCAGCTACTTTTTTTGGTCGACAAGAATGCCTTCTGGTCGACAAAGGCCATTTGTGGTTGACACACTCCCTTAGTGGTTGGCAGGAAAAACTAGTCCTAGTCTCCGACTTCAACCAGGCATAATTCCTTCATCTGGACTCCTTTTCAGGTCATTCTTGTGTCTAAATTGAAGCCCCGGAAGTAAACTTTCCAATGGTAGCATCCTTACATCAAAATTCTAGGTGTGCTAAGAGATATCCCTCATTTAGTGAAGACTGCTTAGTTTCATTCCAACCGAATTGATGCCCAACTTCCAACAACCATATCTCCCCCATACGGACTCGGCTTTAGGAGATTCTTGAGTGAAAAATAAATCCCCAGAAGTCTTCTTTCCGACAGTGGTGGCCTCATAGCTGAAATATAAAGTGTACAAATGGATAGGCCCGATTTAGCGAGGGTCGCTCGACTCTCTCTTAACGGTTCATGCCCATCTTCTTCCCCAACTTGGTTTCTTCCCTCTTCTCCTCTTTTCTTCAACTCCAAACCCCTAAACAAGGTGTTTTGAAAGATTTTTCAAAGATTTCATCTCTCTTTCATTCATTTCCACTTTGTCCTCGCTCAGTTTATCGAAAAGCGCAACATTTAACGAAATGTGAGCGTTGGAACATCGTAGGAACTTTATTTCGAAAACATTTTGAAAGAGAGGGCCTTAAGGTCTAAAAACCATTCAAAATAGTTTTGGTCCAAAAAAGGGGTGTGAGGTTTGGATTTGACGCTCTCCTTGCCAAAGAAATCGACCCTTTGCATAGCGTAGCCTGCATCACTAAGTAAGCAATTAGTAGTGCCCAAGTCTTAAGGACCGTCAAAAATGGGGAGTCTGCACCACCCACTTCGTGAAATAATCAATTGCTACCAGAATGTACTCATGTCCATTTGATCCTTACGGTGTAACTGCCCCAATGATGTCAATTCCTCAGACTGAGAAAGGCTATGGTGAAGTCATGTTGTACAGCTTTGACGGTGGGATATTCATGTGATTTGCATGAATTTCGCATTTGTGGCATCGTCGAACAAAACCAATACAATCCTCCTCCATGGTAGACCAGTAGTAACCTTTCTTGAGAATCTTCCGGGCAGGCATTACTCCGCTCATGTGCACTCCACACTCTCCCTCATGGATGGCCTCCACTAGGCGCTTCGACTCTTTTGCGTTAACACACAGCTTGTTCATTCCCAGATGACCCCTCTTATACAACTTATCCCCATAGATGATAAATTGAACGGTCATCCGCCGTATTGCCCTCTTATCTTTGGCATTTTCCCCTAGTGGATAAACCTCATTTTCTAAGAAGTTCCAGATGTCATAATACCAAGGGTTTTGATCTTGCACTTCATCTATTGCGGTGATCAACTCGTAGGCTGGTGTATATATCTGTTCAATGATGATCGGACACATCCGGACTCCCAACGGGATGTCTATCATAGAAGATAGAGTTGATAAAGTATCAGTGAACTTGTTGTTCTCTCTTAGTAGATATGTATAGGTCAGCTTCTTAAACCTAGGAATCAGAACATCCAAGGTTTGGTGGTAGATCTTCATCTTTTCTTCTTTGACTTTCCAGTCTCCTTTTGCTTGAGACACAACCAGGTTCGAGTCCCCAATGACGTCTAACCTTTTTGCCTCTCATTCTAGGGCGGCTTCCAAACCAGTGATACACACTTTGTATTCTGATTCGTTGTTGGATACTTTGACCTGGAGTTTGAAAGCCAAGGGTATATGGGAATTGTCGGGTGCTATCAGCAACACCCCTATCCCATAATTGTACTGGTTAGACGTTTCGTCAAAGTACATAGTCCAGATTTCTTCCTCGACTTGTAAAATAGCTTCATCTGGGAACAGGTATTCTACCTCTTCATCTCCTTCCATTAGGTGATATGCCAGGAACTCTGCAACCACTCTCCCCTTGACAGACTTGTGAGTTACATACTTCAAATCAAATTTGGAAAGGAGAAGCAACAAATGGGCTAGCCTACCCGCAAGTGCTAGTTTCTCAAAGAGATATTTGATGGGATCTAATCTCAAAACCAGAATTACGGAGGGAGATAATTGGTAGTGCCACAACTTCCTGGTAGCCAATACCAAGGCTAAGCAAGCCTTCTCTAGCGGGGTGTAACGGGTCTCATAGTCTAGCATTTTCTTGCTCAGGTAATAGATGGCTTTCTCTACCCTATCCTCAGATTCCTGAGCAAGCATGCATCCCATTGTTGTGTCTGTTACTGATAGATACAGAATCAAAGGCTTCCTCGGCTTTGGCGGCGATAACACTGGTGGATTCTGAAGGTATTGCTTGATCTGCTTAAAAGCAAACTGACATCGGTTATCCAATTGGAATTTTTTTCCTTTCTTCAGGAGACCAAACAGTGCTTCACAAGTCAAGGTTAATTTTGAAATAAATCGCCTTATGAATTGCACTTTACCTAGAAAGCCTCACACTTCCTTTTCAATCCTTGGTGGTGGCATTTCTAGGATGGCCTTGATTTTGGAAGGATCTACCTTGATGCCCCTCTATGTGATCAAGAAACCCAGCATTTTTCTTGCCGTTACGCCAAAAGTGCACTTCTGTGGATTTAGCCTCAACCGATATTCTCTGATCCTTTGAAAGAATTTCTTCAAGGCGGTATTGTGGCCCTCTCTTTCCTTGGACTTGACAATCATGTTGTCCACATACACCTCGACCTCTTTGTGGATCATATCATGTAAATTGTGGTTGCAACCCGTTGATAAGTAGCCCTAGCATTCTTTCACCCAAACGACATCACCCTATAGCAGTAGGTTCCCCACGGCATGGTGAAGGCAGTTCTCTCTCTATCCTCGGGTGCCATCAGAATCTGGTTATACTCGGAAAATCCATCCATAAAAGAGAGCAATGCATGGCCTGCAGTAAAGTTCACTAATTCGTCGATGTGTGGTAGAGGAAAGTCGTCCTTTGGACTAGCTTTGTTCAGATCTCTGAAATCCACACACACCTGAATCCTGCCATCTTTCTTCGGCACCGAAACAATGTTGGCCAACCAAGTCAGATACTCAGATACTAGCAAGAACCCTGCATCTATCTGCTTGGTGAACACTTCCTTAATCTTCAAAGCCCAACCCGGGCGTATTTTCTGCAGTTTCTATTTTATGGGTCGGGCCTTGGGGTCAAGAGGGATCTGATGCTGTATAATCTCAAGATCAATTCCAGGCATGTCTTCGTAGGACCACGCAAAAACATCTTTGAAATATTTTAATAAAGCGACTAAGCACTCGCGCTCCTCCGAAGACAACGTGGACCCAATCTGGATCAGACGTGGATCCTTCTCAGTACCCACATTAATTGGAATGATTTCATCAACAAGGGGTTTTACAAACATCTCCTTCTCTCGATCAATCAAATGCTTCAAAACCAGAGGAATTCCTTTCTTGTCGTTTTCATAAAAATTGAAAGTCATGATCAATGCAATATACAAGTGGCACAGAGAAGTACTCAGAAACTGCAGTGGTATTCACATTCAAGAGATCCAACTCATCCAATTCCTCGGTTACAACTGACTCAAAAGAAAAGAAAAAAGATGACCTGGACAAAACCTCGGCATCCGGGTTATCAATCCCAGGAATGCCAAACTCTGACTCAGAGGAACTAGAATCTGATTCCGACTCCAAAAACTCTGTCGAATCAGATTCTGGTTCACTACCTGACTCAGAACTGGTGGATAGAAAGCCCTCCTCCAGTTGCCAAATAAGGGATAGTGCGTCAGACGCATCCAAGATACCACCGGAAGGGTCCATACCTAATTGGTCTCTGATCATGGAAACGGTTAGGTCACCCCTCAAGCTCTCCGGGTTGATCTGAGGATCTGAAAGGAAACATGCCAGTGCTACCCCTACCTCAAGTTCATTGATGTTAGAATCACTTCCTGTGCTCCATTCAGCCTCAATAGTTTGTTCAATCTGTTCAGTCTGTTCCTCTGCGTCACTCTCTTGCAGCTGCAATTCAAAGAAAATCTCAAAGCCGAGAACCTGCTGCTTCTCAGAGTTGAAACAAGGTTTGGAAAAACCACAGAATGGAAAGTTTTCCCCCTCCCGAACAAAATAGCCATTCAGGGTTCCCCGAATTGGTCGGTGCACAAGCTCGTAGTGCTTCCTGCTTTGCTTTGCTCTGGCTCTTCTGGCCATTTCTTTCCCTTTCCTCGCCCAGTCTTCTTTGGTGGGCGTATAGTCCAAGCCAAAGGCATGAGGGTTATGTGGCACTTCGGCCAGTGCAGTAATGCTCTTTCAGCTGCTCTTTCCTAATCCTATCCCGGGTATATGTTGTAGCTTGTTCATGAGATACACTGATTGAGCGTTGACATATAAGCCCTCATAAATAGCCGAGATATTTTTCACCACCTGGACCTTAGCCAAGGTAGAACTAGACAAGAAAACATCCTCGTCGCCATGTACAATCTCCAGCACGGGTGTAGTAACCTTTGATGGATGATGTATAGATGAATTCCCGAACACAATGGCTACCCCCTTTCCAAGAGGGTATTTCAACATTTGATACAAGGTGGAACAAACAGCTTTTACTTGTTACAGCCAGGGTCGCCCAAGTACCAAGTTGCAAGTAGCTGGAACATCCAAGACATGAAACTCAATATCTTGTTGAGCCGGACCAACTTGTACTATGACTTGTACTGTTCCCATCACTTATTTGCTTGTGTTGTCGTAAGCCCGGATCACTTGGGCCGTTGGTACAAAATCCGTTGGCTTCAAGCCAATAGCATAGGCTGTGTGAGATGGACAAACATTGATTGCTGACCCAATGTCAACTAATACAATTGGCACCCACTTCTCTCTACACTGAACTGAGATGTATAGGGCTTGTTCTGTGTAGAGCCTTCTGGTGGCAATTCCTTATCTGGAAAGGTCAAAGTTGGTGCAGTGCCCCCTGGGAAGACTAATCCCACCAGTTCTTCTTAAGTGCTCTCTATGGACAACTTGGCTTTATCCATTGCTGACAACACAGCCTGCTTGTGCATGCGTGAAGCCATAAGCAACCCCCAGATAGATATGTCTGCTTGAATCTTCTTCAACTGTTTTAGCACAGCCTCTTGCACTAATAGTTCTTCCCTCTATTTTTCAACCTCCTTGTCCTTTCTGGATGCTTTGGGTTGGTCTAAGTGTGGGGGCTTGAAGTACCGCCCGCTTCTAGTCATATGATCCACCTCCTCAAAGTACCAAGTGTCGTCTGGTAGGTCTTGGCCCCAATGTTCATCAGTGTGGGCAGGATGAAGGTCATCATCTTCCCACCATACTCCTCTGGCAACCGACAGGCAATTGTCAGGTTCCGTTGTAATTACTTTTGTATCACAGTCATCCCTTGCAGGGTGTTTGTTTTTTTCTAGCTTTCTGACTATTCTCATCCCTTTCCTGTTCAAACTGCTTCAGTAAGGCTTCTTGTTCCGTATCAGCAGTACTAACAATGCCTGATTCCTGAGCTAAATTCTTAATACCGGTGCTCTCCAGCAATTTCCCTTTCTCCTCGGCCCTTTCGGCCTTCGCAGCAGTTCCTGCTTCTGACTCTTCCAGTTTTGGTTGAAGTCCCTTACCTATATCAGGTTCGTCATTGAGCCACCTAGAGTTGTTTGTCGACCTGTTTAGATCGAATCAGTCAATGTGCACATCTCCCGAATCTTGCTAATCGAAGAACTGCAGATTGTTGATGTCTTCCTCCAAGTTGGCTAGGTTATCTAATCCCTGGCTTGGGCCATCCTCCCGAACCACACTAACCTCTATTTCTGTTAGCAACTGTACCTCTAGTTTGGCCTGATTGGTCAGCATAATATAACGGCATGGGTTCTATTCCTCACCAGATAAATCCTCAAAGCCCTCAGGCAATGGACTGGTATTCTCTACCGAAGCTGATCTCCCTCCATCTTCCACTGTCACCACTACGGGTTCAGTTTGGATTGTTGACATGTTCATCATGCACAAGTCTATGCTCTCAGGGATGAACAACGCCAGCTTAGGTAGGTTGGAGGTGGTGATGTATATGCTGGGGTCGTAAGGGAAGGCTAGTGTATGGATGAGGTTTATTTGCTGGGGTGGAAGGGGTTGGTTATGGGGTGGGAGATGATTTGTAGTAACGTGGGGCTTTTCGAGAGGTGCTATCACCTTATTGTCAATGAGATCTTGAATCTCATGACGCAGTCTAAAGCATTGATCAGTATCATGACCATGCTATTGGTCGAAAGCACAATATTTGGCTGGGTTGTGTTTTGGAGGGAGAAAATCGGGTAGTAGGCGTTGTTCGAATGGCTTCAAATACCCTTTTCTGATCAGGACCCGCAGGGCTATAGATAAGGACATATAGAGCGGTGTAAAAACCCTCTGGCCTCGGGCCTGATGGTTGGAGGTTTAAGAGGTTGTATTGGATGTGCTAGCAAAAGGATTGGCGGTCTTAGGTGTGGTAGTGACAGTATTCACGTCTGAAGGCCTTGCAGTTGCACTACCGCTAGTAGTCGCATTGGAACGGCATGTGAAAGCCCTCTTGGGCTGCTCCTTCTCACTGTCTATTAGCCCCAGCTTCATTGCATCCTCAATTTGCACCCCTTTTTCGTGGAATTCAGCAAAAGTAGACAAAGGCAAGACTATCATCTTCTGTAATAATCTTCCTTGCGAGTTATAGACCACCATTCTGATTTGGTCCTTTTCAAACGTCTGGATAGTCGTCATAGAGGCCTTGGCCCTCCACCGGGTCACAAAATCCGAGAAGCCCTCCTTCGGCTCCTGGCGAGTTGCTTCGAGATCATGAGTAGTGACCTCGATCTGAGTATTGTAGGAGTACTACGCTATGAAGGCCTCGACCATTTCCTCCCAGTTTCTCTTCACAAAGTCTTCAAGTTTAGCATACCAGATGGTCGTTATACCCGATAGGGTCCAGCCGAAGAGCGACAACTTATGTAGTCTAGTGAGTCCCATGGGTCGTAGGATGTCAGAGAATAGCCGTAAATGAACCATAGGATCCCCGAAAACGTCAAACCGGTCTATATGCGGCATCTTGAATCTGTCTGGCAGAGTCACTACCGAGTCAGTATAGTCATCCTCGATATCAGGGATTGAATTCACACCCTGAGCTCTTTTGAAAAGCTTTTCCAGCTTGGTCACTTTCAGCGCAGTAGGGTTGACCTCGAATTCAAACGGCGCCTCTGTCGAGTAAACCGGTGCCTTGGTGGTCTGAGGTGGGATAGGATCCGCCTGAATGCCCGCATTTTCTTGGACATTGATTGTGACCCTGGGTACCGAAATTCCTGCTGGGGGTGCATGGGATGCTGAGGCTACTGCAGGTTGTGGTTGTTGTTGTTAAAGCCTTTCTATTACCTCTGCTTGACAGGCTACAACCTCGGCTTAGCGGGCTATGGTCTTAGCTTGCCGGGCAACATCTAGCTATATGTTCTCAATAGTCTGCTGAAGTTGGCGAAGCATGTCTTCCATGTTGACTGGAGGACTTTGAACTACCAAAACTGGCGAATACTCTCTAGCTGGAGTAGAAGTAGATGATTAGACGTGACTGGGCACATGCGAGGTAAATGGTGACTGTTGAATTGGTGAATTCTGCCGAATCCTCCTCCGTCTAATAACCTGCAGGAGTGAAACAAACACTGGTTGTCCCCTGACTAGATCCCCAGATCTGTAAATCCTTCTAACTCGAGTCCAGAGTGCTTGGGGGGTAACAGAATTGTCTGAAGCAATAGTGAAAGGCTACCTTGCAAAAAGAAAATAAAGCAAAAAGAAACAAAAATAAAAAACCGCATAGCACCTCAACTCAGACACAAACAACACGCAGTTGCAATCATAAGCTGGAGAACTGTACTCAACACTGATTTCTGCCCCAAAACTGATACCCAGACTTGCAACTGATACATATATTCCTGCAGAGTTTCACTCCAAAAGCACATATCAAGCAAGAAAGAGCCAAAACACCCCTATGATGGGGTAAGGTTACCCTGTCCTAATTTCTTCAGGAGCTAGGGTTTCACTACGCAAAATAAGTAGTTTCAAACAATTCTTGCATTCGGGGCGAGCAACCTGTTTTAGTTTGGAACAGTCTCTATGGCTTTCAATATGCAACTAAGCTTATTTGTCAGAAAGGGTACCTCAGCAAGACTACCTAATATACCTCTCACACCTAACATCGAGAAGTGAAAGGAGGATCGAATGGTATAGTAGTAGTCTAGATCCAAGGGTTGTGTTACCATCGTGGCAGAGCCAGCAACCGATCAGCCTTTTGGGAAGCTTTTCCAAGTAAGCCTCCGGCAAACCTCTTAAGAATGGCAGATGGAAAACACTGTGACTTAGGCACATCGATGCAAATGCAAATGCAAAGAAAAGCATAGGTGTAAATAAAACAACATATCATGAGTTCGAGTCAAGTTCTCTAAGTCCCCAACAGAGTCACCAAAAACTTTGGACTCGCCTTTTTCTCGCGCCCTGCCTTTCGAAACGGTTTGAAAAGAAAGGCCTCATAGTTCGGACTCCCACGGTTCTGAATCTAGTCTCACAAGTGCAATGTGAAACTCATAAACACCAAAGAGTCAGCAAATCGTTTTGGAAAATTGATTTTGAATAAAAAAGTGCCAAAATTGGACTACTTTGTTAGATACAAAGTCGTCACCTAAATATTTTATTTTGAGAAAATTTAGGAAATCCTGACTCGTGTCGAAGGCCACGTGTCCGTCATCACCAAAGTTACCTCGGCTCAGGAACTTGGGTATGAGGGGGGAAGGTCATGGATTGAGCACCCCTGCGCGCCCGATCAAAGATCGGCCTCTACTAATCATGATATGAGTTTTTATAAACATTATGTGTTCTTATTCCGATTATTTAAACTAGCTTTACTATGTGATGCGCACAAAGCAAGTTATAGACTAGTTTCCAAGACTTGGAACAATTCAACTCATGTTTGTTTGCAAAAAATGGTTTGAATTTGCCACCTTAAGTGGGCTTAAAGATGCGGATTTGCCACCGAACATAGTGGGCTTAAAATGCACATTTGTTGAATTGTTCCAATTCAAACAACAAGCCTTCATCCATAGGCAT
This sequence comes from Camellia lanceoleosa, assembly GCA_025200525.1. Lineage (NCBI taxonomy): Eukaryota > Viridiplantae > Streptophyta > Magnoliopsida > Ericales > Theaceae > Camellia > Camellia lanceoleosa. The sequence goes on along the minus strand of CM045761.1, from coordinate 73,640,913 downwards.
TCATGCAACTTAACATTTAAGCACATAGCCTCATGGCAAGCATGCTAATCATGGCAACATTCACACTTATGTGAGTATGGTAAAGCATAAAAACTTACCTAGTACTCCAAGCCAAAACAGAAACTAGTTAGAAAGATGCATGATCCTAACTATGTTAAGTGTCTAATGCAACACATGCAATAATGCAATTAATAGGCTCGGCTACTAATATGGCATATGATTCATTTTGAACAACATGTGATTCAAACACGTATTCAAAGAAGTATTGAAATGGCAATGCAGTTTGAATGATGCACCAAGTCTCGGTGCATGCAAAACAAGATGAATGGATGCAGGCACGCGATGTACTAATCAAAACATGACCCTAATCTAACCATCAAAAGTGATTAAGTAAAAGGGAGAAAGACGTGGGGTTGGAAGATATACACACGCACACACACTTATTACAACATTATGCCCTCGCGAAGGAAGGTCCGAATGAATAAGCTAACTAACTATCTACGCTAATTAAGGTAACTATTACAACACTTGAAATGAATTAACTGAGCTATTCTAAGTTAATTAAATATTACAAATCAAATAATTTAGCTAAACACTTAAATAACTAATTACAAAGAAATTAAGCTAATTAATTACAACATGAAGTAATTAACTAACTACTCTACTTAAATAGTTACAACATGTATTTCATGTATTGCTAATTAATCTAATTAGCTAATGTCGGGAAGCGAGGGAGGCCCATGCATGCTCGATTTCCACCCGAACACTGACAATGCCGCCAACTTCCAGAACACCTCTGCTCCACCTTATCAACACACTGTGCAAATTTTATTGATGGCTGGTTGGCTACTGTTGGTGGCCCTTAGCTACTGCTGGTGGCCGATCGGCTATTATTGACCTGAACTTCCTCTTGCTGCAACAGAGAGCAAACAGAGGCAAAGAAGTGTATTCTCAAGGGTTGTTTGCATTGTTTACCCTCCTTATCATCACACTAGCTCAAATGAGAGAAACTCCTTGCCCTCAAACCATCAATCAAGCAATTTTCATGCGTGATGGCTAAAGGACCAAGTTTGTACAAGTTCAATTAATGCAAAACAAGACTCAAATGTCCATCACCCAATCATGCATGATCAAGGGCAATGGAGACCAGGGAAAGTGACACATTTCATCACTTTTGAGTATGAAATGTCCCATTTTCCTTGTGTTCGAATTAACGTCCGATTCGAACACATGAAATGCAACACGAAAGATGCTTTTCTTGCCTCTTTTACTTATCCAATTTTTGTTTACTCATTTTAATTACCAAACCATTCCTTAATCTAATTGTCCATTGGTGATTGTCCTCTAATGGAAAGAGCGCTTAAACCAAAGGTTGTTTTGGGCATGAAAGAGGTATTACACTGTTGGTAAACCCCCTAAGGGATTAAACCATTAGGTGTAGCACCTCCATTTCACACTTAGGCAAACAAGGGGTTTAAAACCATTTTCAAAGCAAACAAAAGAGTGAAGAATTGAGGGAGATTGTAGAGATTAAAGTGCTGAAATTAAGTCCAAAAGAACACTAAAATATGCTATCAACTCAAAACAATGGTGTTTAAAGCCCTAAAACACCAAGCTAGTGAATGAAATTAGACTACAACCATGCCATACAAGGCTCAAATGAATTAACCAGTCAAAAATAGAGGCAAAATAGCCCTAAATATAGTCTAAAACATGCTAGACTTAAGCCACAAAAAGCTAAAACAATAAGCTAATACATGAGGCTAACTAGGCATGCAAGCAAGATACAAAGAGGGGAGGCTAACCCCTCCAATTTTGGCCTTCAAAATGAGGTTGTTACCACTGAAAATCCTCTAAAATTCAGTGGTTAAAAGGCCCTAAAAAGTTGGTTTGAAAGTGATGAATAATGGCACAAAAGCTTAACAAGCAAAAGAGCATGGAGGGTGGACCACCCCCTAACCCAAAATAGCCTCAAAATAACACTTGTAAATCATAAAAATAGAGTTTTTGATAGTTCAAAATCAACCCCAAAACAGTTGAAATAGATGGCAAAACAAACATACAAAACAAGCTTAAACAAGGTAAGTGCTATACCTTTGAAGCAAAGCACAAATTAGGCACAAATTCAAGCTCAAACCTCCTTCTAGAGCCCAAAGAAGGTCCCAAGTAATCTCAGCTCAAAGATGAGAGTATTTGGTTGATGGTTGGTATGCAAAAGTATAGAGAAATTAGGCAAACAAGCACAAAATATCAAGAGAGAGAGAAAGCTAGAGAGAGAGATATTTTTTTTGGTCTAAAATTGCTCACCCTCAAAAATGGGAGAGGAACCCCCCTATATATAGAAAAACAAGTCTTGAGCTTAGGAACATCCTACCATACACGTGTATGGAGATGCAGCTCAGTGAGCAACAGTTGGCACAACCATCAATAAATATCTAGAAAAAGAGACTGATGGCCGTCAGCCACCACTGATAGCTGACCGACCACCACTAGTAGCCGACAAGAACAAGCGAAGGCCAACAGCCCAAAGGGCTGGCTGATAGGGCACCCACTCTTCTAGACTTGAAACAACAAGCTTTTGGTCCAAAACAGTACAGAAAATAGATAAGGTTTCAAGGCTTAAATGCAAGGTACTCCACCGAGGACTTCGAGCACTCAAAACAAACACAAATAAGCACAATCATCGAGTGCACAAGCAATGACGTCCGAGTCTTGAAGACGGTCAAAAATGGGGTGTCTACACTTCTTTCTAGATCCGCACTTTCTACGCGTTTTCCAACGCCCCACGCAAAGTTGATTCGTTAAACCCTCTTTGTTTCCTCTGTTTTGAACCAATTGAAATTTGATTTCGGTGCTTTTCTTGGAGTTTCACCACTTGAGGCTTGTTCCCTCGAGTTTCTCTCGGGTTTTCTGCCTTTTCCCAGGCTTTGACTTTTCCTCACATTTTCTCTCTTCTAGGGTAAAAGTGTTCCAAGTTTACCCTGCTTTTGGCATTTTCTTCACTTTTTCACCTACTTTGCACCCATTTTCAGATGGCGGATGATTCACCACACAACAAGGCTCTTCCAGAGATTCCTCCTGTATTTCTACCTATTCTTGAGCTAGTAGAGCCAGCAGCTGACCTTGAGGTCGACCTTGAGGCAGAGTTCGAGCTTGAGGCCGAGCCAGAGCTATTACCACTGAGGGTACGGCCTTTCGATCCAGAGAGATACCATCCCCAGACATATATATTGCCTGCCGGAGGCATCAGACACTTCACTAAGTTTGCTCGCAGTACACCGGAGGACCTCCTGCTAAGGGAGCCGGCTTCTCACCTGTCAGCCATTGCCGTTGAAGTATGAACTTTATTTTAATGCATTTCTATCCTTCTTTACTTGCATTTCTTGTACTGCCTTTTATTCGACTATACTATCATCACTGCTTTATCTATTGCATCTGTTCTCTACCACAGGGTGAGTCTCGTGCCTTCAGAGGGTACGGTGCTACGACCGCCCGAAACTAGTACAATGAGCTCCTCGCTGGAGTTCGCGACATCATAGATGAGGCTGGCTATGGCCTTTTCTGCTCTAGCCTGACGCGAGTCATCACGAGCCATCCTCTCTTGGGAGCACTCGTGGAGAGGTAGTGGGACACCACCAACTCCTTCCGCTTTTCTACTACAGGGGAGATGATGATGACTCCCTATGACTTCGTCATGATCACCAGCTTAGACGCAGGGGGTGATCCAATCCCTCTCGATACAGACATAGAGAAGTGGGAGGGGGCCTGGTTCGAGTTGATAGGAGCACATCCATCCATATATTGGACAGGTATGGTCAGATACACCTAGTTTGCCGAGTGGTTCAGAGGGACCGAGCCCCAGACGATAGAGGAGATAGAGCAGTACGCCAGGGGCTTTCTGATGTTCTTCTTCAGTATCACCTTGTTTTCGAACAGGTGGAACGCCGTAGGCCTGTATTTACTGAGCGCCCTAGTGACCCTTCATACGGTTCATTTTTATGACTGGGACGGAGTTGGCCTCAACACTTATATGGCTACATAAGCTCGACCTCCCGTCTGAGAGGGGACTTGATCGGAGGCTACTGGCGAGCCTGGGAGGTACGCTATAGACACCCCATTTTGACCGGCCCTAAGACTTGGGCGCTTTCTTTTGATTACCCGATAATGGCAAGTAGAATGCGTTCTCATAGAATCCTTAGTAAAAGAGATGGAATTTGAACTTTAATCCTAACCTTCACCATTATAGCCAAATTGTTTTAAAATACTAAATATTTCATTAGTTTAGTATTTTTGTAATTTTGCATAATTTTATTCATATTTTTGGTGTTTTCATATCAATTGGTATAAATTATATATTTTATATATATAAAATAAAATAATAAAAAGTTATATTATTATATTATATGTTTAGTATTTTGGTATAAATTATATATTTTAGATATTTTATATATTATAAAGGAAAATAATAAAAAAAATCTTTTCATGTCAATCAGCCTTCGGCTGCCGACATCCAAATCAAACATAAGGTATATATATATATTATATTATATGCATATAACCATATATTATATAATAATTATATAATTATATTATTATAATTTGCTCATATAAGTACAAAGAGGAAGACGCTCAGAAAGAAAAAAAAATGAAAAGAAAGGGGGGGCGGATCAGAGAGAGAGAGAGAGAGAAATGAAGTGGTGCGAGAGAGTTTGACAAAAAAGAATCAGAAAGAAAGAAAATTAGTTTTTTTTTTGAGAGAGAGAGAGAGAGAGAGGGAAAATAAAATATTTTCTTTGATATTTTTATTTCCATTTCATCAATACACCATTAAAAAACCAACCACTAAAGCTGTAATTCTAAATTTTGGACTGAGAATTGAGAACACATTCCACAGACTTGAGAGTAATCAAAAGAAAGTTTGTGACTCGGAAAATTCATCATTTCCCCAGAAGGTTATATAATTTTAAAATGTTATATAATTTGTTTAAATACTTCATTTACTTCTTTTCATAATTGTTTTTTTTTTTTTATCGCTTTAATGGGAAGGCAGCACCACCCACATATCTGCTGTAATTTAAATATTGTATATGAACTATTGTAATTTATTACTTTAAATAATTTACCACACCAGATGAATAGTAACGTCCGGTGGTGAATAGTACCTCCGGCGGTGAATAGTAACCCCGACGATGAATAGTACCTCTGGTCGTGAATAGTACCTCCGGGGGTGAATAGTAAAAGTGGCAGGTTTCTCTCAAATTCTTTTGCGGCTATTTTTAAACATCTAAACTATGTGATTTGAAGTTGTAAAAGTGGAGGGGTTAGCCACCCTTCCTTCCACTTGTTTACTAACTTGATTCTATTTAATTTTGCTCGCTTTCTGTAACTTAATTTCAGTATTATTGTATGCTATTTGGGGGGCTGTTTAATTTATTTCAACGATTTATGTTTTGAATATCAAGTTTGTTTGTACTAACCAATTAATTTACTTTGCATAATCATCTCTGCAACCTCCCTCCATTCTTTGCATATTTCAATTAAAAAGTTGTGAAAAATTAAGATTGTGGTTCAAGTATAAGAAATGAACTCTTCCATGCTTAATGGTTTAATTTCTTCGGAGATTCATTACCAAAGGTATAAAACGCTCTATGCTTAATGGTTTAATCTCTTTGGAGATTCACTACCAAAGGCATAAAACATTTTATGCTTAAGAGGTTCATTACCAAGGTATAAAACATTCTGTGCTTAATGGTTTAATCTCTTTGGAGATTCACTACCAAAGGCATAAAACGTTTCATGCTCAGGAGGTTCATTACCAAAAGTATACAACGCTCTATGTTTACTGATTTAATCTCTTAGGAGATTTACTACCAAAGGCATAAAACGTTCTATACTTAACGGTTTAAATTCTTTGGAGGTTCACTACCCCAAATGTATACATGTTCTTATACTAAAGCACAATCTTTTATTTTTCATTTCTCTTTATTCATCGGTGTGTTTACTTTTAAGGAACTAATTGACCATTGGAAATCACCAAGGAAAGTGTCATTATCACTTATTATCAAGTTTGGATTTCCAGTCATTATCACTCAAGTTTCGGTTTTTCTAAGTCATTATCACTCTTTTGAGTTTGATTAGTCCTTGTTGCACATCTTGAGTTTGACTTGGAATCCCTTATCGCTTGTAAATAAGTTTGACTCTTCCTTTGTAATTTCCCCCGAAGATAATAAGATTTGTTTCTCGGGTTAAGTTGACGCTTATTTCTCTTTACTGCGTTTTGGACTTAGTGGATGCAAATATCACTTTTACAAGAACATGAGAAAAGATAAAGAAATGGAAAGGTAATAAAAAAGGCTAACAAAATTGGTTAAAATTGGATTACAACCGACATAAAGAACCAATATGATTAATTGAATTCGGTCGGACGTTATACCGAGTTTATTATGTCAAGGTTTGTCTTACATCAATTCATGATAATTTGATGAATCTTGAAGTGTCTCTACTTCCCTTCTTGAATTCACTTCATGATAGGTGGGAGGGATGGTTGTTTATTCATTGCATTTATTGATCATTGTCCAAATTGTATCTGAGATCATCAAGCAATCAACTTGCCAATTGATGGTTTTGGAGATGATTTCAACCCTCTCTTGAGTATTTTTATGATAGAGAAGGGTAAAAACAAAGACAAATATGGCTAGGAATACCCTGTCTGCACTGTTTCACCTCAGGTACAAAAAACAAATTTCCACAAGAAAACTAGGTATTGGATTTATTTGGGGCTCGACTGAGTCGCATTTTGGGGTCGGCTAGGCTCCAATAAATTGCAAAACAATACACTTTTGGTCGAAAGTAGTAACTAGGGGTGAAACAGAACAGATCCCAGCAAGGCAGACAGAATAATTCCTGAAGAGCATCGAGAAATCATTGCATATTATTATTGTAATAAATTAGACAGCCCCTTTTTCATTTATTAGTCATTAGGCTTTGTAATAATTATTTATTTAGACATTTGGACATTCGGACCCTCCTTCGCGAGGACAAATATGTAATAAGTTGTATGTCTTCCAACCCCCATTCTTTCTTCATTTTATTTCACCGCTTATGATGGTTAGGTTAGGGACATCATGTTTAATTAGCATTTTCCATGATTTGCATCCATTCGTTTACATGCATAAAAGTTCAGCTCATCATATTATTCAAATGTCAAATTCAAACTCCTTACTTGCATACATGCGCTATCACATGCCTTGAATTGACTCACATGCCATACTAGTAGCCGAACCTTAATTGCACGTTGCATGCGTTGCATTAGTCATTACCTTAGGATCGTGCATTTTTTTCTAACTATTTGCTTTCTTTTTGGACTCGCCTTCGGACATTAAGGTAAGCATTTTTGCTTTAGCATATTGCATAAGTGTGAATGCTATCATTTCAAAACATACTACCATGAGGCTAACTACTTATTTCATATACCTGTTTGAATGCCTGTGGATGAAGGCTAATCACTTGAATTGGGATACTTTGATTAATGTATATATGAGATCACAATTTTCAGTGATACATATTCAAAACATTTTTTTCAAAACAAAAAATGAAATCAAACGTTCCAGCTTTTTGTGAAATTAGTCTATACTTGTATGTTACATATAGAACAAGAGCATATACTGTACATAAAAATCACATCATGATTAGTAGAGGCCGATCTTTGATCGGGTGAGTGGGTTATTCAACTATTGACATTCCCCTCTCATAATGGCCTTTGGCACAAGTCATGGGTTTCCTAAATTTCCCAAAAATAAATATTTAGGTGGCGACTCTGAAATTTGGCAAAGCAGTCCATTTTTAGAATTTGATTCAAACATCAATTTTCCAAAAGAAATTGCCGCATTTGGACTCTTTTTGTGTTTCCATTGTTTCACATTACACTTATGAAATCAGAATCAGAACCAACACAGGTGGAGTCGAACTGTAAGGGCTATTTCATTCTTCCAAAAAGGGAGTGCGAAAAGCCGAGCTACAGTTTCTGGCAACTCTGCTGCGGAATTAGAGAACTTGACTCAAACTTCATGATGTGAAATTTTATCTACATAAATATGTTATTTGCATTGCATTTGCATTGGTGCGCCTAAGTCCCTGTGTTTGCCATCTGTTATTCCTGAATGGTTTACCGGAGGCTTGCCTACAAAGCTTGCCAAAAGGCTGACCGGTCGTGGGCTCTGTCAAGTTGGGAACACAACCCTTGGATCTGGATTACCGCTGTACCGCTTGATCCTCCTTTCACTTCTCAGTGTTAGGTGTGTGAGGTATATTAGGTAGTCATGCTGCGGGACCCTTTGTGACTATTTGACCTAATGCATATAGTGACTATTCAAATTAGGATAGGATGCTACTCGTACAAGATGTTATGAAACCACTTGCTTGAAATAGTGCAACCTAGATCATGTCAAAATCTAGGACAGGGTAACCCTACCCCCTCATAGGGGTGTTTTGGTTCTTTTTATGTGGTATGTGCTTTTACAGTGAAATATACAGGGTGGTTCATAACAGTGGTACAAATAAGCAATCAGTCTGAGAACAAAGTTTAGTGGGGATCACAGTTTAACTGCGTGTTGTGATTAATTGAGAATTGGGGCCGAAGTGCTGTCCGCTTTTTAAAAAATATGTTTTCTTTCTTTCTTTTTGCTAGGTAGTTTTTCATCATAGCTTCGGAAAGATTTGATATCTCCCGAGTTGTTTGGACTCGTTCTTGTAGGCTTTGTAAAACACAAGATCTTGTTGATGGTCAGCCAGTGTTAGTTTCTCTCCTGCCAGTTCCTCGACGAAGAAGGAATAGACAATTAGCATCAGTACCAAGCACTCAGCAAACTCCTGTTCACTCACCAGCATCTACTTCATCTAGTCCAACAATGGCACAGAACCTTGCACAAAACACAGAAGAAGTTGCTGCCATGATGGCAGCAGTCCAAAGGACCATGGATACAGTCAACCAACGGATTGCCGCACAGGATGAAGTCATTGCTGATCTGCGACGCCCATCTGGGGCATCTGCATTTACTGTACATCTGGTCCCGGCTGCCCAGCGAAATCCTGATCTCTCTCCACCACTGGAAACTCCTCAGGTCCCAGATCCTTAGGAGATGTTTCCAACAACTTCAGCTTACAGACCTCCGATACAACCTCCTACAGGAACCATTCTCTTCGATATGAATGAAGTTGATCCAGCCATGATCAAAATTGCTAGGGTTGAGAAAGCCTTGAAGAAATCCCAGGGTTTCAATTCAATTCCTGACATTGAGGATAGGTACACTGAGGCTTCAGTCAAGTTGCTAGAAAAATTCAAAATGCCTTACATCGATTGATTTGATGGGAGCGGGGATCCGATTGTGCATGTCTTCCTGTTTTCAGATGTGTTGAGGTCGATGGGTTTATCTAGGGCACAAAAACTCTCATTATTTGGGAGGACCCTGTCAGATGTAGCGGCCATCTGGTACGCCAAACTGGAGGACTCAACGAAGCGGCATTGGGAAGAACTGTTTGAGGGGTTTGTTAACAAATACTCATACAATACTCAGATAGAAGTAACAAACAGTGAGCTAGAAGAAACCACTTAGAACCCTAAAGAACCCTTCATTGATTTTGTGGGAAGATGGAGGGCAAAGACAGCCAGAATGACGAGCAAACCTTCTGAAAGAGAACAAGTCAGGTTAGTGGTCCAAAACCTCGAGCCAGACATGTTGTAGAGAATGATAGTGGCACCGTTGTCCACATTTGCTTCCTTACATGAGTTAGGGGTTCAAATTGAGAGTGCCTTCAAAAATGGCATCATCCACAGAACAAGTGAACCTACAAAAAAGCCATTCACTCGGAGTACTAATGCTAGTACTAGCACTATTCCGCGGCCTGTAGATGTTAGTACCATTACTACATCATCGGCCAAGATGGTCGATCCCTTTGCTGCTGCCATAAACTCACAAACCGCACAAAATAGTCAACCTTGGAATCGAAGATCTTTTACCCCCCTCCATATGAGTTCAACCCATGCCGTCAAGGTGTTGATGGACAAGGGGCATCTCAAGCCTCTTGATCCTTGCCCTCTCCCAGACCCACTGCCAGCTAGACATAACCTAACCCAATATTGTACTTTCCACCAACAACATGGCCATCATACAGATTCATGCTATCGTCTACGTCATGAGATTCAGAATCTCATTGACAACAAAGTCATCGCCCCTCCTAAACCAAATGTGACAACCAACCTACTTCTTACACATAACCAAGTTCTTCCCCCCCCCCAAGAAATATTAACCACATCCAAACACAACCACCTACCTTCAACCCAAGTATATATATTACCTCGTTCCATCTATCGAAATCGGAGGTGGTTATTCCAAAAGGCACGGATATGTGCATGTTGGATCTAACCCTACAAATCCAACCCAAAAAGGTTGTGGCAGGAACAAAGAAAGAGGAGTGTGCATTAAAGACAAGGTTATCTGATACCTGTGTCATAGAAAAGGGGCTTTGCTTACAGAGGAGTATGACCACAGTTTATACATTGTGGCCATTGATCAACCAAAACCAATGGTCCTACTGCCAGATGTTCTCAGTGTCAATGCTATTGAGGAAGGCCAGTTAGGGCAACATCAGAACTATTGGCCTGAACAAGGCCTAAATGACTTGGCCAAACTGGAAGAGGATCTAGTTCAGATAGAAGAAGACCTAGCCAACCTCTATTTCTTTGAAGAAGAGGAAACAAGCAGTGTCCAAATAGGCTAGTTGGATTCAAGTCAACCGGAAACAAACAACGGTTGGTTTGGTGACGAAGAGCTAGATGAGATGGAATAGACAAAAGGGGTAAAGGAGGAAAAAGACAAGACCACGTCTAGTATAGAACAAGTGCTGGAACAATTCTAGCTGGAGAGAATGGAAGAAATTCAAAGGAAGATGGCCTTGCCAGAAACCAAAACCATAGTTGCAAAGGAAAGGTATGTTACTGAGGGACGTGATGTGAACATGCTCCAAGTAGAGTCTGATAAAAGCTTGGCCATGACTGCTGGAGAGTAGTGGGAAGATAATAATCTGAGTTATGCATACACGGACAAAGGGTGGAAATCCAATACCCCCGACGATACGTGGTATACGGACGAAATCAATCACATGACCCGGAGTGGTCGGTACTTCAAACCTACAGCTGTAGATCAACCAAAATCCTCTAACAAAGAGGTTGATAACGCCAGAGAGAAAGATTGTGAAGACAACCTGGTTTTGAAACAGCTTAAGAAGATTCAGGTAGATATCTCAATCTGGAGATTCATAATGGCTTCCCGGGAGCATAGGCAAGCATAGCTAGAGGCAATGAATCGCACCAAACTACCTATTAACACTATCGCTGATCAACTGGTGTCGTTAGTCACATCCGGCGATGTTACGCCAATGATATCTTTCACGGATAAAGAGCTGCCACCTGAGGGTACCAACCACAACCGGCCCTTGTATGTAACTCTGGAGAGCCAAAATAAGTGGATTCCAATAGTGTTAGTAGATACTGGATCGGCGATCAATGTGTGTCCAGCACGGATTGCTTATGCCATAGGTTTGAGGCATGTTGACTTCACACCCACAACTCAAGCCATTCGAGTTTATGATAATACAAGTTGGGATGTTATGGGAACATTCAAGAGCCATATCCTGATCAGCCCATCCGAACATGAGGTAGAATTCCATGTAATGGATGTTCCGGCTACCTTCAATCTATTGTTAGGAAGGCCTTGGCTGCATCAGATAAAAGCTGTGTCATCAATAGTCCATCAGTTGGTGAAATACTCCTTCAAATGTGGGATTGCTACGGTGTACGGTAATTTGTCGATCCACCCTCCCCAGGGAACTACCACACCAGTGATGGAAATCATACATGGGGAAGAAGATGTATTCCTTTCTGGCTTCTCACTAACAGAAGCTCGGGTAGTCCAATCTATCATGGCAGAAGCTGACGGAATCTATGTGAGTGCTCAATCCATCTACATGATAAACAAACAGGGGCATATGCCTGGATCAGGACTAGGCAGGAGTGGCAGGCAAGGAGGCGTTGTTACCAAGGAGCTGATTCACAACCCTCACGCTTTTGGGCTGGGATACAAACCTACTACTGAGGATTGGCAAAAGAAGTGGGCTGAGTTGAGAGGAAGAATTAAAGCACAGAAGGATAGAAAACAATATGAGTTAGTTCACAAACCAATACGAGGAACCTTGAACAGACGCTTTGTTCGCCAAGGGGAAGATTTCCCCTTTTGTGGATTTTCAGAGCCTTGGTTTGACCAGGAGATGAAGACAATCTATCCCGGGTTCGAGATCTTCTTCGGGCACCAGTTATCGGAAAAGGAAGATGAGCAGATGGACCTGAGTACTATCTGAGTCAAAGGATCAGAATCGTGAACGTTGAAGAAGAAGAGCTGTTGGGAAAAACACTAACTAGCCTACTAGCAAATTCTACTGTCGGAACTGAGTCTGACAACTTGGGGGATAGTTTTACTATCTCAATGATCGGGGATAAACCAGAAGCGGATTTCTCTAAACTTATTGTGGATGCATCTGAGGCTCCACACCTAATTTGGAAATTTGAAAAGGGCATCATCAACAGTTCTAAATCGGATAATAAGTCCTAATCTGATTCCATCGAGTTTGTAGAGTTGGAGTCAGATTCAAGTTCTTCTGAGTCTGGTACTTCCGGGAGTGGTAACCCGGTTGCCAAAGTCCTATCAAAGTCTTCTTTTAGTTTTTCTTTTGAGTCAACTATAACCGAGGACCCAGACTTTACTAATGGAATGTCATAGAGTTTGCTTACTTCTTTATGCATTTAGTTTGTTGCACTAATCTTGATTTTCAAAATTTTGACTTAAACGAAGAGGAAGAAATTCCTCGGGCTTTGAAAAATTTTGTTGACCAAGAGGAGGAGAGGCGCGTTAAGCCTTGCACAAATGAAATTAGTGCAATTAATGTGGATACTGAGGAGGATCCCCGTTTGGTCCAGATCGGATCCACGTTATCTTCGGAGGAACGTGAACGTTTAATTGCTTTATTAAAAGATTTCAAAGATGTTTTCACGTGGTCTTACGAAGACATGTCTGGAATAGATCCTGAGATTGTACAGCACCGGATCCCTCTTAATCCCGAGGCCCGACCAGTCAAACAAACATTGCGCAGAGTTTGCCCAGATTGGGCATTAAAGATCAAAGAGGAGGTCAGCAAACAGATTGATGCAGGTTTCTTGATGGTATATGAATACCCAACTTGGTTGGCTAATATCGTTCCAGTTCCAAAGAAGGATGGTAGAATTAGAGTCTATGTCGACTTTCGGGATCTAAATAGAGCAAGTCCGAAAGATGATTTTCCATTGCCACACATCGATGAACTAGTAGACTTCACAGCTAGCCATGCTTTGCTTTCATTCATGGATGGGTTTTCCGGGTATAATCAGATTTTGATAGCACCGGAGGACAGAAAGAAAACTGCTTTCACCACACCGTGGGGTACCTACTGTTATAGAGTTATGCCTTTTGTACTGAAAAATGCCGGGCTACATATCAGCGGGCTGCAACCACCATTTTGCACGACATGATCCACAAGGAGGTTGAGGTGTATGTGGACGATATGATCGTCAAGTCCAAAGAGCGAGGAGGTCACTACACCACACTGGAAAAATTCTTTGAGCATATCAAGGAGTATAGAGTGAGGTTAAACCCACAGAAAAGCACCTTCGGGGTAACTACAGGAAAAATGTTGGGATTTCTAATTACACAAATGGGAATTAAAGTAGATCCCTTCAAAATCAAGGCCATCATAGAAATGCCACCACTAAGGACTGAAAAGGAGGTGCGCAGCTTTTTGGGTAAAGTGCAATTCATAAGACGGTTTATCTCAAAATTAACCTTGACTTGTGAAACACTGTTTGGTCTGTTGAAGAAAGAAAAGAAATTCCAATGGGATGATCGGTGTCAGTTTGCCTTCGAGCAGGTTAAGCAATACCTTCAGAATCCTCCTATATTATCGCCACCAGAACCGGGGAAACCACTGATCTTGTATTTATCAGTAACAAATTCAACCATGGGGTGCATGCTAGCGCAAGAATCAGAAGCGAAGGTGGAGAAGGCCATCTATTATCTAAGCAAGAAGATGTTAGAATATGAAACTCGCTACACTCCTCTCGAGAAAGCTTCCTTAGCTTTGGTTTGGGCAACGAGGAAGTTGAGACACTACCTGTTAGCTTGTTCTGTAATTCTGGTTTTGAGCTTAGATCCCATCAAATATCTCTTTGAGAAACCAGCACTTATGGGTAAGCTAGCTCGTTGGTTGTTTCTTCTCTTCGAGTTTGACCTCAAGTATGTCACGCGCAAATCAGTTAAAGGGAGAGCTGTAGCAAAATTTCTAGCGGATCACCCAGTAGAAGGAGATGATGAAGCAGTGAAGTATCTATTCCCAGATGAAGACATCCTATAGATAGAAGAGGAACCATAGACAATGTACTTTGACGGAACATCTAATCAGTATGGTTATGGGATCAGTGTGTTGCTCATAGCACCCGATGATTCACACATACCTGTAGCCTTCAAACTCCAGTTTAAAGTATCCAACAATGAAGCATAATATGAAGCGTGTATTTCTGGTTTGGAAGCTGCCCTAGAACTAGGGGCAATAAGATTGGATGTTATCGGAGATTCGAATTTGGTTGTGTCTCAAGCTAACGGAGATTGGCGGGTTAAGGAAGAGAAAATGAAGGTTTATCATCAGGCCCTGGATGTGTTAATTCAGAGGTTTGAGAAATTGACATTCACGCATTTGCTAAGAGAGAACAACTGATTTGCTGATGTGTTAGCAACTTTATCCTCCATGGTGGACATTCCGCTTGGAGTGAAGATGCACCCGATCATCATTGAACAGAAGTATATGCCGGCGTATGAGACCATCGCCGTGATAGATGAGGTTCAAGACACGAACCCCTGGTATTACGACATCCGGAATTTCCTGGACAAAGAGCCGTACCCACCAGGGGCAAGTGCCAAGGACAAAAGGGGAATACGGCGTTTGGCCATCCAATTCATCATCTGCGGAAATAATTTGTACAAAAGAGGCCATCTGGGAATGCATAAGTTGTGTATTGAGGAATGAGAATCAAGGCGCCTTATGAAAGCTATCCACGGAGGAGAGTGCGGAGTTCACATGAATGGGGTGATGCTAGCTCAAAAAATCCTTAGACAAGACTACTACTGGTCAACCATGGAGGAGGACTGTATTGGCTTTGTACGGCGATGCCACAAACGTCAAATCCATACCAATCGCATGAACATTCCGCCGTTGAAACTCTACAATATGACTTCACCATGGCCTTTCTCAGTCTGGGGAATTGACGTTATCGGTGCAGTCACGCCAAAGGGGTCAAACGGGCATGAGTTCATTTTGGTAGCAATCGACTACTTCACAAAGTGGGTGGAGGTCCAATCTTATGCCGTTCTAAAGGCGTCGCATGTGGCTAAGTTCATCAAGAACAACATCATCTGTCGGTATGGGGTGCCCAACGAGATCATCTCAGTTAATGGCATGCATTTCAAGAAAGAGGTGATAGACCTGCTTGAGAAATATAACGTGGCTTTCCGTAAGTCATCAACATACAGGCCGCAGAGTAATGGAGCCGTTGAGGCTGCAAACAAAACATCAAGAGAATTTTGCAGAAAATGGTTGAAACCAACAGGAACTGGCCGGAGAAACTTCCATTTGCACTCTGGGGTTACAAAACGTCGATCCGAACATCTACAGGAGCAACCCCTTATTCTCTTGTTTATGGGATGAAAGATGTTCTGCCAATTGAGATTGAAGTACCGTTGCTAAGAATTATGGTTGAGTGTCAAATAGCGGAGGTGGACTGGCAACAAAGTAGATTTGAAAAATTGATGTTGTTTGACGAGAGGAGGTTGAAGGCATTGTATCATATCCAAGGTTACCAGCGTAGAATTGCGAGGGCTTTTAACAAGAAAGTCAAGTCCAGAAATCTCAAGGAAGGAGACATGGTGCTCAAAGACAACCGAGCCCCCATCCATGACCCTCAGGGCAAGTTCAGACCCAATTGGACTAGCCCTTATATCATCAAGTCAATCTGGTCTGAAGAAGCAATTATTCTTATAGATTTGGATTGCTTGGAGTTTTCACAGTCGATCAACATGGACAAGTTGAAGAGATATTATCCCTGAAAGGCTCGCTAGGCCGAAAACCCGAAAGGGCGACTTAGACAAAAGTTAGAGCATAAAAAAAAATAAAAATAAATTAGAAATAAAGAAAAACCGAGCTCGCAAGGCCGAAAACCCGAAAGGGCAACCTTGGCAAAAGTTAGACTCTAGTGAACCCTCTCTGAACTACGTAAGGCCTTCTCATCTTTGGGATACGTAGGCAACTTCATCTCGCAGTTCGACCATCACTATTTTTCAACCTAACTGTCATGTTCATCTAGTTTAATCAATCCGTCATTCTCTACCATTTGTCGATTTGGTTATGATCTTCTGATTTGGGGATGTACAGCCTTAGGATTAATTCCGTATGTATTCGATGGTGACCATTTCCGAAAAAGAAAAAAAAAACAACAAAAAAATGTTTTGAAAAGTTTTAATTCAATTTTGTTTTGTTTTTCTTCTCAAAACTTTACCGTTTACAACACAAAAGGAAACTTTTCAATACTCACTTTAATTTTATTGATTTATCACAAGTACATTTTCCAAACCAAAGTTGATTTTACATAAAAACTTGAAAAGAAAACACAAAGCAATAAACTAGAGGCATACATAAGTCAAGTGTCAGTTCTCCGTCTCTTTTTCATGCTTGTGGAAGTTTTTGTAATCGAGGTCGGCCTAATCTGTTCCTCATCCTCAAGCCAAACCAAGTATTCGTTAGGAAGGATGGAACTGAAAGTAAAGGTAGGGGCCAGAAATTTTCTCGTATTCCAAGCACTGAGGTTGTACGAACCATGAACGGGAAATGAAGTTGGGTACTTTATCCCTTCATCCGGACAAATCTGATCATGTCCAAACTGGCGTCTGAACCTAAATGGAAAATAGAATACACAGTGTGTAAGGCCAATCACCAGATACAGTTGCTGGACATGTCAGAACTCATCTTAGCCAAGTTAAGCCAGGGGCTACGCCAAGCAATGTCAGCCGCAGATCTGCTGTGCATCCAGCCACACCACATTCCCTCTGAGGAGAACTCCACTAGCTGTGAACGAAGAAAGTAAGTCCTGGCCGAGTACTCGGGGCAAGGATCCACCACTTTCAGTTTATCCATCAACCATATATGGGGAAAGGGATGAAAAATAAGAGAGATAAAAGAATAGAGAGATGTACGTTGAGAGGAAAGTAAGAAAAGGGTTTTGGGAGAAAAAAAAACAGAGATTAAATGCCGAGTGATGTAAGGATCATAAATAAGGAGGGTGGGAAACAATACCTGGAGAAGTAATGGACTCCCTGCAAATCGAGTAGTCTCTCCTCGTTGAAAAGCATCTAAGCATGTCAAAGTCTCGGCTAACACTAAGCCCATACAACTCGTATCCTCCTTAAGGCATTGGGCTACTTCAATCAATTTAATGCTAACTCCACCGCGACTAAGGGCAAGAAGAAAGCGTGCGAGTAAGCATAAGCAAAAGGCATGCTGACGATAACCTCGCCAAAGGAGGTCATCTTTGTCACCGGTGATGGAAAACCGACGAATCAAATCTGGAATATCTAGTTCCCCATTGTGAGCCAAGGATCGAGCTTCGTGTAAGGTAAGCCAACACATTCGTCCTAAAGCTTGAGCATGGCCAAAACAGGGTTAAAGCATGATTTCTTTATCACGTTGAGATTTCATCAATGCTTGAAATTCTTCGAGTGTCAGACACATCTCTTGTGAACCGAAACAAAATATATGTCTGATTGGATTCCAGCACGGAGCAGCGGCATGGAGAAATGGAAAGCAAAGTGAAGTGCAGCTCAACGGAAAAAGAGCATTTAGGCCAAAACCGCAACAGTTCATCTTTTCCGAGCCATCCAAAGTGGTTATCCAATCTTGGAGCCTATTGGTGGGCAACATCTCCATTTTGAGAGCAAAATGTAAAACTTTGCTCTTCTGCCAAAAACAATATTATGGGAGTACCATTTATAGAATCTAGATGGAGTAGTGATGATAGCCTTTCGTGGTGGGTGGGCCAAACATTGTGTTGTAGTTGTGGAGTGCACTCCCAGAAGATTCCCTTTGTCCTCTTGTGTCCTTTTGTCCTCTTGTGTTGTGGTTGTATTTTGAGTCTTGTTTTATTACCAAGTCTTTTGTTTTAGTATGTTCAAGTTGTTTTCATTATGTTTCTTTTGTTATCAAGTTGTATTCTTTTCATTTTGTCTGGTTGATATTATTATCTGATTCATGAACGAATTCAAGCGCAAGTGTTCTTCAAAGATTATCATACAAGTGTTATCCAGTCATCATATGCAAACACAGTACAAGATATTTGCAAGAAGAGATCATCCACAATAACACTTGATAAAACTAGCAGGTTCAACCCCGATCATTGTTTTGCAAAATAAAAAACAAAAGAGAAGTCTTTCAAAAAGAAAAGAGTCTATTTGAACTAGTGTTTAAACTACAAAGCAAAAATAAAAAAAACAAAAGGGGTTTTTGGTTGGGGTTTTAGTTTATCCAAAAATAAAAAAAGGGAGTTTTTTGTTGGGGTTTTAGTTTATCTAAAAATAGAAAAGGGGGTTTTTTGTTGGGGTTTTAATTTATCTGAATATATATAAAAAACAAAAACAAAAACAAAAACAAAGAGAGAGAGAGAGAGAGAGAGAGAGGGATCTTTTTCTTCTTTTTTCTTCGACAGCAGCTTGGCGGCGAAGATTACAACCGGCTTCATTTGTACACAACTTCGTTGCCTGACTTTACCATCAGTTGCCTCGATTCATTTTTAGTCCTTCGGAACTCTTGAAGACTCTGCCTCGGCCTTGGCAGAGCTTCCGAAGGAGAATATTCCTCGCCGACTATCGAATTGGTTGTGCAAAGAAACTCCGAATCGAGCCACAGAGGTGGCTTGTCATTTCATCTCTTTGCTCTGTTTTTTCGGCGCACTAATTTCTACTCAAGCGTCTTTGTACATACGTTGGAGGAGGGAGAGTTATGCATTTAATTGATGTACCTCACACATCTTGTTCTGCAGTCGACGGGACAAGTTGGAGACCGCAGTCACTGTCTCCACACATGACCTCAGCATATACGAGTTTGCTTCGATGTCAGACTGTGCCACAATTATTTGTTCAACTGACATCGCTAGAAAGTTGAAAATAGGGGAAGGAGGAGGAGGAGCCCGTGGTTGAGGTTCAGGGGAGTCAGAATCGGTCATTTCTATCGTGGACTCGTTCAGGTTTGGAAAAAGAGTGAGAGAACCGTGTGAAGAAGCCATGGCAGAGGAGAGTAATGCAAAAGAAAGAGGTTGCAAAGTGGTGGCAGAGAAAGTTTGCAGGCTTTTGCTCTGCCTCTCTCTCTTGCAGGCCTCAACTTAAGAAGGGAGCAAAGAAGAAGACAAAGAGGGAGAAAGACCGAGACGATCATTGACAATCGGGGCAGGATTGGATAGCCTGTCGGTTAGGCGCCACGATTGTTGAAATCGCGCGCCAGACACAACGCGCGAAGAAGATGAAGGAAGAGAGAGTGAGACAAAAACAGAGAGAGAGGTGGGAGAGTTGTATACATATATGTACATATATTGTGTATATTTTTGTAGTATATAAGTATTTGTCTGAATATTATGTCACAAGAGTGGCTTGGTTCAGTGGTTTGGCTCAATGGTTGAGGACTCGGAGAAGCCTGAGGTCAGAGGTTCGACCCCTTATAGCAACGAGTGTTTCTTTTGTTTCGTTTTGGTTTTATGTATATATGTCTCGATACCTATATATATATTTGTTTGAATATTTTGTCATAAGAGTGTCGTGGCTCAGTGGTTGAGGACTGGGAAACTAAGTTTGAGATCAGAGGGTTGAACCCTCGTATCCATGCATTTTGTGTTTTTCATTTCTTTTTGTGTGTTTTGCATATGCGCACTGACATCAGCAAACGGAATATGCCTTCTCAGTAACGGCATCTTCCCGCTGATAGCCGCAAACAAAATATTTCCCGAATCTGTATATGTATACCGTATGTACATATCTGTGTGTATTTTGTCTGTATATGTATATATGTATACCGTATGTCCATATCTGTGTGTATTTTGTCTGTATATGTATATATGTATACCGTATGTACATGTCTGTGTCTATGTCCGTATATGTATGTATTTTGTCTGTATATGGTAAATGTATACGGTATTTGGTTCAAACTTACAATTCCTCCTTTCATTTTGTGCATTTATCGCACAATAATCTCACTTCGAGCATCTACTACACAATTTCAATTCAATCGCGCTATCTTGCACATCGCATTATCTTGTGCACTCCCGAGGTCTAGAAGACCTTAAATCCTCTAGAGGTGCAATTCCTTTGGTGTTTGTCATGCCCAAACGACTTCAGGCGGTCTGGTATAGCCACCTACTTGTGTTTGCAATGAGTTCTTAGGAGACCAACTGTGACGGTAGAAACTAGAGTTTGAATGGCGATGCCTAGAACGCAAAAGGTTCGGAATTTCCGAGACTAAAGTCTGGTTTAAATACCCAGGGGTGTATCCCTGGCTTGAAATCTGTATGGCAGCCTCATAGGTTGAGGTAGCATGTATGCGCCTCAATTCTGGATACTGCACCAACCTAGTCTGTCACCCTGTTGAAGAATATGGAAAGTTGTGAATATGATCCAAAAAAAAAAAAAAGTGGCATCAGTGGCTTCTACATGTAGAGGTTACCCCTTGTCATTCTACCATATCTTCTTCCTCTCGTGTAAGATGCGTTTGGATCTCAAGTTCACATACTCCTCTCACGTAAGACACGTTTGGATCTCAAGTTCACATACTCCTCTTGCGTAAGATGCGTTTGGATCTCAAGTTCACTATTCCTCCTCTCGTGTAAGACGCGTTTGGATCTCAAGTTCACATACTCCTCTCGCGTAAGACGCGTTTGGATCTCAAGTTCACATACTCCTCTTGCGTAAGACGAGTTTAGATCTTAAGTTCACATACTTCTCTTGCATAAGACGCGTTTGGATCTCAAGTTCACTTTCCTCCTCTTGCGGACGAAGCGTTTGGATCTCACATTCACTACATCCAACATTTATGCTTTCATTCAGTGTCACATCATTGTCTTGATTGTATTTCATTGCATGATCATAAGTTATATTTTGCATTTCATTGCATGATCATAAGTTATGTTTTACATATCATTCTGCATCTTGCCCCTGAACTACGTAGGTTTGATTCCTTGTAAACAGGATACGTAGGCAACCCTCGGGTTCAACTAATTGTTTGCACATTTGTTTGTTTGCCCAAGTCTTATGGCCTTGTCAAAAGGGTCATCTTCGGGATTTGACATTCACTTACGTCATGAAATGACTTCGAGCTCCATCAAAAAGGGGCAACTATAGACACTTCATTTTGACCGGCCCTAAGACTTGGGCGCTTTCTTTTGATTACCCGATGATAACAAGTAGAATGTGTTTCTCGCATAATCCTCAGTAAAAGAGATGGAATTTGAACTTTAATCCCAACCTTCACCATTACAGCCAAATTGTTTTAAAATAGTAAATATTTCATTAGTTTAGCATTTTTGTAATTTTGCGTAATTTTATTCATATTTTTGGTGTTTTTATATAAATTGGTATAAATTATATATTTTATATATATAAAATAAAATAAAATACTAAAAAGTTATATTATTATATTATATGTTTAGTATTTTAGTATAAATTATATATTTTAGATATTTTATATATATTGTAAAGGAAAATAATAAAAAAATCTTTTCATATCGGTCAGCCTTCGACTGCCGACATCCAAATCAAACATAAGGTGTATATATATATTATATTATATGCACATAACCATATATTATATAATAATTCTATAATTATATTATTATAATTTGCTTATATAAGGACAAAGAGGGAGAGGCTCAAAAGGGAAAAAAATAGAGAGTAAGGGGGCTGATCAGAGAGAGAGAAATGAAGTGGTGTGAGAGAGTTTGAGAGAAAAAGAATAAAAAAAAAAAGAAAATTAGTTTTTTTTTTTGAGAGAGAGAGGGAAAATAAAATATTTTCTTTGATATTGATATTTTTATTTCTATTTCATCAATACACCATT
The DNA here is from genome assembly GCA_025200525.1 of Camellia lanceoleosa. Classification (NCBI taxonomy): domain Eukaryota; kingdom Viridiplantae; phylum Streptophyta; class Magnoliopsida; order Ericales; family Theaceae; genus Camellia; species Camellia lanceoleosa. Next base: position 73,618,635 of record CM045761.1, on the reverse strand, counting down.
CAAAAACCAACCACTAAAGCTGCAGTTCCAAATTTTGGACTGAGAATTGAGAACACATTCCACAGACTTGAGAGTAATCAAAAGAAAGTTTGTAACTCAGATAATTCATCATTTCCCTAGAAGGTGAGTTTTCGCAAATTTTTATTTAATTTCAAAATGTATAATTTGTTTAAATACTTTATTTACTTCTTTTCATAACTGTTTTTTTTTATCACCTTAATGGGAAGGCTGCACCACCCATATAGCTGCTGTAATTTAAATATTGTATATAAACTGTTGTAATTTATTACTTTAAATAATTTACCCCACCGGATGAATAGTAACCTCCAACGGTGAATAGTACCTCCGACGGTGAATAGTAAAAGTGGTAGGTTTCTCTGAAATTCTTTTGGGGCTGTTTTTCAACATCTAAATTATGTGATTTAAAGTTGTGAAAATGGAGGGGTTCGCCACCCTTCCTTCCACTTGTTTACTAACTTGATCATATTTAATTTTGCTCACTTTCTATAGCTTAATTTCCGCACTATTGTATATTATTTAGGGGGCTGTTTAATTTATTTCAACAATTTATGTTTTAAATATCAAATTTGTTTGTACTAACCAATTAATCAACTTCATATAATCATCTCTGCAACCTTCATCCATTCGTTGCTTATTTCGATTAAAAAGTTCTGCAACCTCCCTCATTTCTTTGCTTATTTCGATTAAAAAGTTCTGCAATATTAAGATTGTGGTTCAAGTATAAGAAAGGAACTCTTCCATGCATAATGGTTTAATCTCTTCGGAGGTTCATTACCAAAGGTATAAAAATGCTCTATGCTTAATGGTTTAATCTCTTTGGAGATTCACTATCAAAGGCATAAAACGTTTTATGCTTAAGAGGTTCATTACCAAAGGTATAAAACGCTCTATGCTTAATGGTTTAATCTCTTCGGAGATTCACTACCAAAGGCATAAAACGTTTTATGCTTAGGAGGTTCATTACCAAAGGTATAAAACGTTCTATACTTAATGGTTTAATCTCTTTGAAGATTCACCACCAAAGGCATAAAACGTTCTATACTTAACGATTTAAATTCTTTGGAGGTTCACTACCCCAAATGTATACATGTTCTTATTGTAACGACCCCAAAATGCGTATAAGAAATTATCTTTATTTACCTATATGTTAATGTGCTTTAAGGTGATTTTATCTTTTGAATTAAAGCATTATCTATTGAGTTACAACTTTAAAATTGAAATTACCAACCTTTACAGGTTCAGAAATCAAAATTGAGTACTTGGGTATGTTAATGGGAATTTTTAGAACTATTTGGAAAAATTAATTGGAAATCTAATTTGTCTGATTCGTTAATGCACGTTTGGGTGGTTAACTTGGTACTGTAAATTGAGGGCCTTAGAGGCTTCAGAAACCAGAACAGAGGACATATTTATGATCAACATAATTTTTAGAGTCATCTGGGAAGTTTAATTGAAATTTGATTTTGCGCGATTCGTAAAGGCGTGTTTGGCCCTCCTTATTGTGAAAAGCTTATGTGTTTGTTATATATATATATGGTTATGCTATGTAAGTTGTGAACTTATCATTTTGAAGTCAATAAAATATTTGGGGGAGAGAGAAAGAGAACCGTGAGAGAGAGGGAGAGAGGAAGAGGCAAGCTCCTCTAAGAGGAAACTCAACACTCATGGGGTTTTGAAGATAATTGAAAAGATTAAGGGGAAAAGCAAGGAATTGAATTAAGGTATGTGGTTTTAACTATTATTCTTGTAGATAATTCATATACTACATGAAATCAAGGATTAACTTGGAAGATTAGTATGTAAATGAACTAGTGTTTTGGGTCATGAATGAAATGGGTTGATTCAAGGAATTGAACCTTGATTTTCTTTAATTTGTTTGATTTGGGTTCAATCTTAAGAATGATTCATGGAATAATAAGATTTGGTGTGAGAATCAACCATGTGTAAGATGTATTTGCATGATTTTGGACATATATTATGAAAGTTTGAATATATGGAAAGATGAGACTTGGATTTCTAATTTGAGGCAAAGATTGATTTATTTGAAATAAAACTACACTTAATTGATGATAGTTTATCACGTTGTGGGACAATTTTATATGTTTTTGGGTGATTTGAGTTGGAAACCAAGCCTAAAAATGGAAAAATCAAGTGTTAGAGCTCAAAACATTTTCGGACAGCCAAACTAGCCCAGAGCCGCACGTGTGGCGGGTCTTCCCGCACGTGCGGTAGCCCATGTCCAGCCCCAAAATTGATTCTGCTAAAAAAGCACCTTGTCACGCACGTGCGGCCTTGTTTCCCGCACGTGCGGAGGCAGCTCTGTCCAGCCAACTTCGAACAAGCATATCTTTTGCATCCGGACTCCATTTTGAGTGATTCTTGAGCCTAAAATCAAGCCCCGGAGGTCTCGTTTCCAATGGTGGTGGTCTCACTCCCAAATTCTAAGTACAGAAATAGATATTCCCAAATTAGTGAGAGTTGCTCACTTTCTATCTACCGATTTTGTACCATTTCTTCATCTGAACCATTTTCCTATCGATTCCTCCTATCTTTTGAGACATGGATTATGAATTATTGAAACTAATGAGTTTAGAATCAATATGACTAATTGATTAAAGAGTAAAGTAAGGAATCAGGTATATTCTTATAATGCTATGCGCATTGTGTTTGTAAGTTCAGACGAGGATATCGTCCCACTGCTGTCAGAAACTTATCACTGTGAGTAATAGTAGTGTAACGATATGTTTCACTTACTTCCTGTAATTAGGATTTAAGTATTGTTAATTGTGGATGGCCTGTCCCATTGATATTGTGCTTGATTACATTAATGACATTGATATGGACCTAAGGTCGTTCTGTCCCTAGTAATAGACGTGGGCCCGAGGCCGTTATGATGTGAATTGTTCTGTCCCTATTAATGCAGTGACACATTTTCCTTCTGTTAATAGTTATTATTAATGTTCTGTTATTCGCAAGACAACTATGTCGACTTGTAATAAACCGTGGGAAAATCTTTGTGCACTATTGAGTAATAGTACTGTAGCAGTACGTTTTGCTTATTGTTAATAGTTAATACTGACGTTCTATTATCTGCAAGTTAACTATCTGAATTCATGATAAACAAATGAAACATATGTGCATTATGGAAAAATGATATCTTTGTGTATCTGGAATCATTCTTTTTTGCTAATGATGGGCCCGAGGCCAATCTGTTGATATCTAGGCCTGAGGCTGCTCTGTATAATCTATTAGGCCTGAGGCTGCTCTACATAATATGTTGGGCCTAAGGCCGTTCAGTATTATATGTGGGCCTGAAGTTGATCTGTATCATATCTGGGCTTAAAGCCTATCTGTATCATATCTGGGTTTAAAGCCGATCTACCTCATATCTGGGCTTAAAGCCGTTTTGTATCATATCTAGGCTTCAAGCCGATCTGTATCATATGTGGGCCTGAGGCTGTTTTAAAATATGATTACGAATAAGATCTGTGTATGGTTTGATATGCATATTTACATTCTCGAAGTCTAAGCTTGTTTAACTCACCTCCTTACATTGCTATTATTCACTGAGCCTTTCTCACTCCATTTTTGTGTATATTTATGTAGGTGAACCATCGGGGATTGACACTAGAATTGTATTGAGGTCTACCTGTCTACCAAGCCACCTGGGGTACGCCTCCGTGTTGAGGCCTTAATTTTGATTACTAGGGGTTGTGTAATTTTTGGAGTCTTATTTAAGTGTGTGTGAGGTCTGCATAATTCTGTGATTATATATGTAACTCTGGGAATGTATTTAAATGCTTAAATCTAATTAAGCCATCATGTATGCACAAGCTCAATGGATGTTGTCTTTTATTGATATTGCTTCCGCCTAAGGCCCCATATGTGGTTAGATATTATTCTAAAATTTTGTTTTGAGAACTATGTATAGGCTGGTCATGGACCAAACTTTTAGGAGCGGGTTTGGGTCGTGACACTTATACTAAAGCACAATCTTTTATTTTTCATTTCTCTTTGTTCATTAGTGCGTTTACTTTTAAGGGACTAATTGACCCTTGGAAATCACCAATGAATGTGTCATTATCACTTATTATCAAATTTGGATTTCAAGTCATTATCACTTAAGTTTGAGTTTTTCTAAGTCATTATCACTCTTTTGAGTTTGACTAGTCCTTGTTGCATATCTTGAGTTTGACTTGGAATCCCTTATCGGTTGTAAACAAGTTTGACTCTTCCTTTGAAATTTCTCCCAAAGATAATAAGATTTGTTTCTCAGGTTAAGTTGATGCTTGTTTCTCTTTATTGCATTTTGGACTTAGTGGACGCAAATATCACTTTTGCACAAACAAGAGAAAAGATAAAGAAATGGAAAGGTAATAAAAAAGGCTAACAAAATTGGTTAAAATTATATTACAATCGACATAAAGAACCAATATGATTAATTGAATTCGGTCGGACGTTATACCGAGTTTATTATGTCAAGGCTTGTCTTACATCAATTCATGATAATTTGATGAATCTTGAAGTGTCTCTACTTCCTTTCTTGAATTCACTTCATGATAGGTGGGAGGGGTGGTTGTTTATTCATTGCATTTATTGATCATTGTCCAAATTGTATCTGAGATCATCAAGAAATCAACTTGCTAATTGATGGTTTTGGAGATGATTCCAACCCTCTCTCGAGTATTTTTATGATAGAGAAGGGTAAAAACAAAGACAAACATGGCTAGGAATACCCTGTCTGCACTGTTTCACCTCAGGTACAAAAAACAAATTTCCACAAGAAAACAAAGTATTGGATTTATTTGGGGCTCGACTGAGTCACGTTTTGGGGTCAGCTAGGCTCCAATAAATTGCAAAACGATACACTTTTGGTCGAAAGCAGCAACTAGGGGTGAAACAGAACAAATCCCAGCAAGGCAGACGGAATAATTCCTGAGGAGCATCGAGCAATCATTGCATATTATTATTGTAATAAATTAGACAGCCCCTTTTCATTTATTAGTCATTCGGCTTTGTAATAATTATTTATTCGGACATTTGGACATTCGGACCCTCCTTCGCGAGGACAAATATGTAATAAGTTGTATGTCTTCCAACCCCCATTCTTTCTCCCTTTCATTTCACTGCTTATGATGGTTAGGTTAGGGACATTATGTTTAATTAGCATTTTCCATGATTTGCATCCATTCGTTTACATGCATAAAAGTTCGGCTCATCATATTATTCAAATGTCAAATTCAAACTCCTTACTTGCATACATGCGCTATCACATGCCTTGAATTGACTCACATGCCATACTAGTAGCGGAACCTTAATTGCACGTTGCATGTGTTGCATTAGTCATTACATTAGGATCATGCATTTTTTTCTAACTATTTGCTTTCTTTTTGGACTCGCCTTCGGACATTAAGGTAAGCATTTTTGGTTTAGCATATTGCATAAGTGTGAATGCTGTCATTTCAAAAGATACTACCATGAGGCTAACTGCTTATTTGATATACCTGTTTGAATGCCTGTGGATGAAGGCTATTCACTTGAATTGGGATACTTTGATTCATGTATATATGAGATCACCATTTTCAGTGATACATATTCAAAACATTTTTTTCAAAACAAACATGAAATCAAACGTTCCAACTTTTCGTGAAATTAGTCTATACTTGTATGTTACATATAGAACAAGAGCATATAGTGTATATAAAAACCACATCATGATTAGTAGAGGCCGATCTTTGATCAGGTGAGTGGGGTGTTCAATTATTGACCTTTCCCTCTTCTACCTAAGTTCCAGAACCAAGACACTTTGGTAACGACGGACTAATGGCCTTTGGCACGAGTCCTGGGTTTCCTAAATTTTCCAAAAATAAATATTTAGGTGGCTGCTCTGAAATCTGGCAAAGCAGTCTATTTTTGGCATTTAATTCAAACATCGATTTTCCAAAAGAAATTGCCGAATTTGGACTCTTTTTGTGTTTCCATTGTTTCACATTGCACTTGTGAAATCAGAATCAGAACCAACACAAGTGGAGTCCGAACTGTAAGGGCTATTTCATTCTTCCGGAAGGGAGCGCGAAAAGCCGAGGTACATACGCATCTCAGTTCCCTCAAAGCACTTTACTTTTTCTGCTTTACATTTTCTACTTTACAATTTCTGCTTTACATTGGTTCATACATTGTGCTTTTCTACTTAGCACTTTCTGTATCTGTTCATATTGTATTGATCACATATCACTGCATTTTCTCCGCAATTGTGGGTCTATGCATATTTTCTGACTCTCACCCCAGAGCCTGTGGAGGAGCTTCCACCAGCAAGCCCCCTGCTCACGGAGGTATGATGGCCGCCTCCAGCGTAGGACCCGCAAGACCTTCACGTTTTTTTGCCATTACTTCGACACTATTGCTGCTCATGAGGTAACCCAAAACACAGTCATTTTTGCTTTAAAACTGCTCTGATTCACATTTAGCAACTAACAGCAACTAATAATCTGTACAACTTCTATTCGCAGATCATGTGGTAGCCATGGGCCATGATGCCAACAGGGATTCAGGAGACCTAGGCCACTTCTCGCTTCCACATTCTACTTGAGGGCCCAGTTTGCCGGACCTGGTTCCTGAGAGAGCGGTTCATGCGCCAAACTGTAGGCTTGCTTGACCCGATCATCCCGATGGCGCGGCCAGAGTCCATGCGATCAGCAGATAGCCTATCCATTGATAAGGTCACTCAGTTTGTGGTGGGCTTGGATGCTAAGTACTTCTAACCATAGGGTGACTATGCGACCTTCATCCAGACACATCTGATGCGACCCCTAACCGGTGCTCGTAGAGGTGAGGAGGCGAGAGCTCTTGCTACGAGAGAGATACCCAGAGTGACCAGGGCGACTAGGGCCTGTGCTAGAGGGGGTTCCCGAGTGAGATAGAGGACCTGATGGCCAAAGCTTTTGACCGTACTGACATGCTGGCAGCATACCAGAGATGCTTACTAGGTTCCGACTGAGCCAACAACAGCTGGTCACGAGCTTGTCGAGGTCCGAGGCCCTACTCAAGTATGGACCATTCTTTATGTTTGCATCCCATATTTCATTTCAGATATGTTCATTACAGATACTGATCACCCAGGGAGGAGAGGCAGAGGTAGAGGTGCTCAAGGCCAGAGCAGTCCTCCAAAGCCCATCTTGCGCGATGATGATGTTGAGATGAGCGACTCTGAGGAGGCAACGAGTTAGCATTCTGAGTCATCCGAGAGTGGAGATGATGACGTCAGCTCAGTTTCTGAGAGCGGAGGCGACAATGCTGAGGAGGGTTCTGGGCCAGACAGCGGAGACAATGCTAGTTTTGGTTCTGGCTCGAAGTATGCTTCAGACAGCGGCACTGATGGAGACAGTGCCCCAGAGTCCTCTCCTCCGAGGAAGAGGACGAAGAGAGCCTCTAGAGCATGAGGCTACTGGCGCTAATTTTTTTGTACTTTTTCTTAGTTTCTTTTTGTTTATAGCATTAGCACATTGTATAGCTTCGGATAGGTTTTATTTGCTTTAAAACTTGTACTCCTCTTTTGAAAAAAGCCATAATCAGAATAAAACTTCACAGTTTTTTATGAAAATAAAGTGTTGTATTTTGCATCACGAGGACCATATAGCATATAGCATGAAAAGGACGTAGAAACAAATTAGCTAAGATAACACTCTTGATTGAAACAAAATCTTAATCGGGTAATGAACCAACCAACTAAAATATAAAAAGTGATATACAACTCGATAAACAAAACAATATACAACTTGATAAACCAAAAACAATGCAACAACAACTTAAATACAAAATAACAAACTTGCTAAAGCCGAAAAGACTCAAAACAAGACCTTAAAACACTCGAAGATCAAAACAAAACATATGCTTCTAGCAATTCCCAACACACAGGCGGATAGCAGGTTAGAGTGAGAGACTGCCGACCACAAATAGGGGTTGTCGGCCACATGTCAACCATGAGAGGTGGCGTGCTGCCCACCAATGTCTCTTGCCGGCCACCAATGTGGCTCGCCGGCTACCTGCCGGCCATCAATGTAAAGGACCTCCAGATTGTTGACACCTAGCTTCCACTCACTACTTTATCTTCTACAAAAGGTTGAGCCTTGTGATTTCTTCATTTCAGCTACAAATTCTTCACAAATGGAGCCATTTGTCGCTAAAAAGCTTTCAGATTGGACTGCGACTTTAGACGGCTCAAAAAAGGTGAATTTTTGGGGTTTCGGCATAAATGCACTTTTCCCGCTGAGCCATTCTCCGCTTTGTTTTCCGTTCCTTTATGCTGCGGCTAGATGCTGGAACCCGATTACACATGTCTTTAGCTTTGGGGGACAAGAAATGTGTCCGACAATTGAAGAGTTTTAGGTGCTAATGGAATCCCGGCGCAATGAGGAAATCATACCTCAACCCCGTTTTGGCCACATCGAAGCTTTGGGATGGATATGTGGGCTCACTCTACACGAGGCTTGATCTTTGGTTCACAACGGAGAGCTAGATATTCCAGCCTAATTCATCGATTTTTGGGTGAAGTTAAGGTTAGGGTTTTTGATATTTGAAAGATGGGTTTTCCATTTTGGTACCATATGTGTATAAGAGGTCTTGAATACGTTATTGCTTGGGTATAACTGGTGAAATTTGGTTTTGGGTGTAATATTTGTGAAAGGGGGAGCCCTAATTTGAATTAAATAAATTAATGGTGTAAATAATGAAATTGTTATAGGAAATATGAAATTAGAAGAATACACAAATGAGATGTGTAGTTGGATTTGATATATCACTCATCTATGGAAAATATGTTAAATTATCTGTTGATGGATTTATTTATCTGTTTAGAAATATTTGTTTTGGGCTATCGGTGGAGGATAGCTGTGATTGTTGTAGAAACTGCATGAGGACTAGGTAAATTGAAACTAGTCATATGGGTATTGTCATTAAATATGACGGTTTGATTAAACCATTGAATATGTGTTTTGATTAGTCATTGTATATGGCAAAGTGTTTAAATACATTGTATATGTATCATTGTTTGGAAGGAGATAGGGGATGTACTCCATTGTTTGGGAGGAGATAGGGGATGGACTCCATTGATAATTAAGTTGGCCGGAGTGTCCAGGGTGAAAGTCCCGAAATCTTATATATTTACGGGTGCCGGTTCCCTCGGACATAATTCTGTAAAATGGCAAGAAATAGAAGTGTTAGATTGATGAATGTGTTACATTGTGAACCATTGAGTTGTAGTCTCATATTGGTTGATTTGATAATAATGAATTTGGTTAATTGATTTGCCTGAAATGGAAGAATGGAAATGAATTGAAATATTGGTTAACTACATTGAATGACCTTGAAAAGAATATGTGTTGATTAAGAATGTTGCACATTTGTCTGGTGCTTATATTTTAGTTAATTTTCATATATGGTTTAGCATATCTCTGCTGGGCTTTAGCTCACCCTACTTGGGAAAACCATTTTCAGGTACAGGTGACATGCCACTTCCGAGGGCATAGCTTGGGAGGCTTAGGGGCTGAAGGCTCCACTTTTGTGATTTCATTTTTGAGTTGAATGTTTATTCAAGCCAAGGGCTTTACTTGTATAGAGACTAGACTCTTCTTTTGTTGTAACCAAGCAAAGTCTTGGAAAGATGTAACCCCTTAGGGCATTTATTTTGTTGTTCTCAATTAGAGTTACATGCTATAGTTTCAAAATGAACATTTATGGAAGTGTAACGCGTGTAATATCTTTTGTAATATAGACTCTGATGAATGAAATAAAACATTTCTATTATATCAATGAATCTTATGAATGGTTGATTTATATAATATTTTGAGGGCATTACAACTTGGTACCAGAGCGAGATTTGAATACTTTGGGTACGTAGGAAGTGGTTAGTACCACAATGGGTTTGTCTCGCTTGTTAGAGACTTAAGTATGATGTTATATGCTCATATGATAACATGTTTATGTGACTATATGGGTATGAGATTTAATTTCTAGGATGTTGATCGGGTCCATGGGTTTCTTGGAATCCTGTTGGAAAGGCACTTGATCACTGCTGTGATACCCCTGTTTTGTATTATGCTAAATTGGTCCTTAATTTGTTTATGGTTATGTGTTTAGCATGATTTTGTGTGCCATTATGTGATAATATGTGATTTTGAATTCGTATCTGTTCAACCGTAGGAATATCTATTTGAATAATCCACTTCGGGAATTAAATTAAGGGCCTTATCGGCCACAGAACCCGAAATTGATTACGCCATTGTGATTGGCATAATTTTTAGAGCCTACGGTGAAATTTAATTGAGTGGTTGATTCTGGTCAATTTAAATTGATTAAATTGATAAATTAAGCGCCCTATTAATTTATATTAAAATGTTTGTTAGTGGGGCTTGTTGTATAGTAGCATTACACCCTCCTTTAGCTCTCTTGAACTCAAAATCTGAGTTAGAAATTGAGAGTGAGAGAGAGGCCGGCCATAGTGAGAGAAAAGGGGGAGAATTGTGCATTTTAGATTGGAGCTTGGAAATTTTGGAGATTTAGCTCAAGAATTGTCTAGAGCTTGAAAGATCAAAGCTTCTAGGTGAGTAATTCTTGAATTATAGTTTGTAATTTTGTGTGTTCAAGCTAAATTGGTGATCAAGAGTGAGATTGAAATGAAATTGGGTGGTATTTGTTGAATTGAAGCCTAATATGTACATGTATGTAAGAAATGGCCAAGAATCTTTATGTTTGAGCACAATGTATATAATTTGTGTTGAATACTGTTTAAAAGCCATGTATTGGGACCCCACTTCACCAATTAAGTTGATATGAAGGCATATTTCTCACATGCAAGAGTGAATCATGTAAGAGTAAGCTTTGCATGTTTGAATGTGATGTGTTGGTGATGAATTTGGGTTAATTTGAGACATGCATATAAGTAATACAAGGAATTGAGCTCCATTGTGATGTGTTTTGGTGTCTATGGCATGTTAGTACTAATATATGTGAGATTGGGGCCTTTGTATGCAAGAAAAATTGGTTGAATGTCGAGTTTGAACTCAAGGGAGTGTTCTGGAAAACCTAGAATTTTCGACGTCCGCTTGAGCGGGGGAAGTGCTGCTCGAGCAGAGAAATCGAGCTCCCAGCATTTTCTGCAGACATGGTTCCCGCTCGAGCGGGGAATTTGACGCTCAAGCGGGGAGCTATGTAGACAGGCAGTCTGCTCGAGCGGCCGAGTTCATGCTCGAGCTGGAATTGAAGGCAACTAGTACTTTTGCAGACCTAAGGGTCCACTCCAGGGGGGAAGTCCACGCTCGAGCGGGGACCCTATTTTCTGAAATCCTGTTTTTGCATTTTGTGTTCTATTTTCCGTTCTCTTTCACTTGCAAGCACTCTTAGGCATATGTTAAGCATTGTAAATGAGTTAATAAGATATGAATAAAGCCTAATGAGGAGTATGTGAATTAAAGAACGGATTGAATTGTTAATGACCCCTTTTGTGTTCATGAAATGTGTAGGGTCAAGCTCCAGGGTAGATCCACAAGCCGATCACTGTGAGTAATATCGATATTTGAATGTTTATGAATGTTCAATTGTTTATTCCCTTAAAGCTTATGAACTGCTAATTGGGATTGTGGATGTAAGTTGAACACGAATGGACCAAAGGTCGTTTTGTTGAATACGAATGGACCAGAGGTCGTTTTGTTGAACATGAATGGACCAAAGGTCGTTTTGATAAACCTGAATGGACCCAAGGTCATTTTGACATGAATGAGCGGGCCGAAGGCCGTTTTGATATGAATGGATGGGCCAAAGGCCATTTTGATATGAATGAGTGGGCCGAAGGCCGTTTTGATATGAATGAGTGGGCCGAAGGCCGTTTTGATATGAATGGATGGGCCAAAGGCCGTTTTGACACGAATGTGTGGGCCAAAGGCTGTTTTGATACGAATGTGTGGGCCAAAGGCCGTTTTGACAAGGATGGAAATCTGAATGGGCCAAAGGCCGGAATGTTTGGAATTGCAGTCACTTGATTTGTATTTAGATATATATATATCTGTTAAATAGAAATACGAATTGGGCCCAAGGCCGTCTGGAATATGTTGTTCTACAATTGTTATGTAATTTCTGTCTTTGATATTATTCACTGGGCTATCGCTCACGCTCATTCATGTGTTTGTAGGTGAGCCAAGAGAAGTACAAACCCATTTCAAAGTGAAGTCTACCATGAACAACATGAGTTTTGGAGAGTCAGCTTTGTGTCTCACGTGCGAGACCCGTCCTTGCCATTTTGTTATGTAATTATATTTTGTTTTGTTGGCAAGGGTTTTGTGTACATTTGTATGTAGTCTGATATGGGTTGGCTCAGTTTAGATGATCCTGTTGTAAAGAAGTTTATGCTACTATACTTTTGATATGGGTTATTAACGTATATGAGTATGGTTTGTTTGATGTGCATATAAGCACCGCTCTATGGACAAAGGTTTAAATTTTTGCTTCCGTTTGGCCCCTTTACTCTGACGAGTTATGTCTGTTTTGGTTTGAGGCCGTAGGTAATCATAGGATTACTGGCCGGTCATGTCCTTAACCCATAGGGGCGGGTTGGGGTCGTGACAGAGTGGTATCAGAGCATGAGTTAATAACTCACACACTTGTCCAAAAAGAGCAATAAGCGTCTAGATAAGATCTAGGATGCATTCACGTGATGAATATGAATTTGGAAGCATTGATTATGTGCTTAAATGTTTTGATTTGAGTAATTATGTGCTACAAGTTGTAATTCACTTGCATTGCAATTATTTGAATATGTGCGCCCTTAGTGTATATACATGCGTAAATCTTTTGTATGAAACATAATGCAAGTTTAATCAGATGGTGAGAACAAGAGGTGATGAGATAGAGGAGTCCTCTACTGCCAGGATGGACAGATTGGAAAGGTTGATCCAAGAAATGGCAGAAGCTTTGATTCAGCAACAGGAGTGGCAACAACAGTGGCAGTAACCACACCCGCCACCTCCACCTCAGGCACCACCCATGCCAAATGAACAAAATAATGACCGGATTATAGCTCTCACCAAGGAATTCAAGAAAATGAAACCACCGCAGTTCCACGGGGGATTAGATCCGTTGAAGGCCGAAGCGTGGGTCCTCGGCATTGAGAAATTGTATGAAGTGTTCCCCTGTTTAGAGACACAGAAGGTGCTTCTAGCCACTTTTATGCTAGAAGACGAAGCAAGAAGATAGTGGATGTTGATGCGAGAAAATCACAAAGATGTGGATTGGGTAAAATTTCTGGAGATCTTTTATGACAAGTATTTTCCGCAATGTGTTCGGGATAGGAAAGTAGCCGAGTTCATGGAACTCAAGCAAGATAGCATGACAGTGGCTGAGTATGAGGCCAAGTTCACTGAATTGGCCAGATTTGCACCACACGTGATTGACACCGATTATAAGAAGGCAAGACACTTTGAAGGTGGACTCCGCAGTGACATCCTAGAGAGGGTGAATGTTCTAAAGTTGGAAACTTGCATTGGGGTGCTTGACAGTGCCATCATATCAGAGGCTAATATAGCTAGACAAGCTAAGCCAGTAACTGAATGGAAGGGTAACAAAAGGCAAGGCTTCTTTTCGAAGAAGAAATTTCTGAAAAAGCAAAATACGGGCTCCTCCACTACTTCAAATTCTTCCCGAGACACAGCTCCCATGTGCAATATCTGTAGCAAAAGGCACCGTGGAGTCTGTTGCCGTACATCAGGAGCCTGTTTCAAGTGTGGGAAGCAAGGGCACATAGCCCGAGAATGTAGTCAGAACAGTGGAAAACTGGCAGCTAGTTCAACAGCATCGGTTCCAAAGCTGGGAAATACCTTGAGATCTGCTCCTACTGGGGATATAGTGAGACAAGGGAGAGTTTTTGCACTTGTTCCGGGCGATACACATAATGCCAATGCCGTTGTCTCAGGTACTATTTTAATATGTAATCAGGATGCCTTTGTATTAATTGATTATGGATCAACACACTCATTTGTGACATATACATTTGCATCTAGACTGAAAAGACCCCTAGAATTATTGCCATATTTGTTATGTGTGTCTGCTCCATCGGGGGAATCTGTGTTATATGACTATCTATATCGATTTTGTGACATGCATATTGAGGATGCTACCCTATACGTAGATTTGTTGCCCTTAAACTTTAGACACTTCGATGTAATTTTGGGCATGGATTGGTTGACCAAATATTGTGCCACCATAGATTGTGTGACAAAGAGGGTTGTGTTTAAACCACCAGAACAGAAAGAGATTGTGTTTGTGGGAAATGGGGTAGTGCCTCCACCATATTTGATATCTGCAATGAAAGCATGTAAATTGATCAGGAAGGAGTGCCAGGTTTATTTGTGTTATGTATTGACTGAACAATCTGTGAATGTTGAATTGAATGATATTCCCATTGTTAGAGAATTCCCAGATGTGTTTCCAAATGAATTACCAGGGGAATTGGTAGACAGGGAGATAGAGTTTACTATTGAGACTGCTGTGCACCCAAATTTATTTCTAAAACTCCCTACAGATGGCTACCACGAAATGAAAGAATTAAAGGAACAGTTACAAGACCTTCTTAATAAAGGGTTTATCCGCCTAGCACTTGGGGCTTACCGTGTTATTTGTGAAAAAGAAGGATGGTACTTTTGCAGGCATCGATTATCGAATTGAACAAGGTAATGATAAAGAACAAGTATCCCTTACCCGTATTGATGATTTATTTGATCATTCCAGGATCATGGTGTTTTCTAAGATTGATTTGAGATCTGGGTATCATCAGTTGAAGGTTAAGGCAGAGGATGTTGAGAAAACAGCATTCAGAACGAGGTATGGTCATTTTGAGTTTCTTGTTATGCCATTTGGAGTAACTAATGCTCCGGAAGCATTTATGGACTCAATGAATAGAATCTTTAAAACCTACCTTGATGAGTTTGTGGTAGTCTTCATCGACGATATCTTGATATATTCTAAAGATAGACTTGAACATGAACAACATTTGAGGGCTGTTTTACAAATACTTCGGGAAAGGAAATTATTTGCTAAACTAAAGAAATGTGAGTTTTGGTTGGATGAAATTGTTTTCTTAGGGCATGTGATCAACAAGGAAGGAATTTCAGTGGACTCGCAGAAAATAGAGGCAATTGTGAATTGGCCTACACCAACTAATGTGACAGAGGTTCGTAGCTTCATGGGCTTAGCGGGGTACTACAGGAGGTTTGTGAAAGATTTTTCGAAACTAGCTGTGCCTCTTACCCAATTGACACGTAAAGGGCAACCGTTTGAATGGAATGATGAAAGAGAATCTGTTTTTCAAGAACTGAAAACAAGATTGACCACCGCACCAATTTTGACACTACCTTCAGGTACGGAAAATTTTGTAATTTTCAGTGACGCATCTTACAAGGGTTTGGGTTGTGTGTTAATGCAGAACGCATCTTACAAGAATACTCGCTCGAGCGAAAGCTGTGTCTGAGAAAGAAATCTGAGGACTTTTAATCCTCGCTCGAGCGCAAGAAAACTCACTCGAGCGAAGAAGCAAATACCCAAGGCTCGCTTGAGCGTAAAAAGCCTTGCTCGAGCGAAGAAGCCAAAATCTGGGCAGCAACCACTTATACCAACTGACAACCAACCTGTTCCAAACTCACCCAACAAGTATCAAAACACAAATTTAAAGAATTAAAGGAAGGGAACAAAACATAGAAAACAATATACAATCACTGAATCCGAGTTCGGAACACAACAAAGGTTGGGGTAAAACCGAGATTGCTATAAAAATCGAGCAAATTAAAATAGCATAAACCAACTTGACACATCGTGTAAACTACAGGGACTATTTGCATAATTTACCCAAGTTAAAATTAACAAATTTGAAATACTTGTCAGGCTCTTTAAATGTACAGATAGAAAAAATTAATAGAAATTTAAATAGAATAACCAAATTGCAACTATAGTTGAAGAGTAGAGATCAAATTGTTCAATTTAAAATAATAGGAGCCAAAAAAAAATTTGAATCAAACTAAAAGGGTACAAAATGTAATTTACCCTTTTTCTATTTTATTCCTTAACTATTAATTTTGTTTATTTAGTTTTTAAAGTTTTTGATTTTCATCCATATGTTTCAATTGGAGACGATCGTAATTTGATAGGCAATAATATAATTTTATAATTTGAATAACTTAAATTATACATATAAATACTCATTAAATTGGTTATGAGGTATAATTCATTCAAAATAATAAGAATAGTGAGTGTTTTGAGAGTATGCTAACATGCATCAAAGTGGGACAAGTAGCTACAACAGTCAATGCTAGTGCAAAGTAACGCAAGCTAGGAATTCAAACCAAGAAATCTAATCAAACCCATTCACAATACTTGTGAAACTAAGAGTAGCAGTTATCTAGGAGTAGTTCTTCTATAGTTTAGTAGTAGCAACTATTAGTTCTTGGATTTTAATTTGTCACTTTTGTTTTGATTTTGATTCTTATAATATGTAATCAGTAATAATTTCAAATTCTTAAATACAAGTTTTAGTTTGTTAATTCATTTCAATTGTCTTCAAAAAAAGTCTTTGAATCTGTCAAGACATTAGAACTCAACTAGAAAGCTTGATCATTATTTCTATTTTTTTGAATTTTTGATTTTTCTATTGATTGCATCATGTTGATCTGCCCCAAAACAGAATTTTACTAACAACTATACAAGGTATAACTAAAGACTATTCCAATCATAACCAAAATAAAAATAATAATAGATAACAATTAATATCACAATAAGTTATAACTAACATCACAATAAATCATGATCAAATATTACAAATATCATCACTGGGACATATGATACACACCTCTTTTACATTATAGAATTTCCCCTATTTTTTATATCATTGGGAGCATATTTAAACAAATTCAATTGTATGAAAACTATTAGATGATGATAATTTGGAGGGGAAAAAATGTTCCCAAACAAACAGTGTTAATAAAAAAATGTATATTATATTTTTAGCAAATATTAGAACTGACATTCAAAGTAGGTATTTTTTTTTTTTTTTTTGTCTTTCCAAGTTCTAACCTTCATAACCGATCCCTTACTCTATGCATAGGTCCACAGAGAGAGAACATAGTTGCTCTCTCTAGGCAATTTCGGTGGTGCTCTAGCGATATTCCAGCGATACTCTAACGACCATTTTTACATTTTTAAAGTGTAGATCTAGACCTTTTAGGTCCGAAAATGGGGTTTTGAGAGTTTCTCTCCTAATTTCAGCACCAATTTTTGAGTAGTAATGGCGTTACGACGAGGATGGTGTCCACGGGGATGGCAGATTTTGAGACAATTCTTGCTTCCTATATCCCATGTACGAGTACATCGATGATCTTCTTCGGCTTGTTGCTTATTTTTTGCGGCTTTGTTGTTCTTTTGGTTTGGTTTGGTTTTTTTTTTTTTTTTTTTTTTGGGGTTTGGCTTCCCTCCAATCTGTGATCGGACTGGAGGATACTGTTGGGTCCGTGGGGGCACACCACGGGTCTTGTTTCGATAATATAAATCATCAATGTGTAGAACTTGTCGAGTACTAGATGTCTGTAAAAAATCACATTGATCAGATATCGATAGCTATGTGATCAAATTAGTTTTGTATATAAAAAAATGGACAGTGAAAAAAATAAACGGTTGACAAAAATCTGATCCGATGAGATAGCTATCGATATCCGATCAATGTGATTTTTTACAAACATATACTGCTTGATAAGTTCTACACATTGAACGATTTGAATTATTGAAACGAATCAGTGGTGGGCTCCCATGGGCCCAACAGTATCCTCCAGTGGAGGGAAGCCCAACCTTTTTTTCTTCTTCATTTTGTTGTACTAGTGGCCCTTTGTGGTCTTCGATATATGCTGTTGTTTTGTTTAATAATACTGTTTTGTTCAGAGGGAAAAAAAAATCCCTTACTATACGCTCTCCCAAGAAGACAAAGCCTCATTTAGCACTAGGAATGGCAATGAGGCAGGGAGGACTGGATTTTACCCTCTGCGTCCTCAATTCTGAATTTTTCTTTATTTATTTTTCTGTCTCCATCCCCAATCCTCAACTGAGGCCATTTTCATACTACCACCCCCATCCCTGATGGGGATCAATTTTCCTCGCTCCTAACATTCTCGCCTCATTCCTAAGTTCTGTTGCTTTTATTTTATTTTATTTATTTAAAGATTTGCTTTGCTTCAGGTCCATATCTCCATAATAAATAAACAAAACAAAAATAAAATATTAAGAATAGAAAAAACTGAGTGAAGGGGATAAATTGATTAAGGTTGTGTTTGGTTCATGAATTTTGGGATATATTTGGACAAATTCATACACATTTTATTTTTTCTTTTCCAAATTTTTTCCTAAATTTATGAAACAAATACAACTTAAAAGAAATAATTTCAAATTAAGAAAACATAAATTAAAAATGAACTAAAAACTAAATAATTTTTCTACTTTTAATAAATCGGTTTAATAAAAATAATTTTTAAAGTGTATATGTGAAAAGAAAACTCTAATTTTTTTTTTTTCATGAGTTAATATCATTAATTTGAGAAAACATACGATTAGTTGGAATAAAGTGTACCATATCAAAAGCTATAATTTAATATGTTAAATTATGTTACATCTTACAAACTATTTAATAGGGCATAAGTACCCATTTAAACGAGTAGCACCTCCACCACGATTGCTACTACCAATACCACCGTGACTACTTCTAGTACTCCGCTACGTGCCACTACCAATACTATCCACTTTCTCTCTCTATGACCAATCTTGTTCTTGATAGAGAGAAAAGAGAGGGGAAGGGATGAGGATAGAGATGGTGGGTGGTAAATAAGGATGGCAATGGTGCTTCGATTCGACAGGCACCCGCACCGACCTGCTCAAGCATTTTTCTCCAAAAAATTCCTCCACGGATTGGTTATAGCGTGCGTTGGTGAATACCCAATGGTTTGGTTAATCCCTACCCCTTTAGCTTTATCTCGGGTCCGTTTACAATAAAAGAAACAAGCCGGGTGATGCTATGGTACATTTAGATGTACCATACATTTAGTTATGAACTTGTATGATCTTATATCATAACCAATACCATATTAGTCATAACTACTATCATATTAACTCATAACTTAGTTATATTCAATTATTTACTTATACCATATTACTTCATAACCAGGTCATAACTAAGTTATTTAAATAATTTGACTCTCAAATTAGGCAACTGGTATAACCGGTTACCAAACAGAGCAAAGTATTAGAGTAGTCCAACAGTCTGAAGTCAGTTGGCCTCCCTCTCTAGCTCGTGCTCTTGCTCTTCTCTCCTCCTCCCTCCTCTCTTCCACCATAGCCGAAGCTTCAGCCATTGCCAAAGACCACTGCCAGTGCTTGGGGCCACCGTTCTCTCAGTGTAGACATCTTTCTTCATAACCTCTCACTCTCTTGACGTCCAGAACTAGAGTTTCTTCCATTCTAATCGAATATTTCCAAGAGATATTTTTTGTAGCTCAGGTTTGTTTCTAACTCTAAACTTCATTTACATTAGGGCTTTTGATTTGAAAACCCTAACCCTTATTGAATATCTGATATTAAGTTTGGTTCTCAATGAAAATTAACATCTGTATCCAATAGCTGTGCCACTTTGATTTCAGAACTGAAGAATGAATATATGATATTAATTTTTATTTTATCAGCTTTTTCCTTTGAAAAAGTTCAAAATTTGTAATCCAACTATTGGCTCTTTCTCTATCTCTCTTTGATTGTATATAGAATCAGCAATGTCATTGATCACATTCCCAAATCATCCTCTGTTATACCTTTCATAGCATAAACAAATAGTTAAAATAATGATAATGAACCCGCCTTTCGACAACTAGTCTAACTGGACATAAGAAATTTCACATTAACAAACAGTATATGTCGGATATTCATGACATGTGCCAAAACATCCAACTCATATTTTCAAATTTTGTTTCCCAAACAAATTCTATGTTCTTATGAGAAATAACATAGGAATAGATTCATCAAACAGAACAACCAAAAACGGGTTAAGCTGGGAAAAAAATTCAAATATTCCTAGTTTCACACTTCTATGATATAACAATCGCGTAAATTTGAGTATTTTGTTGATTTGTAGGGATGAGCTAACCTGCCATGAATCGTAGGCTACGTTTACTAGAAAAAGTGGTGTTTGAATTTGCTGAGCCATATTTTGGGGGAAAAAACACTGCAACATAGTTGAGATGTATTGGTACAATTGACAAGAAATTAGGGAATAAGGAACAATACGATTGAGATAACAAACAACTCTTACCAAATCAGGTCCCATTTTTGAAGTGCACGATATGGGTAAATTTTTCGCTGATCCCTGAGTAGCGGAATCAAATGAAAGTTAGAATCTGAACTCACATCAGCAAAATGAAAACCACAAAAATTGTAATGGAAACATCATGTGAGAGAGAGATTGACAGAGGGTACATGTGTGGTGACTACGTCGTTGTAGAAGGCTTCAATGTGTTGTGTTCCGGAAACATCCTTCCTGTTTACAGTACCATGGTGTTTTTAGTTACAGAATAAAATGAAAAATTTTCAATTCTTGCATAATTCAGAAATATGATTGTGATTGTAAGTCGTATAGAAGAGCTTATGTATTGATAAAATAGCCAATGTCCGAAAGGCATTTTACTTTAGTACCGATGGGTAGGAGAGCTCGGAAGCTATCACAATGCAATATGGATGTTAAACCACCAGCTGAACCGCCTGAGATGATAGCATGTTCGAACAGAGTTTTAGGAGTAATTAAGAACAATGATAATGATGATGAAGAGGGAGAAAGAGAGTATGCAACATAGATATGAACCACACATACATTTGCAGCACTTTTCATCCCTTTTGCTAATAGATCCTCAATAACAGCGGCAAAAATCCTTGCACCTCTGAAGTGAAGATTAGTAGCCTGATGAAACTAAAAATGCAATCATAAATCCAACAAAATACAAATTTACAAGCGATGTAGGTACTAATCTCCTAATTTTGTTGTAATTGTTACTAATATAACTCACGGGATTGACTGCTTCGACATCGCCTGTAAATGATGACCCAGCGCAGTACATAACCTTGATCCTATTCCAACTATAGAAGTCTGTGTATTGAAATAGAGTTAATTTTCTTAATTAGGAAAGAAGCTCGAAAACCTGTGAAAGTTCAAAGGGAAAGAAATGAAATCTAGATCAATTGGGCATACCTGGATTAAACTTTTGCAAGTTGCTTAGAAGTCCAGAGAAAGCAAGCTGATTTGCCATTTGCTTAGATGAACCTAGACGAGTGTTCTTACGGGCAAGGCAAGTTGTAACATTGTTACACCATCCTCCTCCCTGAAAATACACAGTAGACAATTTTCATTTTTTTTAATTTTTTTTTTCCAGGTAGGTTGTTCTCTATAGAATCCATTAAAGATCTTGCAATGAAACTCTCAAAGCAATCAGTAAAACCAAAAGACTAATACATCAAATGGGTTTTATAGAAAAGCGTCAAATGCCTAACTTACTCACTCACAATGAACTGCCAAGGATAGTTATCTTAGCAATCAGGTGGGGTGGGGGCAGGGAGCGAGAACATATAGAAGTTTCTAAGATTATGAGCATGTATATATTTTACATATTAAATATTCTCAAAATTACTTTCTTCTGTTCAGTTGTAATATGTGTTTAAATATGAATTATTATTGAAGTTTGATGTCAACAAATTGTTTTCATGAAGTATAAATAATATAATATAAACACAAAGTATTAGAATAAGTTTGAGTTATTTTTCTTTTGTTTATTTAACATTTGTATGTTTCACAGCTTGTATCTCTGTTGAGAGAGATTTTCTTCACTATGGGAGTTAGTTTCTTACTTGGGAGGACAAAATTATGTTTCCAAGTAAGAAACGTCACTCAAGTAAGAGTTTCCTACTACTAAACATCAAAGCACTCAATTACATCATTGCAATTATCCAATTAGCATTTCAAAAAAATCAAAATCAGTTCTCAATTCAATTTCCAATAAAAGTACAGAAAATTGGGTATCTTATATGATTTCACAATTCTTATTTTTCTTTTCAATCATCTTCTTAACAACAAACAAATCATTTTTGTATTGTAAAACAAAATGGTAAATGAAGGACCAACCTCAAAATGAACCAACCAATTGTTAATTCCTGATCCAAACCGCTTATCAAGATGGTAAGCCGGGGGAGACCCATCCAAACAAACTGCACAATATCAGAATCCCAAACACATTATAGTCAAGATTGTAAAAAAAATTTAAATTGGCTTATTATGAAGAAGATTTTAACCTGCTCCTTTTGCAACAGCATTTTGAACGTAAGTTATGCCAACATAGAAGCCTTCTATTTTGAGCAATATCAGTACACAAACTAGCATTTGCAACCATTGTCCTAATCTCCCATTGGCCATTATGCACCTCTGTTAAACATACCATACCATTGAAATTCTAAGAATTATATGTAAATAACAGAGAAACCCCAAAATAATAATAATAATAATAATAAATTAAATTAAATTACAAGGAATATATTGGGAAATTTGAAACCAAATAACCAATATATGCAAATAGATATCTTACGGGTATTTTATGAAGAAACCATTTATTTTTCATTTAAGAGAGTGAACTGAGATTATATCAAATGAATTCAAATAGGATTCAAGTCCTGATATGGGATACCTGAAAACGGGAAGAAATAGAGAAAATATATTGTTTTATTGATAGAGAATAAAACCCAGATGAGTATTTCGATATAAACAAGCTTTGAAAACCCAAACCCAGTATTGATAAAACAATAGTCTTCTACAGAAATAAGAAGTGGGCTTGAATTGAATTGATACACTAGTGTCAGTATATATATATATGAATTGTGTGGTGTGTTTGGTTTGGTTTTATTCTTTTTATTAACCAAAAGAGAAGAGAAGAGCCGACCGACAAGAATTGGCTCGAAACCCAGTAAAAAAACAGAGGCACCAAAAAGTGAAACCCAAATAAAAGCTGCTGCGATGCGAGAAAAAGAATTTGCAACACAGAGAATCTTATCGGTTTACGCACTCCTCTTTCTAGACTCTGCAATTAATGAATTACAGGTGGATAATAGTGATTACTGTTTTTTCAGGGGTTAAACTTTCAATTTCACTAGACGTTGCAATTTTTTATCGATAACAATCATTAAATGGAGGTTTCTTATCACGGGTGATGCTATGGTACATTTAAATGTACCATACATTTAGTTATGGACTTATATGATTTTATATCATAACCAATACCATATTAGTCATAACTACTATCATATGATCAAGCCCAGCCATGTTTGGAAACCCCCTATGAGAGATTGTTCTAAGACGTAAGAAATCCCTAGTCAACCCATCATTGCCACCTCCACCACCGCCGCCTTCATTACTTCCCCTCATTGCCATCCCTTTGGCATTACATGGTCTAATTTTTTTTTTATCACCCAAGTAGAGAGAGAGAGAGAGAGAGAGAGAGAGAGAGAGAGAGAGAGAGAGGGAGGGAGAGAGATAGCTTAATCCTCCAAGGTGACCATAAAGGACGAAAGAGCAACAAAAAGCACAACAAAAGATAATGACCTTCAATAAACCCCTCCCACTTCCAACTTAGTTACTCCCACTCTTCCTAGCAGGATTAGCAACCATCCTTGGCTTTTTTTTTTTTTTTTTTTTTGAAGGTAAGTAACAATGATAAACACAAGAAAATTAATAAACAAAATACAAAAAATAAAAATATCATCTAGATTGAAATAGAGTGATGATAGGATTACCTCCAACATTCATGTCAAATAACACATTTGACCGCATATCGAACTAGCAAATACACACATCTTGATTTTCCATTAAATAATAAAAAAAATATCAAAATTACTTGATTCGAGAAAAACCTATTTTCATTCAAAACCCTCAAACTTCAAAGACACTAAATTATTAATTTACTTCTTTACTTCTTATTTTTATTTTTCTTTTCTTCCCCCCCTTCTTTGTTGTTTATTGCTTTTTCTACAAGAGCATGAAGATACATGAAACAGAAAAATGCCTTTAAAAAATTATTGTTCTTCTATTTTTGGGGTCTTTGATTTATTGATTCATTCCAAACTAGAGTTTATATGGGTTTATGTGTGGTATGTATGGTCATGCTACTACACCCCTTTTGAGATGTGTACCATATGCAAATTATAACATTTGGCCTAATTTCCAAAGGATTTACACTCTAACATGTATCCTAATTAATATGCTATATACTTATTAGAGTTCTATAAACCCTCATGTGTAATTGTAATTATTTTACATTTTTCCATCACTAATGATGCCCTTTCATATATGTTATTTTCCCACCACCTCATTAACTCTTTTACAAATAACAACTTCATTTTGGAATTTTTAAAGTTTTGGCATGTTGGTTTATGTCTTTTAATTTTTTCCCCTCTCCCTTAGTTTTGTGTTTTGGTTGAAATGCTTCATTCCTTATTTTTGGCAGGTAAAAGGAGAGCCCAATACCTCTTACATCTGTGCTTATATTTCTATCGACGGAGTACACTACAGCTATTGACTTCTAGTTTGCTGGTTGTGTTGTTGCTGAACTACTTCTTGGACAGGTACATATTTTTTCCTACAAGGTCCTCTATGCTTCAATATATTTAAATTATATGGTATGCGTGATGGCCAAATTAAAAAGCAAAATATTTATGATATAACTTGTACAGTCACACCCTCATTTATCACAGTTTTTGTATTAAAAAAAACTAAGACTAAAAGTATAAGGTCAAAGTTAAAAATTATGACCTTTAACCAATTTTGTAGTAGTGCTCATATATTAGTATCATTTATTATGAATCTAAAGTATCAATGATAGAATAAATGTAAATAATAAAATCAAATAATAAGCATAGCATTAATACAAGAGAAGCTCTATTCACAACCCAAGATTCAATTGTGAGTGGCAGTGGGTATAGCAGTATGCAAGGGTCCTTAGTGCATGAAATCTTTAGTTAGTGTATATATATTACTGAATACAACTGTATTAAATCATTCTCCCATTTTCTAATTTCTTGTATTTTGTATTCTAAAAAACAAATTGCTTCCCTAAACATTTATAATTTTCAAGTGCTTTATGTGGTTCAAGCCATCCCCAAACCCATGCAGAGAATTAAAAAAAAAAAAAAAATTAGCAAGATAAAATATGGGAAAGTGAACCACAACATAGCTAAAACCAAAGCAAGTAAAACCAGTTAATAAAGATATTCAACCTTCTGACTGTACACCTAAAGTGAGACTTGAAGGAGCAAAGGAGCTATACATAACCATGACATCATTTTTTATTTTTTTCTACAATAGTCCCAAAAATAAAATAAAAAACAATGTCGTTTTTATTATCAATTCGTATGGTGCCAAAATATTTGGCTCCTTTTTGTGACAAAAAAATTTCCTTACCAAATTACAAATTTTGTCCAAAAAAATTAACTTCTTTAGTCTGTTTTTTACAGTAATGTGACCCAAGCTACTGGGGTATCATTTTTTGTTTATGATTAGAATTTTTTTTAGTGTCTTTCCTTTTTACATTGGAAACATAGTCTTTGTTAACTACATTATTATAAAGCAAATCCATTCATATGTGCATGTCGTGCATTTGATGAATGTACTATAACCTTTAAGATTTTTGTTGGTTTGTTTTTTTTCCTAATCAAAGATATTATGAGTTTATTTTTCTTGTCTTTCTTTACAAGGAATTCTGATTGAAGCCTAATGGATAAACCGACTGATCCTCCAAACCGCCCGATCACTCCATTCATTTTCTTTTGGTATTTCGTTAATATCTATTTATATGTAGTTATATATTTTCCATTATACGAATTCTTATATTCATTTTCATATGTTTATAGCCAAGAAAAATCAATGGAGTTAAAAAAAAAAAAACCCAAATGTAAGTAGACGTGAAGGTAAGTGCAACGTATTCTTGTTGTTTGTAGTATTCCTTTTGTACTTGTAAGCTTGTATGTAATTGTTCATATGATTTTATGCATGTAATGTAGGATATTGGGGACAAATGGAATCAACTTCCTAAAGAAGACAAAAATAAGTATATACAAATGGGAAAGCTGGAATCTGAACAATATACCCAATTAAAAACTGTGGTCCAACAAAAGCCTCCAAAAGTAAAAATTCAAACCCGGATTGAGCTTACATCAATTTGTAAGATTATTAGAAGGTTGGACAAAGCACAACAACAAGCAGTGAGTGATATGGGGTTTCATTGCATCCTAAGCCTTAGGTGCATGCACATAGATCATGACTTGTGCCATTGGTTAGTTCAGAACTTTGATCCTTCAACTCATTCATTGAATGTCCACGATCTTCGAATGCTTGTCACCATAGAAGATGTTCATGAGTTGATGGGATTACCTTCCAATGGTCTACATGTGAAGTTAACAGAGTTCGTAGATGAAATTACAAACCTATGTAATGAACTGGCGGTGAAGAATAAATTTGTTCCGTTCACATCTCTGAAATCTTATCTGCTTCAAACAAAAGATGCTGGAACTGAATTTAAAAGGAAATTTGTCTTATACATCATTGGTGCCCTCTTGTGCCCCACCACAAAGGCAGGCGTACACCAATCATTCATTTAAATGGTTAAAAATGTTGAGTCCATCAGTCAATTCAATTGGGCAAAGCACACACTTGATTTTCTTGTCGACCGCATTGCTATTGCCAAGGTCAAAGAGCGGTCTGCTATGTGCAGCTGTTTGCTTCTTCTAATGGTACCTCCCCTTGATATGTAATTATTTCATCTATTATTTTTTATTGCATATTGTCTAACACACATTAAAATGACTTCTTTTTTTTTTTTCCCATGTAGTTATTTTACTTGGAATAATTTGCTCGCAAAAGGGAGTTGGTGGCTACTTCCAACTCCATTCCTCACTTATCCTACTGGGGCAATTAAGAAATTAAGCGGGGTTTGAATCAAATTAAAGCTTTGGGAGGATATTTAAATGTTGAGGTAAATATTTACAACACATGACTTTTTATAATTATAGCTCAATTTACATTACACCTGTGACATTAACAAGTTATTGTATATGTGTGAATAGGTGGCTTTGCCTAACATTGTTGAAAAGTCCAATGCAGTAACTCTTAGCCAGGGAAGAATTGACAACAATGATGACTCCCGATTGGCTAAAGTTGAGAAACAAGTCATTGAAATTCATGCCCTTTTGGTCCAAGGCCATAAGGACACATGGCAAGATGAAGATGAGAAACGTCTAACCAATGTGGAGAATAAAGTTGAAAAAATTCTTGAGCTGTTAGAAAAACACATGCCAGTTGATGGAGAACAAGTTAAAACACCACCAAGCAAACTACTTATGGAGCAGCGACTGGTCAAAATGGAGAACCAAGTTGGTCAAATTCTTGAGTTGTTAGAACGACGCATTCCATTTGATGGTGGACATGTTAAAACACCACCAAGCAAACTACATGAGGAGCATCGAATTGACATTGAAATGGTTGGTCTCGATGTTAGTGGTATCGAAAAGGTTGCAGCCAATTCCCCGAAGTTTGTAGATGAGGATGAGATAAGGAATATGAATGACAAAGAACCAATGGAAACTTTGCGTTTGAGAAAAACAAAACCAATCCTCACACCACCAAATGCAAAGGCAGTTGCAAAGAAACGAGCCAAATTGGTTGGTGGGAAAGCATTAAATAATGAACAACTTTCTATTCCACAAAAGGGGCGATCGCGCGCAAAAAAGAGTGATACAAAGGCAGTTGAAGTGAATACTGTAACAATGTCATCATCATGTAGTGTTGTTCGTGGTCCTCAGACTCGAGGGACCCATAATTGCAAAGCCAGTCAGTGGTTGCATACACCTTTTGTGAAATTTGCTGTAATGAAGAAAAGACTACAGTTGAAGCCATCGTCAACTGACAACAACGTTGACAATAATATTCATGACAATCTCGATCAAGTAAACTAAATGATTGTGTCTCAAAA
Source organism: Camellia lanceoleosa (assembly GCA_025200525.1). NCBI lineage: Eukaryota > Viridiplantae > Streptophyta > Magnoliopsida > Ericales > Theaceae > Camellia > Camellia lanceoleosa. The sequence continues at coordinate 73,590,499 of CM045761.1, read as the reverse complement.
CATATTTGATATATGTGTAACAAATATTGTTTGTTTCTTACTTTTCTTTTACTTGTATCAGCTATTTGATAATTTACTTGATCAACTTGGGGGTAATGTTGTTCCTGAAATCCCAAAGGTTTGGAACTAACTATTATAGTATCTTTTGTATATGTGGTTATTTTGCGCTAACTCCATCTTCATGAACATACACTAACCAAGCTTGATTTGTTTAATGCACTATTCTTCTCAATACCTTTACAAGTCATCTGTGCCTTTGCCAGACCCATTAAATGACTATGATAGTCTCATTCTACGATATGCATTTGATGAATCTCTTTTAGAAGGGTACAATTTGACTACCTTTAACTTGTTATGTATAAAGTACTATACCTTCTAACTCACATAGTTATCCATGTGCTAGGGAATATCTTGTACGGATGAAACTGCACTACGTGGAAGCACAATCTGCAACGCGAAAGGAATTGTGGTCCTTGAAACCATATCAGTGGATATCCTCATGTGTAAGACTTTTCTCCTTCTCCTATTTTATTTGCTACCATTCCATCATCCAAGTTACTTTACTTTGCCTATTCATAAATTTCATATATTTTGCACTGCAGATTATAAATCTCATTGTTGTGAAATTGACAAATAAACAAAGGAAAAAGTTTCCAAATAAGGATCACAAGGTTTGGTACTTTCCAACCCATGTATCGGTAAGTATTAGCCATACCTAAAGACTTTTTTTATTTAGGCACAAGTTATTTATATGTTAAAACTAAATATGCAGCAAAAGATTTTGTGTCAACCTTCTGATGACACAATGAAAGATATAGTAGAAGATTATTTTGGAATTTACAAATACACTGGCCCCCTTCATGCTTGTGAGGAGGTAACATGATAAAATACTACTATTACCCAATTTCCAAATTTACCATGCACAATAACATTTGATCCATGTTATGTATTTATTTATTTTTTGCATGTACATTCAACGTTATATTTTTAGATTTACATGCCCTTCAACCATGGGGAAAACCACTGGTTGTGCTTGAATGTAAACATGGAAAAACGGGTTGCCTATCTATTCGACTCCAGCAGATGTATTGACACCGATGAGGATCGAAAAAATCAAGCTACATTATTGGTAATAGAATAACCATTATGATACCACTTGTATCCACTTTTTTGTTTCTTGATCTATGTACCTTACTACCTACCACCAACAGGTACAATCATTGCATAAGCTACTTCAATATGCGCATGGAGAAGATTATGTTCAAGATGTTAGTTCGTTTGCATTTCAATGGTTGGAAGACATGCCACGCCAAGACAACAGGTAATACACTATATTATCGTTCTTAATTTTTAAATAAGCATTAATGTTATAATCTCTAAGTTCGTTGACTCTATTGTTACAACTACACTCATTCCTATAGCTATGATTGTGGTCTTTTCGTCATCAAATATATGCAAGGGAAACCTTTGCCTTCGGGTGTAATCAAGGTACTTACATTTATACCCAACTGTCCACTTATCAGTATTTTATGTTTTATGAAGACTAATTTTATAATGTGTGATGTTTTTACGTACTCACTACTTTTGGCATGTAGTTTGACTATTTGCATAGGGCTCGCTTGTTACTTGATCTTGTGATATACAAGCATAATTCAGCTCCTATTGTTGGTGATATCGCACAATATAAAGCTGGTGATGCTCTATTCTTTTTTATTTTTCATAAGTTCGTACAATCAATGACGTTATCGCATTTCTTAAACTCGTGAACTTTGAGTTTATAACTCAACCTTTGTTATAAAATTATATTCTCAAGTGTTCTATCTTGTGCAGAACTCAGAGCTAGGGGTGAATTGAAACGGAAGTAGAGGCCATACGACTTTTGTGATCTTGAAAGAAGGAAAGATAGTGGATAAGGTTGTGGGAGCGAACAAAGACGAGTTTGGTATGTCTGTTTTGAAATACTTAAACTAGCATGAGTTTTGCAGATCTTATTGATGTTTCGGAATGGATGGAGGCATTATCAATACATCATTACCAACTTCCTACTGACTTTGTTGGTCATTTTATTAAGATAGTGCCAACCACTATTTATAGGATAAAAGACACTACAAGAAAAAGAGGATACAACGATGTTTTTTTTATGACGTTTTTCAAAAATGTTGTGAAATCTGTCCAGGTTTTTCAGATTTGTAATGTGGCCTACGGGGTGTTGACTTTTCCAATTTGTGAAATTATACTTAATAATTTTTGTACCTTCATCTTGTCTACTTCTTTGGGATAGTTGTTGTACAAACAAATATGAGTTTGCTCAGTTAAAGATACAATTTTCAGGTGGTGGTCTTATAAAGTAGCTGAATTTTTATTGAAATTTCCAGTGAAAAATCAATGAGTTGTTTGTTGCTCAAGTACAATTTTCAGATACTTAATAATTTTTTATAAAGTAGCTTAATTTTTATTGAAATTTCCAGTGAAAAATCAATGAGTTGTTTGTTGCTCAAGTATTGTTAGGTTGAACAAGCTGTCTTACAATCCATTTTGTGCTTGTGTATGTCATTTGAGTCACATTATATCATTTTCTTTCCTGGGAATTACCAGGGCAAGACAGAAGGCAATGAAAGCAACCACTACATTTTGGCTGTTATTTTTTTTTTTAGGTGGATGATTGCTCTTTGGATATCATCTTATGTGATAATGGGTCTTATCTTTTATTTTTTATTTTTTCAGATGGTGGTCTTATCTTTTATTTAGATATCAATAACACTAATATTTTTGCTTAGTTATGATAATATATATATATATTCTTAATATTTTTGGGATGGGTTCCCTCACCATTGTTGGGGAATTGTGTTAATAGACCAAAACAGGTGTTAAGATAAGGTACAATGATGGATTTTTTATCAAACAACTATGTCCAGTACATGCTGTGAGCCTTTGAATTAGATCCTGCTATACATAGCTCCTGTTGTACATAGGAAGGTGGATGAAGGTAGATCCTGCTGTACATGGCTGTTTAACTAGTTGTTAGCCTTTGAATTAGTTTTTGATCAAAACAGAGAATATAAAAGCTCTTAGAGCAAAGAATTGGGAGGATAGAGCCTGCAATGATGGACTGATACTTTATGCTTGAGTAAAGTGGAATGAGATCAAATTGAGATCCATAGTTGTGAGCCTTTGGCTTGCTGTATGTATTTAGACTGGTTTTGAAGGATATTTGGACTACAAATGACTAATTTTGTTTCAGAGGGGCTTTATATACTTTCTTTAGTTGAAAATGTACTTGTCTCATTTTATGGTCACGTGGATATATAGACATTATGGATTTTCATGAAAATTGGTTTCAGGTTTTTTTTATTCTGTTTTTGTATGGAGCAAATGATGTAGAATAGAAGACAAACCTAGCAGCTGTCATTGTGGTGACAAAGGAAGATAAATAATTGGCAATTTCTCAGCATAAAAATGAGCCCAGATGGAGGTCACTTGAGCAGAGGATGTAAATAGCTCTGCTAGGAGTAGCACTTGGGAGTCTTTTCACTTGAGCAGACATTTTTTTGGAATAGTTGTTCTGTTTAGTCTCTGCTAATACCACTTGGGAGTCAGTTTTGTAAGATGCTTACCTTTTTAATAGTTGCCGCTGTTTGTTCATCTTTGAAGGTTGTAATTGTTAAAACAGCTTTATGGGTTTATGTGCAAATTTTTTGGCAAATGACCTCTTTTAAATGTTGTTCATCTCACACTGATGAGAGCTACTCTTGAGGTTTAAGTAATTTGATTTCTTCTTGACCATTTTGATTTTAATTGATGTATTTAAAATTTGAACATGAATTGTTTCTATTCTTGGGTATGCAATGCATTGTTTTTTATTTTTAATTTTGCTTTCAAGCTTTAGTTTATTTATTAATTTAATATACATCAATTATTAGTTCTTAATAATCGTTTATGACAGGTATAAATATCTATCGCTATATTTAAATGTCAAGCTTAGCACAATTAAAAAGAAAAGAAAAGGCTATGGCAGCGTTTTTTAAACGTACCTATATCCCAGCCCCAACGGTTAGATTTTTAAAATGTATAAATATCTATGACGGCGTTTCAAAAGCGTCGCTAAATATCATAGTGACGTCATAGTACCGTTAAGGTATGACATTTGGCGGCGTTTTTTAAACACCACAAAGCTATAGCGACGGCCGCATTGTCGGTGTTTGGTACAAAACGTCACAAAAAGAATTAGCGACGTTTTTAATACCTATAGCGGCATTTAAAAAATGCCGCTAAAAGTACATTTTTCAGCAATGAGAGCTGTGCTTGTATTGACCATTTTCTTCATTGAGACATGTTTATTGCTTTACAGGTTAGTGGAATGCCAACGTTTAGTATTCCTGTTCAAGATGGTGGCATTGGTTTTGACCATAAATTTCAATTGGATAGATTTTGACCATAAATTTATAATCTTATTTTAATTTGTTTTGATAGAAAATGAATACATGTGTCATGTTTTTATAATAAAAATATAAATTTATTCAACTTAGGTGGGAAAGGGTTGTTTGCGTGGGTGAATAAAGTTGGTCATTGCACCAAAGCACTGTCCAAGCCTCCACCACCACCCCACTGAGAAAAACTCCAAGGCATCACGTGATGGCATTGGTCACAATCTTGGCCTAAAAAAGGGCTTCTGTCTTCCCATCCAAAGTACAAAAAAAGAAGATGAAAGAAATAAAGAAAAGAAAGAGGGCCTGTGACCTTTCTTTATCCTTTTCATTGCTGTAAAATAAGGCCACTTTCTAAACATTTAGTAATTCTTGACTTCACTTTAAATATCATCAATGCAGGATAAAAGGCAAAAATTATTCAGTAGCCACTTTGTGGCATTACCATAATGGTTGTGGTGGCTAAAATGATAGTTTGGCCATTTTCAAGAGAATATTTTATGGGAAAAAACGATCGAATAATGACATTCAATTTTCTATATGCACTTGCTGTTGTGCATTTGCTTCGAAAATGAGCAAAAACACTAAACAAAATGGCTTTATAGCCTTTGCTAATGCAACTGTGGTCTAAAATTTATATTAAAACCTCACACATATATACATCTTAAAGAATTGATCCATCAACGATATTAAAACCACACCCATATATACATCTTGAAGTGTCTTTTGATGAACCTGGACAAAAGATCAACAATATTGAAAAGCGAGTTACTACTGCAAGGTAGTGTAGGATTTCTTACAACCTCGTTTGGTGAATGATAATTCCTTACAAAATTCTTTCTTCAAGAAAAAAAAGAAGTGTGCATACAAAATATGAACTTCCATACAGCAAAACAAAAATCCATCAACCATCATTTAAGAGTATTTATACAAAATACTAACAGATTTAAGTCCTCAAAATTTTTTTTTTAAAAAAAAATCTTAGTTTAGCTTCCAATATCACCTGCTCGATCATATCAACTATTACCCACAAAGAACACCGCGAAACAAATTATTTTGTCGTTAAGGTTTGGTCACTTGAAATCTATGATTCAAATCATAACAAATTGAATTTTGATATATTGGTCATTACACACTCTTTTGTCATTTTCTGTTCGTAAATTATTTATTTCCATAATCAAGTTGTAAACATCATAATCAGTTATGACATCTAAATGTTCTAGCTAAAATCTATCTTGGCATATCAAGAAATTAGAATTAAGCAGCCACACATAAAATTTGCAAAGCAAATGTAAGCAAAATGAACATAATTTGAACTGAAAAGATGCCATAAAAGTAATCACCTAGAGACGTATCCGAATCAGTGAACGCTGAATTTTTGACAACTTGTGCATCGCAACTACGCAAGTCATTAACATCCTTGCTCAACTGCACTGGAGACGTATCCACATTAGTGACAAAAAGTCGTCTCTTCACAGGGTGGATCTTACATGGCCTCATATTATTCCTGGGACGCTTCGGTGCAAAAGGGATGGGAGTACCAATTGGATCATAATCATCGTATTCCTCAAACAAATTGCTACCCACTTGTCCCGTTTTATGATCGTTTTGGGGGCAAGTTCTCCTTGTGTGGCCGACGACCCTACATTGTCAAGTAAATCACCAATCATTAAAGAGAACAAAAATGCCAAGACTACCTCACAATAAAAAAATTAAGACACAAAGCACAATATAATGTATACCTGCAACATTGGCATCGCCTTGGCTTTCGAGGCTTAGCCATGTAGGATCCCCCAGTATTCCCCTTCGTGTTCACTACTTTCGGATCCCCAACCCCAAATGGCGACAGTGAACTTTTTCCTTCATCAACATTAGTTCCTTTGGCCATGCAAAGCTGCTTCATCCGACATGTCACAGTGAAAAATGCATTCCTAGCCTCTTCAAATCCTTCAGATGTTTGTGAGGCATAGTAACACATTTCAGTAAAAAAAGAGCAAAGAACCCCAAAGTGTGTCTCCTGTGTGAGAGTGCTAGAGAATTGGGCTTGGCAATGTTGTTCACCAACCTTTCTTGCTTGCTTTGTCCAACGATGCATCGCATAACTTGGGGAAATTTCAGTCATGTGTTCACATTTCATCACAGAAATCATGTGGCTGCAAGGAAGTCCAAAGAACTCAAACTTTTTGCAACTACATTTCATTATGCTAGTTGTGGGATGGTATGACACTTCCCATGTGGAACCAAATTCAGTGTACTTTGAAAATTTGTATATGCGATGATCGAACTCCTCTTTCCTTCCATCAAAAATCAACAATGCTTCCTCAATTATTTCATTACGGAACATTAAGAACAAACGTCTGGTAAAGATGATTGCTGCATGTTTCTCTAGAGGCTGAAATGCTGTGGTAAGACAAGGATCATTGTTGTCAGTTTTTGCCTCGGCATCCGCTTCTTTGTTCCGTAACCGATAAAGGGCCATGTCAAAACATCTAACAAATTCGAATAGTTTCAGTTTTCGTTTGAGGCGCTCATTGAAAAAAGCATGCATACCCTCACAACACTGACTGCTCTTCATTCCAGCAAAAAAATGACCACGCAAATATGACTAAGCCCACATGCCTTTGTTGTTGTAGGTGTCTGATACCCACTTGTTATTTTGAAGGCCATATTTTCTAACCATCTTACTCCAAGCTTCCTCAAATACAACCTCATTCGCATCAAGATCCATGAGATGCTTGAAATGTCCCTCGAATCCATCAACTCGAACATTTCACTGGGCATTTCTGTGCATATGCCAATTACATAGACGATGCTTGGCACTCGGGAAGACTTTTTGTATTGCCTCACACATGGCCATATCCCCATCTGTCAACACTGACACCAGTCTTTTGTTATCCATGGCCTCTAACAACTTCTGCAAAACCCATGTGTATGTTGCAATTGTCTCATCAACAAGCAAGCTGCATGCAAATATGGTGGTTTCAAAATGGTTATTGACCCCGGCGAAAATAACAAAAGGTTTGTTATATACATTCGTTTTATAAGTTGTATCGAAGACCAACACGTCACCAAATGCAGCACAGTCTAAGCGAGACCTTGAATCTGCCCAAAACAATTTGTCAAGCCGATTCTCTTGATCCTTGTCATACTTGTAAAAGAACTAAGGGTCAGCATCAACTTTTGCACATAAGTAAGCCAAAGCACACTCCGCATCACCATCCTTCATTTCTACTTTGCGCTCGGCTTGAATATAATTGTGCAAATCCTTGTGAATAAAGCCCACGTTCGCGAAAGACCCAAATTGTTGCACCAACAAATCCATTATCTAGCTTGTCTTGACACCAACATCGTGCAAAGTCTTTACTTGATCTTTGTTGGGGATCTTTACAAACCTATGCCACCGAAGAAATGGCACACATGGTGATGTTGCCAAGGGATGGTTATGTTCCATGTTAAAGTGAGTGACAATGTATTTGCCTACATCTAGATTGTACCTTATGCGAAAATGAGCATCACAACCAACTCTAGTCAATGCCCTGGCAGCTCTTTTTCGATCAATACGGGCCAAGTGTTGCTTTGCTCTTTGGCCTTGCCTTGAGCATACCCATTTTCTACTAAGAACCTTTGTTGCCTGCATTGTTCGCGTGTCTTTCCTAATGCTAAATCCCACAACTTTAGCATATTGATTATAGAAATCATTGGCATCCTCTTCTGAATTGAATTGCATTTCAAGAACATCATTCTTGGTTAAACTTTGAATAGGGTCATTTGCACGGGAACCTAATTCTTCTTTATTCCCACAAACTTCGTCATCTTCAAGCTTACGCTCAAATTTAGTACATCCAAAAGGATCCATGATAACTACATCAAAAACAATACGAAAAGAATAACATTATCTTATAAAATGAATGAAAATTCCTAAAATCACATAAGAGAATTTTGTAAAAGAGCAAATAACAGACAAAAACAACAATAGAATAATGTACATAGATTTAATGACATAGTTATTGAAAACATAGCCTAACTTGCCATTAATGACATATGTGGGAGTCGAATAATTAGAAGAATGAAATCTGGAGCACCCGAAGAGCCAAGAACTTAACGGCTCCATTCCGCTCGATTGGGACGCCGAATGCGTTCTTAGGGCCGAATGGATTTGAGGAGGCATATCAGGACAAACAAAATAATAATAAAAAATAAACTCTGGCCCCGAGGCACAGGGAATGTGTATAAATACAAGAGCTTCAGATACGAGAGGGGCATGACTTTTAGAACTCAATCAACAAGCTTTCTGGAACAGAGGAAGTGACTTGTTCGCCAGAGAGCTAATTCCGGCATCCTCGACCGGAGTCTTTGTATCTTCTCAGGTGACTAGTTGAGGATCATTGGCGTCTTCCAGGATCTGAAGAGTATTTCCAATCCACTTCCCCGATTGGCGCCGTCGTGGGAATACTCAAATATATCCATGAAAGGCGGATCGCAGATCCTCCCAGAGCCACCGACGAGATCGCACCAAGAGACGACTCCACTCCTAAATGCGCCCGAAGAAAACCGTCACAAGACCGACGCCTCGAACTCTAACTCACCAATGACTTCAACAAAGGCGATGATGCAAGCGACCATAGAACGAGCCAGACAGACCCAACAGAATTTGGATAACATCATCGCCGAGAACGAACGCCTTCGCCGCGATCTGGCCTTAGAAAAAGCAAAGTCCGGACGGGCAGGGCTCAAAGTCCCTGAGCGACTCCCAAGGAGAGGTCCTGCACGACCTCGGGGCCAACAGCACAACGCCAACGGTCGCTGCGCCTTGACCGATTGCCTTGAGGAGGTGACAGAGGACGCACGTTGCCCAAGAGGCGTCCCGCGCGACACCGTACAAATGATATACAGCCTACCGCTAGCCCCGACTGTACATGCAATTCAATCACTTCCGAGCCCCCAGCGTCAGCTCACACCAACTAAGCGACCCCGACTTCGCGAAGTGCCAAGCATTACCTTCGACGACTCCGATTTGCGCGGCGTAACACTCCCACACGTAGATCCTTCCGGTTGTTGCCACGCTGCGTGAACAGGTTTACCGTCGAACGCGTCCTTATCGACCAGGGAAGCACTTCAGAAGTTATGTACTATAAAACCCTCATCAAACTCGGGTTCAACGATTCGGATCTGACTCCAGCTCCTTATCCATTATTCGGCTTCAACGCCAACCCGGAGTACCCATTGGGAAAGATCAGTCTACCCGTTCGAGCTGGCTCCATAACGGTGGATGTGGAGTTTTTGGTCGTCAGGTTACCGTCGCCGTACAATCTCATCATGGGGCGATCATGGTTGCACACCCTGCAGGCCGTCCCAAGCACTTACCACCAGCTGTTACGTTTCCCGACGGAACACGGCGTTGAGCAGATCCGTGGCTCTCAACAGTCAGCACACGCATGTTACCTTCTTGCTGATAAGCCGCCGAAAGAACCGCAAGTCAACTCCATCGAAACGCCCAATCGAGAAATCCTGGACGACGTCGGACGTCAACCAGATGAAAAGGCCACGGAAGGTTTGGACCGAGTTGACATTGATGGAAGCCCGGAAAAGTTTTTTATGATCGGCGCCTCGCTGAGCCAGGTCGACCGACAGCAGCTGATCACTTTTTTACTCGGCAATCTCGACGTCTTCGCGTGGACTCCATACGAGATGCCGGGAATAGACCCGTCAGTCTCCCAGCACCATCTGAATGTCGATCCCCGGCGCAAGCCGATCATCCAAAAAGGCCGGCGATCCTCCGCAGAACACACTGCCGCCGTTGTAGAAGAAGTTGACAAATTGCTTGACGCCGGGGCAATTAGGGAGGTCACCTACCCCACGTGGCTCTCCAACACAGTGGTGGTGAAAAAGAAAAATGGAACTTGGTGAGTGTGCGTCGATTTCACGGATCTGAACAAAGCTTGCCCCAAAGATTGCTTCCCCTTACCGAGAATTGACCAACTCGTTGATGCGACAGCGCGCCACCGACGTATGAGTTTCCTCGACGCCTACAGAGGCTACCATCAGATCGCCATGAATCCGGATGATCAGGACAAAACTGCATTCCTTACTCCAAGAGGGACCTACTGCTACAGGGTTATGCCTTTTGGACTAAAGAATGCAGGGGCAACTTACCAAAGATCGGTCACCATGATGTTCAAAGAATTTCGGACACACTATGGAAGTATACATTGACGACATGGTGGCCAAATGCAAAGAAGAACAAAATCATGTAGCGGATCTGGAAACGACATTCGACACCTTGCGCAAATACAGAATGAAGTTAGACGCTTCTAAATGCGCAGTCAGGATCGGCTCGCAAATTCTGGGTTATATCACAACCACCATGGAATCGAAGCCAACCCGAGGCAAGTCACGCAATTTTGGAACCGAGTTCCCTGCTCGATCAAAGAAGTCCAAAAGTTGATGGGAATGGTCGCCGCACTCAACAGTTCATTAGTCGATCTACGCATCACCGCAGACAATTCTTTCGAGACATTACGCCAGGCGAGCTTTAATGGTCCGCCGAATGCGGCGACTTTTAACGGGCTCAAGACATATCTCCTGACAAGACTCTTCTAACAACACCGCCACGGTGACCCCTCATTCTATATCTCGCGTCTCCGACAGTGGCCGCCAGACATTAAAAGAGGAGGAAGGGCAAGAACAACGGTGTATTATGTGAGCAAGGCAATGGTAGACGCCAAACACGTTATCTACCGCTTGAAAAACTCGTCCTAGCCTTGGTCATGGCAAAGAAGAAAGCGATGCATTACTTCCAAGGACACAAGATTAGGGTCCTAACAGACTATCCCTTCGATCAAGATTAAGGAACGCAAGCATCGTATGTGTTTCAAGTGGGCTCTTGAACTCGCCAATACGACATTCGGTTTTACCCAAACCGCAATCAAGGGCGGTGCTTGCCGACTTTGTCGCCGACCACGGAGGGCTTGCCGACCTCAAGCCTGATGACGTCCTGCCAAAGGCAGCCGAAGTTTGGTCAAACCCAGATTGGAGAATTTATGTTGGGGACATTTGGCAGTTATATTGTGATGGAGCGTCTAACCAACGGGGCAACGGCACCGGCGTCGTACTCATGTCTCCAGACGGCGCAGTAACTGAGCAGGCCATCAAGCTCGGCTTCGAAGCATCAAATAACGAAGCCGAATATGAAGCCTGATTATTTGGATCGGAACGCACATCGCTTTCGGTGGCGGCTGTTGGTATTTTGCGACTCAAAATTGGTAATCAACCAGCTGAAGGGGGAGTACGCGGCAAGAGACGAGCGTATGGCGGCCTATATGAAAACGGCTAACACCTTGCTAATGAAATTCGACCATCATGAACTAAACCAAATAACACGCGACCAAAACACACACGCGGATGCCCTGGCATGCTTAGCCTCCGCCATCAACTCCGAGCTCAAGCGTACCATAGAAGTAGGTTTCGTCCCAGAACCAAGTATCGGCCCACCGGAGGAAACCCACATCAACATTATAGAATCCGCTCCAAGTTGGAAGGATCTCATTGCTGCATTCCTTTCTTCCGAGCAACTCCCAGAGGACAAGAAAGAAGCACATAAACTGCGAAAACAAGGCCCTGTGGTACTACTTAGATCCACAAGGAAGGCTTTACAAAAAGTCCCTCTCTGGTCCATACTTGGAATGCGTGCACCCGGACAGGGTAGAGGAGCTGCTCACTGAGATACATGAGGGCGCATGGTGCCCATTCGGGGACGCCTCGCCCACCGGCGATAACGCGAAGGATATTTTTGGCCGATGGCGAGAGCCGACGCAGAAAATTATGTCAAGAAATGCGAACAATGCCAAAAGTTCTCCCCACTAACCCATCACCGCGAAGCTTTGAATTCAATTACAAGCCCCGCCGTTTGCTCGATGGGACTTGATATCCTAGGACCATTGCCGAGGGCCCTGGAATAAGCGATTTCTAATCGTGGCAACAGACTACTTCACAAAGTGGGTCAAGCGAGGCTCTAACCCATATACGGATTCCGACATCAAGCGCTTTGTGTGGAGGAACATCATTACACGATTCGGCATTCCAAGAGCGCCGATCTCGATAATGGTACCCGTTCGATTGTGGCGATATCGAGAATTGTGCAGCAAGTACGATTGAACCCTACTTTCACGCCACCTATCTCCAAAGTAACGGTCAGCGGAAGCTTCAAACAAATCCATCTTAGACGGCATCAAAAGAGGTGGAAAATGCCAAAGGCGATGGGTTGAAGAGTTTCCGAGTGTCTTGTGGGCCCACCGCATAACGCCGAGACGATCTCGGAGAAACGCCGTTTGCATTATGCCGACCCGTGCAATCTTACCCCCAGAGATTGGCTTACCAACTTTGAGATCGCAAGCCTTTAACACAGGCCGAAATGACATGATGCTCGCCCTGGACCTGGTTCTTATTGAAGAACGAAGAGACCGTGCCTTAGCATCCATGGCACGTTATCAACAACAGCTCGTAAAGTCATATAATCGGCGAGTTCAGTTGCGCTGCTACAATCCAGGAGAATTGGTCCTAAAGAAGGTATTACCAGCCGACCGGAGGCCGTCCGATGGAAAACTTGGCCCGAACTGGGACGGTCCCTATCAGATAGATTCCGTTGCAGGCGTAGGTGCATATCGGCTCTCAGACATGTCAGGGAGAAGCCTGCCCCGGCCGTGGAATTCGACACATCTACGTAAATTTTATCAATGACCCGACCTGTGGGCTTGATAGTTGTAAACATTTCGTTGTAATGAAAGATCTCGTGTTTTTACGTGTTTGAGCTCAACGTCTTTGGCCAAAACAAGTCTCCGAATTCGGAGCCCCCTTCGGTGCACGACACCCTAGGGCCGAACAAGTCTCCGGATTCGGAGCGCCCTTCGTGGATGTCACGATTGGCCAAAACAAGTCTCCGAATTCGGAGCCCCCTTCGGTGCACGACACCCTAGGGCCGAACAAGTCTCCGGATTCGGAGCGCCCTTTGTGGATGTCACGATTGGCCAAAACAAGTCTCCGACCGAGCCCTTCGTGCACGACACCCTAGGGCGAACAAGTCTCCGGATTCGAGCGCCTTCGGATGTCACGATTGGCCAAAACAAGTCTCGATTCGAGCCCTTCTGCACGACACACCCTAAGGCCGAACAAGTCTCCAGATTCGGAGCGCCCTTCGTGGATGTCACGATTGGCCAAAACAAGTCTCCGAATTCGAAGCTCCCTTCGGTGCACGACACCCTAGGGCCTAACAAGTCTCCGAACTCGGAGCCCCCTTCGTCTCTTCACGCTCGCGCCCTGGCCAAAGCAAGGGCAGATTTATTAATCTTGGCGGCCCATTTTTACTCGGCTACATTATCTGAATGCCAAATTTCACGGTAAGAACCATTCGGCTCTTCACGCCATACCGCCAAAGCAAGGGCAGATTATTAATCTTTTCGCCCATTTTACTCGCCACATTATTCGAATGCTTCGCCACTTACAGTATGAACCATTCGGCTCTTCACGCCGTGCCTCGCCAAAGGGCGGATGATTAATCTTCGCCCATTTTTACTCGCCACATTATCTGAATGCCCGACCCAATTACAGTATGAACCATTCGCTCTTTCACGCCGCCGACAAAGGCAAAGACATTATATATCCATCAAGAAACATCCCCATAAAATTATGGAAACATCAAGACATTGCGAATTCATAACATTTTATAACTTTCAGATCATAACTTTTATAATATCAACCCGCATTAAAAATGTCGGATAAACATATACAAAACAACAAAAACAAGCGAAACAGAAAATAAAATACTTTCTCGAGCTCATAACAATTGTGTATGGTAAAGATCAACCCTCCGAATCATTCTCCAACGGATCGATGTCAACTTGTTCATACGGTATTGGCATATTCAGCGAAACTCCAGCTGCAGCAAGGGCCTTGTGCCAACCATGTTTGAAGCCCCGATTCTCAAACCGAGAGACCTGGTCCACATATTCGGCGAGGCCAGCCTTCTTCCCGGCTTCGAATCCTTTTGAATCGGCAATCTCCTTCGCCGCCTTCATTTCGGCCAACTTAGCCTCTAGGTCGGCAACCGCCTTTTGGGACAAGCCAAGTGCAGCTTGCATATCGTCGGCCTTCTTGTCGGCCTCCGCTCTTAACTTATCCGCGTGACGAGCTTTCTACCTCGCCTCGCCCGAGAAGCTTCTCGCTTGCTCTTAAAAAATCCTCGCCCTTTTTCCTCTCGACCTCGGCTTGCTTTCAGAATGACTAATTCGCTTGATGGCGTCGAGATGACGGGCGCTCACGCCGCTATCCTACCAACGGTCCGCAAAAAGGAATTCAAAATACGACGAAAAGGTAACGCTAACGGCGTTTGGATGAAGCGAAGAAAAGTCAAAATACGCGCAAAAGGGCCGATCGCGCGGCTAACATTGTCGCATTCAAATCCGATTCCAACCGGAAAGCCTCCATATCACACGGCAACGACAGAGACGTTGCCACGCCGAACGCGACCTCTGGGTCCTTAAGCGCCGAGGCATCCGAAGGAACTGGCATATTTCTTGCGATCGGCTGAATCACGAAGGGCTGAACCTCACTCGATCCCCCCACTCGGGGACGTTTGTGGCCGTAATCATCTGAATCGACCTCACGATCCTTGGCGCGTTTCTCCGCCTTTGCCTCAACATCCTGAACGGCCTTCCAAACCAACGCAGATTCGGCATTCTTATTTGTTGCCGCCTCAACAACTCCCGACTGTTTTGATTCGGCAACCGGCAGGGAATGAGATTCACTCGTGGTCGGTTCAGCCGAAAGGCCTTCCGCTCTCCGTCGTGCAGCTAACCTCTCCGCATTCGCCTTCTTGGCGAGCTTTGTCAGGCTCAACTCAGCCATGTCAGTGGATACCGAGATGGGAGGATCGTCTGTGCATAGAGGAACGTCGGCAGAATCTAACACTTCCTCAGATTCGGCCTCAGACTGATCCGATTCGGCAGTATTGGATACTTCAGTATTCTCCGAATGAGACCTTTCGAAACCTATCTGTCTCAAGTTTTTGAAATCGGAAAAAACACGAGCTACGAGAAAATTTTCCCCCTTCGGAATCGGTATGTTTTCCGTGGCCGAAAAGGTCGTGTATGTAGGCTCGTAGCAAAGCAGAACATGAGCCGCCCTTCCCTGCTTATGGAGACTGCGACGGCCAAAGTAATTCAGAGCAATCCTGATGTCCGAAAGAACGGCGTCGACAGTTGAAGCTTGGATTTTCTTTAGATCGTTCCCTGCACAAGACAAGCCGTAAGATTCAGGAAAACAGGAAAACGGGGTGTGGTAAATTTGAGCACACAATACAAACAAGAGAGCACTCGGTGACCTGGCTCGCCCCTACGTCTAGGGATAGGATCGACATGGCCTTCCCCTTCGCCGAACTCCCAGTTGCCGCGGACAACGACCATGACATCATCAACTCGTTTCCCAGAGCTGGAAAGCATAGTGATTAACTGATGGTCTGTGTCCTTAGCTCTAAGGAAGTAACGCCCATGCCGGCCAGAGGATTTGGCCAGAGCATAACAGTGCCGAATGGCAGGAATGCCAAGATTAATCCCGAGGCAATGGTTCAGCGCTATGATGCCCATTATAATTCTATAGAAATTCACATTGGGTTGGGAAGGGATCAAATCCCAGTGGCGAAGAACAGCCCTCAGAAACGGGTGAAGGGGAAAGCGGACTCCACCCTCTACAATCGACAAAAGGGGAAAGACAATCGTGGTTCTGTCCTCCCTCTCCATGTCAAGAGTGCCGTCCGCCACGAACGACAGATGGACATCGTCGGGAATAGAGAAATGGCGTCTAAAGCCAACAATTCGATCCGATGAAAGGAGGTCTCTCAAGTGTTTCGCCATATCCTATTGTCTATAAGAACATGCGACAGAACAAACAAGCTAGGAAAAGCTTCGGAGCAGGAGGGAGGAAAACTTACAAAAATTGAAGATTATCGCAGACGAAAGAGTTGCAAGAGCAATTCGAGGAGCGATCCAGTAACCAGCGTCATAGAATACGGATTCGAAAAGACATCAGATTTTAAATCATAGTAAATGGGCGTGCTCGAAGGGTAGGGAAGTTGAAGCATCGATTAAAAGGGCGGGTAATTAAACCCCCACGTGAAAAATTTCGACCTCTAACTTCGGTTCAGAGTATTTGAAAAACGGAACCAAGCATTTCACCCAACTGTCATTGGCAAAACGCTTGGGGGGCAATTGTGGGAGCCGAATAATTAGAAGAATGAAATCTGGAGCACCCGAAGAGCCAGGAACTTAACGGCTCCATTCCGCTCGATTGGGACGCCGAATGCGTTCTTAGGGCCGAATGGATTTGAGGAGGCATATCAGGACAAACAAAATAATAATAAAAAATAAACTCTGGCCCCGAGGCACAGGGAATGTGTATAAATACAAGAGCTTCAGATACGAGAGGGACATGACTTTTAGAACTCAATCAACAAGCTTTCTGGAACAGAGGAACTGACTTGTTCGCTAGAGAGCTAATTCCGGCATCCTCGACCGGAGTCTTTGTATCTTCTCAGGTGACTAGTTGAGGATCATTGGCGTCTTCCAGGATCTGAAGAGTATTTCCAATCCACTTCCCCACAACATAGTTATTGAAAATCAAAATAAATAGAGAATGACTCTGTAATCAACAATCAAATATTGGTTGATCAATAGAAACACAATAAAATAGAAACAAAGAAAAGGAAAAAGCAAATAAATAAAAATATATGGAGACTCATTAAGGCAATTCATTTGGGTTCTTTGGTATTTTTCTTTATTGACTTGGGTTATTTTTAGGTATTTGGATTGCTCTAAAACACCCCCGCAAGCATAACTTTATACATTGTCCAACTTATAGCAAATAATTAATAAAACTTATAACTTTATAGCAAAGAATTAATAAAACAAATAAAAATAAAATGAATTTTATTTCGACTATATATAATATTAGTAATTAGAATTCACAGAATTTTTTTAACTTATCCTCCTTGTATAAGTTAAGATCTATTCTTCAATATCACGGAACGTCTTTTTTTCTTAAGACTTCAATAAAAGATTATTTTGGAAAACAAGGAATAATTCATTATGAATTAAGACATAAGAAACTTCTGAATTCTGGACTAAATCAATGGAAAAACTGGTTAAAAGGTCATTATCAATACCATTTATCTCAGATTAGATGGTCTAGATTAATAGCAGCAAAATGGAAAAATAGAATCAATCAATGTCGTATACTTCAAAATCAATATTTAAACAACGAGAATTCATATGAAAAAGACCTATTAATTCATTACAAAAAACAAAACAATTACGAAGTATATTCATTACCAAATCAAAATGAGAATTTTCAAAAATACTATAGATATAATCTTTCATCTTATAGATCTATTAATTATGAAAATAAGAAGGACCCATATATTTATGGATCACCATTCCAAGAAAATAAGAATCGAGAGAGTTCTTATAATTACAACACACATAAACATAGGGGCAAATTTTTTGATATACTAGGGGATATCCCTATCAAAAATTATTCAGGAAAAAGTGATATTATGTATATGGAAAAAAATTCGGATCGAAAATATTTTGATTGGAAAATTCTCCATTTTTGTCTTAAAAAGAAAATTGATATTGAGGCCTGGATCAAGATCGATACCAACAATAATAAACATACTAAAACCGGGACTAATAATTATCAAATAATTGATAAAATTGACAAAAAAAAATATCTTTTTTATCTTACGATTCCTCAAGATCAAGAAATCAATTCATCCAATAAAATAAAACCGTGGTTTATACCAAGCAAATTACTTTTTTTTAATATAAAAAAAAAACCAAAATACTCAGGTTAGAATTCTACTCTTAAAATTATTGGGCCAATAGAGCCAAGCCTTTATCTGTCCAAAAATTTATCTATATGTTCAAATGTTATTTATCTATACACATGTCATGTATTTTTCTACTTTATTTGTCCAAATATCACCTAATTATACACATGTCACCTATTTGTCCCACCTTACCGCTACCAACAATTGTTGCCAGCTACCGCCATCCGCCAGCCATTGGCAACTTTTTCAACAACTTTAGCAATGATAAACGAACCAAACAACTTGAACTCGACTTATGTTCAGCTCACTAAAAACTCGTTCGAGCTCAGTTCGTTAAGTAAATAAGCCAAACTTGAACACATTTTGAAACTCATTAAAGTTTTCAAATTAAGCTTGAATAGTCAATTGATTGTTCGGCTCTATTTGATGAATCTAAAACTACCAAACTACTTGTGGTTGACTTGACAAAAACTCATTTGATATCGACTCGAAAATTTAACGAACCAAAGTTGAACAAATTTTAAAATTCGCTAAAGTTATCAAAGCAAGTTATAACAATCAACTGTTCAGCTCGTTTATTATCCCTAAAGAGGGTTTAAATAGGACTACAACTATTTGTTTTTCTCATTTTACATCCCCTCCATACCTTATTCTCTCTACTACTTACAACACAATTTTGAAAGAAATTATTATATATGTAGAATCACTTGAAAATAAAATAAAATAAACACTCTAGAGTATTCATGCTTTGTCTGTGATGGGTGGCTGAAGGCAAAAATCTCAATATAGAATTTTCAAATGTCTATCAAAATTAATGAATTTACTTCAACCAGACTCTTGTGATGTATTTACCCTAGAGTTCTTTCTTTTCAAACATGTACATTTCTCTACTCTCTCAAAATTATGTTTATTTTTGTCGTGGGTGGGAAGCAAATGTATCAGTTCAGAATTTGCAGACATTTACATGTCATTTAACAAATTTGAGCTCAACCAAAAATGAATTCAATCTTTCTCTTGTGACATCTCCCTCTAAAATAAAGACAGTACACCCGCAAGTATCCTACTATCAATTAAAATAAACAAACAAAATAAAAGCACACTTGCCAGTGCCCTGCTATCAATTCAAAGCAAATAAATTCAAAAAAACATAAGCAATTAGCCTACTATCCATTAAAATGAAACAAATAACTATCAATTAAAATAAACAAATAAATAAATAAAGACAGCACAAGTAAATAAAATACCACACCCGCCAGTGCCCTGCTATCAATTAAAATAAACAAATAAATAAAAAAAGACAGCACAAATAAATAAAATAGCACACCCGCCAGTGCCCTGCTATCAATTAAAATAAACAAATAAATAAAAAAAGACAGTACAAATAAATAAAATAGCACACCCGCTAGTGCTCTGCTATTAATTAAAAGCAAATAAATTAAAAAACACACCTGCTAATGCAACCGCTAGCGAGGAATGGATGGAGGAGGTATAGCTTTACTTCTACGGTAAGATGGAGAAATTGAGGACCAATAACAAACAAAAACAGAACATTGAAATAGAGTTAGTAAAGAAGACAATATGTAAGGAAATTAATGATTGTGGGGAGAAAAGAAAGAATCTATGTACGAAAAAGGTGAAGTTGAGTAGCTTCTAAATGGATGGACTATTGGATTATTTTTTTTTGAAAACCTTGTATCCGGCCTACTGAACTATTGGACTACTAGATTTGGATTATTTTTATTGGATTTTCTTTGGATCATGGATATGAGTAGAAATTTGAAAAGGAAATGGAAAAATGTGGGTGAAATGTGAATGAACTATAATTACATTCAACACACCTTTTCCCTTTCCCTTTCCCTTTCCATTTCCTAATCCCTAGCTAAATCCATGATCCAAACATAACATTAAGGAAATATGATGGTTTCAACGTTATACAAAGCAAAGCACATTCACATAATTTTCTTCTTCTTTTGTGCTAGCTTATTATTTTCCAAAAAAATTAAAAATATAATAAAAATGTGGGAGTGGATTTTCCAAATGATTTGAGCCAACATCAATCCATATGTTATAGTTACATGAAGTTATATATCATAAAGTGAGTAATTATAAATGACAGCAACTATGGCTTTGATTATAATTCTTGCTTAACATAAATAATTTTTATGTAGAAAAGTTCCTAGAATTTGAATGCTTGGTATAGATTTAACTTGATGTGATGTGGACCACACCCTATATCAATGAAGATCATTCATGATGCTAATAATGACAGCTATTAGGACATATTGGTAGTTTACCCTTTTATTTGTTGCTGGATTCAATGTGATGATAATGAAAGCATTTTATTTTATTTTTACTTAAATTACTTCATTTTTGACACATGGTGGCATAGGCAGCATCAGAGCTAATTCGAAGTTCTGCTGAGCCAATTCTCGAACAATATAGATGAATTATCTTATCATCTCTCAAGTTTTCAAAGTTGACTCTTGGTACTGTGGCTGCACAATTCACAGGTTTGTTTGATTTCTGTTTGATCTTTGATGAGGAAGTTTAACTAATTTTTATCCTTTTAGGGGTTCCAATTAGTGAAGGTGATGCTAAGGGAATCACGATGGAATTGAAAATGCAATAGGATGGAAAGTATCATACTTGACGTTAAAACTAGAGTCGGCATTGGATTACCTATACAGGTGATCTTCAACTTATTTCTCATATCAATAAAACTTTTTCCTAGTAGCAAAACTATTACAAAACTACTCTGAAATTTATTTTACTTTCACTTTTTATTTATTTATTTATTTTTTGTGTATATAGTACTTCTAATACTTATTTTATAGATAATCAATGTGTTCTCTTTCACTCTCTGAAGAATAATATATGACTAAAAAATTTGATAACATGATATAAAGTAAAGAATGTTCGGTTATTGGAATTTTACCATAAGATGCCACTTTAATATTTTTTCGTATATATTTTCATCTAGGTCAAAATATTGGATTCATGGGAGTTTTCAGATTAATTTTCAAACCACTAGTTGACAAGTTTCCATATTTTGGGGTTGTTTGTTATTCTTTGATGGAAAAGGTGGGTACTTTGTATCTTTGTCACTCTTTGAACTTATTAGTCTAGTTTCCAACATTTTGGAAGTCATCTTCATGATAAATCACGCAAATTTGTGCAAATATTCATATATTTATCATGTCATCATAAACAGAATTATATAAAATTTTGAAAAATTACTATGCACTTGATTTTTGATACTCCAATTCCCCCTATGATTCTACCACAGAAAAACATGGACTTTACACTCAAATTGATACACCCAGTTTAGTACTTAAATAAGTTACACTCAAATGGACTTGTAAATAAGTTACACCCGTAAGTAACAAGACAGCACACCCACACTCAACAATATGAGATCTTAGGAAGCTAAAACAATAGCATATAAATTTTGCCAAATCATTGCCCCGGTCATTCCTCTTTTGGGAGCCTCATTATAGAGCCAATGCTTTTAATTATATTTGGACATGCTAATCTAAAGCAAGAATGAAGATGACAAGAATAAAGGAAGAAAACTTGAAAAATGATGGTATTGAATAAAAAACGTTAGTCTTGTTACTTATATAACTGAAAAGCTACATAAATGTTAGAAAAATTATACCAAACTATCTGAAAAATATAATTTATAAATATGTAAATGCTTTTTGGGCAAAACTAAAAAAAACTGAAATATATCAACATAATAACATGATAAAACTTACAGTACATAATAAGATAAAATCTGATCGAGTCGAGTGTGTGACACTCTTTCCTTAAGACAGATTCGTCCTCCCACCGGTGCTTAGGATTTAATGGACGTCTATCTCCCAGGATACAACGATCAATGTCTTACACTAGTAGCACTACTATTGCAAGCCTAGCGAACTTCGTTGTGCATGTACTCTCTTAATAGGAAAATTAGACTCATAAAATATGAAGAATAATGCAAAGTGAAGAAGAAAATAACAATTCACTATCCAAAATGAAGTGAGGGAGAAAGAATATAAAAACTTCTATGTGACTTTTCAGAAAGGTTGTGATCCTTTAAAAGGACACACCCTTTCATCTAAAGAGACATAACCATTTGAGTAAATTTAAATTCAAATTTTCCAACAATCCCCCACATGAATGAAATTTACGGAAAGGACATGCAACAACATGCAGACAAAGAGAGAGTACATTATGAAAATATCTTGCATCGAGATAGGTAGCTTTCGGCTTTGAACCTTCTCTAGTGAAAGCCTATCGGACTTACTAGCTAATCAGTGGACGTGATGCCTTGAACTGTTCAGCCGTTTGTGTAAGCCAAGACAATAGAATTCACACAGAATATCTTCAAACACAGTTTAGTTCTCACGGTTGTGCCTGTTTTGGCCTTGGGCAAGTCCTGGTGTTTCTTGAGTGCTTTAGAGAATTTAGCCTTATCAATTCTCATAGAAGCGGCCCTTTCACACTCATATAGGTGATCCTTATTTCGAGTCTCTTAAATACTCCTCTTGAAAGATACCCCTCTAGGATTTCCAAGATATAAGTAATCATTAAAAGCATAGCTTATCCTAAGTTCCTTGCATACAACACATGTTGCAAATATCACTCTCATCATAGGAATGGATAGGAGTTAGACTCCTTTAGTGATTTCTAGTGAGCCACACATAACTTAGTTGTCCCTTTGAACTTAGTTCTTGGGATCTCCAGTCATCTAAGTAGGGTTACCATTATGATGACTCTGATGTAATAGGCTTTAATCACATTCCCCTCGATAAACTTTCCCTCATTTGCTCTTTGGTCAAACTTTTTGTTTAGCGGCCGCTATTGTTCCGTTTGACCTTCTCAGTTAGATATCATTGAGTAGTTAGTGAATCCATTATATTATGATTAGACAATATTCACAACTAAAAGCAAATATCAAACGGTGTTAAGTCTTTGATTACATCGAGACTTATCGTTACTCTATGTCACTTCTATTTAAATAATAAACATAGAGTTGTTCCTTAAGAGTTAATGAAACCATTGTTGTTTCTACTCCAACTTTGTCCTATATAAAGAATTGAGATTCTTTGTGGACCTATTATCGGAACCGTTACTTTTGTAAAATCCTCCAAGCACCCCCACATTTTAAGCATTCTAAGGAAACTTAATTCCTCTTGTTGATGTATAATTATACAAAATATTAATACACCCCCACAATTCTGAGATAAATCAGAATATATCATTAATTGACGTTCTTGAACTAAATAACAAGATGTAAATTGTTTTGTGAATATAATCACAATACTAATTTGTCTAAAACCAATTAGACTTCATAACTTGCTTTTGCAGTACAACGAAGAAATGACTAAAACCAGTTGTGGCCACAACACTTTGTCAAATAACATTTCTTTAGCCATGATTAATTTCTTTTTGTTTACTGCAACCCTTAATTCCAATCTCAACATGGAATATAAATATCACTGTATAAACATATTTACATCTTATTTGTCTTATCCAGTATTGGTGACTACGTCGACAATTACCAAAATGTCTTTCACCCATGAAATATTTTAACTTATAATATTTCATTACAGAGTTATCAATCACCACACCAATTTTAGTCTTTATTCCAAAGAATAATTAGAATTCCTCTTTATGTCAAAACACATAAGTTCACATTTTTATCAATAATTTGATAAATAATTGACATCCATTTATAATACACCGCATACCAAATTAATATTAATGACATCATAAATTGATTGTCAACTCTACAACATATGTAGACATGGAATCTCTCTTCCCCCACATTTGTGATAATACATAAATTAGCACAAACAACATGATTCATCACAACTAATAATTCATTTTTGATGAATATTTGGGACAAAGAAAATTGAATTATCTTTTCTCATTCAAAAGATAAACGTCCTCATTAATATTATGGTTCATGATCTAATAAATTCTACCATACAAGTAAAATAATGATTGATGACAATTTATGTCACAAACTCAAAGGTACTTTAAAAATAACTTTCAACTTGATTATTAACAAACTAATAATCAACATAAAAGATTCTTCAATCTACTTCCATTTAAATGGAATAACACAACTATTTCAATCATCATGTTTAAATCCAAAAACAGAATTTAAAATTCAGTTTTTAGTCTCATTCTTTATCCATCAAAGAAAATATGGGGACACTGCTGCAGCTTATTACAAGCACCAGAGGACTTTAAAAAAATAAAAAATAAATAAAAAACAACTACTAGCTCCTGTAGAAATTCCAAAAGTCCTTTCTTGCAAAGTGCATGTACTAAAATGTTACAAGAAACTCTATTTGGCATAACACCAGAATTCGCCACTGTTGAAAACATCGAGAGCTCTGTCCACATTATGAATTAGGCAATAACCCTTCAATAAAGTGTTATATATAGGTAGCACAGTTGGGACTGGGACCACAATATAATATAACATCTCACCAAATTATGTTACGAGTTATTAAAAAAATATCACACAAACATCAACATGCCATATTTATATATTTAATTTAAATTAGAAAAATTTAATTTAAAACATTTCCAGTTGTCTTTCCATCCAAAAAGTTGATCATTATGTTCAACTAATAAACGACAAAAGAATTTCCTAATAAATAAATAAACCATTAGATTTGATATATGGATGAAAGGAATACCCAAACTCAATTCAAGGATTAAGGACCCAACTAAAATTTCAAACAGTTTGGGATAAAGATGAAATGGCACCTTTGAACGAATTACCAACATGCCGATTGGTTTCTCCGTTTCCCACGACGGATTCAAAGGCATTAACACATCACTGTTTGGGATCTCCTTGAAGATTGTAGAGGGCAGACAACCTATCTTCTATGGCTTCCAATCTTCCCCTCTTACAAAACACCAAATACCCATAACTCTCAGCCTCCACAACCTCCCTCCTCTCCACTCCCACCACCGGCGTCGCCACACAACCACCACCAAAACCCATTCCCGAATTTGGAATTATCCAACCTCGCCGGCCTCTTCCTCTTCAACAGCGCTGGCGGAGAAGAAGATGAAGACGAAGTTGAAACCTTGAGTTCGAGATTGCAACGGTAGAAGACTTTTCTCTCTCTGTGGCGGCTTTGCAACATTCGAATTATTCGATTTCGGCTTTGTTTTGTGTTGTGTGGTGTGGTGTTTCAGTGGAGAAATAAATAGAGAGAGGAGAGGTATGTGTAACCGATTAAAATTAATCAAGGAAGAACCCCACCCTTCTTATTATTCAATTTATTTCATTGTCGGTTATACAACTTTTTTGACCACCCACACATTTTGGCTAAAAAGCCATCATCCCAAGATATTGGAAACCTCCAATGTCCCAAACACACACACATAAGTATGTAAAAAATTCTTGATCATAAGCAACAATCAAGACCATAAAAAAGATTCAGTTTTTTCAAATAATAACAAACATTTCTCAGATTTTTCTTTTCAAATTCTAGTTATGAAAAGATCAGGCATAACAGTTGTAGAAACTTCTAAAACATAATTTCTTATATTTCTTTGTATAAACAAAACTCTGATAACAAGAATCTACTGCATATATTTATAGATATACAAGGTTGAATCTAACCCTTTATTGAATCTAGAACGAGATCAATAAATAACAAGACAGATTCTGTTTCAGAAAAGTAAGAAAATTCTATGAAACTTACACAGAGTGTACAAAAATAAAACCAATAATTATGTTTCAGGAATCTGTCTTAAGATTGTTAGAAAAATTATACCAAACTATCTGAAAAATATAATTTATAAATACGTAAATGCTTTTGGGCAAAACTAAAAAAAACTGAAATATATCAACATAATAACATGATAAAACTTACAGTACATAATAAGATAAAATCTGATCGAGTCGAGTGTGTGACACTCTTTCCTTAAGACAGATTCGTCCTCCCACCGGTGCTTAGGATTTAATGGATGTCTATCTCCCAGGATACAACGATCAATGTCTTACACTAGTAGCACTACTATTGCAAGCCTAGCGAACTTTGTTGTGCATGTACTCTCTTAATAGGAAAATTAGACTCATAAAATATGAAGAATAATGCAAAGTGAAGAAGAAAATAACAATTCACTATCCAAAATGAAGTGAGGGAGAAAGAATATAAAAACTTCTATGTGACTTTTCAGAAAGGTTGTGATCCTTTAAAAGGACACACCCTTTCATCTAAAGAGACATAACCATTTGAGTAAATTTAAATTCAAATTTTCCAACAATAAATTGTTTTTTTTAAATTTTTTATAATAAACAAACACTCGTGATTTCCTTTTCCTATCCTCTAACAATCTCTCTTTTCCAGCTAGCAAAGCAAAAATAAGAGGGGGTTAACAAACCTCTACTTTGGAAGTCCTTTTCAATTGATTTTTCTATTAGATCACAAACCACATATTCAACAAAAAATTTTATTCACTCTTGTTTTAAGATGACAATGGAATCCATCCAAGAAAATATTAAAATTTTTGCCCGTAAAAGGACAATTGAGCGACATGCGTAGATATTAGAATCATACACTAAGCAAATTAATTAGCTCAATAGTGTCCAATATGAGGGTCCACTTAGTGAGCTCAATAGCTTACTCCCTTCGCTAAGCTTCTCCAGGATCCTTTCAGATGAATTGATAATACGGGATACATATTTCCGACTTCATTCAACCTTTTTCTTAACTTTCTTTGTTGGATAAGTAAATATTTTTTAAAAGGCATCGAAGGAGATGGTACCCAAAAACATCCACAAGTACATCTAAGCAAAACAGAAGTAGCTATACAATCTTTGAGTCCTCAAAATTCTCTATGAGTCCCACAGCATTGGCCAACATCTTGTAAAGAACATTTAATCAATAATTTTTTTTCCATTTTCATAACCCCTCTGAACAAGAATATCAACCACACCTTTATTAAGCTTATAAGACTAGGAGTTTAATGTTATTTTCTGTTGCTAATCAAGGATTCTCTTTTTATAGAATCCATGGAAGTTTTAATAAAAGTAACATAAATAAGGGGCACACACAGCTCTTACCTTCCCCTCTACCACCAAGTATGGAAAATGGAGTATAAAAGTGTACACAAGAAGTGTAGAAATGGAATCACACAACTGATTATATTTTAGCTAGTGGTCTTGCCTATTGAATTTTTTAAAAATTTCCTGGCATGTGGGAATCCTTGCACTTATCAAGATATCCTTCCACAGCAAGGGAATGTCTACACCTTAATAATTGGGTTGTCCCAATGAGACATGCTTGATTTGGTGACATTCCACATCATAGAGTTTCAGCAATCTTAATGGAACAAACAAACAACGTATCATATAATTCAAGCACACTTGTAACACAAATTTATAGCCACGTTAATTGCAACAGAAGTTTGGTTACACAGTCAGTATGATTCCATAATTCACGTATCATATAACTCAAACACAATTCACAAGTATCATATAATTCAAACACACCCGCCAATGATAGAATCAAGTTTTCAGAGTTGACTCTTGGTACTGTGGCTCCACAATTCACAGGTTTGTTTGATTTTTGTTTGATCTTTGATGAGACTAAAAAATCCCAAATCACCATTAATAATATGAAAACTTACTAATATAAATTCGACTTAATTTCAAATTTAGTAATTGTTAAAAGTAATTTATCTTCTTTTAAGTTTCTAATTAAGTTGAAAGAAAGAATTCCATAAAATGTAAATAAGGAAGTTTAACTAATTTTTATCCCAATGCTTTCATAGATTTTGGAAAGAATTGTACTTCTCAATTTACAATCACATTCTTCTGAGAAAATCAAATGAGAAAAGAATGGCCTATCAGATTGGATTTTGAAAGGGTTTGAAGAAAGGATTTGGGTCTAGGGTTTCATAGAATGGAGATGGAGAAAGGGAGAGAAACAAGTTACAGAGAGAGAGAGAGAGAGAGAGAGAGAGAGACAGAGAGAGAGAGAGAGAGACATACATTGAGGCATGTAGCTTGCTAAAACTAGGAGGAAAAGAAAAGGGCATACTCACTCTTCGGTGCTTGGCGAGGAGGAGCTCCGGCGAGATCCTATAGAGATCTTTGCCAACAGCTTTGGGAGCTTTTCTCCATGGTGGAGGATGCGGCGGCGAAAGCAAAACAGGTCTTGGCGGTGGCAAGGGCAGTGGCAACGACCGAGAGAGAGAGAGAGAGAGAGAGAGAGAGAGAGAGAGAGAGAGAAATTTTTTAAGACGTTTGGGAGTCTGAGGGATTTGTGAGGGAATTTTGATTTTCACCTCCAAATTTTTGGAGAAAATTATTTGGGGGAATTTATGCCATAATCATCATAAAAAAAAAAATCAATTAATTTAGAGTCTTATAATAAAATAAATTATTAATTTATAATTTTATCAATTTACACTCAATTTTTTTTTATTTATTTTTAATATAAATACTCATCTATTTTTATTAAGTAAAATTAATAATAAAAAAAAAGATATTTTACTCATCAACTACAAAATGTATAATTACACCATAAATTGGCGTAAACATAATAGACAAAATTTTAGGTAGCGTTTGGTAACTTTTACGTTTTTGGTTTATATTCACAAAAATTTTATAAACTGGTTTTTGTTTATTTTTAGAAAACATAAATTACAAACGCGTTTGGTTGAACAAAATGTTTAAAAAAATTTAAAAACATAAACTAAAAAATATGTTTGTTCAGGCCTAAAATATTTATATTTATATTTATTATTTTATGACAATGGAATCACACACAATATAATTGGAAAAAAAATTAATTAAAAAAATAATTGAAAAAAATTATTTTAAAAAAAGTTAATTAAAAAAATTGAAAAAAAAATAATTGGAAAAAAATTATTTGAAAAAAAATGAATTAAAAAAATTGGAAAAAAAATTATTTCAAAAAAAATTAATTGAAAAAAATGGAAAAAAAAAGTTAATTAAAAAATTAATTTAAAAAAAATATAATTGGGGAAAAAATATTTGAAAAAAAATCAATTGAAAAAAAAAGATTAATTAAAAAAATTATTTTAAAAAAAATTATTTGAATTTTTTTTTTTTTTGAAAACTGAAAACGTAAACTCATTTTTTGAGTTTACGTTTTTTCCTCAAATTTATAAACTGAGACAACCATTTATAAACCACGACTTAAGCCATGGAACAGATAAACACAGAATGTAATGACAATAATTATATAATTTAATCCACGACTTAAGCCATGGAACAAAAAATGAGTGTTAGAGAAGATTAACCAATAGAGCGAAAGGAAAGAGAATATGAGAAAGAGAGTGTAATAACCTCGACCCTGATTAACGCTAATTGGGACTTAATTATGTCTAATAATAATTAAGGGAAAAATCTTGAATTTATTTGCATGTGCATTGCATGACTTATGCGTTTTTATCTGTTCGGTGTCGGAATATCTGTTCGTGTTTTAGACTTTAAACTACAAATTGAAAGCCTTATCGGCGCCCGATTCCGAAACCGATTGGAGTTTGAGACTAGTTAGATTTTATGTAAATTTATGGTAGGTTCAATTAAAATTCGATTTGGAATGTTTAAAACTGATTTACTAACATTTTAATAATGAACCTAGCTTATTTACGATTACGCCATTGAAGGCCACTAACTTAGACAATTAGGAGACTTAGTCTTGGAACATTTTGTTTTCATTCTCTTGAGAGAGCAACGTAGGCAAGAGGGAGAGGGGAGTGAAAACTTGAGCTCAATTACAATCTTGGCTAGACACGAGGAGATTTGAAGGTTTATAGCAACATTAAGCTCCTAGACTTGAAACTAAGGGTTTAAGGTAAGAATTTACCCTCTCATTTGTGTAATTGAACTAGCTCTTGCAAGTTTCTTGTCTTGTAGAAGATTAAATTCTAGATTTGGTTAGAAATGGTGGAATTGGGTAGTATATCATCCATGCATGTTTATACTCTTGCCATTTGAGGTTGTTTTCATCCCAATTTGGCATGCATGTCTTTATTTTTGTTAGAGTTCATGAATTCATCAAAATTCTGGGTTTAATGATGCCAAGGATCATGATTTGAAGCTTTGAAATGCATTTGAATTCATGCATGTGGGATTACATTTTGTTCTTGAAAATGGGTTTGTAAATGGTGCTCAAATTGACTCACTCTTGGCCCTTGAATTTACAAATTGGCTTTTACTTGATATACTATGAGTTTAAAGTGTTTTTCCAGATTTTGGGCCCAAGAGGTTGAGTTTTGGGTTGTAGAATGCTTAGTTCGAACTTGGGAGACAAATCTGGAAATTCCAGATTTGGCTTCCTCGCTCGAGCGAAGGATTCCTCGCTCGAGCGAGCCCTTTGATTTTGCAATCTCGCTCGAGCGAGCATCGAGCGACCATCGCGCGGAAAAAATCAGCATCCAGTATTTTTACTGTTTCATCAGACCACTCGAGCGAAGGAAGTCTCGCTCGAGCGAACCCTTTGATTTTGGAAGCTCGCTCGAGCGAAGGAAGGCTCGTTCGAGCGAGGCTCCTATTTTCAGCAACTTTTGAAAAACATTTTCTAAGGCATTTTTACACCCCCATTCCATCCTAGGCATTCCTAGGCCATAATTAAGACTCCATACTAAGGGTAAGGGGTTAGGTACACACTTAGAATCGTTGAGGTGAGTTTTGTACGTTTGGATGCGTATTTCAAAGTGTGTACCCGTGATGTGTTATGTAGGTCACGTGCCGCAAGCTGTTGACCCTTTGACTTCGTCTACCTGTAACAACGCCCACTGTGAGTAATAACTTTGTAAAGTTATGTTCAATGTTATGTATTTTCAGTATACTATGATACGAAATGATTGATTCTTTGAACAGCTATGATATGTTGAAAATGAATGAATGAACGTCCAGTTTTCTGAAAAGTATTTGTGGCACCCTTAGTCCGGATAGCCCTCGCCCGGGGGTAACAATACCGTGGCCTATGGCCCTCGCCCGGGGGTAACAATACCATGGCTACTTGCGCGCAAGATATGGACCTTTGTGGTCGTTGGTACCAACTTTGTTGTGGTCTTAGGACCTGCCTGTTGTGGTCTTAGGACCTACCTGTTGTGGTCTTCAGACCTGCCTGTTGTGGTCTTAGGACCTACCTGTTGTGGTCTTAGGACCTGCCTGATCTGATAGCTAATGGGTGTACCACGTATGATCTTATGCAAAATCTGAATATGAATATGAACATGAGTATGTATTTGTATCTGTTTCTGGTTTGAAATCTGAAAATGCATAAGACTCTATTTCTGATAAGACTGTGTTTCTGATATGGACTTTGATTTCTAACTCTGTGATGGACACCATTCATTAAAATCTTTACTCCGTTATTATTCACTGGGCTTTCGCTCACAGTTTATTATATATATGTAGGTGAGCCGGCACAAGACCCTGGCCAGAGTTGATGGCCCTCTGTCTTTGTTTTTGGTCAGCCACCTAATGCGCCTCCCGAGGAGGTTTCGCCTGAAGCCTAACACCGTGGCAATTTTGTACTTCATGCTAGTCGGTGGTAATGTTTTTGTAAAGTCGGATCTTGGGACGTACTTATGTAAATATTCTTTACATATTGGTGTACTTTGACTGGCATGCTATGTATATAAATAAGTTTTAAAATCTTTTCTGTCCCATGTATGTCATCACAGCTCATTGGACCTTGTTTATTTTACATTATTGCTTCCGCAGCCCCTTAATATTTGTTAATGTCTTCAGAGGCCGTAGGTAATCCACGGATTACTGGCCGGTTACGTCGCTAAACCTATAGGGGTGGGTTTGGGCCGTGACAGAGTGGTATCAGAGCACGAGTTATACTGCACACACAGGTCCTTATGAGCTTAGGATGTCCTAGTAAGAATTAGGGGCATTCCATCTGCATGTGTGGGTGTGTGGTAATGCAACTGAATATTAAAACTGAATGTACATTTGAATATATAAAGTCTTGTTTACCTATAGCCATGGACAATACAAGGAATGATGATACAGCAGGGTCCTCCGACGCCCGAATGGATAGAATGGAACAAATGCTGGCAACCTTGACCGAAGTGGTAATGCAGCAACAGAGACAACAACCCATGCCCCCTCCACCTCACGGATCTGGTGAAGCCGATAACAGTGAAATCATTAATCTGACACAGAAATTCCTGAAAATGAAACCACCAATGTTCTACGGTGGGATTGAGCCCTTGAAAGCTGAAACATGGTTGCTTGAGATGGAGAAGTTGTATGAGGTGTTCCCTTATTCTGAAACTCAGAAAGTCTTGTTGGCTACCTACACACTGAAAGATGAAGCTCGCAGGTGGTGGTTACTGATTCAAAATGGTCACAAAAATATGACATGGACACAGTTCAACGCAATCTTTTATGATAAGTATTTCCCCCAGTGCTTTCGAAACCGGAAAGTCTCAGAATTTCAAGAACTTAAACAGGGCAAGATGTCTGTAGCCCAGTATG
Organism: Camellia lanceoleosa; assembly: GCA_025200525.1. Lineage (NCBI taxonomy): Eukaryota > Viridiplantae > Streptophyta > Magnoliopsida > Ericales > Theaceae > Camellia > Camellia lanceoleosa. The sequence continues at coordinate 73,557,705 of CM045761.1, read as the reverse complement.
AGGCCAAGTTCACTGAGCTAGCCAGGTTTGCTCCCCATATGGTGGACACAGAACACAAGAAGGCCCGCAAGTTTGAGGATGGATTGGATCTGGACATACTGGATAGGCTGGGAGTTCTGAATCTACCCACATATGTGAGCGTTTTGGACAGGGCATTAATGGCAGAATCCATTCTAGCAGCAAAGAAACAAACTTCCGCTCCACGGACTTAGTGGACAGGGAAAAGATCCGGGAATAGCTTTAAAAATGACCGTTCATTTTCTGGGAATAAGAAGCATAACACAGGGTCTTACCGTAACTCAAGCCAAGGTACTGGCCCTATGCCAAATTGCCCCGATTGCGGGAACAAGCATAGAGGTACTTGTCACCGAACATCAGGCGCGTGTTTTAGTTGTGGCAAGCCAGGCCATTTGATGAGGAATTGTCCGCTTAGATCTGAGACTACTAGCGGACCTGCAGTGAGTTCAGTGGGATCTGCTTCTGTGGCCAAAACCAATGTCAAAGCTAATACAGGGAAGGAACCGCTAAGACAGGGCCGAGTGTTTGCCTTAGTGCCTGGTGACGTACCGAACACCTATACCGTGGTGTCAGGTACACTTTCTGTATGTTCTCAAAATGCATGTGTATTGATAGATTCTGGTTCCACGCATTCTTTTGTGTCACATGCTTTTTCTCGAAAATTGACTAGGCCACTAGAACATATGACATGTGTATTGTCTATATCTACACCTTCTGGGGATTCTATGATGTGCACTCATGTTTATCCGGCTTGTGATGTTGTGGTTGGTGATATGATATTGTATGTGGATTTATTACCTTTGGACATTCATCATTTTGACTGTATTTTGGGGATGGATTGGTTGACTAAGTACTGTGCTACCATTGATTGTGCAAACAAAACTGTGGTGTTTAGACCGCCGGGTATGCCTGAATTTACCTTTAGAGAGAATGGGGTAGTTCCTCCCCCGTACTTAATTTCGGCTATGAAAGCTGTAAAACTACTTAGGAAGGGTTGTAGGGGTTATCTGTGTTGCATATTGACTACATCATCGGCGATCTGTAGGAAACAATCCCTGTTGTTTGTGACTTTCCTGATGTGTTTCCAACTGATTTACCGAGGGATTTAGTTGACAGAGAAATTTAATTTACTGTTGAGGTGATTCCGGGGACACAACCTATATCCAAGACTCCCTATAGGATGTCTATCTCTGAATTGAAGGAATTGAAAACCCAACTCCAGGAACTGTTAGACAAGAACTTTATCCGTCCGAGTACTTCACCTTGGGGTGCTCTAGTGTTATTTGTTAAAAAGAAGGATAGGTCCTTGAGATTGTGTATAGACTATCGGGAATTAAACAAAGTGACTATCAAAAACAAATACCCCCTGCCCCGAATAGATGACTTATTTGACCAACTTCAGGGTGCCCAAGTGTTTTCTAAAATCGACCTCAGGTCTGGGTATCATCAGTTAAAGGTTAGAGCCGAAGACATTGAGAAAACTGCATTCCGAACTAGATATGGACATTATGAATTCTTGGTAATGCCGTTTGGGATGACAAATGCACCTGCTGCTTTCATGGATCTTATGAATAGAGTGTTTAAATCGTATCTGGATGATTTTATTGTTGTATTTATTGATGATATTCTGATATATTCTAAAGACAAGGAAGAACATGAAAAGCATTTGAGCACTGCCTTGCAAATGTTGAGAGAAAAAAAGTTGTATGCTAAATTGTCTAAGTGCGAATTCTGGCTGGACAATGTAGCATTTCTGGGCAATGTGATTGACAAAAATGGTGTATCTATAGACCCTCAGAAAATCGAGGCTGTTGTGGACTGGCCGAGACCTACAAATGTGACAGAAGTATGAAGTTTTTTGGGACTAGCAGGCTACTACCGGAGATTTGTGAAAGACTTCTCAAAGCTTGCTTTGCCATTGACTCAGTTAACTCAGAAAAACATGCCATTTGACTGGAATGATCAAAGAAATGACTTCCAAGAGTTGAAAACCAGGTTAGTGACTGCACCAATCTTAACCTTGCCAAATGGTACTGATGGGTTTCAAGTGTACAGTGATGCTTCATATAAAGGCTTAGGGTGTGTACTGATGCAAAATGGAAAGGTGATTGCCTATGCCTCCAGACAACTGCGACCTCATGAAAAGAATTATCCAACGCATGACCTTGAATTGGCAGCCGTGGTGTTTGCTTTGAAAATATGGCGTCATTACTTGTATGGGGTAACTTGCGAAGTGTACACCGACCATAAAAGCTTGAAATATTTCTTCACCCAAAAGGAGTTGAATATGAGACAGAGACGATGGATGGAACTAATCAAGGATTATGACTTGCAAATCTTATATCACCCGGGAAAGGCTAATACTGTGGCGGATGCCTTGAGCCGAAAATCTGGTGCAACTGTGTCGTGTTTGTTATCTAGCCGAAAGAACTTGTCAACTGACTATGAACAAGATGGATTGATGTCTGCCATCTCTGCTCAACCTGCTATTCTTGATGAGATTAAACAGAAACAATGTGAAGATGAACACTTGAAAAAGATTATGGAAGAGTTTGATTCGAAACCGAGGCCCGAATTTGTGTTTGAAAATGGCGTGCTGAAATTTCAGAACCGTCTTTGTGTACCTGATTGCTATGATTTGAGAAAACGTGTTATGACCGAAGCTCACAGTAGTAAATTTGCTATGCATCCGGGGAACACGAAGATGTACCACAATTTGAAACAGAATTTTTGGTGGCCTGGAATGAAGAGGAGTATTGCAGACTTTGTGGCTAGATGTCTACACTGCCAACAGGTAAAAGCTGAACATCAATGACCTGCCGGTTTGTTACAACGACTCCCAATACCAGAATGGAAATGGGAGCACATCACCATGGACTTCATTGTGGGTTTGCCTCGTTCTTCTCGAGGTATGGACTCTATTTGGGTTATAGTTGACCGTTTGACTAAGTCTGCACATTTTCTTCCTGTTAAAACTATTTATATAACGATAGGCGCTAACATCTATATGGTGAAATTGTGAGATCGCATGGAGTGCAGTGTCTATTGTGTCTCGACAGGATTCAAAGTTTGTATCAAGATTTTGGCGAGCTTGCAATGTGCCTTGGGAGCAATTGAGGCGAGCAGTGCTTACCACCCACAAACCGATGGCCAAATCGAACTAACCAAACCTGGAGGATATGCTCGTAATGTGTGTTAGACTTCCAGGGAAATTGGGAAGCTTACTTGCCCTTAGCTGAGTTTGTGTACAATAACAGTTATCACTCAAGTATTGGGATGGCTCCTTACGAAGCGTTGTACGGAAGGAAGTGCCGATCTCCTGTATGTTGGGCTGAAGTGGGTGACAGACCTTTGTTGGGACCAGAACTTGTGCAAGAAACAACCGAGAAAGTGAAATTGATACAGCAGCGTTTGAAAACTGCACAGAGTAGCCAAAAGAGTTATGCCGACGTTCGAAGAAGGGAAAGGGAATATGAAGTGGGGGACCATGTGTTTATTAAGGTGACCCCGATGAAGGGTCAAACCCGATTTGGTGTTAAAGGAAAATTGGCTCCGAGGTATGTTGGACCTTATGAAGTTCTCGAAAAGATCAATCCGATGTCCTACCGAATAGCCTTACCTCCGGTGATGGAACATATGCATAATGTCTTCCATGTATCGATGCTACGGGAATATTTGAGAGATCCACTCCACGTCATCGAACCGACGCATGTACTTTTGAAAGACGACTACACCTATGAAGAGAGGCCTATTCAGATTGTGAATCGAAGGATTAAAAGACTGAGAAACAAAGAAATACCGTTGGTGAAAGTTGATTGGCAGAACCACGGGGGAACCTATGCAACTTGGGAAACCGAGGAAGACATGAAGAAGAGATATCCGGATTTGTTTCCTCTAGACCCGACATTGGCTTCGAATGAAGGTAACTTGAGTTTGGGGACCAAACTCTCTTAAGGGGGGAAGACTGTAATAACCCCGACCTTGATTAACGCTAATTGGGACTTAATTATGTCTAATAATAATTAAGGGGAAAATCTGGAATTTATTTGCATGTGCATTGCATGACTTATGCGTTTTTATCTGTTCGGTGTCGGAATATCTGTTCGTGTTTTAGACTTTAAACTGCAAATTGAAAGCCTTATCGGCGTCCGATTCTGAAACCGATTGGAGTTTGAGACTAGTTAGATTTTATGTAAATTTATGGTAGGTTCAATTAAAATTCGATTTGGAATGTTTAAAACTGATTTACTAACATTTTAATAATGAACCTAGCTTATTTACGATTACGCCATTGAAGGCCACTAACTTAGACAATTAGGAGACTTAGTCTTGGAACATTTTGTTTTCATTCTCTTGAGAGACCAACGTAGGCAAGAGGGAGAGGGGAGTGAAAACTTGAGCTCAATTACAATCTTGGCTAGACACTAGGAGATTTGAAGGTTTATAGCAACATTAAGCTCCTAGACTTGAAACTAAGGGTTTAAGGTAAGAATTTACCCTCTCATTTGTGTAATTGAACTAGCTCTTGCAAGTTTCTTGTCTTGTAGAAGATTAAATTCTAGATTTGGTTAGAAATGGTAGAATTGGGTAGTATATCATGCATGCATGTTTATACTCTTGCCATTTGAGGTTGTTTTCATCCCAATTTGGCATGCATGTCTTTATTTTTGTTAGAGTTCATGAATTCATCAAAATTCTGGGTTTAATGATGCCAAGGATCATGATTTGAAGCTTTGAAATGCATTTGAATTCATGCATGTGGGATTACATTTTGTTCTTGAAAATGGGTTTGTAAATGGTGCTCAAATTAACTCACTCTTGGCCCTTGATTTTACAAATTGGCTTTTACTTGATATACTATGAGTTTAAAGTGTTTTTCCAGATTTTGGGCCCAAGAGGTTGAGTTTTGGGTTGTAGAATGCTTAGTTCGAACTTGGGAGACAAATCTGGAAATTCCAGATTTGGCTTCCTCGCTCGAGCGAAGGATTCCTCGCTCGAGCGAGCCCTTTGATTTTGCAATCTCGCTCGAGCGAGCATCGAGCGACCATCGCGCGGAAAAAATCAGCATCTAGTATTTTTACTGTTTCATCAGACCGCTCGAGCGAAGGAAGTCTCGCTCGAGCGAACCCTTTGATTTTGGAAGCTCGCTCGAGCGAAGGAAGGCTCGCTCGAGCGAGGCTCCTATTTTCAGCAACTTTTGAAAAACATTTTCTAAGGCATTTTTACACCCCCATTCCATCCTAGGCATTCCTAGGCCATAATTAAGACTCCATACTAAGGGTAAGGGGTTAGGTACACACTTAGAATCGTTGAGGTGAGTTTTGTACGTTTGGATGCGTATTTCAAAGTGTGTACCCGTGATGTGTTATGTAGGTCACGTGCATAAGTTGACCCTTTGACTTCGCTTCTACCTAACAACGCCCTTGTGAGTAATAACTTTGTAAAGTTATGTTCAATGTTATGTATTTTCAGTATACTATGATACGAAATGATTGATTCTTTGAACAGCTATGATATGTTGAAAATGAATGAATGAACGTCCAGTTTTCTGAAAAGTATTTGTGGCACCCTTAGTCCGGATGGCCCTCGCCCGGGGGTAACAATACCGTGGCCTATGGCCCTCGCCCGGGGGTAACAATACCATGGCTACTTGCGCGCAAGATATGGACCTTTGTGGTCGTTGGTACCAACTTTGTTGTGGTCTTAGGCCCTGCCTGTTGTGGTCTTTAGACCTGCCTGTTGTGGTCTTAGAACCTACCTGTTATGGTCTTCAGACCTGCCTGTTGTGGTCTTAGGACCTGCCTGATCTGATAGCTAATGGGTGTACCACGTATGATCTTATGCAAAATCTGAATATGAATATGAACATGAGTATGTATCTGTATCTGTTTCTGATTTGAAATCTGAAAATGCATAAGACTCTATTTCTGATAAGACTGTGTTCCTGATATGGACTTTGATTTCTAACTCTGTGATGGACACCATTCATTAAAATCTTTACTCCGTTATTATTCACTGGGCTTTCGCTCACAGTTTATTATATATATGTAGGTGAGCGGCACAAGACCACGCCGAGTTGATGGCCCTGTCTTTGTTTTTTGGTCACCACCTAATCGCCTCAGGAGGTTTCGCTTCAAGCCTAACACCGTGGGCGTTTGTACTTCATGCTAGTCGGTGGTAGTGTTTTTGTAAAGTCGGATCTTGGGACGTACTTATGTAAATATTCTGTACATATTGGTGTACTTTGACTGGCATGCTATGTATATAAATAAGTTTTAAAATCTTTTCTGTCCTATGTATGTCATCACAGCTCATAGGACCTTGTTTATTTTACATTATTGCTTCCATGACCTTAATATTTGTTAATGTCTTCAGAGGCCGTAGGTAATCCACGGATTACTGGCCGGTTACGTCGCTAAACCTATAGGGGCGGGTTTGGGTCGTGACAGAGAGACTGAACGGACTTATCGCCTGTGAAAATAATGTCAAAGATGGTGTTGTTTCCGATAAGGAACATCGGAGATATCTACAGTGACAGCAAGAATGAGAGAGATGTTTGACAGATGAAGAGAGTTGAGATAATAGAATAGTACAACAAAATGCGTAATATTCATTTTTAACAGTTCTGTAACATATGTACAAATTGATAAAATCATAACTACGGCCAAAGATTTGTATATGTGTGACATATTAATGTGAAAGAGCTAGAGTTTCGAGATAAATGCATTTACTAGATACAGAAATATTACCAGAATGAATAGTGTTGAAATAGATAGAGAAAATAGTGACGAGTTCAAGGATCTATTGCAGGGACACAAGAGTATAGAGAAGAAGAATCCAATGAGGAAGAAGTATCAACAATGGTCGTTCGATGATTTCAGCGAAATAGAGAAGTCAGATTAAGAAGTAGAGAGAACTCAGGCACAACTAGGACAAATCAAGGGAAAGAAAATTGAGTGGAGAAAAAAATGAAGAATAGTTGGGAAAAAAATTTAAGAAAAAAAATATTTAGTACAACAAAATAAAATCACGTCATAGATAATTTTTTTCAGCATATTTTTATTAAAATTTAGTAAATTATATATATATATATATATATATATGTCTATAAGTGTATATAGATATTTTAAAAAGCATATCATCTGTATATTATTATTTCTATTATCTTTAATGAAGATACCATAACTAAAAATAAAGCTAAAATAGAGATAGCTGATCAATTGCAATTGTCACTTAAAGATAACAGTTCAAAATTAATTGAGAGGCTTGAGAGTTTAGAGAGAATGAGAGTTTGAGAGACAGATTTGTTTGTGAGAAATAAAATGTGAGAGGGGTGGTATTTATAGGACTTGGGAGGAAGGAGTTAATTAAAATAAAATAAAAATTGATTGTTGGTGGAATTAACGGTTATATGACTCTTTCAAATTGTTTTGATTTAAATTTTTGACCATTGCACTGACAAGGGTGGTAGGGAGCCATTGGGGTCGAGTCAAGCCAGATAGGGAAGAAAATTTCGGGGTGAGCTCACGAGATGGGTCACACTCCATAACACCAGTGTCAGGCTGGGCTCTAGAACACATATCTTAGGTTGGGTTTAGGTTCGAGCCTAGTTGGACCTACTTAGGGCACGAGCGGACTTGGGGTGTACCGCGAGCTCGTAGGCCAAATTTACACCCCTACATGTGGGGTAGTGGCTATGAGATATATGATTAGTGGTTATGATATATGTGATATTGATTATGAAACAAAGGGTGCTGGTTATGAGATGTGGTTATAACATATGTAGGTAAAGGTAATGAGATATATGATTAGTGATTATGAGATGTGTGATTTTGGTTATGAACAGAGTGGTATAGTTATAAGTCAAAGAGTGTTTGGTTATGAGATATGTGTTTAGTAGTTATGATATATGTGATGTTGGTTATGAGATATGTGGGTAATAGTTATGAGCAAAGTGGTGTCAAAAGGTGTTTGGTTATGCTATATGTGGGTAATGGTTATGAGCAAAGTGGTGTCAAAGGGTGTTTGATTATGCTATATGTGTTAGTCGTTATGAGATATGTGAGTAATGGTTATGAGCAAAGTGGTGTCAAAGGGTGTTTGGTTATGCTATATGTGTTAGTGGTTATGAGATATGTGGGTAATGGTTATGAGCAAAGTGGTGTCAGAGGGTGTTTGGTTATACTATATGTGTTAGTGGTTATGAGATATGTGGGTAATTGTTATGAGCAAAGTGATGTCAAAGGGTGTTTGGTTATGCTATATGTGTTAGTGGTTATGAGATATGTGGGTAATGGTTATGAGCAAAGTGGTGTCAAAGGGTGTGGTTATGCTATATGTGTTAATGGTTATGAGTTATGAGGTATTGGTTATGTGACTAGTGGTTATGAGATATGTGATGTTGGTTATTAGATATGTGATGTTGGTTATGATCAAAGTGGTGTGGTTATAAGCAAAAAGGTGTTAATTATAAGATATGTGATTAGTGGTTATGAGATATGTGATGTTGGTTATGACAAAAAGGTGTTGGTTACGAGATATGAGAATAGTGGTTATGAGATATGTGATGTTGGTTATGACTCAAAGGGACTAGTTATGAGATGTGGTTATGATTTATGTGAGTAGTAGTTATGAGATATGTGATCAATGGTTATGAGATATGTGATATTTGTTATGATCAAAGTGGTGTTGGTTATGAGATATGTCATTATGACTATGAAATATGTGATATTAGTTATGAACAAAATGGTGTTGGTTATGAGATGTGGTTATGAAATATGTGGTATTAGTTATGAACAAAATGGTATTGGTTATGAGATGTGGTTATAACTAAGTTATGATCAATTTGATTATAGTTATGAAAAAATATGATTTTAGCTCATAACTATAAAAAGTGACATGTTTAGCAGTCACTTTTAATGATGTGGCTCAATCCTAGCCATTGATTTTTTGTGTACCGTACATTTTTTGAACAAAATGTACCATAGACTTTCCCCCAATTAATATATACATTAGTGTACCAACTAGTGTTATGATATTATTATTGACCACATTTATTATACAAGTTACAAATACCAAAAATTATACAAATGATATCACATCATCTCTTAGTACACTAATGTGTACATTAATTTATATATATAGCATTATTCTTTATTGAATCAAGACACTTGCCACTTTGCAAACCTTCAACCTAGACCTAGGGTTGCAAATGAATAAAACTTTATTCGTGAACAGGTTCAAGTTCAGTTCGGTAAGAGTTTGTTTGAAATCGGTTTGCTAAATTTTTATTGAGTATGAACTCGTTAAAAACTCAATAAATAAGCCCAAACATACTAAAGCTTGGTTCATTAGCTTGACTCATTTAACATTTATTTAAATAAGAGAATAAATATACTCCTCCGTCCCAAAATATTAGTCCCTTATTTCATTTTTCATTGTCTCCAAATATTAGTCACTTTTCAAAAATCAATGATTAAAATAATATGAATATCCTATTTTGTCATTCTTTTAAATTTATTAACAATACAAGAAATACAATTATGGCAATCGATATTCCCAAAAAATGTACTATCAAACCATAATTTTGGAAAACTAATATCATTTTAAAGTGTAATAATTGTACTACTAAAAAAAGTTAGATGTCCCAAAAGAGATTATTATTTTGGGATGGGAGGAGTATTATTTATATATTAAGTAATGTAAAAATATGTATAAAAATATGATAAATGTGTTATTTATATATTTAAATGATGTAGATAATAACTAAATTTATTTATACCTAAATAATAGTTTACTATAGATAATACAATTATATAATAGTGTTGTAGATATTATTATTTTGGTAAGATATTGGTTTTTTTTTAAGTATGTTTATATATATTGTATATAGAATTATATAATTAAATTTTTAATTGTAACTTTAATCTAATATGCAAGTATGGATTTATAATTTTTTTGACTCGTTAAGATTCGTGAACAGACTCAAACTCGAGTCAAACCTACGCCAACTCGGCTCGAACTCGATTCGTTAAATTTTTATAGAAATCAAACTCGCTAAAATTTTAATAAATAAGTCTAAATATATTAAAGTTCTGTTTGACTAGGATCGTTTATAACCTTACTTGGACCTCAATCAAAAGTCCTGAGCCATATCATCACCTCGATCAATGGGCCAAATTCAATATCTTAGTATCAACAATGGTGTTTGGTTTTGACTCATTAATTAATTAATTAATTAATTTTTTTTTTTTTTTTGTTATGACTGAAAATGATTTAGCTACAACATTTGCAATAATCAACACTACAAATGTTATAACTTGCTTATGATATACACATTTTTTAGGGTGAATATACTAGAATAGCCCCAAGAAGAGATTTTCTTTTTAAAAATAAAAATATTATGTCACTTCTTTTTGGTTATCATTTTGTATTACTATTACTTATGTTGATACTCATGGTGATTAATTCTGTGTTTAGAAATAATTATTGCAAAAATAGTGAAAATAAATAATATAATCTGTATTTTTTAATTATTCAAAATTTAGAAGATTATAGTACGTAGGCCTTTTTTTTTTTTTTTTTTTTTTTTTTTTTTTTTGACCCAATACAAGTTCTTTAAAAAAGAACAAGTAAGTCTTCGCTTTTATTTAGGTATTTTTCGACAACTCTTCATTTTAGTTTAAAAGTAAAAAAAGTCATTATAAAAAATAAAAAACCAACAAATATCTAAAATTCAATGATTCATTTATAATCACTCTGCTTTTTGCATATCTTTTCGTAAAAAATCAAAAACTCATTTCCAGCATATTAGTTTTTTCCATATCATATTTTAGCTAAAAATAAAAAAATTACCAAAAAAAATCTATTGCCAAATGAGGCCTTAGTGTAACCACATGTGGCCTAACTTGCTTATTTTTGGACCCAAAGAAATAGCACATTTTGTATGCTTTGCAAATTTGGAGCCTTTACTAAGGGTCATTACTAAGGACCTTCACTAAATTGAATATACTATATCATTAAGGACATTAGGAATTTGGGATCTTCACAAATATGGATTTTAAATTGCTTAATACATAGGCTAGTTTTGAAATTAAAAAGTGCCTTTATCATGTAAATATACCTTTTTTTTTTTTTTTGATCGGCAAAAAGAAACTTTATTGATGGAATAAACAAGTATGAGGTACCAAGCACATTACATCAATAAAGAGAATGGAAGTGCAACGCATCATAATGAGCTAATTGATCCCAACTAGGTTGACACCAAAAAGCTCATCCTATCATTTGCTAGCACCCCAGAGTTAGTGAGAAACCAACAAAGAGACAGAGCAACCAACTCAATGTTGGACAATGTTTACTGTATTTAAATAAATCAATTCTGTTTGGGTACTAAACGACAAACAGAATACAAAAGAAAAAAAAGAAAGGAGAGAGAGAGAGAGAGAGAGAGAGAGAGAGAGAGAATGTTTGATTACAAAAATCAAACTAGAAATAAAAATTAAATAAATAAAAACAGATTTTATTTTGTTACTAAAACAAAATTAAAATTTGATTTAAACAAACAAATAAAACAAAAAAATAAATTAAACAACTTACTTGATTAATTTCTTTGAATAATAATCTGATCAAGTCCAGTGTTCGACACTGTATCCTTAAGACAGATTTGTCCTCTCCATGGTGCTTTCAGAATGTGGATGTCTATCTTCGAAGATAAAATGATCAATCAACAAATAAATGTAGCACTACAATTTATTTGTTCAATGAACACACTTAGTGTATACACTCTTTCTCACAGAAAAATACTGAAATAAATGCAGCAAAATGCAGAGAATAATTGCAGCAAGGATGGACGAAAATTGGAGTAAAGAAACAAATGAGAGACTTGTCTATTTATAGGAGAATTTATGGCTGTTGGGTTTGAATTAAACAGGTGCAAAACCTGTTTGAACAGGTATGATACCTGTTCAGTTTAAATAAACAGATAAAAACTGTAGGGTCCTGTTTGGGTGTAGGGAAAAACCGGAACAGTTTAATTCCGGAATTAATTTCAATTCTGGACAGTTGGACAGATTTTATTTGAAAAAATAAAATTAAACCCAAATGTTTTTGGCCGAAAAAGATTAGTATTGGGCCGAACAAGCCCAACCCAACCACACACCACGCACCCACGCCCAAGCCCAAGCCTAAGCCCAAGCCTAGCCGACGGGACAGAAGGCGGCGAGGGCGCGCGCGTACGTGTGTGGTGATTTTTGGGTCCAATGGGTCTAGTCCATTTTGCCCATAACCTCACTCTTTACAAAACTTGGGTACCCCTTGGGGCACACCCCAAGTTCCAATCCCATGCCTTATAAACCCACTCAAAACTTCCCACGAAATTAATGTGGGACAAACCATTTTTCATCCTATAAGGATTTTCCACCAAAACTCCATTTTCATGGAGCACACTTTGGCTTCAATTTTCCATTCACTCGATAATGGTTTTGAGCAACCAAATATACCACGTGAATCACAAAGCGACATAGAACGCGTTACTACTTTGACCCGGGAAAATCGACGCTCGAGTCCCACCTAAAAAATAGACCAAACTTAGAAAAAAAAAATTCTGGTTTTACCTAGAATTTTCCCAACCATTTCTAAAAATCCCCCACATGAATGGAATTTGATGACAATGAAAATGCAACAATATGCAAACTTAGTCGAAAGAGTAAGTCGAAAATATCTTACATCAGGATAGGTAGCTTTCGGCTTTGAACCTTTCCTAGTAATAACCCATCGGACTTACTAGCTAACCAATGGACGTGATGCCTTGAATTGTTCAGCCGTTTGTATAAGCCAAGACAATAGATTTCACACAAAATATCTTCTAACACATCGTGGTTCTCACTGTTGTGTTCATTTTGGCCTTGAACACTCCTGGTTTTCATGAGTGCTTCTAGAAGATTTAGCCTCTTCATTCTCATAGAACCGGCCCCAGTTTAACACTCATATAGGTGATTCTTATTGTGAGTATCTCCTTATACTCGTCTTGATTTTATGCCTAAATCAAGATATAAGTAATCATTAAAAGCAAAGCTTATCCTTATACCCCTGTAGACAACACATGTTGCAGATATCACTCTCACCATAAGAATGGGTAGGGAATTTTAATCCCTTGGTGATTTTTGGCGAGCCACACATAACTTAGTTGTCCCTTTGAACTTAGTTCTTAGGATCTCCAGTCATATAAGTAGGGTTATCATTATGATGACTCTTATGTAATAGGCTTTAATCCCATCCCCTTCGATGAACTATACACTTGCTCTTTTGTCAAACCTTTTGTTAACGGATTCGCAATATTCTCTTTAGATTTTATATAATCTATTGAGATTATTCCATTTGAGAGAAATTGCCTTACGGTATTATGTCGACGACGAATATGTTGTGACTTACTATTATACATATAATTTTGTGCCATGCCTATTGCAGATTGACTATCACAATGAATGCAAATAGCTGGCACAGGTTTTGGCCACATTAGAATGTCTTCTAAGAAGTGACGAAGCCATTCTGCCTCTTCTCTTGCTTTGTCTAAAGCAATGAACTCGGATTCCATTGTGGATCCAGCGATGCATGTTTGTTTCGTGGATTTCCAAGAAACAGCAGCACCTCCCAGAGTAAAGGCATATCCACTTGTGGATTTTGAATCTTTAGTATCCGATATCCAATTTGCATCACAATAACCTTCGAGTACTGCTGGATATCGAGTAAAATTCAAACCATGATCACGGGTGAATCTTAGATATCTAAGAACCCAAATGATCGCCTTCCAATGGTTTTCTCTGGGGTTACTAGTGTACCTACTCAATTTACTGATAGCATAAGCTATATCAGGACGAGTACAATTCATTAGGTACATTAGGCTTCCAATGATTACGGAGTATTTTAACTGAGACACCGCATCATCTTTATTTTTCGATAAATAAAGACTAATGTCTACAGGTGTTCTTGCTACATTCATATCATTCTTGATAAATTTATCAAGAATTTTCTCAATATAATGAGATTGAGATAATGCATATCCGTCAAATGTTTCAATAATTTTCATTCCTAATATAACATCTGCGACCCCCATATCCTTCATATCAAATCTTTTGTTAAGCATTTAGTTGATTTGATCATGTTTTGACTACTTCTAATGATAAGCATAAAGACAAATTATGACATATCCTTGGTCAGTGTTTTTAACATAGACGCATTTGTCATATTCGTTTATCTTAAATCCATTATTAAGCATTGCATGATCAAATTTTTCATGCCATTGCTTAGGTGCTTGTTTTAATCCATAAAGAGATTTTTACAAGCCGACAAACTTTCTTTTCTTGCCCCGGTACTACACATCCTTCGGGTTGATCTATATAGATCTCTTCATTTAGATCACCATTTAAGAAAGATGTCTTAACATCCATTTGATGTATTTCTAAATTAAACAACGCTGCTGTAGCAATAAGCATGCGAATGGATGTTATTCTTGTCACAGGGGAATATGTGTCAAAATAGTCCAGACCTTACTTTTGTTTGTAATCTTTAACTACAAGTCTTGCTTTATACTTGTCAATTGAACCATCTGCTTTCATTTTTCTCTTGAATATCCATTTATATCCAAGAGGTTTAGAACCTGGTGGAATCCACCAATTCCCAAGTATGATTTTGCATAATGGATTCAATTTCATTATTAGCAGCCTCTTTCCACAAAGGTGCTTCAGGACCTGTCATTGCTTCCTTAAAGCTTTGAGGTTTATTTTCTAACAGGTATGTTAGGAAATCTGGACCAAAGGATTTTGATGTTCTCGCTCTTTTACTTCGTCTTGATTCATCATCAGTTAAATCCTGTTGGTCGAGACCATTATTAGTCTCTTGACTTTGTGTACAATCATAAGTTCTTTTCTGTGAACTTAATTCCTGTCCTTTCTTGTAAGGAAAGACATGTTCAAAAAACACAGCATTCCTTGACTCTATAATAGTGTTCACATTTATATCAGGTATTTCTGATTTATAAGTCAGAAACCGATATGCACTACTATTCTGAGCATAACCAATAAACACACAATCTACTGTTTTTGGTCCAATCTTAGTCTTTTTAGGAACAGAAACTTCAACTTTTTCCAAACACCCCCACACTTTTAAGTATTTGTAGGAAGGCGGTTGACCTTTCCACAATTCATAAGAAGTGTTGTTGGTTTTCTTGTGGGGTATTCTATTACGAACATAATTAGCAGACAATATTGCTTCCCCCCACAAGTTCTGTGGTAAGCCTGAACTTAGTAACATGGCATTCATCATTTCTTTTAGGGTTCTATTCTTCCTTTCAGCAATTCCATTTTGCTGTGGAGAATATGGTGTTGTAGTTTGGTGAATAATGACATGTTGTGCACAAAATTCATTTAATAGTGCATCATATTCACCGCCCTTATCACTTCTAACCATTTTAATAGTTTTACCAAGTTGATTTTCAACTTCTGTTTTGTAGAGTTTAAACATTTCTAAGGCTTCAACTTTACTTCTAAGTAAATAAACATAACAATATCTTGTGCAATCATCGATAAATGTTATGAAATACTTTTTTGCCTCCTCTAGTTTGAACAAATTTAAAATCACATACGTTTGTATGAATTAATTCTAGAGGTTCGATTTTCCTTTCAATTGATTTAAATGGAGCCTTAGTTAGTTTCGCTTCTACACAAATTTCACATTTATGATTAGGATCAATTTCAAACTTTGGTATAGAATCCAAACCAATTAATACATACCACTCTTTGTTAATACAAATTTATCAGACTCAAATACAAGCCTAAAACCATTTTTACTTAACAAAGAGCCAAAAACCAAATTCTTTTAGATGTCAGGTACATGTAGTATGTTGTTGAGGGTCAGTTCTTTCCCTGATGTCATCTTCAAAATCACCTTTCCTTGTCCAGCCACAGTAGAAGTAGAAGAATTTCCCATGAAAAGTTGCTCACCATTTGCAGCCTCATTGTATGTAGTGAACATCTTCTTGTCCGCACATATGTGACGAGTTGTTCCAGTGTCAACCCACCACTCCTTGGGATTTCCAACCAAATTAGCCTCAGACACCACAGCAAAGAGGTTGATGTCATTCACTCCGTTAGAGATGTAATCTAGTTCAGTTACATTGGCCTGATTGGTAGTCTTCTTGTTTGTACTTCCACGATCCTTCTTAGGGCGGCGGCAGTCAGAAGCTCGATGTCCAGTCTTGCCACAGTTATAGCATTTTCCTTTGAACTTCTTGTTACCATTGTTGTCGCCTTGTTTAGGACCATCTCTAATAAACTTCCTCTTTTTGTTATGTGGTTTGTAAACTTGTTCAACCACATTAGCCTTGGACTCAATGGGATTTTTCCCATTCCTCTTTTTAGCCTTTCGGTTATCTTCCTCAATTCTCAATCTTACGATCAATTCATCCATGGTCATCTCCTTGCGTTTATGTTTTAAATAATTTTTGAAATCTTTCCAAACCGGTGGTAACTTTTCCACTACAGCAGCGACTTGGAAAGACTCGCTAAGAGACATGCCTTCTGAATGAATATCATGCAAAATTATTTGAAAATTTTGAACTTGAAAAATTACCGTTTGGGAGTCTACCATAACAAAGTCCAGAAATTTATAGACAAGAAATTTCTTTGTGCCGGCATCCTCTATCTTGTATTTTTTCTCCAAAGAATCCCATAATTCTTTGCTGACTTCGGAGGGCTAGAGTTATAAGATAGAACAGCATGACAAATTTGTTGTGGTGTCTGAGGCTAATTTGGTTATAATTGCTAGAGCCTCTTCATGGAGAAAACATGCCAAATTTAGAGTTATAAGATAGAACAGCATCTTCTGTTGCCATCTCTTAAACTCAATGCCGTTAATTTTTTTCGATTTTTCACCATGATTTATTGGTACTTGAACATGGTTCTGGATAGGGACCGGTGTTGGTGTAACAATTGGAGTACCACTTCCAGTTGCAGTTTTAGTTATAGTAGCCATAATATCTGATTATAAAAAATCAGAAAAAACAAATCACAAATTAATTTTCTAGTTACTAAAACCATAAAATAAATTATAATACAAAATACTTTTATTTTCCTTGTTACTAAAACCAGAAAAATAAAATACCACAATAATTTTCTGTAACACCAAATAATATTCTGCAATTGTTAATGACGCCAGTATATTACTACTAGTTGTCAAAGAAAATAGACAGTTTATTACT